>CM061150.1:23267259-23992259 GCA_030710495.1 Labroides dimidiatus | reverse complement strand
AGTGTCTGTTTGAGGGTGAATGCAGGAGCACTGGGAACCAGGTACACAACTATTCAAACAAGCTAATCTTACAACAAAAACACACCTCTTTACATCCTGGTCACTTTGAAAAAACAATTTCTCTACAAGTACACACAGTGAAAGGTTGAGACTATATCCATGTATTATAAATTATAGACAGTTTAAAAGCTAACAATATTGAATATCTGGCTAAAAATGAAAAATGGTGATCAAACGTGTTGTTTTTATGTCAGCTCATATAGAGAACCACAACAGACATGGGACATGGTGACAGCAGAGTGCATCTGGATGTTAACAAAGATCTTCCTCTTTAACTTTATTGTATTTCATAACTTTTTTTATCAGTTGTTGGAGTTTTTTATTGAGGCCAAAAAACATACAACTCATCATGGAAAATAATGTTTTTCTCCAAACATCTGATTTAATGCTGAGTCTGTCTGCGTGATGCAATGAGGTGATGAAAAGCCAGCAGTGAAATGTTGGATTAGAGGATTTTTAAAGAGTGTGGGAGAGGACAGAGGGTATGATGGAAGAGAGGCAAAATGAGGGTCACACAACATGAGGGAAGGCAAATCAAGGTAGACAACTGGCACAGGTAGAGAAGGAAAACAGAAGAATCGACTGGGATGGGAGAGGATTAAAGAGAGAAGCAGAGGGATGGAAATGGACGTCTGTCTGTTATGATCCTGAGGGTTAAACTCAGGGGAAATGACCTCATCATCATGAGACCGGTCCAGACAGCTACATGAGTGTTTCAGCCATGTTGACTTTGTGTTGGTAGATTGCGTGCACACACACACACACACACTTCAACACACGCACACCTAAAACACACCGTCTTCTGAATCGTGGCCATCATTGTAGCCTGGTCCAATCACTTCCAGATTTGATGACGCCACCTCTGTAAGGTTCACAAGAAGAGCAGGACACACACACACACACACACACACACACACACACACACACACACACACACACACACACACACACACACACACACACACACACACACACACACACATTAGAGAAAGATACAATGATCTGTTTTCCTTTTCTGAAGACACAGAGGTCATTTCACAGACACAAACTGCCATCACGGCCTCACAGCTGGTACCACAGAGCACTGATTCTCTAACGGCTGCAGTCCTGCCTGTGGGCTCTGACAGGTTTAGAGGGGTTGATGCAGCCTGCAGAGTTTTGGAGAAAGAGCTCTGTTAGAGATAAACCAGGAAAGGTAATTAAGTCTCCTTTGTTAGCTATTGTCAAAGTATCTTTCACTCCCTCCAGAAATTAGATGAAGCTGAGTTGTCAATACAGGTGGCTTCATTTGCATTTTCTTCGCCAACTTTTTTCCTTTTCACCAACTTCCAACGTTGAACCTGCAATAAAGGAACATGAAACACTGTGTTTTCTGTGTTGCAGTTTGTGGTTTCTTCTTGTGTGTTTTATCTTCCTTTGCTAGTTTCTGTGCAGTTTTCTTCCTCTCATTTGACTGGTCGGCCTTTAACCACATAAATAAAGTTATATACCTGAAAGTAATACTAAAAATAACCCCCATGTTGAGTGATGATGCTACCAGAAACTGATGTTTTTGCCTCAGTGTCAACAGTCTGACTTGTTTCAAGCATTTGACGTGTGTGTGATGTGGTGGTGCCTGGCATTGCTTTTGCTATCATAAATCAGTCACAGGTGTCACAGAATCAAGTATTCTGATGTTTGACACAACAAAGTAATAAAACTGGTAACATCTTCAGCACCATCCGTTTCTGAGCAGGTCAAAGTTCACCATGAACACAAATGTGATGAGATATCCATGGGATAAAAGCGGTACCCCATGTGGATGTGTGTGTGTGTGTGTGTGTGTGTGTGTGTGTGTGTGTGTGTGTGTGTGTGTGTGTGTGTGTGTGTGTGTGTGTGTGTGAGATTGTCAGGAAGGACTTTCCTGTGCTTCAAAGTCTAAGCCTTGGTCAGGATGTAGTTATTGAGCGCTAATTTGAGAACCATTTGATTGCAGGCTTTATGTGGGGCCCTACCTAATGCACACACACACATTTACACACATATACACACACACACACAGGCAGACATATGGACACACACACCACACACTCTTTATCAGTCATTAATCTATCAGGTGTCATTAACAGCGGAGGATTGGCTGATTGGAACCAGAAGGAGACAGAATGATGTCACACAAACACACTTCACTGCCAGAGTGCTCATGTGTCTCCACATCTCTTTTATCCTCATCACACTCTCACACACACTCACACACACAGTCGCTTTTCTATATGATTGACATTTCGATAGATAGAGGAGCGCGAGTGAGCCTACAAAGAAAACACTTTTTCATCTCCTCTCCAACATGCAACCTCACCAGAAAGAGACGGTTTCTGGTTCCATAAAAATGTGTCTCTGTGGAGCGGAAGAGAAAAGGCTGAAAGGTTTGAGTTTAGAAAGAATGGTGCTGCAATAAAACGGAAAGACGGATTGTTTCTCCTGCTTCAACACACATGGAAACAGATTTTTGGGCTGCAAAAAAAAAGAAAAGAAAAACCCTACAGTGCTTTGTTTGGGGGACATCTATTGTTTAGCTGTGGCAGTAATCCTTTAAAGAGGTTCTGTGTTTCCACGCTGAGAGTGGATCTCTTTATTAACACTGACTGAGGCTCATTATCTGTAAATACAGGCGGGAGCCACTAATAAATCATTTCTCATGGCCCTGATAGAGCAGCAACCACAAGGCATTAAAGTGTCGTGAATGTAAACCACAAGTTGGCAGGGAGTGCTTTATGTGTGTGTGTGTGTGTGTGTGTGTGTGTGTGTGTGTGTGTGTGTGTGTGTGTGTGTGTGTGTGTGTGTGTGTGTGTGTGTTACACCACACTCTGGCAGGCAGGATGACGGGGTTAGAGCTGGGCTTTTGATTGAAATAGCATGTTGTCTTTTGAGTTCCCATTTTGGCAGGGTGGAAATTATAGTGTCTCTGTGGAGCTGCAGAAAGTCTCCTGGGGTGGGAAAAGAGTCAGAGCAGAGAAAATGTTTCTCTGTACATGTGAGGGCATCTGGTTATGACTTTGAGATGCTGCATGACCTTTTCTCCTCAAGAGGGATTTCAGTGGTTAAGAAGCAAAATCGAACAGTTTCTTCTCAGCAGAATTAGAAACACTGCGGCTTGACATGTCCACTGGTGATGTGTCAGGGTGTAGCTCTGATGGTGAAGGCATGAGGGGGGGCCTGGTGTCTGATTTGGCGCCTTTAGTACTTAGCACCTAGCGACTGTTGTAGAGTGTAGAGCAATCCTGAAATCACCCGCTGTATTGTGATGTGCTGTTAGGCTCTGGGTCTGAGACTGGAGACAATCAAGTGGTTGGAAAACATTAAGTAATCAAAGTTACACATACATACACCTTTTCCACCAGTGCTAGTTTGGTGCTAGTTCCAGGCCAGTGCCTGAATTAGCACCAGTTCTTTGTATTTCCACCGACAAAACACTGGCTCCAGATGCTAAAAAGTGGTGCATAGCAAGCACTGACTCTTTGCTGGGACAGAGTGAAGCATGGACCATGTCAGGGGCTGGAGGTGGCGTTACTGTGACCAACGATCAGCATGAAAACAGCCAATCATATAAAGAAAAGCTGCCGAGTGAGTCGTCTGTTGTTTTGTTGGCGTGTCCTCATTAAAAACTTGAAATAGAGGTGAAACTGGAAAAATTCAAATTTTTGTAAATTCAGTCTACCCCTTGTTCTTTTATTTAACAGACTAAATAGCTTCATGTTATTCATCTTATTTACATGAGGAGGAGGAGGACTTCGTTAGAAATTTACGGTCAAAATACACCACATGCTTCTCTGGTCCAGCTCCGCTCCATCAGGGCAGCAGAACAGAAAGGTTTCCATTCAATTCAATGTGTCAATTCACATTGGATCTGCGTTGTTGTGGTCAGGATGCGTCCCTGCTCCGGCAGGTCGCAGCAGATACACAAGCCTCCTAATTTTCCCGGATGCACTGTGACGCAGATTGAGCGGGACAGAAAGTTGTGCATGGAAACCACCTAAAAACCCCAAATGGCTTTCAAAATAAAACAAAGTGTGTCAAAACCAGATTATATTTAACTCGGCTATAACAACAAATGGACATAATGAGCGCAGCCAGACCCGGAGTTAACAGGTCTGAGGTTTTACAGCCCAAAATGAATGACGAAAGGCTCATCAATGGAGTGGGAAGTGCAAGAACTCCTGGGTCTCACGACTCCACCTGTCTGGTCTTCTGCAACGTGCCAGAATGAACAGTCGGTTTGAGTTGACAGATGCGAGAGCACACAGTCAATACGCAACGGAGTGAAGTCAGACCAGAGACACATCTGGTGTATTTCCAGCATTAGTGTCCATGTTGCCTTTGCCTTGCAATGGGGTTCGCGTTCAGTCACACTTGAATTGAAGCTATTCGTTTACTAAACTTCACAACTTTAAGAGTTCTATTTAGAAGTCAGCATGACTTTACACCCTCCTTAACCAGAACCTTCCTATAAACCAAATGCTAAAATGTTCAATCGACAGCAGAACAGCTTTCTATGTTGGTTTGAGACACGTGTGACTAAGGAAGATTCAATGATTTATTAGTGAAGCAAGTAGCGTTGTTTGTGGTAACCCACATCCCTGAACAGGATAAGCGGTATAGAAGATGAATGAATGAATTAGAAACGAATTTGGATCAGGAGAGACAGTTTAATTAATAAAAGACTTATTCAATTTATTTTACGGGAACGATGAGATAATAAAGTGCATTTAATGAAGTCTGTTTGTTGTTTGAATTGTAGACACGGGATAATTGAAGGTCGTCTGCCCTCAGCTGCAGCAGAACTAACACTTACGCCTCTGTACCATGCACAAAAGCAAAACAGACTGTCAACGAGAAGACTGATTATTTTGATATGGTACATTTTACCACCTGTAGAATGTTAAAAGATGAAAGCTGAGATTTTCTTTAATCAGAAACTGAAGTGTATGCAGGATAAGATCAAAGGAGACCCTGTCCACAGAGGAACAAAAAATCGACCCATGTTGATTTTATCAGTTTTTACTGATCTGTTATTATTAAAGCCCACAAAAACCTCTCGGTGGTACACATCTATTTTTAGAAATTAAGGTTGTATATGAACAATTTCTGTTCAGCTTAAGCAGACACTTCCATTTTTGTGTTTATCAGCGTTTAAAGCTTTGAATTCCTGCAGGATTAACACTGTTTCCTCTTCTCTCCTTCCTCATTCTTTGCTCTATTCATCCTGTCTACCTCAGCAACAATCGAACTCCAGCCAGGCCAGAGCGGCCAAACTCTGACAGCTCAACCTTTCTCAGAGGTCGCTTCGCTTCTTACAGCGGCCAAGCCGGGGTAGCCTCTTGCATCAGCTCAGGCCAGCGCTGTAGAACCAATCATATCCATATCCAGGCACATTCTGCTCAGATGAGGGATGAAAGGTCCGATTAGTGCCTGCTGGAAGTATTCAGCGCGTCGCCCCCCTCCTCCCACTCGGCCCATCACCCCTCCTGAGCAGCCCCTCTCCTCCTGTGATTGACATGTGAATTACAGTGTGTGGTGATGATAATAAGAGTGCTACCCGGGCCAGGCCTGGGCCTTCCAGCCAGCCGCCAATCCCTGCTGGCACAGCCTGAAAGACAACCGCTGCCACCATCTGAAGAGGCAAATAAAAATGACAAGCTAACTGTTAACTGTGCAGATTTTCACATGTTGTTTTAAAAGCTTTTGTAGCCCTGCCAGTTTTTTTTTTTTTCATCTTTCTCTTTTCTCTAAATTTTCTCTCTTCTCTTCCTTGACCACATCCAGATATATGAAACCCCTCATTTATCAGGGCAATCTAAAAATAATTCTGTCCTCTGTGGCGAAGCTTTGATAAAAAAAAACAAAAAAAAAATGTGTAGAGCATGTTTGGGCTCAGCAGGACAAAAACAGATAAAGACACGTGTGACTCCAGTTTCTTATAACCTCCCACCACATACACGCTAAGTTTCCCCTTAAATAATTACTTTTCCTCACCCTGCTTGTTCAAAACACCAGAAAGATCCCTTGACACATTTCAAACTCTCGCTGACGTTGACCCAAAAGACTGTTTATCTTCCACTGCTGGCATTGTTCACTTTAAGCATTTGTCCAAATAGCTCCAACATAATGTGCTTGTTACACATTATAATATTAGGAAATTACACTCTAACACCCTGCAGATTATTTTCCACCTCTTGACATCCTTCTGAAAAAGCCTCCACACATCTGAGCCTTCACTGGAGGAGCAGGCAGGACAGAGAGGAGACGGAGGGGAGAAAAGAGCAGCTCGACAGGGATCCTCACAGACACAGTCTGACTCTCATTATCAATTACGCCTGTTTTTGTTTCTTTCTACCACAACCATTAACCACACAGTTACTGGCAGTCAGGGAGAGAGAGAAAAGGAGGAGAGGCAATTTTCATCAAAGAATTAGTTATCTAAACAAGTGAGATGAATGTGCCGTGCTGCCAGATTCTCAGCAGGCCCTGCGTGGCCTCATGTTGTGGACAGATGAAGATCTATACGTGTTTAATAGGAAGAGGAGGAATAGCAAAGGGATAACTAAAGGCCTAAGGAGAGAAAGAGAGAAGACAGGAAAGGGAGGAGATAATTCACAACACACTTGTGTGGTGAGCAGAGGAGGCCTTGTTCTGGCAGAGATGTGACTCTCCTCTCCTCTTTCCCTCGTTGCCCTGATCCTTCCTTACCCACCGGGGCCAGGCGGCGGCAGAAGGAGCCAGTAAAGGCTGAATGCCGTGGCACATGAGCCATTAAATCTTCCTACACTGTGGGCAGGAGGAGGGCGGTAGTACCAGGCCCCATGCCCAGGCGCCTCACATGCTGCCAGCGCAGCGACCCGGAGTGCAGGGGTGCAGCACGGAGAAGGAGGAGAGGTCCTGAAGCTCAACATGTTTATCTGTTGAAGCTGAACTATTGTGAAGGTGATCACATTTGGTTTGCTGTACTGAAGATCAAAACTGTTGCCTGAGTGACATCGGCCAGAGAGAAGGTGATCATTGAACCACATTTACACCCAAGAAGACCAGAAATAAAAATAACTTTTCATACAGGGTTAAATCTTCTGAATCACTGTATTTTTTTAGACAAATGTTCCTGAATGTGACTTGTTTTGCCACATATTTGGTTTTCTGGTTTTCTGTTTTTTAAACTCAGGTCTCTGGTTTTGCAGGTTTTGTTTGCTGCACTTCTGTTTTGTTCATCTCCGGAGCATTTTAAACCGCCCGTCGCTCAGTGAAATTGGAGATCAGGTGAAAGTGTCGACAGCCCAATCACACTGCAGCTGCAAACTCCAACTTGTGTCTCACGTGTGTTTCAGATGGTCCATCCTGATCATCAAGCTCTCATTAAACAAGGAGAGGACTTGGATAAATGCATACTGTTTTAACAGAAGCCATCAGGGACTCCAGTCTGAGAGATCGTGTGGACCCCAGACAGATGAAACCCCCTGGGTGAGGAGGTTATGAGTAGCAGATGTGACACTACACACACACACACACACACATCCTCAAACACACAAAACATGGAGCTGATGACATGTCAGGGTTAAAGGAATTTGTCGCTGTGTAATCGGTTATGTTGTAAAAAGCTTTGACTGCTTGTTTGCTCAGATTTCTTCTTCTTTGTTTCACCACAGCCCAAGATGTTTGGCCCTGTAGAGTAAAAAATAATGGAAAAGATGTCTGTACCGTCATGTGTGAATAACAGAGATCCTCTTATTCCTCAGTTTTAAATCAGAGCTCAAAGTCAAACTTGCAGGAACCCGTGTTGGAAACAATTAGCACATCATTGTCTCATACTGAGTGTGTATTTCTGCAGGTGGGCCCTCATTCATGTCAAATACACAGAAATCAGGTCTCATTAGTGCAGCCGTGCACTAAGTGTGTACAGCATTCTGAATTCAAACACTCCACATATGTGACGGTGGACGGGTGGTAGAAGTTTGACGTTTGGCAGCGAGAGGGCATCCGCTCCAGCAGCCCGTGCCCAGAATAACCCTCAACGCACACACACACACAAACACACTGACTGCTCAGCATCAGGATCCAACTTAAAACAAACCATCAGGGCCCGTCACATTCACTCAGCACTGAGCAACAGACAGACAGCCCTGTTTATAAACACACACACATGCGTGCATTAATTTGTGCACATACACAGTACAGACAGACGCCTCACAGAAGTATAAGGCTGGTCATGATTACTCTCTGGGCAACAAGCCTCGGTTATACACACATACACTAAACACGCCAAGTAAAAGTGTCAGTCATCAAGTGAAAACATGACTTGGTGAATATCCCAGAATAAGCTGTTTGTACTGAAATGTGTTAAAACAATTCAATTTGTACGAAGAGGAAAAACTGCAACCACCTCATATTAAAATTACCATCAGGATTAATATGTTGCTCTTTAGACTTCATAAGGCCCACCACAAAGTTTCAAATGCGAAACCAATTACTCACCAATAATCATTCATTGGGTCGTGAATGCGCAAATCAACAACATGCCAGCGAGCCTGAAGGCGCAAGATGATCGGAAAGCCTAATTGCAGCTGATCATCAGACTTCCGCATTAATGGAAACCCGAGGCCCGTGCTAAATTGGATTCGAGTCTCTTGCTTCCTCCAAGCGTGCGTATTGTGCCTAATAAGAGGAAACATGTGTGCCAAACATCCCCGAACGAGACGAAAACAGATTTGCACTGGATCAAGAATATCAAAACTTCGAGGAGCAGCTTCCTGTTGTGTTCAGCGGAGCCAGGTATCACTGCGCCAAGCGCGCGTCACTTCGCTGATAAAGTTTGATCACGTGACGACTAACGCACTGAATACTGAAGACGACATAAAAAATAATAATTATAATAATCTGATACATTTTTTTTTTAACTTTTTCTCAGTGTCTCTCTGTGTTTATTGTTTCATTCCAATGAGTAGCTGTGCGCCTTTGCGCGCACAAACACAAAGTTGATTATTTCTCTTTTCCTCCTGGTCGCGGTTTTAGATGCATTTTTCTTACAGCATTGAAGGAAGACGACAAGTTAGAAAAAAAATAAACATAAATTCAAGGCCCAGTCCCAAAACAGGTTCTGATGACAGAGAGCATGTGATTCCGGTTGGTCATAGTTATCCATTTCCCGGCTGTTGTCAGAGATTTCCATCACCAACCAAACCAACCGTGCCGTAAACACAGCCCTCATTTGTTTTCTCCTCACAGCAATTATATCATGTGATTAAAAACATTTTAAATAGAGCCTACGCTGACTTTTATTTGTGTAAAGCGGATCTATTTCATGTCGAGGAGTAATGTAATAATCTCGGGCTGTCATTACGGCCCAGTTTCCCTCCTGCGCACCGAACTCCATCTGATCTGCGCCCTTATGAGAACCAGACTGGCGCACACCCTCACCGGGCACCGCAAAGAAAAAATAGGTCCCACTTCTCTGCCGGTGGGACGGGAGACAAGAGACTGCTTTAAGGAAAGCCTTCAAATTAATATAGGAAATGTAAGCTTCAACAGAAATTCTGGAAGATTTTTTTTTTTTACTTTCCAGATGGTCTGAATTAAAAGACTCAAATATTTGTGCCTGGACTCTCCGTCCGGAGCCCTGAAATGTTCTTTCTATTTATCTATCGGATGTCTAAATGGAGGAAAGCAACATGGAAAACATACAGTCCAATCATGGCGCACTCGTGCTGAAGAAAGGAGAAAAAAATGTGTTTTAAGGATTTTAAGTGATTCATAATGGAGACATGAATGTGTAGTTGTTTGATTTTGTAGTTAACTTTTTACACCCTGCTCTTCTTACATTTAACTAACGATCCAGTGACGCTGCACCGTAGAACAAAGTGTCACAAACTCCGAAGCAGAAATCATTTAACTTTGACTTTTGTCATCATCAGTCTTCAGTGTCGTAACGATGCTTGTTGTCCTGGGTGCTCAGGGGCCATGGAGCCAAACGAATTCAATAAAAAAGGTTTTGCTTTACAGAGTGTCATATATTTTCATTTATGGCTATAGTTAGATTTTTCCAACCTGTAAATAAATAAATAAATAAATAAATAAATAAATAAATAAATAAATAAATAAATAAATACTTTGGGTGAAATTACACTCAACTTGCCTCTTTCAATATCTTCACTATCTTCAATAAACTACTGCATATTTATTTATTTATTTATTTATTTATTTATTTATTTATTTATTTATTTATTTATTTATCATTTTTTTGTACATTCTACTGCTGTTGTACTCTCTATCACCATTTATTTCTTTAGTTCATTTTCACTGCCATGTACATACTCCCTGCTACCTTACATTATCACCACCGTTGCTACTTCTTCTCTTGTTACAGTCTCTGTTACATTTTGCTCCTTGTTACTTATTTTTGCACAAATTCTGTATCCTGTAAAATCGTGGCCTTTGCAAACGAAATTTCGTCCTGGATACACCTGCTGCATACAGAACCACAACAAAGTCTGTCTAACTCGAAGTCTCATGAGTAGTTTCAAAGTTACTCTTCCAAAGAGGATTATTTGACTGCTTCAGATAAATTCGTTCACCTTGTGGCTACACTTTCATTTGTCTGACATAAATAGCACTGAAGGCCAGCCTTGCTTGTCAGGTTTTTCTTTTTTTTTTTTTCGCAGAGCAGACCCATGTGGAGGAATGCACGCTGCGCTCTTCCCTCCCTCACTGTGACGCACAGAGGGGAACCAGAGGAGCAAGCCCACAGTGGGACAGAGAGGAAAGGGGAGACAGAGAAACGGATAAAGGAGGAGAAGAAAATATTGTAGTGGGAAGAGAGGCGTGCCAATAATCAAGTTTTTGGATGAAGGCGCGCGTCTCGGAGAACACATGGGAAGGCAACGGTTCAATTACGCAGCGTCACGGAGCCGCCGCAAGAGAAGAGGGGCTCCCTGAGGTGCTGCTGCTGTTTCTGCTGCTGCCTGCTCTACCCCGAATTGTCCTGAATGATCTGTGACACTGAAACTGTTCCAGGACAAAATCTAACTTCAAGTGGATACAAGACTCACAGAACGACGGGATCTTAAAACAAGATGCAAGGTCTGAGTTCCCGGGCTCACGCGTTCTCGGTGGAGGCGCTGGTGGGGAAACCTTGCAAGAGGATGAAAGTGTCGGAGGAGCACGAGTCAAGTTCAGCTGGAGACACCGGCAGCGACACGAGCATCTTCAGAGGTGAGGATGAAGGAGAAGTTTGAAGAAAATGCCATCGCGTATTTTACGCACTGGATAAAATAACAAAGCACATCAAAAATAAACTATTTGAAAGTTTTTCCATCAAATCAGACAATTTATTTATTATTCCTCTCAAAATGTATTGTTTCCATCATATTTCTACATCATTTGTCCAAAACTGTTATAATATTTTTGATGCAAAAAGTTTTAGAAGTATCTAGGTTGTTTGTGGAATTAGAAACGTCCTGCTCCTTTTAGTAGAAATCAACATGAGTGATTTTTACATTTATTTAAAAAAAGACATTTAAAGTTGTTGCTTAAGTTGTTGTTGCTAACTTGTTAAATATTCCGAAAAACAAAATGTGAGATTTGTTTTTCATTATTCCTCCAGCATTTCTCTCATCCCTGTGCTTGTCATTTTGTAGGTCTGAGCGAATATCCAGTCAGCCGGACGAAGAAAGCAGGTACATCACCGAGGAGGACAGAGGACGCTCCCTGTGACCCGGAGAGACAGACGGACAGATCGTCGGCTGAGGAGTGTGAACACAGCGGAGAGGAGAGCAAGCCGAAGGAGAGAAGCTGCCGCGCGGAAAGATCAGAGGTCCGAGTGGACCTGCAGGGCTCCGAGCTGTGGAAGAGATTCTATGAGATCGGCACCGAGATGATCATCACGAAAGCCGGCAGGTAAACAGCGGGAAAGATCGATTTAATAGAGATGAACAGAGGACACTTCTGTATATCTGGCTCTCTTTTTTTCTTTCAAAAACTCTAAACTTCCAACAACTTTTTAAAATATCCAGTCAATACTTAACAAGAACCTCATGATCACATATAATGGTCCATTTATTGAAATAATACAATAAAGTTTAAATCAAATTTTAAAAAAATATATAATAAAAAGTAGGAGTGGATTTTTTTTAGAGTTGATTTATCTCTAAACGTCCGGTCAACATTAAAGGTACAGACATTTACAAAGTGATCTGTCATTAGATAAAAACGGCCCCATCCGCAAGTGCAACAGTTTTTAATCTTGTTAATGAGTATCCATTATTCTTTTTATTTAAACCTGTTATTAATCCATGTGAATTTCTGCCTCCTGAGTGATTCCTTTAATGAATAAACAACATAAAGAGGTCGTTACCAGTGAAACCATTCATGATACACGAACTGTTCTGCTGTCACAGTGTGATGGGTTCAAAACGTCTGTCGGCGTGAAGCAGCAGCGATTGTGTTGTTATAAACGACACTTAACGTGCCATGCGTTTTATAATCAGGCTGTATAAATAAAGAGCGCACGTTCTCTGACGTAAATTTGGAGGGTTTTTTTCAGCAAAAAATTTGTCGAAGTGAATTTACTCTCGTCAGTCCAATTAGACGTCATTCATTTGATCAATTAATTGAAATCTTGTGACACCAAGACATTCTTGGTCAATTCGGTTTTTTTTTAATCTGTCGATTTCAAATATTTTTTCCATCTTATAGAATGATCTTTTTTTTTTTTTTTCTCCAGAAATGAGTTATTGAGTCATAACCACTTGCTGAAATTTTGGTTCCGTTCATTCAATTACGGAGAGCCCACGCTATAAATCTCGGGAGTGAAGATACCCTCATGGCCCCCTCAGGCCCCTAAAGCCCCCCTGAACTTTCCTCTGAACTTGCCCGCTGTGAGCAGTAAAGTTTCTGCCTCCAGTTGTTGTTCCTGAACTGAATGTTTCATGATGTCGTGTGTATGCCTGCGAATATCTGCCCAACCCTTTAAAAACATATTTTGAATAGATTTCATTACAGCGGATAAAACATAAGCCATTTCAGTTTCTAATAAAAGTGCATTTCTCCTCTCCTCTTCTAGGAGAATGTTTCCCTCTGTGCGCGTAAAAGTGCGCAATCTGGACCCGTGCCAGCAGTATTACATTGCGATGGACGTGATACCCGTGGACTCAAAACGCTACAGGTGTGTTTGTGTGTGTTCTAATCGAACCTTTTGATAATCTGGTTATACTCACACTGATCCTCCGGCAGGTATGTGTACCACAGCTCCCAGTGGATGGTGGCTGGAAACACTGACCACTCCTGCATCTCTCCTCGGCTCTACGTGCACCCGGACTCTCCGTGCGCTGGAGAGACGTGGATGCGCCAGGTCATAAGCTTTGATAGGGTCAAACTCACCAACAACGAGATGGACGACAAGGGTCATGTAGGTATCCCGTCTGAGCATGCGCTGCCTCTTGGTTCTGCATGTCCAGGATGTGACTGATAAACTGTGCGTCAGATTTTGATTTATGTGGTGGGGGGAAATTTGTGGTTTGATAGTTTGCTTATTTTTCTTGTGTATTTGATCAGTTGTTTTTATGAGTGACTTTAGTTAAACTGATAAGTTAAAAGGAACACAGTCTGCTCACTGCTTCAGCTGCTGAAGCTCTGACTCTGGTAACTTGTTCAGGGGTGTAAATCGGGGTGTCCTGTGAGAAGAAGAGGAGATCCTTTAGCTTTTTAACTTCTTGTTAAGCTTTGTGAACAGGAGGCTTCTGACTTGATCCAGTCCAATATTTCCTGATGTTTTGGTGCTCAGGTCATCACCCTGAATTCATCTCTTTTTACATAAAAAGTGTTGTTGTTGTTGTTGTTGTTGTTGTTGTTGTTATTAATGCAGATGTATTTCAGAAACCTTACAATTATAAGGAAATAATGCACTCGGAGTTTTATTTGGCTTCTCATACAATAAAAACCTAAATGCAGCAATTTACTATGCAAAAACTTTTTACTTTTGATATATTTTTTCAAAAAACAATTGAATCATAAAACCAACCAAACAAAAAAGACAAAAAAGTTCCACTGAGCAGCAAAATAAAACTTTCATTGCAGTATTTCTTTACCTTTTTAATGCCCCCAAAACCTGCATTTTGATTCTCTTTTTATTATAAAAGATATTTAACTTGAATGTTCTTTTCTAAAGAAACTGTAAATAGACTGATTGGATAGTATTTTTATAATCAAGTTATTGTTATCATAGATAGTACGTGTGTCTAATAATGATATAAAAACGAATTTTCCTCTAAAAACTTAACAGGCTTAAAATTCTTATTTATTTTGAAAAAAATTGGTTTTAGTAGGTATTGTTGCCAGCTGTGACATTGCAACGTAATGCTGCTTTATTCCAAATCATCACAAACTATTTATATCAAGGAATGCTGTACAAATGAAATGGTTTTACAGAAGAATAAAAACACAAAGGGCTTTTGAATAACTGTATCTCCAAAATGTTGAAAATGTTCTGTTTTAGTCACATAAATTACAGGGAAGTTATAGATATTAAACAAGAAGCTGTTTTGTATTGTGTGAAATTTGCATAAATATCAAAAGTCGCTCAAGCTTGGAAGTTATTTTGAATTTTCAGACATTTCCTAAAAACAACCTCCTGACAATGTGGAGCTGTCTCCTTGTTTTGCGCTGAGTTGGAAATCCTTCAGCTTTTGGCAAAGTTTGATGACCTTGAGCAGTTTGAAAACAGTTCTGACTGTTTGACTGTTGTTGTAAATATAAAATCGAGGCCATTCATACTTCAAAGTCACAAACAGTTAAAAAGATGATCTGAAGATTTATTGCTGGTGTTAAACCTCATCTGCAGCCAGTGCAGGTGTTTCTACAGGTCAAATGAGGGGATTTATGGAGGCAGATTGAACATTCATTAAATGTTTACATTTGCTCTTTATCTCCTCATCCAGGTCATCCTTCAATCGATGCATAAATACAAACCACGTGTGCACATCATCCAACACGACCCCCGCATGGACCTGTCACAGATCCAGTCTCTGCCTGCTGAGGGAGTGCACAGCTTCTCTTTCCCTGAGACTGAGTTCACAACAGTCACTGCCTATCAGAATCAACAGGTATGATCATCTCATTAAGACTGTGGGGGGAAAAAAAACAAACAAAACAAAACAAAAAAAAAGCTGTAGAGCAGAATAATACTCTGGAACAAAACCAGAGGACATGTGTTGACCGCACAAGAATTCAAGCTCTTCAAAATTATTTTAAGTAAATCATGTTAAAAAAAAACTAGTTTGATTTATTGTGTTTACATTTAACTTTTATATACTGAAAGTTTTAGAAAGCAAATGTGAAGTTAACCAAATCAGGGCTGTGGCACCAAATTCTGGTCCGTGTTCAGAGGCATCCTCGAGTCATCCATCCTGCTCCGCCCTCCTGGAAACAAGGCCTCTGAGTAAAAAGTCCCTTTTCACCTCAGCTCTGATTCTCTGCACACATTAATGTTCCTCAACGACAGTTCAAATACTGCAACACCAAACGGCATGAAGGCGATGAGGCCCCCTTCACTGTGGTCACTGCAAAATCATAAATTGCAAGGTCCTGATTTTCTTTAAGGCCAGTTGTTCGGTTTGTGTGTGTGTGTGTGTGTGTGTGTGTGTGTGTGTGTGTGTGTGTGTGTGTGTGTGTGTGTGTGTGTGTGTGTGTGTGTGTCAGTGCAGGGGGAGCTGACCCCACTGTTGGCTACCATTCCTCCAGTAACAGAGCCGTCCTCAGGGACAGCCAGCTCTTTTCATCAGGCCTCCTTTTTACGATCAGAGAACGTATTATTACAGAAACTCAGTAACGAGCGGTGACTGGGCGACTGCTGGAGTCCACAGCCTATTAAAGCCCCAAATAAAACTGCACGACCTCCATGCGCCCTGTTTGACATGGCTGATTGCCCCAGGTGCTGCTGGGAGATGCAGTCCCTAAGGGAGCGCTCTGCCGCTCTCTGTGCTGTTGTAAAGCTGAGCTCATTGTTAGCTTACACATCAGCGGCTGACACTCTAACCCGTGTCTGTTCCTCTCTCCTGGGCAAGATCACGAAACTGAAGATCGACAGGAACCCGTTCGCCAAAGGCTTCAGAGATCCTGGAAGGAACAGGTAAGGAAAACCTCACCAAGCAAACACACACACACTTGTTTTACCACAGAAAGTCCTCCAAGAAAAGGACCCAGGAGGGATGTAAGGTTCAACCACCAACATTTGACACCACATAAAACCTTCAAATGAAGTTGAAGAGTGAAGTGCAGAATTTTACATCTATCAGAACCAATATTTAAATACGTGGAGTGACATTTTGCTGTGTTTTTACAGTGTGTGTGTTTGTGTTTGTGTGTGTAGGGGAGTGTTGGATGGCTTGTTGGAGTCGTATCCCTGGAGAGGCCCCCTCAGCCTGGACTTAAAGCCGTTTACCATACAGCTCCAAGGTACCATGCTGCATTGCTTTACACTTTTCCACCTCGAGCTGTTTTTTGAGATGTAAGTCTCTGATCCATGTCTTCCACAGGGAGCTCAGGGTCTCCATCCAGCAGCGTGAAGAGCCTCCTTCCATTCTCCTCATCCTCTCCCCTTCATCCATTCTCTGTCTCCGCACTCTCCTGCCAGGATGCTGCTCTCCACACGCTCGCTCTTCCTCTCTACAGCAAGACCTCCACCAGCTCACCCGCCTCCCCTCTGCCCAGCAGGGCCTTCTCCTCTCTGGGAGCCGACAGACTCAGAGGCCTCTCCCCGCTGTCTCCCCTGACAGACCTCCCTCTCCTCTCAGCGCTGCAGGCAAAGAAACCTCCCCACTGTAGAGACCCATGCCTTCACATCTCTCCTGGGGGGTCTCACTGTCTCTTTCCCCTCCACGGGGCCCTCAGCCCTCAGGGGCCATCTTTGCTCCCCCATCTCTCTGACACAGCGGGCCCCTACTGTCTTTACCGCTACAGCCTCCCCCTAAACCCCCAACTCACTGCTGTTTCCCGGCACACCAAACTAGCTGAGGACACCACAGACTGTCTGCTGCGCCAGTCTCAGTGGCACCCGACCACCAACCGCTGCCTCTGACAGCTGGACCACACTTTCAGGCTCCGGACCATTGAGAGTAACGAGCCAAAGCGTATTGCAACAAAACATTTGAGCAAGTCTCTCAGGAGTATGAAGACTGTGCCATTGAGGGAAGCTTTGTATTTAAACACAGTTTAATAGACTGCGCTGGATTTCCCAGCACAAAAACTGATCCTGAAGCAGATCCTTGGCTGCTTCTCTTCGCTGTGCACACGCAGAGCCAAAAACCCAACATTGGAGTAAACTGAGAGGTAGGCAGGATATAGATTTTTATTTGGGACTGAAAGTAGAGTTTTGTTACCGCAGGGCAGAGCCTCATCTCCACCCTAACTTCTCTGAATGCTGTAATGTTTTTACCAAAGAGCAATGGGACCTGAAGTATGACAGATGAGGAGTTTGTCTGAACACAAAAGATGATTTTATACCGTTTGTTGACATCACGCTCCATCTTTAAAAATGTGATTTTTCAGAACTTTAAGTAAAAGAGGGACTTTTCCGTGTCCTTCAGAAGTATTTACTTGGATTGACAGAATATTTCAAACATGCAACAGGAAGATATTTTACATAAACAGCGTCTATAACAAGACAAAAAAAGCTTGTTCTGTGTTTTTCGATATCCAATGTGAGCTAAGAGTCAGTGCAGGGTTTGGCCACCCCTGACTAAACATGAGCTCATCAGGTCTCTCAATGATTGTAGGGAAGATCAACAGCTGCCAGGATCCAGACTCCTCTCATTCCTGTTCTTTATTACTAATAGCAGGCCTAATCAGAGATGCATGGGGGTGACGGGGTTATTCTTTAATGGTCTTCAGAAGTCTGCTCTGTATCATGATTAGAATAAGACTCGCTGAGCTCTGAAATGTGCTCTAAAACGCAGCGCTGCCATCTTTGTAGAGCTGTAACGTTGTTCCAGGATCAACAGTAAATCAATACTGCTGTGTGGAGGTTAGTCTTTGGGAGACACGCGGAAAGCTTTCAGGAAAGTGAACTCCAGTGTGCTGAATGAAAACCTCTAACCACAGTGGCCCAACATAATGCCGTGTTTTTTTGTCCATACCAAAGGGGGCACGCCCGTTCAGCCGCTGATGTGATAATTCCTGCCTTCAGTTAAGACTCAAAGCCCGCACCATCTTTCCCTCCTTCTCTGCACAGCGGACAGCGGTTTAGGCAAAGCGGGGGAAATGGCCTGTTTCCCGACAAACGTTCGTAACCAAACAGCAATTTAGTTGTCATGGCCGAACATGGCAGTGAGCTAATGTGCGCTGGACGTGGAAATAGCAGGAAGGAGTTAATTGAGGAACCCAAGCAGGGGATGGCCCCGGTGTTAGCGCGCGGTCAGGTGTGCTGCTATCAAACAGCCTGCTCTTTGTCTGCAGACAGGCATAATCTGAGCTGGTTATTTGATACCTGCTGTCATTTCCATGTTGGCTGTGCAGGACAATCATTTTAAACTCTACTAATTCCTGATCTTTCAATTAGACAAATTGCTTTCATACAGGGAGAGCTGAACTCTGCACCTGCCACTCCTTAGAAAATAACACAGAAACACACATTACAGAGAAGAGACGTGAGCACCTGCCTTTAGAAGTGTCTAAAATAGCCTAAATGTCAGATTGCAAACTGTAAAAGATTATTTTACAAATTTAAGGGTTTCTTTTGGAAAAATAAATTGTTGCCATTATGGTAAATGTTGATTTTTTTTTTCTTGCTTTTTTTGCTATGAGAAGTTTTAAAACAATAAAAACTAACAGCAGAGAAAACTTGCTGCTGTTAGACGTAGCAACAACACACTTAGCGGCTAATTAGCTTAACTTAGCATGGACATTCAACACTAAACAATACAAATAACCTGAGCACCCCGGCCTGGAGGACACTAAATGCACTTATCATTACCCCAAAAGCTCTCTTATCACTCTACATATTTGTTTTGAATTTTTTTCAAAGAATGCTAAAAATGTAATTTTACAGTGGTAAACTTTTGTTTGCCTTAGTGACGGCATAACAAACAAGATATTTCATGATCATTAGAGATACTCAGAATTACTCTTGCTGGGTTTTCAGTCTTGTGTGACACGGCCAAACTAGCTTCTGTGTCCAGTTATATGATAAGCTATACTAGCTAGCTGCTTTAGCTTTACATTTGCATAGTAACAAGAGGTTCATGCTCATCTCAATGTTTATACTACACTTTAAATTTTACATAATTTGATTTATTTAAATTCCATCATAATTTTCTTCCACCAGTCTTCTTGGCGTATCAAGGTTACCTGTATTTGAAACCTGTTGGACCCCTGCTCTGGTTGGTGTTGAGTCCGCCTTTTATCAGGCTGTCAATGATTAACCTTGCTGTCTGTCCCCCTGTCCTTAATTTGCTTGACAATCTGTCAGCATAATCCTCCAGAAGGTGGTGGCTGAGATAACATGGAAACTGTGCTGATTCGACTTTGTAATAACAAGAGGAGGGAAGTTTTTGGGGCCGTTCCAGCGTGATTGACAGGCAGTGACGGGAGAGAAATTTGACCCTGAAGTCATTTGTTTCAAATCATGTGAAATGGCATCCTGAAACAGGAGAGAAGCCCGGCAGAGAGTGGGGAAGAGTAAATATACTCTGCCTTCATTAGATTAACATACACGGCACACTCTCTCCCTCTCTCTCTCACACACACACACACACACACACACACACACACACACACACACACACACACACACACACACACACACACACACACACACACACGTCATCTATCTCCTAATAGCAATTGCCATCCTCTGGATCGCTCACACACACATACATCAACACACAATCTTTTGACCAGCAAGCTTCCTGCCCTCAAGCCTCACTCATACTCAGCTCTGAGTCTGTTGCGAAGGTTTATACTGGACGCTGTTTTCTCTGCAAACTCAATAAAAGCTGGTTATTTATCAGGTTAGATTATGAGACGTGACTGAGCTCAGCTGTAAAGTCCAAAGTGAAACCAGCTGTGGCTGAAATTAAATTACTCTGAGTTATCATGTGCAAAGCGAGGGCAGTTAAACACTTATTAAGAGCTCCTTCATCGCCATATTGAGCAGCCAGACGCTGCTTAGTCGAACTTAATTTTCCCTTTAATCTCAAACACATCTCAGTCGCTGCAGACATCAAGAAGTTTTTTAAATACTGGCAAAGACTCAAAGATCGTCCTCAGCTAGGATCAAAAGTCTTGTAGCGTTAGATCCTAAGAGTGTTGACAGAGGCAGGAGGCTTCGTGGATTTGCTAGTTGCTCTCTGTGTGTGTGTGTGTGTGTGTGTGTGTGTGTGCGTGTGTGTGTGTGTGTGTGTGTGTGTGTGTGTGTGGACACGGGTCACAGGGGCATTACATAGGCATGTGCTCCCTGACAGGCCTCTGTCTTACAGGAGCAGAGGTTACATCAGTGAGGGAGAAAGTATTTTAACATGTGGCCGGGCACCTGGCATCTCTGTGTGTGTGTGTGTGTGTGTGTGTGTGTGTGTGTGTGTGTGTGTGTGTGTGTGTGTGTGTGTGTGTGTGTGTGTGTGTGTGTATGTGTGTGTGTTTTGGGATTCCCTCTGAGTCTGTTTGTCACACTGATGCCTCTGTAGATTAAGTGTTAATGACCCAAACAGCTTGTGCACACCTCACACTTCACCGCTCTATTTACACCTCTCCTGCCTCCTCCTCGTTGAGTTAGCGCTCAGAGACGCTACATGTTCGTTAATTTTGGGGAAATATCTGTTATGGGTTCAAAACAAAACACTGACATAACAGAATGGTAGGGCTAAATGGAACAAAAAAATCCATTTACAGCCCAGACGTCCCTTCATGGCATTACACTAGATTTTTTTCATGAAGAAAGGATTTTCTTGATTTTAATTTATAATATTGTTGGACACTGGAGCTGGACTGGCAAAAATAAAAAGGACAGAAGAGCAGAAGAACGGTAAACGGGAGAGGAATGAATACGGGCTACAACACAGGTTAAGATGTTTGTGATAATGTTCATTCCAACCCACATGCAGCAGTTATTCTGCAGTGATCTGTTCAAACTTGAGAGTCTGTCATGAAGAGTGAGGTTATGTTAGCTCTGATTGGTGAGGTTGGAGCTGGTAGTTGAGCTCTGGTAGGACATAACCAGTATTCACTAACATGACGTGTTATGGACACGGCTCAGAGCACCGGACTGTGAGGAACACTGAACAGACAGCTGCTCACCTTCTGCACACTACACTACAAACAGAGTTTACAAAGTTTACTTGTTGTACATTTTAAACAATAGCGCCAACTACAAATAAATACACTGTTCTTAAAAAGTTATGGTCCACATTTCTTTTGCTACGATAATTTGGGATGTGGAATGTAATCTATCACAGTAAAAGAAATTATACTTACACAGGCCTGTGTGTGTCATTGACATCCACTGAGCCAAGCAGTCTTTTATTTTGAATATTTCTGGATGTTTTGAAGCCAGAAACTCTGAGTAGTTTTATTCACGTTAGGTTTTTTTATTTACTTGTTTTCTCATGATGTTTTGTAAACTATGAGTGACGAGAACAGCCATGGGTTTTCTTTATTTTTTATGCACCTTTATCTCATGACAATGACTTATTATTTCCTTATCTCAATATAACTCAATATAAAATTGTTTTTTTGTTATAACAAATACATTTTTTCATTTGTCATCTGGACATAACACAGACTTTCCTCATGATAACAAATTAATAACGTGTTTGTCTTGATTTCAACCTACAAGAGCTGCCATGGGTGTAGCTGTACTCTACCGGTAAGTTACACCTTAGTTTACTTTAGGGGCTACTGGTTCGCAGATGAGAGGCTGACAAACTCCTACCTATCCAGCTGTTTCAGCTAAGCTAAGGTAACATAAATGTAGGCTAACCTTAACTTTGCAGGGTAATGTGAGCCTTAATATTTTTTTTTTTTTTAATTGATTTAATAGTGCTTTGGGCCAGCCTCTCATCTGTTAACCGGCAGCCCATAAAGTAGACAAACTAAAGTGTATCTTACCGGTAGGCTACAGCTACATCAAGGGGTAACATCTGGTAGAGAAAAAATGAAGCCTATGCAGAAGTGCTCAAAGTTATTGTTCATTGAGAATCCACTAGAGGCTGGCTGCAGAAAAACCGAAAGTCACAAACACATCAAGCCAAAAAAATGACTTTTACAGCAATTAAAAGCAGATTTACAGCCTGGTTCAAAAACGGCTTGGGTCCAAAATGCTAATTTCTCTATCTGCACACAGTGTACAGTGAATGAATTTTTTCCCAACCCGGCGGATTATTAGATGTTAGGATTACAGTTTTTTTTTTTTCAATCAGAGGCACAGCTCAACTCACATGACTGACGGGCGCCCTATAGCTGTTAAAAAGGAAGCTCAAAGTCTGCGTCATATCCAAAATGGCCTTGTCTAATGATTGGTTTCATTTGACTGTATCAGGAACAGACGTGTGATGTCGTGGAGTCTACGTCCATATTTTATACAGTCTATGAGCTACACCCGCTGGCTGGAAGCTGTTCATGGCTGCTTGTGAAGGTTGAAATCAAGAAAAACACGGTATTCATTGCTTTGTTATGCCAAGAAAATTAAATAATAACTGATTATCATGAGATAACAGTGCATAAAAAAAAGAAAAATCCATGGCCATTCTTGTTTTCGGTAGTAAACAAAACTGTGTTTCCAAACAAATTCAGTCAGTTCTTGTCTTAACAGCAACAGAGAAACTTAAAATGTACATAATAATAATAATAATAATAATAATACAAAATGAAGTTCAGGAGAGTGCAAATGAATATCAACGATAAATGCAGTTTGTTTTGATCAGTGGGCCTTAACTCTTTTTGAGCAGTTTAAATTACCTCATCACTTTGTAACCAGTAAGAAGTTGTCTTGAACAAGAAACATAGCTTTAAAAAGAAGATCCAATCTCTAAAAAAAACATGCTATGGTAAGAGTTACAACCTCAGACAGTGGGTGCAAGCACTCATGGGAAACGGAGTCTTTATCCCAGAAAAACTCTTAAGGCCCTGGCACAAGGTGTCACTGCAATCACCTCCAAACAAATAGTTTAGAGAGCCTTTCAGTTTGATAACATTCAGCAGCAGATAAAGTGGTGTTGTTACTTTACCTTAAGGTGCTTTCACACATTGATTATTTGGAGAAGTTGTTTCAAACAGAGAGCATTTCGGTGAGGTTGTTTTGACACGTAAACACACTGATCACATTTTCTAAGCATGAAACTGAAATCACTTTGGAAAGGTGGTCTCGGCCCTCTTCCAGTTGAACCCTGGAGCAATCAACCCAGAAACCTGAACAAACGGCTGCTTGACTCATCACACTATGATCCGTAGGCTAGACGAGGTAGGCTGAGTAATACAGTACTCACTGTCTGCGTCCAATTCAACATTAGCAGAAGAGCTGGTGATAACCTGCTAGGTTTGACATCATCTCAGGAGTTGTCAGCATCTGTTGGTTATAGTCAACTCACAGCTCATTTAGTCTGGAGGCTAACCGGTTAATTTTAGGAAACGTCTTTCTTTCCTACATTACAGAGTCGTTGCATTTCTTTACAGACACATTTGGAAAGGAGGTTGTGATGTAGTAACCTAATGCTGTGTGTTTTACAGTAATGCAGTGTGAGCACATACACACCAAAGAGAAGAGCGTAAAGCACTACAATGTGTCATCTTATCATCTGAATGAAGAAAAGCATGAGGTACAGGTGGAAAAACACTCCTGGAAATAATTTAATCTGAATAAAGAAATTAATGGATATTATGATGCATTTATAAGACAGTTCAAAGCTGAGAGAAGCTGTTTCACAAAAACTTTTACTTTAGAAGAGCACATTTTTGTCCATTAAATGACAGAATACAAGGTGCTGTTTTATATGATGAAGGGATGTGAAAAAAGTTTTCTATAATTAACATGGTCTGTTTGTGCTGTCAGCCTATAGATGTTGAAAAGCTGCTCTCATGAATCATCATAGTTGAATCATTTCTGGTTCAGGCTGCTCTTTTCTCACTGGTGGAGCGGTGTGTTTAGGTGCTGGGTGGCTGGAGAGCGGCTGTCAGCACTCAGCTTATGACCAACAAACACAACACACACTCTGACCCTCGCTGTCCATCACTGGGCCGACCCTTCTCCCTCTGAAAGAGTGTGTTTGTTTAGTCTTGCCCCCTTCTAGTGGACCTGAGGGGAATTCTACAGGTGCACATGTGTGTGACACTGAGAAAGTGTGTGTCTGTGTGTGTGTGATCTCAAGTGCTGGTTTTATTTAATAGGGACTCATAAATCAACTCTTTTGGAACAAGAGATGTGAGATATTCTTTTCCTCTTTGCTGCTATCTCTGACAGAGGGATGGATTGTTTTTACCTCTTTTTGCTTCCTGTGTGTGACAGGTTATCACTCCTGGGACGGATCGAGCGGAGACAAAGAGGAGAATGAGGAAAGCGATGGAAAGAGATGGAGTGAAAATGATGCTCCGTGGCTGATGTATCGGATGGCAGATGAGGGGCTGTGGTGAGGTTGAAGGAGAGAGAACGGAGTGATTTAACGCTGGCCTGTACTCTCCTCTCCTCTTATCCCTGCCCCGTTTCTTTCATGTCTCAACCCAGGGTCGACCTGCCTGCTGCCCCAGATGGTGCTGTCTGTCTGGGCTGCCCTCTACAGGATGTGCCCCCCTCTTCAGCACAACTACAGACCTATACTCTCCTAATTGATTTCAGGGGGAAGGCCCTCGTTCTCTTCTGTTTCACACACACATACACACAGACAGACAGACAGACAGATAGACAGCTTGCCAACAGCTTGTGCCCCCAATCCACACACACACATATGTACACGCGGCTGGCGCTGTGCGCTGTCAACGCTAATTCAATTTGAGACGCGGGAGTGTGACTAACAGCAGACCTGCAGAGTGTTTTACCATATGTACCACACACACACACACACACACACACACACACACACACACACACACACACACACACATACATACACACACACTCAAAGACACACATATTCAGCAGTATAACAATGTAATTCCAGCAGTTTGAGTTGTATTAATAGGTGCCCTTCCTTCCTGTCCCCCTCATTAACACAAGCAGCCAAACAACACAATGTGCAGTTACAGCATGTTAAAAGTTAAAGTTTATAGGTTACACCAGGAGAGCAAAGATGGTCACTAAGACATCAGATCACAAACATACGTTTTATTGACACAGGACACAGTATTTAAAAGAAAAGAATCTGCATTAACATCAACAAGAGCCTGCTGTATTGAATCTTAGCACACCTGTATACACAGGTGCTACGGTGGCCTGTGTGATTCAGAGGTACCAGGTTAATCAATCCTGATAAAGACCTTCTCGTGTTCAGAATATTCAGACAGCCTGGCTCAGGCGGAGTGATACGTGTGGTGAAAAGTCTCAGTTTGCTGTTGATGAGGACTCAGTGGGAAAACCTCTGGTCCCATCAAATCACTTGGTTGATAACTTATGATGCGATGATGAGTTTGGCAGATACACTTTGTCCTATATGTTAATAACAGGTTTTTATTTCAACAGATAAACATTTTATTCATTCATCTTCTATGAAGCCTATCCTGTGCAGGGAGCCTGTCCCAGCTGTCTTAGGACGAGAGGCGGGGTGCACCCTGGACTGGTCTCCAGCCAATTACAGGGTAATTTAGAATCACCAATTGACCTAGTAAGCATGTTTTTGGACTGTGGGAGGAAGCCAGAGAACCCACGCAGAGAACATGCAAACTCCACACAGAAAGGCACATTGTGCCTGAACCTGGATTTGAACCGGCAGCCTTACCAACCACTAACAGCTGCGCTACCATGCAGCTCCAGATAAACATTTGTTTTTCATAGTGCATAACAAACACTGCTGCATAGGTTAGTAGTAGCTTTAGAGGTCCACCAGTTGATTAAACTAAGGAGAGAGCAGGCAACAGGATTTTTACAATTAAATGATAACTCAGGTTGATTGCAAAGCTTTATTTCCTTTATTTTGTGGATAGAAATTAGGAATATTTGGCTCAGTGAGTCTGAGAACTGTAATGTTATAGTGAAGCATAGCTCACATTTCATACTACATTCATGTGTGTAGTAACAAAGACTGGCAGATGGCCTCAGTAAAGGGTTAAAGACAAGGCTACATGTCCATGTTCACGGGTTGTTTGACTGTAAGAGATACGGGCCGGGTTATGGGCTGAGGTGAAATCTTAATGAAGCGTGCTCTGGGGAGTATGGATGGATAGGGCCAGCTGTATCAGCGCGTGTGTGTATGTGTGTGCATGAGACAGTAAAACTGATTAAAAACAGCGTTAACACATCTGACAGGAAGCAGTGGTCAAGAGGTGAGTGGAAACTAGGGAAGCCTCGGGCTGGAACGATTAGACACACACCTTTCAGCCTCAGCAGAGGCAGATGGAAACTGGGGGAAGCCCTGGGCAGCAGCGATTGGTCACACATGCCCATCGATATCTGAGTAGAACCAATCAGCTGGGCTTCCTGTGTTTGACCTGACCCTTTACAGGTAGTAATAGAATATTTAGAATAGGAAACAGATAAGGGCACAGGGGACAAGGAGAGGAAAGGAGGGGGAAAGAGATCCTTCTCGACAAATCAGGTTTTTACTGTCCCAACTCATGTCTGATGATAATGTGAGAAAAAGTTACCGAACAATTAAAATGTCTCCCATCAAGACAGCAAAACAAAGAAAAACGCACAAATATTTGTACAATACAAAGTGAAAAATGTCTACATTTTTACTCTCTACGAATGGAAACTGTTTTGTATAAAAAAAAAATAGCATTCATACTTGACATCTAGTAACAATCCATGTGTCCATATGTCACCTTTTTAACCATATAAATGGTGTGCTTCAGCAAAGAAAAAACATCTGTTTAATTAAAGCAAGAGGAAACATTGAAGAAGCAAAAACTAAGACAGTTTTGTAAAAGTCTCAAAATTGTTAAAAAATATTTTGATTCTAACTGATAGGCTGTTCATTTTTTTTATTTTTAAATATATCTATCAGAGACTCTACAACATCATGTCGACTTTGAAATATTGGTAGTAGCAGGAGAATAGGAGTTAATTTTTTTGTTTTTATTTGCTAACTGTACTGTTTTGTTTTCTTAATTCATGTAATGTACTTTTACATACTTATTAATTTTTATGTTATTGATATTTATTTATTTGCTTAAACCTGTTGCAATACAGAAACAATCCCAAACAGACTTAAACAAAGACATACAATATGTTCTACCACAGCTGTGCCGATGAAGATAACTTGATGGATTAATAAAGTAGTGGAATTATGTCTTTTTTATATATATATATTAAAACTAATGAACAGGTTCAAATGTTGGATTTGAGTGCTGAAAGTGGGAAAAGTTTTAAATTTCAAGGCAAACTGTTTGCAGTTGTCTTCATATGAGACTGTGGCTGCTCAGAACAGTTTGTTCAAAAAGTCACAAGAATTTAGTGAGATCAATGTGAGATTTGCTCAAATTGTGACATTACCAGTTTGTAAAAGTGTGAATGTTGGAGCTCAGATGGCCTAGAGGTCTAGGTCATGCTCCACATAGGCAAAAAGCCCTTGAGCAGTCAGCCTATGTTCTAGTCCAACCTGTGGTGACTTTCCTTTATGCCAGTTCCCGCTCTCACCCTGTTTCCTCTGCTGTCCACTGTCCGCTCCTCTCTCATGAAAGGCATAAAAAGCTCCCAAAAAAATGACAAAAAAAAAAAAAAAAAAAAAAGAATGTTTTACCAGATCTGTCATTCATTTTTTGAAGGGGCACGGTAACTTAATCACAAGTGCACACAGGAGTGATATAAGAAGCCACTGGACCAACCTACAACCAATCAGAGCAACACAACATGTGACATGAAGCAGAGCAGCAGATCAGCTTAACTGCATATGTTTGCTCTTCTTATAATGAAAATACATCAGCCAGTTCATTTAAAACTGTCCAAAGTTAACTGAGCTACCAGCACAGGAAGCTGCCATCACAGTTTTCCTGGTGGTAAATCCACCTGTCAGAGAAAATAAAGGAGAGCTAGCTCATGGGTCTGGTGATCACAGGCTATGACATGTGTAATTTTAAAGAGAGACACAACTTTTTCTTTTTTATATTAGCATCAGTGAAGGAGGTTTTCTAGGATGCAGGATTACGTCATGCTGGGTTGACCGTAAAGAGACAGTGGCTGAAAAGAGGTGTTTCAGATAATAGAGTATTTTGAGTTCCTGTAAGGCTGCAACAAAGCTATTTAAAGAGAGTATTCAATGCTTATAAATTGAGCATAACATTCTGTAATTTAGCATTAATTACCAGTTAAACTGTTAGGTAACTATTTTAATAAGTAAAATATAATTACCTTAAATTTTATTCTCAATATAAAAAGAATGGGCTTCAGCATCTTTTCCTGCTGGATTCCACCTCATGACTAACTGTCTGGACACACTGTCTCATTTCTGGTGCATGAGTCATGAAGACTTCAAACCAATCCCACTTGTTGTAATTAGAAGCTTTTTCGTTGAGCCTGTGAGCGTGGCTCTCGGTACCTCTCCCCCTGTCCTAACAGACAGATCAGCCACAGGGACAGGACCACCAGCTCACCGGATTTCTGCCTGTCAGCGAGTACACTCACAGGACAGGAGAGGAAAAGAAAGCAGCGAGGATCAACACCTGATATACACACATACATGCAAACACAGGTTTCTCCCAGAGCAGCGCTCATACAGGAGCTGTCTCCTGCACATCTGGAAGAGGCATCCCTGCACATGGTCAGAGGAACAGAGCAGAGGAGAAAATAGGCCATGAAAGACTTGTTTGGCTTTAATCATACTGAAATAGTTTGCCATTAAAGGTTAAAAAAAAAAAAAGAAAAAGAACAAACAAAGCTAACTAACAAGAACTTGTGGCTCTGACAGCAGAGGGGTTTGGAATTTCAATTTGAGGTGCTCTAACTCCTGGCAGAAATGACTGACAGCTGTTGGATCCGTGGGGTCGGAGCTTTTAGGAGGATTTGAAGTATGTGTGTATTAGACAAAATAGAGCCTCATGTCAGGCATGGTGCACTGATGATGATTGTGAACGTAGTTAAGTGCGTCCTGATGATGATTAGAAAGGACACAAAAAGGGTCAGAGGTGGCTGAGTGTCACTCTGGACGACTCACATCAGCTACAGAGCTGCAGGTTTGCTCATGTATAGATATCTGTGTGTGCTTGGACAGCACCTGTAATGGCTCCCAGCTGAGTGCTGAGAGTCGGTGGGCTGTGTGTGTGTGTGTGTGTGTGTGTGTGTGTGTGTGTGTGCACTGGCATGCGAGCGGCAGAAGGCAGCTTCCTCTACAGGTGACACCTTTGACCTCTCATCTGTTCCCTGTTGGAGAGGAGAGAGAGGAGGGGTAGGATGGAAAAAGAGGAATGGAGGGGTATGCAGGGATGCATACTTTGTCCAAACAAAGAAAGTCACTGAGAGGCTGAACGTGACAACTGAATCGTGTTAAAAGCCTTTATTGACGAGGTCATTGCATATCAGTGGGCGGTGAACCACCGACATGTTAACTGCTACATGCACATCTGTAAATACCAGCTTTCTCCAGCGCATACTCAAAGCAAACATTGACACAGAGCCCTGTTTCTGGTGGATATAAAAAGTGAAATAAGTTTTGACACTCGAGCCACAAACTGGAGCAGAACAGAGAGAGACAGCAGCAACACTAGAGGTCTCCACATCCTCAGTCATGCACTAAGAACAGAACAAAGTTACAAGACGAGCAAAACTCAGTCAGTCATTCAGTCCAACATAAATACAAACATAAATAAATATATTGCTTTTTGCATTTTAAACGGTAAAAACAAGAAGGTACAAGCGATCAATGTTACACTAATGTTTTTAACACTTTGCTCACAAACAGGATCATTTTCAAGTTTAATACTTCAGGATAAATAATTTTAAATAAATATGCCAACACATGTTAAATATGAGTGTGCAAATTACATCAGGGTCTGCATGTGATGCAGCAGGTTTCAGGACATTAAATATCCCCTCAGCTCTTTTCTGCTGTTAGACAGCTTCTTTATATCTCACCAGCAACAAACCTGACACACACAGGAGGGAACACAGCTTACAGCCAGATGGCACCTTTTTTTTATTTATTCTCCATTTTTAACTCTGTCTCTTCTCCTCTTCTTCTCCCTCCGTATGATCCTGTCATTTTCTGCATCACTATGACACCTGGTCTCGCAGTCTGGACAGCCTCTGGGAGAGCTCATCCTGGTGACAGCACAAAAAATGGAGAAACGGTCAGCACAACAGAGATGTAGAGGTTTCAGCTTCAGCTCAGGGCTTTAAGATGAATATTTCCATCTCAGAGTCAATTTTAAAACCCAAAAGATCTTTCCTTTATTATCGTATTAGTAGTTATAAGCTTGACATAATCCCAGAAAATCCTAAACCCTCCTAGGTTTAGATAGGGCTTGAAGTCAGAAAAAAAAGGCTTCAACAGGGCAGCTTAAGGAGCTGGACGAGAAGTGATTCTTCTCAGTGTATCACTCAACCCTTGTTGGCTTGGAAGGTAAAGGATTAAATGTCTTTAGTTATGCCCTTTAAGACAGCGGCTGTGGTCAGCTTGAGTTATGGTGGTTACAATAAATTCCACTGGTGAGTTGTCATAATGGGAAACATATCCAAACATCTTCCAGTTTTAAACACTTCCTGCAACATAATCCCCCTTTTCCGCTGTGCATCACATTGATCCAAACAGTCGCTGTTTAGGTGAAAAAAAAAAAAAGGCAGGCTGAATACTCTGCTTTGTCTCCGACTGCCTCTCACCACAGGGGTTACATCATTTTTGGAGACAGAACTATTGTGGATGTTCTGTGCTCAGAGATCCACAGCAGAGAAGCGTGTTGAGCTTCAGGACGGAATCTATTTGGATTTCAACAAAACATGGTAACAAGGATTTACAAACTGAAAACACATCTGACCCTTTGAAATTCACTTTACTTTCACTTTGAATTTGATTAAACTGGTGGTGTGCGGTCTGGAGGCTTTTGAGCTACCAAAGATCACTCAAGGCAAATTCTCAACAGTTTTGAAGACACAGACAAACTTTGTATTGTGGAACAACAGAAAGAAGTTTCTTGTGGTCTGCTTTATAGCTTCTCCATGAGGTGAGGCACAAAATACCTGACATGGAACTGGGATGCATTTTAAGCTAAATAGTAGGGAATGTGAGAAAGCTAGAATCTGAAACGACAAAGGTCCTCACAGGGTGCTGTAAGTGGTGAAGTTATTTCTAGATACTCTCCCATGTGGCAGAAGCATGCTGGGTTAACACGCTGCAGAAGGGTTTTTATTCCACTGGTTATGTAATATTTATTTTCATGACAAAACCTTGTCAGAACAACTATATTATGTACACAATTCATATTCTGTATTCATCAGTGGAGTGTCTCTTTAAATTATGATTTGGGTGACAGTTCTTCAAGTTTACCACGGAGACCGCAAAAGACAATAAGACAATGTGTGACTTCTGTTCTGGGAAGAGAAACACCAAAAATAGCGAAAGCATAAAGATAGAGGTGGAAGTGTTACCTGCTCTGTTGATGCCACAGATGAAGCCAGTGACGTAGTCTGGCCTGAGGGGAGCTCCAGGTTCAGATCCAACCTAAAACAAGGAAAAAACAAAGGAACACTCTCACTCTGATTTCTGGCTTTCACTCTAAAGAAAAGTGAGGAAAACGGGAACATTAAAGGTAGTCACTGTAATCACTTCAGCGCAGAATCTCCAGGCAGTAAATTCTCCTTAAGCCTCACACATAGAGGTTTTTTAATAAACCTAAGTTAAATCATGCGTCTGGAAAATCACATTCTAAAGGTTATTGTTCCATTCTTTCACGAATAGTCTTCATGTGTGAAGTACAATGTCAGTTACAAAAAGTTGCAGTGTTGTAATATGTTTATAAAGACAAAGCTTCATCGTTTGCAAAATATTTGGACCCAAAATAAAATTCAAGCAAAGAAAACATCAAATGTTGTGTTACTTCACCTTTTCTTTAATTACTCAGTGAAGGTTTGGGAGCCAGTGAGACCAATTTAGAGTTTTTGAAGTGAAATGTCTAATTCACTGAGTCAGGACTGCAAGCAGGCCACTATAGCCCCTAAACTCTTCTTGGGGCTATACAACGCCGTTTTTAACATGTGTGATAAAAGTGTTGTTTTTTAAACCCGTCTATAATGTTCAGAAACAATCGAGTCTTCCCAGATGCAGAAGACGTGTATGCATCCCTAAACCAGCACAGATGCAGTCTTTCAAACTGTGTGCTGATAATAAGCCAGGTGGTCTCTTTCCTGTTTGGTGTGAAGGATGCAGCGTCCCTGAATTCCAAAAATGACTCATTTTGTGACGTCAGACCACAGATCAGTTTTTTCCTCCATGAACTCAGGCCAGGTGGAGTCGCTAGTGTTTCTGGATCATGTTTATATGGTTTTCTCTTTACACGGTATGTATTTTTCTACATTTGTGGATTCTGAGACAAGCTGTGTTCACAGAGGATGTTGTTTGAGCTCATGCAGCGATTTCCACCACAAAGTCAAATCTGTTTGACAGGGCAGTGCTGCTTGAAGGCCTGAAGACCACAGCCCTGTTATTGGTTAAGGAAGTTGTCTGTTAAGTTCTCTAGATCCTCTGAATCTTTGAAATGATATCATGAACTTTAAATGATGAAATCCACAAATTATTTGTAATTTTGTGTTGGAGATATTAATTCCTGTTTTAAGCTTTCCAAATTAGCTGGGAGATGTTAATGTTCCTGCTTGTTTCCTTCTTTTGCATTTCAAAACTTTCAGTATTTTTTCACCCTGTCCAATTTTTTTTGAAACATGTTGCTGGCAGACCAACAAACATGTCGCATTCTTGCTGTTGTTCCTTACTCACCCTGCTTCATCAGCCATCTCACGCATCAGCAGATCCACTTCATTCTAGTAACCAAACAAGAAATCTATCAGTGCTTAAATACTGACCCAAAAGAATTAGTTCTGATATTATTACTTGGAAAGCCTGACAGAGGGAGCCATAGGAGCACATTTCATTCTCATTTACCTGAGGTGTTGTCAGAGTGGTGGTGCTGCTCATGGTGTCTTCCATCTGAGCTGTCTGCACATCAAGAGTTTCAAACTGGTTCTCAAACTTATCCATTAATGCAGAGATCTGTGAGGGAGACAGATAAAGGTTTCAACATCATCTTAACATCTTTCAGAGGTATCATTTATTTTCATCTTGCTTGATGAATGAATATGGATACGCTTTCTCACCTTCTCCAGGTTCATGCTTTTCAGTGTAGCATCCATAGACTTCACCACTCCAGACATGGATTTGGATACCTGGGCAGACACAGGTAGGTTAAAACACTGAAGCCTCAGCTGGCTCTTGTTTCCAGTCTAATTTGTTTTGATTTAAAGCTGAATGAGCGTTTGAAGTGAGAGATGCAGGCTGCTGTCGACATGCCTCACATTTAAGTGCTGTGTTCTGATGTCTCCACTAGGTGTCACTTGTACTTTTATAAACAGAAACAAAACCTCAACTACAGTCCATCCAAATCCTCTTCATAATACTTATTAAACTGATCAAACCTGCCCATTAGTGATCAGGATAATTAAGGTAAATGCGTCAACTATTTCTGCTACTGTTATTAATGATTTTATGAGACAGGCAATAATATACATTTTCAATTAGATGCACTTTACACATTTCACACTGTGAACCCATTTCTTGAGACAATTTTCACTTCAATTCTGGGTAATGAGGCCCATCCTACACTGAGCCTAAATTGACATTACTGAAAGAGGCTGTCACTGCCATAAGAGGAAGAAGCTATAAGCAGAAAGTCTGAAGCACGTCTAATGATGCTTTATAATTGGTGTCTTTTTGTTTGCATGTCTGGGAGGCTCTTTACTCACTGAATCTCTATAAAAGACTACTTAAGAAGTATCACTGTGATCACTTTACACTCTGTGGTTCTTCAGACTCTGATATATTATAGTGGTTTCAATACATAGACTCAGCAAATGACAGGAAGTGTATGAAAGGTTAAAGAAAACAGGATGTGAAGATTTGAGATAGAAGGAAACCCCATATAGAACTAGAAAAAAAAAAGAGTAACCAGGAACATTTCTTGGAAAATATCGTGCTCATTTAAATTTGATGCCAGCAACATAAAAATCTGGGCTCAGGTCATGTTTGCCACTCTGTTGAGGAGGTGACAAGTTTGGAATGGGTATGAGATGTTTGGCATCTGTACTGTTTTACAACAGAGCCGCGTTGTCTTTTAAAAATGAGAGAGGCACACCCTGAAAAAGATGTCACCTTCTTGGCAGCATAATTTCTTTAAACCTTTACCTCATACCATCTGAAAGTAGCAAAGACTGAGGCGACGTAATATTCCTGAATGGGGTTTACATATGGTTTCCACCTTGTGTGGGAAAGTTGTAACTTGCATGGATACAGCAACAAACTGTGTCCATAACAATGGTTCTCAGGAGATTTCCATGTCCACTACTGTTTATGGCTTTAACGTAGATTAAAAGTGAATCTCTTCTGTTTCCATTTAAAGCAATCTCTGACCTCCACACCTCATCAACTCCTGATCCCCCGCACCTGTAGGCTCAGCTACAGAGGCATTTATTGAGCTTCTCAAGTTTTCTGTGACTACAGCCAGCACCAGCCACACAGCTTGAGCTACTGTTTTTCTATTTCTCTGTCATGTTTCCTTCTTGTTACAATAAATTTGTCTGTTGATTGATGGATTTTGACACCCCTGTGATGTTTCTCCTGAGCCAGGGCCGTAACAAACGTGATGTCATAGAGTGCCTGAGGATCAGAGCTATTCAATAACAGTTTCAGGCTTGTCCCTTTCACACAGAGTTGTCTTCAAACGCTCTGCCCTGGGTTTCACCTGATTTGCGTAACGTAAAACATAGCCTAGCTTGAAAATAATTTCTATTCTAGGTTTGTAATCCGCTAACTGATCAAGGGTTGTCCCGGCTGAGATAGCTCCAATCTGGAACCTGGAATTGGTTTCACAATGATACTCTCTTTGTAGAACAGCTGATTATTTAGTGGGGCTTCTAATCAATTTGTTCAAGTTTTTGTCCATGTATCCTAACCTTGTCACCCCTAAAGGGTTTTCTACAGTACTACATGTTCCCAAAGTTGATGTTATGTTATTCAGGAGTTATACAGAGCCCTCTGTTACCCCTCATTCACTGATGTCGAATGGCACAACTGTAGGAAAAAGCTTCATATCTAGTCTGTGTGATCCGTTTGAACACCTTCTTCCACAATCAACAAACTGCAGGATGTTTCTTTCAAACTTCCCCATCAAAGCTTAGCTAACCCACTTGGCACATCTGACCACTCCACGGTTTATTTGGTTCCATGCTATAAACCGGTCCTGAAGACACACAAGCCGGAACGAAGATTAGTTCCTGTCTGATCACAGGACTCTATTCAACAGCTTCAGGGCTGCTATAGTCTCAAAGACTGGGACTTGTTTAGATATGAATGTGATGGCTTGAATAAACAGAGAGAGAAAATTAAGGTATGATCATGAAAAAAAAAACAGTTTGTATTCTCGCAAAAAATAAGCCATTAGTTTCCAAAAATGTAACTGACATATGAAACATCAGCTTTAATCAGAGCACCAGAAGCAAGTCAAAAGAGAAATAAAAATACCAAAAGCTAAATATAAGGATTAAATGGAGAGTGTATACAGGGCTGGAAATTTCCGTCCTCCTTGGGACAGCGTAAAGTCCATGATTGGCATGCAGACCAACAAGTGTGCAATTAAATTCAATTACATGTCCGGTTTTAATCTCTCTCTAATGATCTTAACTAATTTTATGACAGTTTTAATACCCATGACTTTAGTCAGGAGCTTGATGGTTTTAATAATGTTGCCCATGGGTAGAGCAATGTGGAGGTTAAAAGAAACAAGGTTGTCAAATTCCTCCAGTGAGTTGAACCAGAGAAGAGCCCCAGTCTTGATGGAATTGGAGGCCACATATTTCAGAACTGTGCTGAACAGCGAGCTGACATCTTCTGTTTTACATGTTCAATGTCCCTCAGTGTCCACTGTGTCCCAAATATGTGGAAAAATTCAATTATTGAACTTGCACCAAACAGTAAAAGCCTGGCTTCCTTGAATGACTCCAGGCCCGTGGCACTCACCTCCTTTGTAATGAAAAGATTGGAGTGCACTGTGAGGGACGAACTTATGGAGGATGTCGAGGTAGTCCTAGCCCCACTGCAAATTGTCTCATAGGGCACGCAGGGGTGTTGAGGATACTACTTGTGAAGAAGCCCCCACTGTCTTCTCCTCTGTGTTTATGATCAGGATATTGTAGAAAAGCGCAAATAATTTGGCTCTTTTTTTGACAATAAATTTACATTCAAGCATCAGGTTGGAATAGTGTGCAAAAAGGCTCATCAAAGAATTATTCTTATCGTAAACTCAGGGGTTTTAATGTAGACAACTTTTATGCAGATGTTTTACTCCTGTTTGCTTGAATCTCTTATAACTTTTAAAATGGTGGGCTGGTATGGGTCAACAAGTTTGAAAAATAAAAATAGACTTCAGGATATTGTTCAGATATGCAGCAGAGTTGTGGGAACATCCCTGCCTGACATGGTGAGCCTTTATCGAACCAGGACCCTCAGCAAAGCTCAGTCCATCAAGGCTGACACGTGCCAACCCCTGTTTAATGAGTTTCTCCAGCTGACTGAAAAACAAATTGCCTCCCGGTGATAATAAATAAACCTTATCCCTTAAACCCAACAAATATATTAGATAAGAAAAGAGATGTAAGATGTTTACGATGTGGTGCTTGGTTTTATGAGTCTGGCAAAGCAGAACTTCAATAATACCACATTATACACATTATATATATATATATATATATATATATATATATATATATATATATATATATATATATATATATATATATATATATATATATTCATTTTTACTTTCCATTTGTCTTGTTGTCTTTCAACCGACTTCTGGGATAAATGCAAAGGATATATTCCTTACTATTGTATCTCATGTTTACAATAAATGAAAAATGCTGCTTCTCTTTTGCTACTTAATTTATCTTAATTTTAAGATTCTCCACAGTTCACTTTCTTTTAGTATTTCACAATTCCAGTTTCCCATTTTTACTGTTGTAACTTTTTTAAATCAAAAGAAAATGAGCATGTAATTTTCCAAAAGCAATTGGTTTTCTTTGTTGTACTTGGCACATTCTAATTAAAGTTACATTTTGCACTGCATCTCAACCTTTCGGGTTAAGTTTGTATACATGATTAAGCAGAATATCTATTGTTGTAATAAGTCTTAGATTTTCATCTTATCAATAGACTATAAGGAGACATCTTAAGAAATCTAATAGATAGATGTAGGCTGCTGTTAAAGGAAGAGTTTGGAGAGAAGGATGTATGCTCTTCACACCACATAATCAGAAAGCAACATGTTAGTTTCACCTGGTTCATGGTGACAGCAGTCTGCACTCGAGAAGCAACAGCATCCACTCGTGCACTCATTCTCAGGAAGTTAAGGGACTGATGCTTCTGTCGGATGGCATTCTCTGCATGGATCCTGGCTGCTTCCATGTTACCTTTCTGGATAGCCTGGAAGAAAAAGTGAAGAGAAATTGAAGGATGTACAATATGATACCTGATATGTAGTCAAGCTTGTTCCTGGGTCTTAGTTTCTTCTAATTCACATTAAAACGAGCTAACCTGCTTCACTTTGGCCTTTTCTGCCCTTTCCTCCTTGTCACATTTCTTGGAATTGCGCTGTAGCTCCTTGGCAGCATACTTCAGGTTGAACAGTTGTTCTATTGGGCTATTAAGGTATGGTTCATTCACGTGTTGATGTCAAATTGAAACGACAAAACGTGCAAATACGAATAAGCACTCATATAAACCGAGCTGGTTTCACTCAAGCTGTAAATGTGTCAAAACATTATTAAGTTGTAACCAAATTATATAGTTAAAAAGCTTAAAATGTCGTATTATCATGGAATGACGAGGCGGGATTCACATGCAACTGTATGACATGACTAGCATCCAAACCCAGTCTACACTGGGTGTAGCTAACAGTTGCTAAGTAACCGTATGTACCGTTATGCATTTTCAGACAGTACAGTTAAGGATACTCTCCAAGTTTGGCATGATGAAAGCTTCCTGCAGGAGTTTCTTTTTCTGGTTGTGCACTGGCACTAAGAAGCATCCGGACACTCACTTCGGATATGTCCCAGAGTTGTTTGTTTTGATTTTTCAAGCTAGCGTAAATTCGCAACTGTTTCGAGCCAAGAGCGTTCACAATAGCGTGCTTCCGTGTTTGCTTAAAACGCAGGTGGATAGGTTGGTAATTACAAATGTACGTCCCGGTAAGAGGGACAAACCGTGTATTTTGGGATGAATCTTATATTTTTCAATAATGCTTTGTAAATGAATTCGATCAGTATAAAATTTAATATCTAATCCTCTCGTACAACGCATGCGCAACACCACAACGTTGAGGCAATGTCTACTATGAATTAATTTTCCAACATAATATGTTCTATTTGAAGATGTACCGCACAGTGCAAAAAGTTAACGAAATTTAAGACAGATGGGTATGTATGACACGATTTTTCATTATCATTTAAGGCTCATGGTTCATTTAACATCCATCTGATTCCATCAGTGAACTCTCTCAACGCGTTCTCATCTTTGGATACAGCCCCAACAGACGATTGCTTTCTTTCCTTCGTCGTCGTCACACGGTCACGATTTTGCATGGCGTGCTCGCGCCTTCTACGTCACGGCTGTTTGAGGAGCGGATGGGCACGCGTGTCCACAGCAGACAAGTTCCATCCAGGCTAAAAATAGTTTGTACCCGGTATCGGTAGGTTGTGGTACACGTCTAATGACGTCATTTGAGCTTTTTTGGTGAAAGAGTAAACTGACCTTTTGGACTCGCCGTTTGCGTTGACGCTTTTTCTTTCCCATAATTTCTGGTGCATCATCTTGAATTTAACGTCGAAAAGTCGTTTTTATGCAGTTGTCTCTAAAAGTGAGTGTTAGTCTGGAATGGTCGGTGAGCTGACGGAAACATACAGGAATTATAAAGGCATGTAAGCATCAACGGAATGACACGGTCAGGAAGAACATGAAAAGACTTTAAGATCATCATCTTCTGTCCAAAGACAGGAAGGTTCCAGTGTGTACACACTGTCCAGTCAAAGGGGGCTGGGGTTGGGGGATCAACGGCTGGTCAGGGGGAGGGAGAAGCATGGATGACTCATACTGTAGCTGCTGATACTCTGTATGGACACAGTACTAGGTAGACTATAGTGACGTGTGCGTGGAAGAGACTTAAGAAGTAAACGAGAAGTGCACCAAAAATGTCCCCAAGGCTTTATAAAATTTGGGTTCTACAAATGTTATCTGCTAGAGGTTTAAAACTTGGTGCAAAAAATATTGAGTTTGTTGTAACAACCGAGGTGATATTGTTTTGTAACATTTTAATTTGGCCTACTATTTTTAAACACACAAAAATCACATAAATATAAATGCATATATATGTATATTTATAGAGTTTTTGTAGTCAGTGCAACAGCAATGTTCAAGCTATCTCGTAGTGTTATTTTAAGACGAATACACGTGAACACACGTTTTAAACCTATTAACTCCTTTGCGCCACCACATCACACAACTCCATCATCACAGTTGTGACCATTGACTGTGTACACACACACACACACACACACACACACACACACACACACACACACACACACAAACACTTTCCAGTCATAACTGAATGACGGCAGGTCGCTATGGAAACTGCGTTACGCTCCGGGCGGCCGGAGGAGAAAACAAGAGAGCGAGGACTCATTCCAGTCTTCATTTCAGCACCACGCGAGCTCGTGGACAGCGCCCGAATGAACTCGCGCGCTGCTTCTAGCCTCATATGCCTTATAAGAGACAGAGCTGCATCAGCGCTGAGCCTTGCCGGAGTGGGTAAGGACTCCACTAGAAAACCCATCCTTCAAAAAAGAGACCCAGACTCAGCGGACCTGAAACTCGGTGGATACTCAAGGTTTAGTTCTTCTGTAGAGCCAGGAGCCAGACGCTCCCTCAGATGCAACAGCAACAGGTAAGCCGCTAACGCTGTGTGAAGTATAATTCACTTTTGTGTAGTTGCATGGAGTGTGAAAACCGGTATTAAATGTGTTCTTTATGTTTCTTTGGAGTGCTTTCATCCTTTATCGCACCAGGGGCTTAATTGTGGTTAATTGACCTCACCTGGTATCCCAGGAGTGAGTAAGCGCGCGATTAGGTGATTAGAGTGAGGAGCAGCATGGCTCTGGATCCCTACCAGGAACATTAAGCTAGTGATGGACTGTGAAAAATCATGAGAATAAATGAAAACATTAGGTTGTTCCACTTTTAAAGAAATCCATTGAAAAGTTATGACACACATTCAGTCCTTTGAAAAACACATTTATATCGCAGCTTGATTATTTTTGGTCAGATCGAGCACTTAGTTATCACTTTAGTCCATTTTAGACATACTTCATGGGATCACAACTGTCCAAGTGAATGGAAAAGGAAAAAAAAAACATTTTAATGTGTTCATACAGAGCCCATGAAAAAGTTACAGATATGCACCGATACTTGAAGAGTTTTCTTCAGACAGCAGAGTATTTCTGTCTCCTCTGTCACCACTTCTGCAGACTGTGTGATTTAAAAAAAAAAAAATGAGCATCATGCTTGTGTGTGTTTATATTTTGCTCTGCATATAAGACAATAAGGGTTTCCAGTGGCCATAGATTGTATGTGAGCTGAGCCGATACGCCTGGATGAGTCACTCAGGCTGCAAGTTTGCAGAAGAGTGCTGAAGGGGAGGGGGGGATACTGGGGTAGCTGGAAAACAGTCCTGCAGTGCTTCTCTGCCTCCTGAGCACATTTTTTTTCTTTGAACACGAGCAGTGTCAATATCTGGGGCTGTAAACCACCTCTGGTTGTGTTCTTGAAATTCTCTGCACCTCGATTTTTACCTAGTAGTAGCAGGACACAAAGAGAAGTCTCATCCATGGCAGTTTCTTTTAGGAGTTATGTGTTCTCAGACTTGACCTCTTTGTCTTCTGGTAAGAATACTCATTTGTTTTTGTGAGCAGACAGGTATTCTTTTGAAGATATGCAGCTGCTATTGAGTAGAGTGCTGTTTTCAAGTGTCTGTATGTAGACATTTTATAAACACTCTGAGAGATTGTTTGCGGCTTTTGCAGACAATAGCACTCAGATGTCGGACAAACTTTTACCAGAAAGCATCCCATTATTGCTCATTAGTATCACAGTGTTTACCTTGCTAGTATTGACAAATCACTGCAATCAGCAACATTCAGCTGCAGCGCTGAGTGACATCCATTGATTTGTGCAAACAATAGATCATAATGGGCTGCTATGAACCACAGTGGCACACTCTCTGAAACACTTTTATGTTCTGCCACAGTCACACTCTCGGAAACATGACAGAGACTCTTCTGACTGACTTTGTTATGCAGATATTTTGTTTATTGAAAAATGGGTCTAGTTAGTACAGACTGACTGATGCACTCTGGATGTAAAGAATTTGCGCGCAGCTGCCAGGAGGATTACACATCTCTGTCAAACAGAAATAATTGGATGATATTAAGCCCCACTTTGTTACAATTTGTGTTGTAACTGTAAAAAGGTGTTAATAAAAGCTTTTGTGCATTTTCCTGTGTTTGTGTGGCAGCTTTTGTTTGTAATGTATACACATCATGTGGAGCACTCAGACACAAAAACAGATGTGTGTCTTTAATAGTGACGTTGGTGTGATTAATGCAGTCTGCTGGTGATGACTCATTCGGCTTAACCCTTGCTCCTCTGGTGGAAATAATCAATAAACAAAGATTCTGTCAGCTTTAGCATGTCTGTGTGTTTCTGACATCACTGTTACATTCTTACACAATCATTTCACTTCTTTACAATATTATTGTCATTTTCAGTTAAAAAAAAACTGAAGGAATGTTTTGTATCAGATTGTGAATAATCGTTGGGACTTTAACACTGCGTTGGGTTTGGATTCTGAAATTTTACTGAACATCTAATTTATTTTTTTTTTGTAATCTGATCAAGCAGAGTGGGGGTTCACGTGGAGCATGTCTATGTGTATTGCTCATGTGTCATCTTGTCAACACAGCAGTTACATTAGCATTGTGGAAAAGCTGTCAGCCAAGCTGTGACTTAGAGACAGCAGACTGGCAGGGAGTGTGCCTAGGAGTGTGAGTGAGTGCTATGTGTGGGCTGTGTGTGTCTGTGTGTTTGTTACACAAAGGGAGTGCACATATTTTGGGGGGGAGTAAGAATTAATTCTTACTGTTGTCCTCCTCCCTCCTCTTTCAGGGCAGCAGCATGTCTGAAACCAAATCCAGTCAGCGGTTCCACAGCCTGAATGCTGAGCAGGTGGAGGTTCTCCATCAGGTTTTGTCAGAGGTTGTTCCAATCCACGGCCGTGGGAACTTTCCAACACTGGAGCTGCGTCCTCGAGACATAATTATAGCTGTGCGGGCCAGGCTCCAGAGGCAGGGGATCACAGTGAGAGATGTTCGTCTGAATGGCTCTACAGCCAGCCACGTCCTCGTCAGAGACAGCGGTACAAGCTACAAAGACCTGGACATCATCTTTGGAGTTGAGTTGCCCAGTCAGGAGGAGTTCCAGGTATGATTACTGAACCGTTTAAGAACAGCTCGATGTAATAACAGCCGAGCACTGGAGTTCATCCAGTCTCATTGACAGGCATTCATCCATCTGTATCACCCTTAAGCAGAACATTGTATCTGTTGTATCTCTAGGGTGATGCAGTATTGATTTTGGGTTGCTGTTACATTCCAGTCATAATTTACCTATTGAACATTAACCAGGCTGATCAATACTATTGGCTTTAACATATTAAACTACATGTTCAAGAAGTCTAAATGTCGAGCACCACAATACTCAGTTCAGCAATAAAAGTAAGATTACTGCAGTCATCAGTTGTAGCTGTCATGTTGTTGACTTCTCCTCCCAGGTGATCAAAGAGTCGGTGCTGGGCTGCCTGCTGGACTGCCTGCCTGCTGGGGTTAACAGGGAGCGGATCAGCAGTGGCACCATGAAGGAGGCCTACGTTCAGAAAATGGTCAAAGTCTTCAATGAACACGACCGATGGAGTCTCATCTCACTCTCAAATAACAGTGGTAAAAACCTCGAGCTTAAATTTGTGAGCGCACTGAGGCGGCAGTTTGAGTTCAGCGTTGATTCCTTCCAGATCATTCTGGATCGTCTCTTGGAGACCTACATGCAGCAGGAGTCACAACACAAAAATAATACTGTAGAGCTTAAAGAGCAGCCCAGAGAGCAGCAAACACAGAATGAACATAAAGACTCCCCTCCTCTTCTCAAACAGGCCAGCTGTCCAAAAACAGAGAGCTACAGCACAGAGGAGAGCCCAACCAGTCTGACTCTTCAGAGGGACAAGGTGCAAGAAAAGGAGCCCCAGACAGAACTCTTACATCAAACTGAACATTCAAACCAGACAAAACACTCTGAAGGTGAAAAAAACAACAAAGTAGAACCACCTGCAGACCCGAAAGAAGCATCACAACACAGGGAAAACATCAATGAGACAGACGACTCTGACCAGACCTCTCCAAACCTTTTAACAGAAAAGAAACAAATCTCTGAGAAAACTCAACCATCAACTCAGACTGAACTCAGACATGAGCCCGAGCTGAAACAGAAAAAATCCCCAACAGAGGTAGAACACTCAGAGCAAACTCATCCCTGTGATAACCAACAACCACCATGCTCAAATCACAAAGAACGATCTGATCTGATACAACAAACCAACCACACTAAACCCCCCGACGAACAGAAACATCTCACACAGCACAGTGAACAGGCTGAGTGTCCAAATACCTCAAACAAAACCCAAACAGAGTCTCTTAGTTCTTCTGAATTGCACAGTACAGAATTCTCCAATTGTCTCATGGAGAACAGGAGCAGCACTGAAAAAGATAAAACACAACATGTAACTATCCCAGACTCCAGCACATCTCTACATGCAGAGATAGAGACTCAGTTAGCAGACGAAGGAAAAGTTGAGACAGAGACAGAAACCGAGACAGAAAGGGATACAGAAATCAGTGAAATGACAGAAGAGATTTCAGCATCAGAAGCAAAAACTGCAGACACAGAGGGTATTGATCGACCCTGCTCTAACTCCTCCATGTCTCTTACACCTCACAACACACAGCCTCCCAGCACACAGGACACACTGGAGATTTACAGCACACTACACACAGACATCTCAGATAAAACGCCTAAAACACTTGATGCCCTCAGCCCTCCAGATACTCAGGATATTTTATCTGCACCACCAAGCCTTGTTTCTGACAAAAAGACCTCTTCCTCTTCTTTATGTAAGGCCTCAGATCGTCTGTCTCACATGGTAGTGCTCAAACACTCTTCTCCCAAACCCCCTCGGAGGATGTGCAGGAAGGTTACCCCAAGTCCATACCCCAGTCTGTTCTCTGACAGCGACACTGTCCCAGAGTCTTGTCTGGATCCAAACCTCTGCCCTGAACCTGATATTGCCTTTAACCCTCAACCAACAGCTCCAAGTTCAGACCCCATCATCAGCCTGACAACCAGTGTGTCTGACACAATAGACCCCAGGCCTGAACCCAACCTTTCAAGTATCCTACCTTCAAATCTTGATCTTACCTCAGCTCCTGATCCTGACCCTGATATAACATCCTCTCCTGCTGAGGATCCCGCGTCTGCTTTACCTCAAGAGTTAACCACAGAGAGTTCATACGAGACAAGTATTCAGGACTCAAAAGAAACTCAGTCTCAAAATGAGGCTCCTGATGAGCAAAGTCAGACCTCCCCCACAGAAACTGTACCTGCCCCCAAACAATCAGAGCCGCCTGACTTGGTGGACACGTTACCTTCACACACTCACGTGTTCGACATAAACACCCAAGAACCTGAACTTACCTCAGAGATGGAGCTCAGCGATGAAGACGACAACAGAGAACTGCAGACCAAAAAGCTGGGCTTGAACCAGGTAGATGAAAACCCTCAAGAGACCACACTTAGTTCACCCTCTTCTCCTCTCTGTGTCACCCCTCCTGTTTCCTGCCTCACCCCTCCCGTACTCAGTCTGTCCCCACCCTGTTTCACCCCCTCACCCCCCAGCCTCAGCCCCCCTCAGTGTCCAACCCCTCCCTCTCACTGCCTCTCATCCTCAATCATTAGTGCCGTCAGCCCTGCTACAAGCTTCAGTTCTCCACCCCTAAGTGTCAGCCCTACCTCATCCTGCCTCAGCTCACCTCCTTACCTGACTCCCCCTATGCTCAGCCTCAGCCCCCCTCCACTCTGTCTCAGCCCCCCATCCCCCTGCCTCAGCCCTCCCCTCCTCTGTCTCACTCCGCCAGTGGAGTCAGAGGACTTTGAACCTCAGGTATCTTCAGACATGGAGTCTTTGATGCTGAACACAGAAAGTAAGGAAGCGATTAAAGAGGCCTCCCTTCAGCCAGGAATTCCTCTCTTAGAGTCAGAGGATAAAAAAGAACCAGATTTAATCTCATCATCGCCTCAGGTTGCAGAGCCTGTCTCTTTTCCAATCACAATCCCAAGCTCAACCTCACATATGCTGCCTGACTCTCAGAATGAAAGCCCAGAGGAATTTGTTGCTCCACCAGCAGAGGAGGTATCCAGCTCCATGCCTGAGAACAAAGAGGCCCCTAAGGTACCAACAGACATCCCTGAACCCAGAGCATCCCAGAGCATCAGTCCTCAGGCATCTGGTTCGGTCCCTGCTGTGGAGGTCTTGGCTGAGAGCATGTATGGTGACTTTGAGGCAGCCATGGACCACCTTCGCTACCGCCTAATCGCTACCAGGAACCCAGAGGAAATCCGGGGTGGTGGCTTGTTGAAATACAGCAACCTGCTGGTCAGGGACTACCGTCCTGCCAGTGAGACTCAGATAAAGACACTCGAGCGCTACATGTGCTCACGCTTTTTCATAGATTTCCCTGATGTGCAGGAGCAACAGAGGAAGATCCTGTCCTACTTGAAAAACCACTTTATCGGAGAGGAAAGGAGCAAGTACCAGTACCTGATGACGCTGCGCCGCGTGGTTGACGACAGCACTGTGTGTCTGATGGGACATGAGCGCCGTCAGACATTGAACATGATCACAGTGCTGGCACTGAAGGTTCTGGGTGAACAGAACATTATCCCCAACACAGACCACGTGACATGCTTCTACCAGCCTGCCCCCTACCTGGCCGAGCACAGTGCTCCATACTTAGCAGAACCCAGCTACTGCAGCTATTACATCCCCCAAGGGGGGTCAACTCTGCTTTACCAACCTTACCCACTGCACCTGCACTCACAGACTGGACTAGTCTGAAACACATTCAAACAAACACACATGTAATAACACAAAACCCAAACCAAGGGAAGGTGCTTGCCATGACGAAAAGCTGGAGAATAGAAATATAATCCAGGGATTAACTGTTTGGTCTATAATAGACCTATGGGGGCGGGAATGATTGGGTTTTACAGTAAACTTCCCAAGTACTCTGCAAGGTTCTAACATGATTATGTGTAATCATCTGGGCTTTGTGGGAAAGTAATAATTCTTCCGATATTGTTCAAATTCCAGAAAATGCTGTATGCACTGCATGAGTCATAGCCCTTTGGTCTCCTTAGGAAACCAGCTGAACTGTTGACATTCACACACACACATACACACTCATATTCACAAACAAACATGGACACACATACACGCATACGCACATATTCACACACGCACACACACGCACACACACACACACGCACACACACACACACACACACACACACACACACACACACACACGCACACACAACACTGACTCTCTCTCACACACTTCCAGGTTCTTGAATTCTTGTATACTCTTTTCATGTTCTTAATGTGTTGTTCTTAAAGGGTTTGTTTAGAACGTGGACCTTGCCTGTGGTTAATATCGTGCATGGATAAATTGGGACTGTTCTCTCACTGCCAAATACTGTGTGACTACTATGCTTCTTAAACAGTTTAATGTAACTTTGTTAATCCTTTACTAAATGGGTGTATTCTGAAAAAAACGGAGGGATAAGTCTATCAACCTGTACAGTACTTTTATCAGAACATATTCATGCATGCACCTACACACAAATACACACATAAGCAGGCATACATAGAGTTAACTGTATGCACACAAGTCAGTACAATGCATGAGTAGCTAAATACATAGATAACAACCTGAAGTCAAAGCAAAGGCTTTAAATTTAATAAAAATTGATCTATTTTTGCAAGACTTTCCAAGATAATACTCAGTGTTAATCAGACTGGTTAGTTCCTACAGTGAAATGCCGACGACATTGCCTTTGCAATAGACTGTACAGCATATTGATTACGGTATATCTTGTGCGGATAAACTGCATTGTTTTCAGGTAAATTGTGTTCAGATGTAGTGCTTGATTCTTTTCCCTTGTGGAGTCTCTTCTGTAATCACGTGAAGTACTGTACTATCTAGTGTTGATTTATTTGATGCTAAAGTTTACTCTATGGAGGTGGTCAGGTTATAACCATCTTTGGGTCATCTCTGAATATGGCAGATCAAGCTCACAAAAATTGAAGGAAGTGCATCAAAGCTCATGTGACTCCTCTCAGCATGAATCAGCATCTGCTAATTCACCCAAACAGAATCAACATAGAAGAAGTTCAAATCCACCTCAGACCTGTTTGAATCTCAGTTTAAAGCCGTGCAACAGCAACTATGACCAAAGATGGTTCGGTAGGGAAAATCAAGTGCCTAAATGTGAGACATCATTGGCATGTCTTTATCTCACTGCACTGGGGGTGTTAACAGGGTGGGCTTTGGTCTGGGTTGGGTATGTGTTCTGTTTTTGACCCCTGTTATTGCTGCCCATTTTGATGTCTTCTTTAATGTAGTCCTTTGTTGTAGTTTATTCATGTACATTTTGATAAAAAATGAAATAAAATAAATTAAATAAAGGGGAACTCTAAAACCTACAGATGTGTTTGAATTATTTCAAAATAAGCCTTTACCTCAGGGAGAAAAAAATATTCCAACATGACTGTTTTCTTCTCCTTTTTTGCTCCTCTCTAATTCACTCTTCTCCAAAATGATGCTGCACAGCTTACGTATCCTCCCCATGATTGTGCTCTGCAATGATCCACTTAAGCATGACCGTCAAATCATGATGATGCCCAGGAGTGGCACCAAAAGCTGTGAAATTCTGCCTCTGTGAGGCCTCTTATCGCAAATAACCTGTCCTTTAGATATGTTTGGGCCTGGATGACGCACGTTCTACGCAACACAGCAGGCTCAACAATGTGTTAATGTGAGGAGAATATGGTTCATGAGGTGTGAGAGAGAGAACATGAGAGGACCACAGGGTGTTTGTGCAGGAGTGCGTGTTCAAATGAAAACATATGCAGGTGGTCTCCTTTTTTTAACCATGTAATTGAAAATGTTATGATCCAACAAAAGGGATCCCTCCTTACTCCAGCACTGCCTCCATTCTTCCTCCCACTTCACACTGCTGATAAGTCGTGGGCACGAGGGGAAAATGAGGCATTTTTTTCTCGGTGTGTGTGTGTGTGTTTGTGTGTGTGTGAAAAACCATCATTTCTCACACAGTATGGGTTTTCGCTTATGTGCCCAGTGTTAGAAAACGTGTGGCTCACTGGGAGAAGAAGAGAGTGTGTGATCTAATAGGGTCTGTATCAGCGTCTCACAGACCTCTAAGCCACTCTTGTCCACTCAGGGTTTCCATAGAGACAGAGACAGGCAGCACAGTGGGCGCAGAGAGCATGACTGAAGACAGGGAAGACCCACACAACAAATGAGGGGGTGAGAGAAGAAAACAAGTCAGAAAGAAAAGGGAGGTGGGTGAAACAACAGAGGAAGATAGTGGAGAGACGGATGGATGAGAAAATAGAGCGGAGGGGGAGACAAAGCCAAGGACTGAGAGTGAGTGAGTGAGTGAGGAGGGAGAGTGTAGATAAAGGGAGGGGAGAGGAGCAAGGGAGTTGATGGGGAGAGCGTGGGAGGTTGTCAGGCCTTCAGTCACAGGGGAGTCACTGTGAGGTGGCTGCAGTGACGACAGCAGTGATGTTAGAGAAGGAGCACACACACACACACACACATGCTAGAGTCTGTGTGTGTGTGTGTGTGTGTGTGTGTGTACGTGGATATATACACACAGCTACATGCACATCAATTCTCCTAATGGCCTGCCCACCCATCCACCCTCAACAAACAGTTTGAAATTCACTGAGACAAAAAAGAGAGCGTCACCCACACATCTGTCGTTCCGTCTCTCACATGCTCTGGCCAACGCACTCAATGTGACTTTTTGACTATTCAGTATCATTCTAGGGTCTCTCTCCTACAGGTTGGAAACAGAGAGTGGAGCATCTTTATGTGGACTTCATGTTTTAAAAATACCTCAGAGTTAAAATAGTGATAATCTGTGGGCACATGCTTCCTCTGCAGTGCAAATGAAAACAAAAGCTTCAAGTTGAGGCTTAAAGCATTGAACAAGCAGCTCCATCCAAAGTGTGAATGGTGGTAATTACAGCTGCCGGCCAATTTATTCCACCCTGTCCTCATGATTTTTGTTCAAATGAATACCTCTGCTACTTTTGGTTGGTTAGCAGTCCATTTACGTTCTGAAGTGAGAGCAGTGCTTAGTGCTGCTGGTTTAAACATCACTGAACCTGCTCCTGAAAACACTACAGAACCATTATATTCAGGGGAGTTTAATGAGCCTTTACAGGCATAATTGCTGTTTCTGTGAACAATGAGAATGAGGTAATAAAATGGCTGCATAGTATTAGTCATTCATAATTTTTTTTGTCCTTCACTACAACCTCACTCGCTTAACCTGTACCACCCACATCCTCTGTGCCCCCCACCTACCCACTGTGTACCTCCCTCCCACCTGCTTACTTGGCTGCCATGACTCAGTTCTCTCCCAGCTGAGGGTACAAGAGGATGAAAACCTTGATGACAAACAGCCCCAAAACATTCTACTCAAAGAAATAGAGCAATTGGCAAGGCAAGTGGCTGCTGCATCTTTAGTTCTGATGCCACCCACAGCACACACTCACCTTCAGTCCCCACTCATCAGAAACACACACACACACATACACCTCCCCCACACTGAAATTGATGCAGTCTTACTTTATCTGTTAATTCATCCCTAACACCCAAATTGGGGAGGCAGTGTGGAGTGTTTCAAAAATAGTTTTTCATTTCTCTAGACAGAAGTGTGTGTCGTCACGACTCTCTGACATGGATGGATGATTTCTTAAAGGCGAAGTTGCCACACACCCTTGAGAAATCAGACCTGTCCATCATTTACTTTTATTATTTCACTTCCAAATTCAGCCTGCCTGAGCTATAATTAGGCTCTAAGTGTGAGGTCATTACCGAACTCCTCTTACAATATTGTTCAGTGATGCAGAAAATAGTGGGAGATGATTATGTTTCCTGAATGGTGTCGTGCTTTCTGTCTGCTTGGCTCTTTCGTATTCCATTTATTCAATAGTCATTGGGTCACTGAGACCTTACTTTGTTAATTATGCAAACTAAAAGTGGCATAATGGATCATAATGTTAGCCGTGTGACTAAGATACAAGCTTACGTAAGAGGAGATCAATCAGGCAAACAGATTTACAGAGAGGGAAGAACAAGGTACGGAGACAGGTAGTCCAGCTGTCACACGGCTGGCTGCAGTGGAGCTTTAGCACATATTATATTCAACGCAGAACTCATGTGTAATGTAAATGAGTGTAATAATAATCTGTGCAGAGCTTTCTTTGTCCTTTAAAAGTATATACATCATCATCATCTGATTTGATAAACAACTGTTTTGTGGAGACAGTCAGTGTCCCCTCAGGAACTTGGAAAAATGGATCTCTGCTTTGGTTTCACGCGTTTTTACATAAAGACTGTTTGAAGAATTGTAAGTTGGAAGTGAAAAAACTAATATGGTTCTATTTAATGATGTGATACTGCTGCATTGTGGGAAATAAAGTATCCACTTATCCAAGCCATCCAACAAACCAAAAATAACTGAACATTTGCTGCCATTTTATTCAATTTGAAATCTGCAGTTGTCAGGTATCCCAACTCTGTAGAAGTGTGGCAGTAAATTACTGTTATCCTCCAATAATCCCACCACTTACAGAGAGATGTGCAAAGAGATGTACAATGGATGAATGTAACTTAGCCCCCCAACCTCTTTTTTTGCATTAGTAGTATTGGAAGTGTTATTTTACACATCCCTATATTAATGAAAATATCTATTCCAAAATTAATTTCCCATCACAACATTAATCCGATAGCCACAGCAGCTAAAGATCTGAAATTAAAAACACGTTCTGTCCAAACCCCCCTGAGTCGTTCCTTGCTATTTGATTCATCACCAGAAGAAAAGATCAGTTCATGGAATCGGTTATCATGGTTTACATATATTACCTTAAAATTCATTTCAGTCACTTTTTCAGTCTTTAGTGAGTGTTTATAGATGTTAGACTTGTGTATGTGGTGTATTTTAATCTCTAGTGTTAGTACTTTTGTGAGTTGAGTGGAAATTTACTAAATATCTGTTTAGTGGTAACTTCAACCACCTTTTAGGGTTTCTCCTGTGTAACCACAGCGTCTTCAGGCTTATACAAAATGCTTCTCTTTGTCTTTTAGAGAGAACTTTGGATGTTGCTTCTCTGAAATGACTAATTCTGCCAATGGTACGGAAATGCATTTCCCTTTATGACTGTATGAATGAGGGAGCCTGACATCATATGCCAGGTCAGAGATAAGCCTCAGATCTGCGTGTCTGTGTGTCTGCATGTGCTGCGTGTTCGTGTTTGTACTTGAGGAGGAGGGAGGCTGCTGTTTGTGTGTGCTGTTTATGACTGTGATCCGTGGCACTGCTGCTGTTTGCACTGAAGCATGTAGTAGCATGGGACTATAAGAGGAGGGGAGTGTCTCACAGTGTGTGTGTGTGTGTGTGAGTGTGTGTGTGTGTGTCTACACTGATTGACGTCACAGACGGCCACTCATTTCCATCTTGTCTGCGTGTGCAGAGAGAATAGATCCCCATCTGCATCCAGCTTTTCTCCCTCTGCACACTTCCCTTACCCCCCCTTCTATCCCCCCACATCACCTCCTGGCACTTTCTCGTACTCTCCTCTCACCCTGCCTCTTTCCATTCACTCATGTTTGTAGTGCATCCCACCCCCGTAGAGCAGCCAGCCTCTACGAGAGAGCCTAACACAAACAGTTTAAGTCGTTCAGACAGCAGAGCAGCATATCTGAGAACCTTGCCACGAAACATCTGTTCATTTCAGGCATCACAAGGTCCACCATGGAGGGAGGACATATGTCTCAGGCTTTTTCCCTCAGAATGTCAATATCTGTTGGCACAGCTTGTGTGTGTGTGTGTGTGTGTGTGTGTGTGTGTGTGTGTGTGTGTGTGTGTGTGTGTGTGTGTGTGTGTGTGTTTGTGTGTCCCTATTGCTGCTGCTTATCATGCCAGCATCATAAGTGAGACTTGTTTTTTCCACAACATGCTCATCCACATGCACACACTGGTAACCCTGGTGACGACAGGACATCATTTAAATCACTTCCTCCCTAAAGGTCATCCTCGTCTCTTACGCCCCTCCGTGTACACACACGCGCGCGCGTGCACGCTCCTGCGTGCCAGCAGAACGATGCTGCGGACAGTGGCTGTGAATGGATGAGTGCGGTGAGGAGGAGACACTAGCTGCGTGGGATGATACATAAAGATATGCACATAACTCAAAAACGGGAAATGAGGCTCAAAAGTACAAATCATAACCGGCCAGATTTACAGAGGACAGGATGAGAGTGTAGACTGAAAGCACGTGTGAAGATAGGAGAGGAGGAAGAAGAGGAGACAGGAAGGCAGACTGGCAGATGGCTACACAGACAGTAAAGCAGACAGACAAACACGGAGGTCAGCCAGTGAGCATGCACAGACCACACATGAAACAATATTGGAGTAATTAGCTCTTTGATGTCAGAGAGCATCGTGAGGGTTAAGTCTGCGCGTGCGCGCGAGACTTTGTCCCCAGTGGGCTTTCAAAGCTGTAAACGAGCCCGAGAGCTGATCACAGGAGACAGGATGAATGGACTGATCGATGTAGGTAGAAGAGCTGCATGAAGTACACTGATCAAAGAAGGTGGCGCGAAAAAATAACAGAGACCACAGTGATAGAGATTGGGAACTTTTTGTCTGATCAATACTACGGGCCCATTCCCCTTCATATCACTGAGATCAAAAAGGAGACGCTGAACACTCTGGTTGTAAACAAGCTTCAATGGCCTCGCATTCAAAAGATGATGCTGACAAAAAGTTAAAGGAAAATAGGAGGGAAGCGCTACAAAAGACAAGATGAAAGCGTTCTTTTTTTTTAAGCCTGGATGGTTTAGCTTTGGAGTTTTGAGATGCTTTATATAATGATCTGGTATCTGTTAATGAAGGTTTTTTTTTTTTCTAATATAAGCTTCAGGATAAAAATGAACGCATAAAAAGTAGCCATAGTAAATCAAAGCTCCATAGGATGCAAGGAGGTAAGCACCTGTGTCTGCAGGAACAACGGTGAGACAATGCTTCCATCTAGTGGAGGCGCGTTACAACGACGTCTGATTAACCAGACAAGAAAATATCGACAAAATGGAGCCGGTGCTCGGCCATGACAATGCAGGTCAGAGGGGCTGCAACTGCTGCAGTAAGGAGCAGAGGAGATCCAACAGGGCTGCAAACTGCATGGGAAATACAGGCATCGATTTAAGGTTAAATCAAGATTAAAGACGGCCTGGTGCAGAGACTGGCAGCTCATAACCTGAATCCCTCTGAGGGCATTGTTTGCACAGTGTATTTCAAAACATTCACTATTTTCATGATTTTCAGCCACAGCAGTGGGAGGTTCTGTACTGGAAATACAGCACAGAAACCCAGGTTTCATATAGAGGCAAAGAGACAGAAACAAGGCTCTGAGAAAGTACTCTAATCTTTTTGTGTTTGCTTAATAGACAACACGCTTTTTCTCCTGCAAGGCATCTTACATGAGCAGATAAGTGTTGCTTTGTGTGCAGAAACCAAACATGGAGCTCTTTATGTGATGTCGCTAAATAAAACTGGGGTTTGTTGTTTGAGGGTTGAGGTGAATGTGGGTCACAGCGCTCACGCTTGAGTTCCTGAAGAGTTAAATGTGCATGTTTGGAGCCCACAGGGAGACAAAGATGCTGGATGGGTGGACTTTCTGTGTCTTTAGAGAGTAAAGGCCTCTGAGCTCCCTCACCTTCTCTCTATCGAAGGCTACAGAGGATAAAGGCTCCTGGAGAGGCCTGTACTCAGTTAGGGGATGAAATGTCGACTCACTGGATGTTACAGTGATTATTAAAAAAGGCAAGACATTCTTTACCTTTGGAAAGAAATGTTTCACAACACGAGACACTCTTGTAATCAGGGAATCGTACAATGGCATCCTGACCTCTCTTTATGGATCAGCAGCATCATATTTTAACAAGAACCAAACTGCCATATAAAAATATGTCAAGTAGGATTTATTGACTCAATTAAAGAACCTGCATCCTGCTGCAGTGGTTATGAGGATGTGCTGCATGTATCCAAACAGATATTACATTAAAGGCTTGTTTTGTTAGCTGGAGTTCAAGGTGAGGGACCCAGTTGTACGATCTGCACATTGGTGGGTTGATTTTTAACACCTTTGTACTTTACAACTGGTTAACAGAGGATGCACTACTACCAAGCAAAGGACAAAGTTGCAAGTTAAGTTATCAATTTTCAGCCTGTTTGAGTTCAAGGCCAGGCTTCTTAACTACTTCTGGTGCTTTATTATAAAGCTGGTAATGAGCTAGCTGCAGCATTTATCCCTGAGTAGCTCTTGAAGAAACAAACTGGAGACACAAATTCGAGGAAAATTCCCAGGACTTGTTTTTATTAAGAGAATTTTAGAACATAAGAGAGGGACCAGACACCTGCATTTGTCAGAGAAGGTTTCCAAATTCAATTGTTTAAAAAAACCAGAGTGTTTAGAAAAGCCGACATGACAGCGTGGATGGAGCAGGAGCTGTTTTACACGCAGGGTCGTCTAGGAGACAGGTCGGAGGCAATCGCTGTTCCCGGAATGTTTCACATGTTCATCTTCCTCTTTCTTATGGACAACACACTTCAACACGCTTTTTTTTTTTTTCTTTTAAACACGATTTCAATGAAAAAAAAAAAAAAAAACAAGAGACAGAAGCAAAGGGAACTCACTGCACATTTAGAGGTCTAAAAGAATCACTCACATTAACATGGCTGAACCGTTAATAAAACATGGATAAAGGCTGAACTGTAAGGGGGAGGGAGATCTAACCTGTGGGGGAGGAAGAGGGAAGGAGGAGGGGAAGATGGGGAAGGAAGGAAAACACAGGAGTACACAACTCACAACATAGCCAATCCGGCAGGGACGCACTTTCTACACCACACAAGCCTTCAACAATCATGAAATGCCTTTTAAAAAAGATTTTAGTGTGTTCATCTTGCTTGCAGACACTTGATATGACCACTGCAAATCTGCAAGGCGCTCCATAATCAGCTTTGCTTTTTGTGCTAAAAATCTGTACGGATACTTATAAAATCATTGATAAAAATATTCCTCTGTTAACAATACGCCTTGGAGGGAAACCATGTGAGAGACTTGAGGGGGCTGGCTGGCTGGTTGGGGGTGGGAAGGGGATTGTAAAGGAGGAGGAAGCTTGGGCAGTGGTGCTACTCGGACTTGGCCTCCTCCTTTGCCTCCTCTGGGGCTGCCTCCACCTGTGGAACATAGAGAAACAAGTCAGAACTTCAAATTCCTTTCAAGCTCAGTTTCTACAGATTACCTGCTGTCAAGAGCTTCAGCGTTGACTCCACTCACCTCGTTGGTCTTGGCCTCTCCGTTCTCAGAGTGGTTTTCCTCGTTAGCCTCTGCCTCTGCGTTCTCCTTTGCCTTCTTAGTTTTCTTGTCCTCCTTCTTATCGTTCACAGCCTTTTCCTTCTGTGAGGGGCACAAAAAAGATGGTTAGTCTGCTTGTTTCCAGCACATCAGTCTTTGTCTCATGCTTCGTATTCACAGGTAGTCTCCCTCACCTTTGCTGCCTTCTTGACCTTTGGTTCCGGCTTGGGTACGATAGGTTTCTGTGAAATGAGAGGAATCAAAATATTTTGGATGAAACTTAGATGTAATTCTTTGTTCTTCTTTAAAACAAACTTTTTGCCTCTTTGCTTTTTTCAGAAACTTTTTTTTGAAAAAGAGGAGAACACATAATACCCTGGCTATGCCAGCTTTTACTAATGTTGTAGTTTGTGTTGCTTCCTACCTACAAATTTTTGCCAAAAACGAGTTGAATTGACTTTAGAATGTGTATAACATCATATTTAAGTTTGTAATGCACACCTTCTTTGTAAACAGTAGGCTATTCATATATTTCAAACAAATTATTTTGATGCTAATTTTGCAATAATTATAAGTTTGATATGTTAAAATATTGGGAACTATTGCTAAATACTTAATGAAAAGAAACATATCGACCTATTTGTTGTGAATCTTAAAATTTAAAATTATAAACCACCTGAATATTCACAACTTTTTACCCATTTGTGACTACTTTTAATCTTAACATGGTTCTTATCTGACTTTGTGTAAATGAGTTTGAGTTTCTTCTTACCGCCGATAACCGAGCTGATCTCCTCTGGGGCTGAAAAATATGAAAGATTGTTATCAGATTTACCTTTAATTTTTTTTATTGGGACAGTTTTCAAGAAAAAAAAAATTCCACTTCAATACTGAGTGTTCTCTCTATTATTCCCCTAACATGTCCCACCCACCACTCTAATGTTGTTTTTATAAAATACATGGAGTGTTACTTTCCATGCCTCTTCTTACCTCCTCCTTTTCTTCTCCTCCCTGTGACAGAAAAACACAAATATGAAATGTTAGAATAAAAAAAAAATAGAAAATAGCATTATGAAGAGTTTAAAGGTTGCTTATATTAACCAGAAACATCTGTTGAATGCTTCAGGGGCATATTCTGATTAATTATCAATCTGTTAAAAAGACTTTTCAGAATCATGCGAAAATAAAAAATTATTTCAACCACAGGTAATTTTAAAGGATTGCAGCCCAGAGGTGTGGGGCAAATGTATAATTTCAGTTATAGGCTGTGAGAGCTCAGCCATGTGGGCCTCTGTAGCCATATTTTGAGGGCCCAGGCGCTGCTTTTCCCTTTCACTCCCCCATCTCTTTCTCTCATTCAATGCATGGAGCTCAGATTTGAAAGCTGGCGCGGGAGTCTTTGAGAGGGGGGGAGGGACCTCCTAAGGCTCGCTCGCGCCACCAGGCGGCAGAGCCGTGTCATAGCAGCCATTTGGGACTATGAACAAAGAGAGAAAATATACAATTTTATTAAAACGCGACGACGAAGGTTTGTTTTTGCGGCCAAAATGCAAAGTAAAGGCACCAGGGCATTTTCTGGTGGCACTTTCGGCTGGTTTGGTGGAGAAATGGCGATAAGTGAAGCGTTTGTTCTCGGTAGGTCGGCGACGAAGGTGGACAAGAGCTGCAAAGCATGGCTGCTGCTTGTGCTTTAACTGCATGGAGACCGAGAGAGACTTCTGACTCCCCAAAGGACAGCGGCTTCATGAAGAAACCGCGTTATAATAGCCCTGTCCGAGCGGGAAAATATTCATTCTAACACATAAAAAATGTACATTATATATAGAAAATAGGCAAAAATTATCAGCGGCATATAACGGTCACACATTGCGTTATAATTAAGTAATGTCTCATAGGGATGTCTTCTCAATCGTTTGCATTGCATTAATAGCTTATATCCCCTTCAAACTATTTTTGTTATTTTGAAAATACGTACCTTTCTCTTGGGCATGTTGATCTCTTGGAGGTTTTCTTACAAATTTAACTAAAAACTGTTTTTCTCAGTGGGTTCAGTGCATGTGAAGACGAGTGTCTCCCTTATGCTCGGCAGTGTAGTAAACACACTGGAACAGAGAGGCGAGTGGTTGAATGGGGGGAGGGGTGCGGCTAAAGGCATGATTGATATGCTCTCAGCCAATCAGGTGACGCCATTCGGGGCTGCAGAACACTTGGAATTTTGGAGCCGGTGATGATCAGGGGTCTGCGCGAATGGCTTCTTGCGGGGAAAGATGGGAGGAAGCCTGCAAGAAAGAAAGGGTTGCATTTGGGGACATAATTGCGCTCATGCGAAGGAGTTCACCTTTATTGAGACAGAGGCCGCGCGATAGGCCGGCATGCAGTGTTTCACAGGCCCCGGTGGCAGGCGGCATGCCCCGGTGCAAAGCCATGCACATACACTGGCAGGTGTTCAACCGGGGCTCACATCTGCAACGGTCAGCAAGGAGAAATCACACCATAAATGCACTTCGTGTACAAGTCCAATATGGCGCCCACTCTTCTTCGACACAATTTTTTTTTTGTTGGTCAGTCGGCTTTCCTAAATTCGCTTAAGGGAAAAGCCGTGCGTCGTCTGCCCCAGACGCCTGCAGGGGGCCTACAAAGCCCGTCTAAAGAGACGACTGAACAAATCGGCGCTTCAGTGGCTGCCCGTTACACAAAGCACCCAGGCAGCAGTGTTCAAAATCACAGCCAGTTTTATTTTGCTGTCCCCTCTTTTCACCCACCACCCCAGACGTTTCTGGAACCCATGCTACAGTGCACATTTCCAGTGTAGGGGGAACAATAGCTGATGTTTGGTTGCAGACAATGGGGACAATGCTGAAATATTCAGACAATATCACCCTATTTTCCTGCCATCACGAAAGGCCCATTACCTCTATGTGTTCTTGCTATAACAGAGAGTGAGGGGGAGAGAGGGACAAGAAGGGGCGGGGTGCAGAGTAGAGGCGGAGGAGGAATGCAAAGCTCCATCCAGTGCTAGGAACTGGAGCATTTGCGCAGATAGTCTGCGCTGCCTTCGACAGACACACAGCCTATCAAGCGGGGAAGTTTGTTGTTGTTGGTTTTTTTGTTCCGTAGTCGAGCAATCCGCCTTCAAAGTGTCTGCAAGGAGCAGGGCGTAACACCGCTACCTACAGGACCCGTGTCAGCATCAGGGATTTAACATGGTGATCAAAGTGTACATAGCATCGTCCTCTGGATCCACTTCGGTAAGAGAGTAAACATCTACAGTTCTGATAGGGTGGGATGTAACTAGATTCATGCGTAGCACTTAAAGCTTGTAAAAGCAGGACAAAGCAGCTGAACTTTTATTGAACTCACCCACTGATGTCCATCCGGCTGTCATCCTCAGTCTGAAGTGGTCTGACTCATCAGTAAGCATGCTGCCTTCCCCGAGACTTTAGGCACAGATGGGGGACCCGTGATAGATTTCACTCCCATAGTGTCTTCAACTCTGACTGAAAATGAGACAAAGAGGAAGTTTGAGGCTGGACTTCTTGCTTCCCTCCCAGTTGTGGTTTGTTGCGATGTTTTCTTGTGACAGTTGGTTGTTGTGGCAGTTAAAGCAAGTCTGAAAATCAGGAAATGCATCCATCTAAAACACCTACAAACGTCCCTAAAGTGTTCTTTTCTGTTACCTGATAGATAGCAGTGTGCAAGTTCAAGGATGAAAGCTGACTTGTGGTAGAAAATATGGTATTAAGTGTTGCCTTTACTGTCCTGCAGCAGTCTGGAACTTCAGCTTCATTTTTTTTCAGAGTGGAGAGGAATGATGGTGATGCAATTCTCCAGGGCCCCTTATTAGACTTGCAGCTGCAGCCCATGAACACTTAGCCTCTGTTTGGAAGTTGTTGGAGGTCTGGGTTAGGAGGAAAATATACTTAAATGAATGGATGTAAAAAAAAAAAAAATAAAGTTCTGTAGTGAAACTGCACTCAAAGATACTTCAAGGTTTTCTACACATACTGCTAGCATTCTCCTGGACTCTCCAAGAGTCCAAATTCTTTCCAGAGTGTGCAACTTGTTGTGGATGACACAGCAAAATGAGTCAGTGAACCTTTTCCACACTTGAGAAACTCATATTTTCATGTTGTACTGGCAGAAAACAGTCACCCATAACACCCCATAACACGGGGAGGTTCAGGTCACTTTAGAGATGCTTCACCCTCATTGAGCAGCACGTCATGGCAGCTCACTCACATAGGAAGCGACCAAGCACAGAGCCCCTCTTCAGTCTGACAGCACAAGTGACTTTATTGCCCTCACAGTGAATGACATTTGCAAAAGCTCTGCAGTGATCTCACAGGATGAAAGCATCCTGTAAAGTCGGAGCAGACTGAGCTTAGTGCAAATGATTCCATCACTGTTAGACCCTGCCTGGGAAAATGCATTACCTCTTATTGATCCGTCTTTTGCAGAGAGAACAAGTGGACAGGCTCATGTTTTCCTAAATACTGCACCGTCATTTTCACGATAATTTATGTTCTGTATTGTTTAAGTGTCAGAAAAGGGCAGGAGTGTAATCTTCTGAAGTGAAGTGTTATTGCAGTGTTATGTCAGCTCTAACTTGATCCACTCTGCTATGGCAGCTTATGTCTGTTTCTTTGACTTAGATATCCAACATGAAGCCTCATAATGTGCTTGCAGGACCTACAGGACCCCGTATCTAATTTACATAACATTATAATCTGTTTTCATGTAATGACTGTCTCTAAACAAAACATGTTAAAACAGTGTAAAGAGTCTCATACAAAAAAAACAAACAAAAAAAAAAAAAAACTGCCAAGCTACAAACTGTGGAAACACTCTGCCCTGCAGCTTGTGGTTTGATTACATCGATGACTACAAAACAATGTGATCGCATTCCAGCATACAGCTGTGTGTACCACACTAATCACTCCAATCTAGTCCACCATATGAATAACAACAGCTACAGCAGGGAGACAAGCAGAAGTTCTTTTTTTCCAACACAGGACTTAAGAGATTTGCTTCAGGAAATAGTTGCAAGGCAGTGATAAAGAGATAGATGGTGGAAAATTAGTCAGAGGGGTGTAGCAAGTTAAGAACTCAAGATAAAACAATGAGAATTTTGAAATAAAACATGAATGTTTGTCCTGTGTGCACATTTTAATGCAGAAACCAACCCTAGTGAAAGCAAAATGTCCTTGATGTTCTGTAAAAGACTTCAAAGTCTTGTAACATCTCAAAAATCATTTATGTTACAGTTTTGTTGATGCAAACAACCACATCTGATTTCAGAAAGTACATATAGGGTGAATATAGTAAACATAGGTCAGTTAGAGGGAAGTAAAGCTTGCAAATGACACAATGAAGAGTAGGTGTGTTGCATTTATACAGTTTTTCCTCCATATTTTCTTTTTGCATAAACAGTGAAAAGACTACACTACATCTTTCTCTGCAGAACAAGTGTTGGAGTGCAGTCTGATGTGGACTTTGTCAGGAAATAAAGTATTGATGGTGTGTTGTAAAGCATAAAAAACTTTCATCATGTGGACACAGATTGTCCTCGTTGTTTCTCCCTGCCACAGTCACTGTGTGTTGTGATCCCTGAGCAAAGCACTGATTGCTAGCTTAGTCACTCCCTGACCCCTGACCCCTGCTAAGTCCCTGGTGGAGGCTAGTATCTGAGCTAACTGACTGAGCACTGACATCATCTTTTTTTTTTTCCAGCCAGTAATGAGAAGCAGAGTGTTTGAGTCACCTGAAGAAATGGTGTTGTGACTTGCAGCTAATCCTCCAGAGAGACCTCTAGTGTTACCAGCAGTGGCTTTGTAAAGATTAGGTCATACCATGTATTTACCCCCATCCTCATGCTAACCTTATATGAGGATACCATCTTATGGTGTTACACACTTGTTTCACCTGCTGTCTGGGTTACACTGAGACCATTTTTGACTAACAAAGAAGTTTTTTCTTTTAAACTCACACATGTAAATACACATACGACACCTGTCGTCATGCATTGAGGCTGCTGGGCATTAGGCCAACATGAAACTGAAAGTAGATTAGTCTGTAGAAAGAGCCAGAGCACCGGCTAGCACCAAGACACATTTACTGCCTCATTTTTGCTGAAACACTGCAGACCCACTTGGTTTTATTAAGTTCCACATTGTGCAATAAATGCACTAGAATCAGATAACCATGCAAACCATGTATGCGTATGTGTACATGTGTAGAGTGAATGGATTGTGCATAATAAAGTCTGTGTCTTACTTCTTCAGATTTTATTGCTTTATTTCAGCTGTAGATTTGATATCAGGGTCCAGAGGTCAGACCAGGTTTGAAGCTGCTATAATGAGTCAGTTAGTATGTCTAACAAGTCACTCCCCCCCCCCCTTTTTTTCTTTTTTTTTTTTGGTCTGTTCACTGTTGTTTCACCTTTGGACAGCAGTGTGGGAACCTGGCCAGAGCATTAGTGTAAGGCTCTTTTGTAACAATGTTGTAATGCTGACTGAGCTCAGGACTGGGTGGAGGCCACGGGTGCTGCTAAAATTCCTGTGAGCAAAAGATTTTAACAAAAAAACAAACTAGATTTGTTCAAGACAAAAACCTTTATCTCCTCTAAACACCGGGGGCTGGGCTTTATCTGTTTCCTCTGCTTCAGTGTTTGGAGTTTTTCTTGTGTAATCTTTAATTAGTTTAGTTCAAAGTCTGTTCACATTTGTTTTCTCTTTGCACAAGAGTGTAAATTGAAAATGCATCGACTCTTACCCTGAGTTCACTGATCAGTCCACACAGTATTGATCCACGCCTGATACATTAGGTCCAATCAATTCCCGCCATTGTCAGGCAAGTTCTGCCTTTTTGTCAGGGATTGATCAGGTCTATATTTAGTCTCAGCATCCTCATGCAGCTCTTAAATGATGATGATGATGACATTACGAACCATGTCATCCAAACCAAAGAGCACGTCCTTACCCTAATAGCATAATTGCCCCATTCATATATTATATACATAGCCTCATAGCACAAATGCCTAAGTCAAAGAAATTTAAATAAAATTAATAAGCAAACAATGATATTATAGATAATATAAACATAATGTACATAATAGTATTAAAAATAAAAGATATACATTAAAAATGTAGTTTTTCTTCTTTTCTGAAAACTTTGAAATATGACTTAGATGATTATGCTAGTAGGCTAACAATACGTCGCAAACTCCCCTCACACATCCACAGTTTTTAATGTTCTCAGAGTCTGAATAAGCATCAATCAACAACAAATATGTTTTCCTGTAACAATTTCTGGATTTTGGTTATGATTGAAAACAAGTTGGTTATGTTTAGATTTGATAATTCCAGACTTGCTTTTTTGTGGCCACACTGGTTCATCTTGTGACTGCTGCTGCTCTTCCATGGGTGTGTGCGCATGGACTATCTTGTCTGATAACTAAACAGAGCTGGGTCAGTGATGGTGTAACTATCAGTATGCAGTGTTTTATCACACTGACATTATCAGTCAACTAACATCACAAGGCTGCACTTTTGAAACAATTAAATGCACTTTGTTGTGTTGACCATATTGAGCAGCATTTTGTTTGGTCTTATCTGATGCTCTGCATTAACCCTGTGTTCCTTAACCACTGCTCTCACTGCACAGAGAGGATTGTAGCAAAAGACGTGCATAATATAGATTATCCTCACATGTTCAAATTCTGCATTTAGTCTACATGCGTTTGTACACACATGCCGATATGATTATGCTCATGCCATATTAATCTGTTTAGGACTCTGATATATGCTAATCAATGCTGAATCACATAGTTCAGCTAAAGTTGGTGGCAGTGTCGTTGGTTTTATAGGTTTTTGGTTCCAAATCAAAGTGTTGCAAAACTGAACATCTGATCTTCCAAGACAGACAGCAGTTACCTAAAATTAGTATAATAAGTTTTCAAAAGCACCAAAATCTTTTGAATTTTTCTGATATAGAGCCATCATCTAAACATTTCACACAGAAATGTCAACCTGACTGCGGAGCCAAAGCAAATATAACGCAGGATATTTTACTTTACTGCTATAATACCCATTTTTTTGTTCCAAACTGGAGGTAAAGTGAAGAAAATCCCACTGTCAGGAACTCACCAATCCAGCTTTTAAGTCTGATATCTGGGCTTTGGTATCAGCCAATACTGATATTATAACATTCTTTATTCCTTAATTTGAGGATGAGACTGAGAATTATGTTTTGAAAATTTCAAGCTTTTCTAACCTTGTAACCAAAAAAAAAAAAAATGACTGACTGTAAGACTATTTTATGGGATTATAAATGTGTAGTGAGTAGTTCCCAAGTTATAACATGTATTTTACTTGAACCTCAGCAGTGGATAAGTGAGAGATTACATTTGCACATATTGTAAGTTGCCATCAGAGTTGTTGGAGAAACAAGCATGAAATAGCTCCAAACTGCTGAGTTGCTGTAGTTCTGACTCCATAATATTTTAGCTCTGCATAGCATTGGGCTTTTGTCAACAGTGTCCGATCTTACCTTTTTAGTCAGGATCAGATTGTCGCATCTCTACTCGCAGTCATAAAATTCATTATTCATTATTCTATGATGTAATATTTCAGCCTGGACTCAAGAGGTGGACTAACTGTGGTCCATCACTGCCAGAGAGCCATGCAGCGTGCCTAGCTAAACCAGCTAAGAGTTGAAGCCTGATCCGTTAAAAAACACTTGCATCACAACAGCAGTGCTTTCTGTTCCTAAGTATTTCATTAAGATCAGTGTCAGGATATATTTCCACACCAGGACAAGCTATTTCTATGTTGTTGGAAAGCATGGCTGAACAGAAACCTGCTTGTTGACTGTCTGCCAGCCGGACGCTGGCTCACCGCTCTCACTCTGTTGTCTTTCTCACAGGGGCTGAGCAGAGATTTCAGAGCATTCCTGGGAGATATAGTAGATAAAGCAAGAATTATACACGGCAAGATGAGAGTAGTGGTTATTTACTACCACACCCAAAGAAAGGCACAGTCTGTTTTTATGTGACACCGAGTAGCAACAAGAGAGGCTGAAAGGAGCAAAATAGAGAATCCTCACTGAGCAATTAGAGTGAGGGGGCAGATGGCAGCTGCCCAGTTTGGCCTACAAATTAATTTTGCTTGGCAAAACCAAAATATGGGCTTGCTGAGGGAGATGGCCTGAATAAGCCAATAGAAAAAAAAAGATCCTTTTTTTTTTCCACTTGTCACGTCAGTTATCAAGGTAAAAGTTATTTTATTAGGATTTTATTGGTGTTTTTGATGTGAATGTCCCTTTAAAATGTGGACCAAAAATGAAAAAAAGAGAAAGAGGGAATGTGCAGATTCTTCCACCACACAGGATCGTCTTCATAGAGGGAAAGAGTGAGTTAAAGTGACTTTGAGCTTGTGGCGTTCCACACTGTTGCTCTGTTCCTCACTGGTTTCCAGAGTGTGTGTGTGTGTGGGGGGGGGGGCTGCCATTAAATGATTCAAATGGCACCCTGGCTAAGCTGCCAGCATTGTCTGCCCTCATTTCCATCATGCGTCAGTGTTGTTTCAGAATTTGGCTGTTAAATAATCCACCTGTCTGTCTGCTCTCTGTGAAGCTGGGCGGAGTCATCACACTAAGGTGTCTGACCTGAGGAGGACAACAATATTTGATCACCTGTAAAGCCTTGTGTTAACTTAACCATGTAGAAGGCTCACTGTGAATTTAGGTGTGTGTGTGTGTGTGTGTGTTTCTGTGTGTGTGTTTCTGTGTGTTTCTGTGTGTGCAGCTGAGGCTGGATGTGTGCGTCTCCTTGCAGCAGGCCTTATTTGGCTTGTGTTTGACCAGTTACCTCCTCTCGTGTCCCAGAGGAGCTCCTGTTTCCGCCTGGCCTTGTACGGCCATCCTCCATCGTAAACACACCCTCTGAGAGCTCATTGGAGCACCATTTCATGCTTTAAATCACACACACTCTCATACACATACAGACAGAAAAAGACACATCACATCCACACTATTCTATCCCCTCTGTAGCCTCTTTCTTATCTTGTTTGTGGGTTTATGGGAGACAACAGAAATGACACAGAGTTCAGTCTAAGCACACTTCTGCTTCCTGTTCTGATGTAGATTCATCTTTTTTAGTCTCATAGAGGAAAGCTTAGTTTTGCACAGAACAGGAAGGACTATTCTAGAGTTGTCAAAAGTGTCACGGGTGATAAATATCCGGATGTGCTAATGTGAGGTAACCGCCTCTTGTGAGCACTCTTAAAGCAATCTCACATTAAAGTCTAACAAAGTGAGGAAGAAAGCTTCTCTTGTTTTAACTACACAGTGAGTCTCTGAGGGACATATGCACACTTTCTTCTATATAAAACAGACAGTTTATGCTTCTCAGAGGATGGAAAATGTCACAAATGCTTTGGAAAAGCCCCTGTTTTAAACAGCAGGGAGAAATTTCCTGTTAAAATTAAGTCAGATGATGATAATCCACTTTTGGGAGATTGCCATCTCCCTCACTATCTAGTGTTTTCACGCAGATAAAGCATAATCTGTTCCTGCTTGGCCCTGCTGGAGTTCACCCTCTTCAGTAATCCTGTATCACTTCATTCATTTGACGCCAAATGAGTGGTAACTTAGTAACAGAGCAGCCAGCGATCTCTGAAGTGTAATTTCTCACACAGCAGAAGAGAAGTGTCCTTATTTCTACAGCAGACTGACGACAGTATGCTGAACTGAGGCCCTTCTGCTTCCTCGTGGGGCTGAAGTTAACACGTCCAACTGACAACTTCCCCTCTGTCACCCTCTCTTTTCCCCTCTCTGTGCAGATTAAGAAGCAGCAGCAGGATGTGATGACCTTCTTTGCTGCGAATAAGATCGAATTCGAGGAGTGTGACATCGCTGCCAATGAGGCCAACAGGATGTGGATGAGAGAGAATGTTCCGGAGGAGTCCAGACCGGCTACGGGGAACCCTCTCCCTCCACAGATATTTAATGAAAGCCAATATTGTGGAGTGAGTAAAATATGAACTTTAATCCTCTAAATCATTGGTACGTTATTGTTTTTGAAATAACACTCATGCTACAGTGAATCAGTCACTTTTAGAGCTGAAACTAGTGATGGGGGCATCAAGCTCCTTTTCTTATAACACATACTGAGCTCAATCGGTTTATCATTTCAGACTTCATCAACAAACATTTGTATGTTAAGAAATAATAAATTACTGTGCATTATGTGAAGGCTTTCACAAGTGGTTGAAAACCTTCCAAAAAAAAAACAATAATTTCCCAAACTAGGACTGCCGTCACTTACTAAGCCTCTTAATGGCGAGTATGATTTCTTTAATTTATCAGCTGGTGCAACGGTTTGTGCTGCGGCCTCACAGAAAGAAGGTCAGGAGATTGCATGTTCCCACCGTGCATGTGTGGGTTCCCTCCGGGTACTCCAGCTTCCTCCAACAGTCCTAAAACATGCTCGTTAAGTACTAAATTGCCCGTAGGTGTGAATGTGAGTGTGAAATGTTGTCTGTCTCTGTGTGTCAGCCCTGTGATTGGCTGGCGACCAGTCCAGGGTATACCCTGTCTCTCACCCTTAGACTGTCAAGAACTTTGACCCAGATTTAGACACAAATGCAAACTCATGACCCAGTTCCAGAAGACAAAAGGGATTTAAGGAAACAGTCAGAGTTCGGTACACAGGTAGACAATCACAACAGAGTAAAGGTGTCCAAAAAACGTGAGGCTAAAGACTAAAACAAAATCAGACAAGGATCAAACACAGCTATGACTTAACTATGAACAAGGTTGGAACGAGGACGGAAAGTACAACGAAGTGGCGACGAGAGTGAGACACATGAGGTTAAATACAAGAGGTAATGAGGGTTGATGACACACAGCTGGGAAGGCCAATCAGGGATCAGGTGTGACAGACAGGGTCAGGGCAGACAGGAACAAATCTAGGAGACAGAGACAAGGGTGAGAGACTTCAAAATAAAACAGGAAACCAAAAACATGAAACAAGAATGTGCAAAATAATGGAAACTTTACAGACATGACAAAGACAGCTGGGATAGGCTCCAGTCACCCACTACCCTGAACAGAATAAGCAATATAAAAAATGAATGAATTAACTTTTCATACATCGCCATATTTAAATTAATTATTTGGATCAACCAGTGCTTTCAGTCACCCATAACATCCGACAGTGGGCGTTCTGCAATATCAACCAATGAAAAATGAGAAAAAAAGCTTGTAACTGAATCCCAGTTATCAGAAAACCACACAGTTTTCTTTCTCTTTGTCAACACTATGCGAGCCAGCGAAGTTTAGCAGTGAAAAGTCAGTCCTCTTTTTTCGATGAAAATGATTTCTTGGATTTATTTTGTAGTAATGTTGGACACTGGAGCTGAACTGTCAAAAATATTAAAAGGACAGAAGAGCAGAAGAAAGCAAAACAGCAGAGTGATGGAGCACGGGCCAAAACACAGGTTAAGCTATCAATAAAATGAAGTGTGAGGTTACGTTTGCTCTGCTTGGTGAGGTTGGAGTTGGTAGACGAGCTCTGGTAGGACGTAACCAAGAAATTAGAGATTCAGATGGGAGACATTTTTTTGTACCAGGCTGTAAACATGTTTATTTTGACTTTTCTTTTTGGCTCTGTGTGTATGTGACTTCCAGCACTTCCAGAGCCAACCTCAAGCGGACGCTTGACGTACCGCAGATTTTAGCACTTCTTTATATTTCATATTTTCAGACCGGAGGTTGCCACTTGGTCTCAGAGCACCGGGCTGTGAGTAACAGTAAATATAGCCAGCTACTAAACTACAGTACAAACTGAGTTTACAAAGTTTTATTGTTGTCGCTTTTCAAACAATAGTGCTATAAATACATTACCTCGTCTTTTTATCCTGTAAAACGTCTTAAAGAAAAGTAGTGTTTAAAAAAAAGATCTGATCTCCATTCATCTGCTTACAAACAAAAGCCTTAGGAGGAGTCATGTCTTTTCAACAGTGGTTGCTAGTGCTCATGGGAAACAGAGTCTTTATCCTAAAAGAAAAAAAAGAAAGAAAAAAAAGCACTAAAAATTCCAAATAGTCCTCACAATGCTTTCAAAGAGGGAACACTCTGCTTTCCTGTATTTTAACACTCGGACCACCAACATTCTAATGCCCCCTTCAACCGCCGCAGCAGTCTGTGAGACGGTCATGTAGGATTTCACTAAATTTGCCCGTAAAAACACAATTGCACATTTCTTTTGATGTAATTACTTTAAACTATGATGATTAAAGAATATATCATTGAAAATTGGGCAGCATTAAAACATTATTAATGTCTAGAGTGAATTTCATTTGAAATATTTGTGATTTGTGATTTTTACCCCTGCACCAGGTCTCCTGTTGGAATGGGAAATTTGTTGAAATACACTTGTAGTAGTAAAATCATCCACAACTGTACTGTCTCAATGCAGTATAACAAAACAAAGTAAGAGATACAAGAAAACAATGCGAAGATAAACAATTATTCTATTTGTGCAGGTTCTGCATTTCGCTTTCAATCTCTCTCTCTCTCTCTCTCTCTCTCTCTCTCTCTCTCTCTCTCTCTCTCTCTCTGTCTGCTCTCTCTCTGTCTGCTCTCTGTCTTTCTCTCTTTCCTTACTCTTCCTCTCACACAGCTCTAAATGTATTTCATAGACTCACATAATAGGTAAACAGAAAAAGGTTGCTAGAACTGGCAAAACGTGAAACACTCAAAAACAAGCTAGTGCAAAAAACACTGCAAGAATGAAAATAACATGAACAAGTAGATTTATACACATATATAACACCATGATCGAATCTATGAGTAAACAAAATGGAACAAACAAATTGAACAATAATGAAGATCAGCACCACGGACAGCGCCGTCGACTACAACGCACACTTTGGGCAAAAGCTCTCAACCCTGACAGCGCAGCTCCCACACACACAGGTCGATGGCGACCCTTGCAGGTGACGATGGTCTTGTTTTTTTTGCATCGGCTGTTTATTTGGCACTGCCTGTGCCTGTGGCACCGACTGCAGTAAAATCTTGCCTCTAAGGTGCTCGTCCCGCAGTTCTTCTGCCAGTTGCAAAATGAAGGCTCTCCTGGGGATCGTTTGGTTGCTGCGGGATTTGAACAGGATGTGGGCATTTATTGCAGCCATGTCCAGCAGGTTGTAAAAGACAGGCCAACTAGTTGTTGCACCTTTTACCATGTAGAGTCAAGCCATCTGACCCAGGATGTCAACTCCCCCCTCTGACGAGGGGCATTAGTAAGTAACGTGTGGTATAAATAATAATAACAAGACAAATAATAGACTAATGCTATGAATAAATGAATGGCATCAGGTGTGCCACCCCTAAAAGGTAAAATTATTGAAATGACTCAGACCATAAGTCACCTGATTGGTCTGCTGGGCAGCATAGTTTTTCCTGCATAAAACATTTCTGAAATCGCTGTATATGAACTGTTCATTGACTGTTTATCTCCTCTGATGTCTTCTCTCTGTTCTTTTATGTAATCGTTTCTGTATGACCAGTGACAATACTTATCAGCTACAATTTAACATCATTTTGCTCAAAGCTCCTTCTTTAAAAGCAGGCGGAAAACAACACGGGATGAAGACAGGCAATCTGACTTGCCCAGAAGTTGCACTGCCTAATAGGGTTTAGGCTGTGTGTTGTAGAGCAATGCATCCACAATGAAGCACAAGTATGTAGTGCTTATGATAGCGACCACCACAAGGGTATAAACTCAATGCAGAAGTGTAAACCAGGCTAAGGACAGGCTCAGACCTCAGTACATCTTCTGTATAAGGCGTAACAGGTGCAAATATTCCACCTCTAAATGACATTGTGCATTGACTTAAGTGCATTTAATTTTTTTGTTTTGGTTTAATCGGAGTGCAGTGCACTCTCATGACACTGTCATTGTGTTAGTCATGGACTATAAGCAACTGTCCTGCTCTGGAGTGTAGACAGACAGATTTTGCAAGTAGCCCAAGAGCACAGCTGAGCATTTAGCGGCTAAAGAGCCAGATATTCCAGATATTAATCCACCACTGACTTACTTTTTAGCAATTGAGTGGTGGATTGATGTTTAACACGTAAACACTGTCCCAACTCAGAGTGTTGCTTCGTGTCTGATAGATTTTTCAAAACAGAAACTGTTTGCCAATATGCTAGCTATGTTAGCTTGTGCTGACAAATACACATTAAGTAATGAAAGTTATTCATTCAGGTTAGCCCTCAGTTGCTCCTGCTTGGTATCTTTATTATGTGAGGACATATGATCTACAGTGTTGAACTAAGGGGCCAAATAAGAAAAAAAAGTTATATTTCAGGATACTTGATAAAAATAGAAGCACAAGGCTGTGGCTAAAGCAGATCCACGGCAGCAGGTGGTAGAAACCATAGGAATCTAAAAGTTTGAGTAACTTATGAGAAACGGAGAATCGTAAAATGACACGGCACACAGACTGCATGGGTCGTAGTATTTTGTCCTGGCTGCAGCCCTGGGCACGCACATATGTATACACACACATGGTCATGTGCTCCTTTTAGAGAGACATGGGTCTGCGGTGCACAGAGGCGTCCTGCTGTGCAGTCAGTGGATGCTTGTAAGCAAGATTGCATATTTGAGATGGGCTGTATCGAATGTCACAGACAAAGAGAACAGCATTTCCCAGGATACTTGCAGCTGTGTGTGTCTCCCGGTATGCGTGTGGGAGATGAGTGAAAACAAAGGAATGAAAAGGAGCGAGGGGTCAAGAATAGAGGAAGAGAGAGATTCTGTGGACAAATAAAGAGTAAATGGGTGAGTGTGTTAGCTTGTTTACTTTTGGCTACACTCTCATAGACAGTCCCCTCCTGTCAGAGTAACTACTGAGGCCTGTCCTTGGACAAATAACTAACCGAGACAATGCCTGTCTCACAAAGAGTTACCAATGTAGCCGCTCAGATTTTCACCCTCAGGCGCTGGTCCAAACCTGACTTACATGATCATTCCTGAGGTCAGAGCAGCTGATCCGTCTGATTGATTCTCATCTAAACTTCTTTCTTTGCCTCTCTCAGAACTATGAAGCCTTTTTCGATGCCAGAGAGGACAACGCCGTGTATGCATTTCTGGGTCTGACTGCTCCCCCGGGCTCAAAGGTAATCTTATGAACACAAACACACACTGGTGTCTGTCCTTGGTTTGAACTCCCACAGACGAGCTATGTTTCCTGTAAAAGCAGCTTATGTGATTAAATATATATTTATCCTCACAGTGTGATTTTCATGCAGAGAACACAGATTACATAATACATCTGTTCATGATAATCAAACACCCAGACTGGCCTCTTCTGCTGCTCCTCTTACTTGTGCTCACTGGCACCTCCCCTCTATTGTGACAGGAACTGCAGGGAGGTGTGCCAGTTACCATAGAAACAGGGGGCTTTCCTGTGTGCTGTGGCAAGGGACGCATAAACCAATATCCTCCATTTTAATATAACACAATCTTCTCCCTCCCTCTTCTCTCCCTTTGTCTCCAGGAAGCCTTGGCTCTCGCAAAGAAAGCACAGCAGTAGCAGTTTTACACAGAGACCTCAGGCTCAGACCTTTACCCAGCCCCAGACTTGGACCCAGACTGACCTGGACCTGATCCAGGATGAAAAAAGAAGCAACATTTCACTCAGCTTATAAATACGTGGACGGTTTTGAGTTACTTTTATAAGTATGTTTTTTATTTTGTTATCTTTGTTCAGCTGTGCCTTGCCAGCTGTTGTGAATGGAGGTACCACAGCAGAGCATTATGGGTAACTACAGACTGTTTTGCTTCCTCCTATTAACCTCAGCCCGCCATTATTATTGGTCGAACGATATGTCGATCAACCGATAGCTTAAATGTGCAGCCATCTCCTGCAGACACATGTACACACTTAAGAAATAATTCATCATTTGGCCCACAGAGCATCATCTTTGACCACAATTGATCAAATTACACCACCACCACTACTTTTATCATTATTATCAACACCATCATACAAGCCAAACTGATTAAATCAGAACAAGTCTTAATCTGGAGTCCTGAAACATAAAGTCACATGTTGTGCTCCTGCCCGTCATGTCATTACACAAACTGCGGCACCTGCTTTGAAAGTTCACTTTTACATTTCCATTCTCAATGTTATTATTTACTTTATATTGTCTTAATGCTGTTTTAATGGCAATCTTTTTTATACAAGATGAAATATGTTAAGAACATGTAATGCAAGCCAAACGTACCAATCTGCAAACGTGAAATGGTGTTAAAGTGAGTTTTGTTGTTTACTGTATTTGTTTTTTGGAGTTGAGGAAAGTTGTTTCGTTGAGCTCAAAGCATCCTTTTTTCAGACTGTGTTGGTAACTCCTGTTTTACCTAAGTTAATATCTTCCCCAAAATAAACTAAAAATAAGACCAATTAAACTGTAATCCTCACTGCTCGTACACTGTGGTGTTAGTCATGAAATTTGATGTTTCAGTGACACATTCAAACGGAATCGGACTGAAATCTGCCTTCTCATAACAAACTGTGGTTTTTTTACAGCTTAATAAATGATTTAAAGTTTACTGAGTCTGAGTGAGTTTTTATTGAACATGGGTTAATGCTGGGTATTTAAAGAATTCAAGGATTCTGTTGGGTTGGACTTAGAAATATGGTAAGACAGAGAGGAAGCTTCCTTTTAAAGACATCACATGCTTATTTTCTTTTAATGCAACATACCTCCCAAGGATATTATCCACTTAAAGTGTTTGCATCAGTGAAGAGAAACAGCTCAAGAAATTTTCCTTTATTATGATTTAATTTCAGGTGTTTTGGATTTATGAGTTTTGGTCGATGGTTCGATACCCAGCTCCTGCAGTCTCATGTCGAAGTGTCCTTGAGCAAGACACTGAACCCCAAATTGCTCCCACTGTTGTTCAGTGGTGTGTGAATGAGTATGAATGTGTTAGATAAAAACTGATGGCTTTCAATACTAGATCATTCTGCCATCTCCCATCAGTGTGTGAATGTGGTGCGGATGGGTGAATGACACCAGCAGTGTAAAGCGCTTTCAGTAGTCGGTAAGACTAGAAAAGCGCTATATAAGTACTGGTCATTCATTCATTCATTCATTCATTCATTCATTCATTCATTCATTCATTCATTCATGACTCAATTTAACCATATTAAAAAAGTGGAGTTCTTTTTGTTTTTTTCAGGCCTGTTATGGTTTCATGGATGCTCCTCATGCTCGGGCTTTTTTTTTTCAATTCCCTCAATGCTGTAAGTTTTTAACCAGATATTATGACAAGAAGTTTTGTGGTTTTGAGTTCATTCATCAGGTTACACAGGATATGATGTCCTCTTTTGATGAAAGTGAAATCAACATCCCAGCATCGTTTTGAAAACTTTATCTTGTCATGTGACATACTTGACCTCAAACATGTGCATCCCATCATTTTTGAAATATGAAGAGATAATCCTTTATCCTTCCCACAGTGTGAATAATTACAGTGTTACAGCAGCAAGGTGTACAGTGCAAACATTAAAGTATATACCAAATGAACAATATATTAAGTTAAATCTAGGAGAAAATATGTACAGAACTATTAACTACATGAAATATATAATGTAATGTGTATTGCATATGCTAAGTGGTGAGGTGTAGTGATTAAAAATATTTGCAAAAGTGTTTCCAGGTGTAACAGGCCAAATTAACCCTCCATCCAGACCATACTCAGGTTTATTTTAGCCTGATTAAAGCCTGGGGTATAAAGAGGCCTGGTCCAAAATATACCCAGAGGTGCTAAAATAGACCAGGCCCGACTTTACCCCTCCAGGCCAGAATATACCCCTCTCGGCCTGGGGGTTGGGAGGGTTAATGATTACAAAGGTTTTGATAACAAGAACGAAAGAGGTGCACAATTTGTTTTGAATCTGAGTATACCAAGTATATCTGACTGTCTCCTCCAAAACCTGTATGTACCTTTCAGCATTAATGGAGCCTTCACAGATGGTCAAGTTAGCCATGCCATGGACACTAACACACCCCCATACCATCACAGATGCTGGCTTTGAGACTTTGACCTGAGAACAATCCACGTCCATGGTTTCCAAAAATGAACAACTGAACGACTGAGCCTTGGGATGCTCATTTTATATACAGTCATGACACTTAAATAAAAAGGTAATTACATGTGTATACAACAATGAGTTAAACAGAGCATGATAATTTCAGTTTTGTTTCAAGGGTTTAATTTTACTTTTGTTGATTTTTTTCATTAGTGTAAATTTTTATGTTTCATAAACCCAATAAAATGTTGAAAAATATTTATTTTATAGATCACTCAATAGGGGTGATCTGATTTAATGGGAGTTATAATCTGGCCTAGGCAGGATTATAACTAGGGTTTATTACAGCCTGGGTCACTTTAACCCCGATATAATCTGGAAGAGGAGTATATTTTGGCCTGTTTCCTGCTGGAAAGAGACATATCTGGCTGACAGATGGGTGCTCAGTGTGTGTCTAATTGTGTGTTGGCAACATTACGTTATGTTAGATTAAGGACTGATCTGCAGCAATGCAAAGAATCTAAGATTTTCTAAATGAGCGATAAACAAAAGAAGGACCCTATTGTTTTACTTTGGGTCCTGAAGCTCTGCCAGCTGAATCAAGGCTGACGCCATCAGAAGATTTTTTTTATAGCATCAGTTTCTTGTGACATTTACCAAACAGGACACAAACACAATCAGCTGAAATATTTCTCTGAAGGAATTTAATTTTTCTCTGGCTCCGATATGATTAACTCTGAAATGTTGTCACGTTAGCACTCCTCTCTGACATCGTCAGTTTTGACTATGTCGATGCAAAAAGTCTTTATGAGCACAGTTTTCGTGAAGCACTGTCGCTAATAGAAATGACAATAATTTTTAAAAGAAGCTCAGACTCAAATATGTACACCTTGTGTTGTATATTTTTTTGTAGAGCTGTAAATAAGCTGCTCTTGTTGTCCAGCATGTGTTCAGTTGTCCAACTACTCAAAGTAATGTGGTGTAACTTTGTCACATTCACCTTTTCAAACAAACCATCCCTCATTCGTGTCAGACGCTGATTTCCCTATCTGTCCATCAGTAGCCTACTTTTTTTCGAAAAATCCATGATGAGCCATTTCACTGAGCCACCATAAAAAAATGCACCCATGACTGATCTAATGAATGGAAGATTGAATATGACCCTCTACAATCAACAGAGTGTGATGCAGGCCTCTTTGCCTGTTTCAGACCTTTGTGGTTTTCATCTTGAACTCCTCAAAAGGTTTCATTTCACATTTTGAATGCCTAAAGGTAAGATTTAATTTGTAATCAATCAAACTCAGAATAAAACACAGAGTTCATAGTTCTGTTGTAGTGATGATCATGGAGAAACTGTAAAAAGCCATAGCCGCTGGAGTCTGGCAGGTCCATGGCAGCAGGCCGTCCATGGCAACAATCTGAAGAACCTAACAGACAAACTCAGAGACTCCTGGTTCAGACCTGATCCAGCTCTAACTATAAACTTTATCAAAAAGGAAAGTTTTAAGTCTACTCCTAAAAGCAGAGAGGGTGTCTGCTCCCAAAACCTCAACCCGTAAATGATTCCAGAGAAGAGGAGCCTGATAACTAAAGGCTCGACCTCCTAGACTACGTTTAGAGATCCTAGGTACAACGAGGAGCCCTGCATGCTGGGAATGCAGCGATCTAGACAGATAATATGGCACGATAAGCTCTTTAAGATAGGATGGCCCGATGCCATTAAGAGCTTTGTAAGTCAGAAGAAGAATTTTAAATTCTAGATATGCTCCCTCCTCCTGGTCCCAGTCAGAACCCGGGCTGCAGCATTCTGAACCAGCTGAAGAGTCCTAATAGACTTGTTAGGACAACCAGATAGAAGAGAGTTACAGTAATCTAACCTGGAGGAAACGAAAGCATGAACCAGCTTCTCTGCATCACTCTGAGACGAGATATGTCTAATTTTTCTAATATTATGGAGATGAAAGAATGCCGTCCTGGAGACCTGTTGAGTTAAAGGACAGGTCCTGATCCAGAAGAACTCCTAGGTTCCTAACGGTGGAGCCAGGTGCCAGGCTGATGCCATCTAAGGTAGTTATCTGGTTAGAGAAAGCCTCTCTGAGGTGTTCAGGTCCAATAACAATGACTTCAGTCTTCTCTGAGTTCAGAAGTAGAAAATTTCTGCTCATCCAGATCCTTACATCTTTGAGACGAGCATTTAGTTTAGATAACCGGCAAGTTTCCTCTGGCTTCAATGATAAGTACAGCTGTGTATCATTTGTAAACAAAGCTTATTTATTTTGTCGATTCTTGCCACAGCATCATCCCTTTTTGAATCTTCAAAGTTGGGGAGCCAGTAAACTACCTATTGCCACATTCCCTTCTTTAGTCATCTTTAGCTTGAGCTGTTTCACTTTTTACTTTCAACATTTGGCTTGATCATGCAGTTTGTTTTAACAGAAATTTAACCAAATTGAGGAATCTGAAAAACCCCTCTCCTCTGGTATTACATCACGTGTCTCGGCTTGTGATTCATTTGCTGTTCTCTTTTCTCTGAATGTGATTTTCAGTATACAGTACGTAAATAAAGGAAGTGTGCTTGTGGGGCGGAGGGGCCACTTCTCAGATGCAGAAGTGAAACAGCCTTGTTAAACCTGACTTTTCTATTCACACAAACTCTGAGCCACTTGCACCACAGACAGACAATCAGACAACACAAAGAGGAGTGAAAGAGGCAGAGAAGAAGAGATAAGACTGTCTGAGTCATGTTAGCTGAAGGTTTTCTCAGAGTTCTGCGTTACAGAGAGGAGAGAAAGTTTGCTTTAGCCTCCAAACTGAGTGGTTCACAGACAATCACGCATTGTACAGATCCTTTGAGCTGCACCCTCTCCGATTCAAGCTCCACAGACTCACAGACTGATGCAGCTGAAGCAGGTAAGCAGCCTCACTAGATGTGAACTGAACTCTGATACTTTGATAACTTAGCTGTCTGCAACATGTTACATAATCTATAAGTTAACATACATTCTGTGCTTACCTCACTTCCCCATTTGGTCAAACATTTGTCTTTTGTCACTTTCAAAAACGTAAATTATTTAGAAAATCTAAACGTTACGTTTTTTACTTCCCTGGAATCAGATTCGAATCAGGAGGAGCTTGTTATCGACCAATTCCAGGGGTTGAAAGTGATCCCTCAGGGTCCTGCAGGCCTCTTGATCCCAGGCTGTTCACCTGTTCTTGTACTGGATCCTGACATTGCACTCTGCCTAGAGGACTGTAGCCTCCTGGATCAGTATCCAGACCTGCAGGTGGCTGACTCAGGCCGCATCTCACACAACCCACCAAGAGCCATCTTTCCTTATAATGCTGGTCCTGAGGTCTCTGATCAGCATGAGTCGGCAGCCAGACAAATCTCAGAATCTCAAGGTGAGCATGTGACATCAGTCTCAGACCAGGGTTATCTGGTCATGGGAGCCAGTGTGAACACCAGCATGGATCTGCTCGGGCTGGAGCCCATGTCTAACTCGGTGCTGAACGGGCTGCTGGACAAACAGCTGGAGGAGGTGTACATGCAGCATCTGGCTGATAACTTGGCTCGGTGTAACTCACATCTGGGAAACAGCCTCCTGCACGGCCTGGTGCCCCCGCCGCAGCCCAGCAGCCAGCTGAAAGGGCCCGACTCACCGGAGGCCATTCTGGAAGGAGGAGACAGCAGCCAGACCAGTTGCTTGAGCACCCAGAACTTAGCTCCCTGCTCATCACACTTCAGTTCACCTGTGCTGAGGATTTCAGAGGCTGATAACACTCCTCTTCAGTGAATGTCATAATTCACACTCCCTGCAGGAGCAGTGAGTGTTATGCTTCATTCGTTTTCTCTCTGCTTCTTCCTCTTTCATTCCAAACTCACTCAGATGCTTCTGAAACATGTCAGTCTGAGAGTTTCAGTTCATGAAAGCATGCTTTTATTTTGGTTTCTGAATGCCTTTGTTTGCTGGCTTGAGGAACTAAAGCCTCACGCTCACCTGCTCTCCTGCACCATCTGCTGTTGGATTGTTGTACTATATCAACCTGTGTCTACCTGTCGTGGATCAGAATTAGCTCTAATGACACAAGAAGGATTGTGTAGGCAATGTTATTACATTAAGTGTAAGCAGTGTTTCCAGTGTAAGCTTAAAGAGTGCGGTGAAGCTAAAAAAGGGTGTGAGGGTGTAAATCATTTCATCTGGTCAAAGTTAAATAAAGAAAAAGAGTTCTGAGCTTTATCTGGAATTATTTCTGCTGCATCAACCTCTGCTTTCTCCTTAATAACTATATCCACTCCTTTATTATTATTACTTTATACTATAACATTTATTAAATATCAAATCTTTGTTTGGATTTTTTGACTAAAGTCAGAACATCGTTTCTTTAAGAACTTCAATACTGTTAACCAAAGTCTTGTTTTTCAAATGTCAGTTTCTTAAATTTTTATTTTATTTCTTCAAAGGAAACAGATTAGTTGATTAGATAAATTGGATAAAAGTAAGTACCTCAACAATGCAAAGGTGGTATTTTAGTCCAGACACCAAAGTTTCCAGTGTTCAAGTGTTAGCCTTAATCCAAAACATGGAAGATGAATCCAAGTGTGATCCAAGTCCCCATGACCAGAGGCATCATTTTAGACCTCCTGAAAAAAAAAAGATTAAAAACTACCCAAAACATTTTTATCATCTTTGTAATAAATCAGGGTCGTCTTCTCCATCTTCTGAGTCTGCATATTGTGTTGTATTTCTCCTTCAGGAGTCTTCCCATACTATAAAACTTTCTAAGAGCCTTTCATTCACAAACCCAAAGGAAACACGCCCTGTTGGTTCTGTTGCAATGACTGGAGTTTAGATATGAAACATGAGCTAAAACATAAATGTAAATATTGAGTATTAAAGTGTTGTCACTTCACAAAGATATTCCTAAAATTTGACCAAAGACTATAAATAATCAATAAAAAAATCAACTTAATAATAAATAATCAATAAAAAATCAACTTAATCTTTTCATAGGTTTCTTACATTCTGATTTTACTGAAGTATTCTAAATAACTTGGTTATAAAAATTCCCCTTCGATGCTCTGATCTTCCTCTCAGGACGAGTGCTACTCAGCTGCAAAACTGCATGACGGTGACCTGACAGATATAAAAAGTCAATTAGACGCCTGGTTTCATTTTTTCTGGAATATTAAAAAAAAAAAAGTTAATTCAGCAACGAGAAGTCCTGCCTCTCTCAGAACGTGTCATTCTGAAAATGTTCTGCACAGAAAGAATCAAACTCAAGACCTACGAAAATGTGAAAGGACTTCCAGACAAACTCCTCTTCATCACAGACTTTAAGTGTTCAGACCTTTACCTGAGCTGAAAACAGGAAGCACTCTCACTTGTTGGTTTTAGAGACTTTTTTAGAGTTTGAAAGTTTGTTGTTGACCTTTCTGCAGCATGTTATCATCCACACCGTACATATGTATGATCCATGATAGGATTTTACTGTAAAGCAGCAACATAACAGCATCACAGTGAACGCATCAAGTGAGAGTAAAGCATTTTATTCAGCTGAAACATTCAAAACAATAAGCCTTAACAGACGTCTCTCAGTTTTAACAAAGGAAAAAGCACAGATGTGACTTATTATTCAAAACAATGGTATCAGTATCAGTGTCCCTAAAAGACCTTCTCTACATGTGTTCCGTGCAATGCTGGTATGAAGAAATATCTGCTGAAAAAGCAAAGCACCAGCTCAAGTTTGTTTGTTTGTCATCTTTGGAGACATGAGGAAAACATTTCCTTGTCTCTACAGCTTGTTTATCACAGGAGAGGATGGGTCTTTAACAGACATGGAGTGGAGCCACAGAGGGTTTATAAAGCATCAGAAAGATGCTCTGAAGCGTATCTTCATAATGGTTTACTTACTGAACACAGACAAATAAGATTTGCTAGACTGAAACTTTTGCAGTCTGACATCTCTGAAGTTGCTTATTAACTGTTGTAATGTTGGTGCGAAAAACATACTTTTGATTATAAAAAACATGAATAACAAAGTTTCCTCTGTGAGTTTTGGTTTAAATCCTCTGTATTTCTAGGTTTAAATGTCCTACAATCTTTAAATAAAAAAAAGGAAAAACAATCCAGTTAACATTTAATGCGATGAACCATCTCCTGAGTGTCCTCAGGGAGCTGCAGTGCTGCCACAATGTGGTTCATTTCAGGCAGGTTATTGTTTCATTTATGAGTCGTCATGAATGGATCGAAGGGAGAAAAACTCTCCCTCAAGGTTCAGAAGGAAAGCATTTACAGAATTTGGTCCAAATGGACGGAATATGTTCAACCTCTAAAGCTGGATTTCATCTGACTGAAAGTGGTGAAGGAGGGAAGATGTGGCTAATGTCTTTCTATTTTATTTTTGGTTTGCTCTGGATTTTATTTTTGCAAGCTCTTCCATTTACACCTTTGAAATGGAATCCTCCCATGTTCTGTCGTCTGTCTTAAGTTGCTTAAAAAACAACAACTTTGAAGATCTAATTTTTAGAAGAACTATCAAATATGTTTTGACTAGTATACATGTTAAATTCAGATGTAGAATTAATGATGACTGTAAAGTGATTGCTCTTCCTCAATTAAAGTGGATGGGCCACACAATTAATTTCATTAATAGCACATTAGCATTTAGCATTGCAGCAGTGTAAAGGTTTTTTTAGAGTGCCCAGTGATCTTACGTCCGGATGCCTTTGAGGCAAATACAACTGTGGTCATAAAAACTGACACACAACATAACTGCCGGTGTTCAGTTTCTCCTGCTCTCATGCTTCATCAACACAACAGGGTATACAGAGCGTGGTGAAGTAACACCTGCACGTACAGTGTAACCTTCTTCAGAAGTGTGGAATACGTTGAGCAAGGGTGCTATCTAGTGACAACACTTAACAAAGCAGCAAATTCCCCTCCACATGTCCTCACGGGTGATGGGATTCTCATGAGGGCTGAGGGACTCAAACATATTAAATCATTTTAACAGATTTACCAACAAAAAAGCAGCTTGATTGGCCGGGCCTAGGCAAGTGGGCGGGGCTAGACCTTGATGTCTTAAATGTGGTGATAGGAGTCAATGAAGCTACATGACAACATTACAAATATTATAGTGCCGAAATTTAAAAAAAGCCTGTGAGGGCGATTTGTTTGAAGTGAAATGCAGCGACACCTATTGGCTGGAATTGCACGTACACCGTCGTGATGACATGACTCTTAACAAGGCGTGTGTTTGTTTTGGAAACAAACGGAGATCAGAGCTTCTTTTTGCTACTTTTCTTTGTTCAAGACAAAGTTACGAGGTAAGGTATTAATCAACTGTTTTGCGGCGCAGTTGTTTGAAACAAACTTTGTCAGTTTGTAGCCTGCTATATTAGTGCCACTCTCAGCCTGGTGGTCTGACATCTGCAGGCTAACATGTTATGTTTATTAATCCATATGTCCTGTTCATCTACCAATCAGAGCTAATGTAACCTCACTCTTCATTTTACTGATAGACTTTCAAGTTTGATCAGATCACTGCAGAATAACTGCTGGATTGGAATGAACATTATCACAAACAGTTTTGCTCGTAGTTTAGTTTAAACTTCGTCAGCTGGCGTGGTGTTGTCATAGAAACTTCACCATAACATAAAGCAGTCTGGTCCTGTCCGACCTGATTGGGAAGCTGAGAAATAGCATTTAGAAATAACCTATATTGGTGCTGATAATTTCATTTTAAGCTGTGGATTACAATCAGGCATATATCTTGAAGTGAGACTTTTCAAGGTTGCTTGGAAATCCTTTACAGTCCCTCTAAGTGTTTTTTAATTTGATTGTTTTAAACATATCAAAAGGAGAGCTAATCTGTGTAAATCAATTAAAATCAGTGTGTACTACAAAGAGACTTTTAATATCCTGTCTTCATTCACAGAACACAACGAAGACGAGTCAAAATTATTACATGATGCCAGAGAAGAGAAAAATCTATATGAGAGCTCCTCCTGAGACATGTCATGTTTTTTTAATGACTCCACGCACACACACACACACAATATGCTTATGCTTCTTTTTAGTGTGTCTTGAAGGCCTGGTATTCAAAGGCCCTCACTGATCCCTCTGGAGTGTGCCAGTTGAAGAAACAGGTCACTATGATGCATGAGACTGCACTGCATCTGTAAGAAACTACCAACAGACACCGGCCTCATCCTCCTTCACTCCAAACCCAAAATCACCCAGCGAACAGCAGCAGATTCCTCCTCAGTGGAGATTCTGATTGTTTGACTTTCCTCTCATTGTTTTTCTTCTTGCATATCCAGAAGAGTCATATTGTCTTTTCCAGAAGTTAGTAATAATGTACAATGCATTATTAGTTATCTTTGGTAACTTTGTTTCATTTATGCCTGGGTATTTTTGTTTGTTTGTTTTATTTTTTTGTTTAAATCAAGTTCAGTCTTAATTTTTGTTTTGGACACTTTATTTACAAATTTATTCACTTGTATCTTTATTTACAAAGATACAAGTCAACATTTACTCTCATATTCCCTTGTAGAAATTGTAATGCAATCTATAGATTATTTTATGGATATTTTTCCCTAGTTTACATTATTTCAACTTGATTTAACTTAAAGCTGTGGAAACAAACACATTTTAGTATAAATAGATATAAATATTGGACATAAAAGAAAACTTCAATTCAGAGCAAATAAAAGCTTTGTATTTTGCGCATAGAGTCCTTGTTATAATTTTGACAAATGATCGGCGGAAACAAGTCAAAAAAGAATTAAGAAGAAGAAAATCTTCGATCACAGCACAGATTAATCGCTTATAACTGGTTCATAAACTAATGTACCAGTGTTGTGATTTTGTATGAAACAAAAACGTGTGTGTGTGTGTGTGTGTGTGTGTGTGTGTGTGTGTGTGTGTGTGTGTGTGTGTGTGTGTGTGTGTGTGTGTGTGTAGCTCTGTAATGGTTGGGTATCAGTGCTAGCTCAGGGATTCCTGTGCACATTAGTGGCTGCAGAAGTTGTAGTCAGGTTGTTTTGAGTGTGTGTGTGTGTGTGTGTGTGTGTGTGTGTGTGTGTGTGTGTGTGTGTGTGTATGTGTGTGTGTGTGTGTGTGTGTGTGTGTGTGTGTGCCTCACTCGCCCTCCCCTATCTCCAAACCCCCTGTCCCTGTCTCCCCCTGGCTCTCTCTCCTGCTCTCCCAGCATGGCTGCAGGATGGCGGCTCTGTGGACTCTCTCATTCTGCCTGGTTTGGCCTGCATGTTCGGCCCTGACCCCCGCCGCTCGCCTCCCTCAGCCCCACAGCCTTCCCCCTGTGCTGGGCCCGAACAGCACTGATGGCAGCCTGTCTGTGGATTTACCGATGGCTCTGAGAGTTTTCAGTGTGGACTACCACCATGTGCAGGCCCCCTTTGAGATCGTGCTGTGGATCATGCTGGCCTCCCTGGCCAAGCTGGGTGAGCTCCATTTGGCTGTCTGCTCAAACATGAATAGTCAACCTTAGATCAGATGATGCTGGAGCTGGTTTTATGTTATTAGAGGTCTGACATCTGAAGTGAGCTGTCTATCTTTGTGTCACAGTTTGAGTACAGTTATATGAGTTTTATTATCTGATGGTTTTCAGATTTCTGTTAGTATTTTAATATAAACTTACTCAGGGGAAAAATGATAAAGAAACCTGCAGTCATAACTTCATGAACTACTAACTTGTACCTTAAAAGTATGCGGCTTTGTGCTTCTTCTTAAAGTCAGATTGAGTTAGTCTTAAGTTTTGTGTATGGTGAATATTTCATCTTATACCTGTTTGCATCCACTCCTGTATTTGTAGATCAATAGACAAACTCTGAAGCTCCAAACATTGTGGTGTAAGTATTGTCTGTCTGTCTGCCTCTCTGTGTCCTCCAGGTTTCCACTGGTCAGGTCGAGTCCCTGCTGTAGTCCCAGAGAGCTGTCTCCTCATCATGGTGGGCCTCCTGGTTGGAGGAGTGATCTACGGTGTTCGCCACTCAGCTCCTCCCACTCTTAGTGCTGATGCTTTCTTCCTCTTTCTGCTCCCGCCCATCGTACTGGATGCAGGATACTTCTTACCGGGGAGGCTGTTCTTTGAAAACCTGGGCACCATCCTCTGGTTAGTGTTCAGCCAAAGGTTTAACTTTGAAGCCACTGTGAGGAGTTTTTAGACTTGTCTTACTCTTATCAGGGATAGAATAGAAATCAGTCACAAGTTGGTTTGATGATAATAATAACTTTATTGATATAGCGTCTTTAAAAACAAGGAGAGATTCAGGGGGCGTTAAAGCATTTAACAGCCAGAGAGATGAGCAGATGTGGTGTGATCAAACAGGTGGGTTTTCAATGTAAAGATAGAGAACATTTAGGTTGAGGGGAAAAAAAAAAAGTGAAGATGATGTCATCTCAGGTGAAAAAAGAAAAGATTAAAGATAAGTTACAAAGAAAAACTTCACTTTAAAAGACAGACAGCTGGAGCAGAACCAGAGAGAGAGAGAGAGAGAGAGAGAGAGAGAGAGAGAGAGAGAGAGAGAGAAAGAGAGATATGGACAAAGACAAAATACCATACCAACTTGAAAAACATTACAAACAAAACAAACAAATATATAATACTCATCATGATGGTGGAAGAATGTGTTCCATTTTCAAGAACTTCAAACAAATTCTAACAGTTTTTCTTTTTCTTCAGATTGTTTTCTTTTCTTTTTAAATAAAGTTTTGTTCCCATTTGATACTGGCGCAAGATAAAAAAAAAAAAAAAAAAATCTTTTCTATTGAAGTAGAAAAAATTCAGCCAGAGCATTACTCAGCCGAAGAGCAGAAGAGCAGAAAGGCTTTGAATAGAATAAAATGTAATTGATACATTCACATTCACAAACTGTTTAACATATTGGAGCATTTGCAGTGAAAAACAACAAAAAACAAAGCAAAAAACAACAAAACAAAAAAACTCAAGTAAGAAAACAGACACGTATCAGATTGTCAAATTCAAAATAAACGCTTTTATTGCAGGAACTTTACTTTTAGTAGTTATGTATTTGTTTCTATATTCTATCATCGTTCTCCTCCAGGTATGCAGTCCTGGGAACTCTCTGGAACGTTCTGGGTATCGGCCTGTCCCTGTACGGCGTGTGTCTCCTGGCTCAGAGCTCTCTGGGTGACGTGTCTCTGCTCCACTGCCTGCTCTTTGGCTCTCTGATCGCTGCTGTCGATCCCGTGGCCGTGCTCTCCGTCTTTCAGGAGATGCATGTGAACGATCAGCTTCATATCCTGGTGTTTGGAGAGTCGCTGCTCAATGATGCTGTTACCGTGGTGAGGGTAGAGAAGGACACCTGCTGGACTCAGAATCAAAGGAAACACTGTGCACAATAAATGTCTCTTCTTTCAGGTGCTCTACAAACAGTTTGAATCATTTCTCCGCCTGCCATCAGTGTCGGGGCTGGACGTGCTGCTGGGGGGCTGCAGGGTGGTTGTAGTGGGTCTTGGGGGCCTCTTTGTGGGCCTCTTCTTTGGTCTGTTGGCAGCCCTCACTTCCCGGTTCACCTCCAGAGCTCAGGTCATCGCCCCGCTCTTCGTCTTCCTCTACTCCTACCTGTCTTACCTGACCTCAGAGATGCTCCACCTCTCTGGCATCATGGCGTGAGTATCACTCAGACCTCAGCCACACACTTTCAACAGTCATTATCAACATTTCATCATGTTTTCTGTTTTCTTCTTGCAGCATTGTGACCTGTGCTGTGACCATGAAGCAGTACGTGGAGGCGAACGTCTCCGAGCGCAGCAACACCAGCATCCAGTACTTCCTGAAGATGTGGAGCAGCGTGAGTGAAACGCTCATCTTCATCTTCCTGGGTGTGTCCACCATACAGGACGTCCACATGTGGAGCTGGCCCTTTGTCTGCTCCACTTTGCTGCTCTGCCTCGTCTGGAGGGCCACAGGTAGCTTCAAAATCCTCCCAGCAGTGATGTGTGAGGAACGAGATGGATTAAAGTGATCAAACTGGGGGAATCCTTGTGTGTCTCTGCTCTGAAGGTGTTCTCCTGCTGACTGCTGTGGTGAACAAGCTCAGAAGAAACGCTGTGACCTTTAGAGACCAATTCATCATCGCTTACGGAGGCCTGAGAGGGGCAATCTGCTTCTCCCTCGTCTTCCTGATCGATGACTTCCCGAAGAAGAGACTCTTCATCACCACAACCATTGTGGTCATCCTCTTCACTGTCTTTGTACAGGTGTGGAAATAACAGCTCTTTAAAATGAAGATTCAGCTTCATGGTTTGTCATGTTTGTTCAGTTTGTTTTGTTTGTTTCCAGGGGATGACGATCAAACCTCTGGTAGAGCTGCTGGATGTGAAGAGGAAGAAGAGAGCTTTGCCTTCTGTCAGTGAGGAGATTCACAGCAGGGTGAGCGAGGATGAGGCAGGGAGGTGCTTGGCCTGTAACAACGTCCAAGAGAAACACAGAGTTGTATGTCCATGGTCAGGGACATACAACTTGTTTAATTCTTGACTCAAGACATCTTTATTTTAAAAACATGTAAAGTAGTGACATTCTCTGGATTGTCAGGTAAATGCAGTTCATACTGTTCATACAGTCCAATAAGACTATTTTAAGTAAAATAAGACTCAAACCCTGGCATGGATTTCAACTTTTTTCAGGGTGGAAAATTCTCTAAAACCTAACATTTGATATTCAAGAGATCCCTTTTATTGTCATTTTTTAATGTGTATCCATATATACACTGAAAAAAACAAGATGGAGTTCTCACCAGTGGTGACGTGCAAGCCTCATTCACCCAATCACACCACATTCACACACTGATGGCCGAGTGACACTAATATAGCCATCAGCTACAGCTAACACATTCACACCGCATGCATACACCACTGAACAACAGTGGGTTCAGTGTCTTGCTCAAGGACACCTCAGCATGTGACTGCAGGAGCTGGAATCGAACCCACAACCTTCTGATTGTGGGCGACAACTCTACCAACTGAGCCACAGCCGCCCCAAGTTCAGTGTAATGCATTCCAGTCTCTCTCCCCTGTCCATCCAGAGCAATCTGCACATTACTGAACTTCACTGACAGCAGGATGAAGGAGTGTTTGTATCTGTTTTGTTTGCATAGAGGAACCCTGTACCTCCTCCCTGAGTTCAGTACAACATATCCAGAGTGCAGCACATGAGATGTATCATATAGAATGTTGTCTGTAAGCCTGAGGGTTGTTTGTTCAAACAGATCTTGCAGGGTTGAAGGTGCAGCCATACCAGTGATTTTTCCAGCTGTTTTTATCAGATTCAGTATTTGGGTTTTTGATTTAACAGTTAAGTTACCAAACCAGCTAGTGATGCCGTACCGTAACACAGACTCAGCTGCTGCTTTGTAGAAAATCAACATCATATTTCTACAGTACACACACCAAAGACTCACAGTTGACAGAGAAAGTGCATACACTGATGGATTCAGGCACAAACACTTTCCACCTGCGTGTGCCAAGTTAGATCGTTATGGATATGCAGTCCCAGATATTTATATGAACTGACCTGCTTGATGCTACGTCCATGTATGACCGAGCTCTGGTCCCCAATTGACTTTGTGTACACCAGCATCTCCATTGTTTTATCTGTATTAATCTGTAGCTGGTGAGCTTCACACCAGTTCACGAACCTGTCCACCCCTGAGTTGGTGTTAGTTCTAAGCAGAGTCGGTATTACAGTGTAATAAAGAAAAAAAAAAAAAGCAGGATCAGGATCAACTTGACATTTCTGACTGATATTCTCACACTGTCTCCTCTTAGCTCATTGATCACCTGCTGGCAGGAATAGAGGACGTGGTTGGTTACTGGGGGCAGCACTACTGGAAAGACAAGTTAGTTTTTCATGTTTTACCTTGACTTTATCCTCTGCCTTCAGATTTCTGTATCCTTTTTTATATTATACCTGAAATCACCAGCAGGGGGCAGCAAATACCACATTCAAAAAGTTCCTGATCATTGTCCACTGGTGGAACTGTCTGTTAGGTACTGTAGTGTCTTTTGTTTGTGTGAGGTTTGAGCAGTTCAACAGGAAGTACCTCCGACGTTTCCTCATACGAGAGGATCATCAGGCTCGCTCCAGCATCCTCAGAGTTTATCAGGAGCTGGAGAGGAGGGAGCAACGGGCAGACGAGGAGGCGCCATCACTGTGAGATCTTTCTTTCTTTTAAAGAAACGTTTTTCTTTTTTTTTTTTAAGTAAATTAAGATAACCATGATTATCTGCACCACTTCAAATCTGTTTAAACTGAATGCTCCTATTGGTTCCAAGTAAAAAGTAACTTTATGAGTCCAAACTTCCTTCTACTTCAAACCCTCAGTACCGCTGAAAACGAGCTCTTCACAGCCTCAACATTGTGCTCGTTCACACTTTATGTTTAGGGTAGACCCTCGCTCCCACAGCCGCCCCCTCCTACCAGAGGAGATGGACAGCATCCGGCGTATCCTCTCCAGGAACCTTCAAAGCTTCAGCAACAAGGTACACTCACACTCTGGGTTGAGGAATCACCAAAGATTAGATCACATAAAGTGAGGCCTGTTCATCTTCTTCTCTGGATCATGTCTGTGTGTCGTCACATCAGCAGACACCAGCGTACAGCAGACACACGCTGAACCAGGACGCCAGCAGGGACCGAACGAGGAAGCCTCTGCACAGACACCAGAGTCTGGGAGAGAGATACACCTTCACTCAGGTGCTGCAAGTAAATCAGCACACAGTTTTTCAAATCCTTTTTTTTTTCTGATTTTACTTTGCAAATTATTCAGCACTCACCAAAATAAAAACGATTCTTAGATTTAGATGTTAGATGTTAGAACACTTGCAAGTTGCTTACTTTAGTCATAAACATCAACTGAAAACAGATTTTATTTATTTATTTTTCACAATGTGGAGGAGACCATAGAAACCAACCACAACTCATCTTACAGTCACACATCCTGAGTCCCATTTTTATTTGCAATAATAAACAAAAACTAAATATTTTTGGCACAAACACACCTCATACATTTGAACGATTCTTGTCTTGAATCTTGGTTTTTTTTTTGTCTAAATTAATGGTGTTTTTCCTGTCCCAGGCATTTATTTGCTAACTTTAAGATTACAAAAAGAATGAAATTTGACTATTTTGCTCGTATTCAGTTTATTTCACTTATTATTGTGCTTCAGGAAGTTTTTCTTTTTCTTTTTTTTTAAAGTAATTTAAAAATCTGAGTTTTCTTCTTGTTCCAATGCCCATTTACTTCTTGATATTAAATTATTTTTCAAGATTTATTATGAAGTAAAATTTACTTGCTGAACTTACAAATAATTTCAGAAATTTTCTCATCAAATTTACTGTTTTTATCTTGTATGAAGGCCGCTTTTTGCAGTGTACTTTTTCACATCTCAATAAAAGTCTGCTCAGTCTATTAAGGAGATGCTGCATGCAGTTTCCATCCTGTGGCTACAAACAACTAAACTGTCCTGTCCTGATATCTCTTTAAATTATTTATAGCAGACAGAATTTGAGAGTCACTAAAATAAGATTTTGATAAGATAAGAGAATATCAATTAACTTGATTCAACCCAATTTATTAATCACAGGAATTCAATCAAAATTATATAAAGAAAAAATCACTTTCACTTTAAATCAATCTGCAAAAACTTAAAACCATGTGAGTTTTTTTGTTTGATTTCTAAATAAAAATGTTTGAGATAAATGTCTTATTTAGAGATACGTCATGAAAAAAGGCAGAAATTGTTCACAACAGGAAAAGAATCTAACTATACTAACTGAAATTATTAACTGATACTAATTAAATATTAACAGATTAACTAATGCAGTCAGCAAAATATACCCTCTTAAAATAATGATAAAGTGTCTATTTAAGAAATGTGTTTACATTTTGCTCACTATTTCTTGGTTGTAATATCTTGTAATTAGATGTTTATCTGAATGTGGCCTCTGATGATACATTTTTGACTAAGATTAAGACAAAGAAATTGACGAAGATTTGAGTTTTTGCTTGTTGGCTGTTTGAATACACTGTGGTTCTTCTGCATCATGCACGTTTTAATGTGTGCTTTTATTGTGAAAGGGGGAGGATGGAGAGTTCAGTGGCTCTGGCCGGGTAAGAAAAGGACTCTGCAGGTCTCACACAGGTAAAGTCATTGTTTCATACACAATATTATTTTAAAAAAAACCCACATCAGGTGAAATATTGCAATCTCCCCTCAACTTTTTAGCCAGGAGCTGGAAACAAAGACGCCTAGTTTCATTACACTGATTGAAGAAGTAACTTTGAACATCTCTGCAGAACATAATTAAAGTTTTGTTTCCTTCCTTCTATTGTTACTATTCCACAAAAACACTGACCAAATACACAGAGGCATTGGATAATTTTCCTGACCTTTGACCCTGAAAGCTCCGGTTTGACATTCTCTTGCTCTCCTGTCCCTCTTTATGCAGTGTGCTCCATAAGCCCGAGGGCTGTCTTCCAGGAACCACCAGTTTCTGCCTCCGCTCAGTTAACAGATACAAGTTCTTCCTCGGCTCCTAGAGAGGACCTGGTCTCTCCACAGGAACAAGCTCCTAGAGGAGGAGCCCCAAAGAAGCACCTGAGCTTTGTTTTAGAGAACGAGAAGGAGCATTGAATGAGCCTGGAGAAAGGCAGAGAAGTGAGGAATGACATCAAAGACTTCAGTGTGTTAGGTAATTGTAGCATGGCTCCATACGGTGATACCTCGTATTTATTTAGCCATAGTTGTGGGTTTCAAGAGTGTTAGATAATAGGCCTCAGCAATTTCATGGATAACCTTCAATTAAAAGCGAAAGGTGTTTGAAATAATTCAGCCTGTGCTTTTATCAGTGTGAGTGGTTGCCTGCTGAAATAAAACTCCTTTGCTGGAGGTTTCAGAGCCATTTGCGTCCCTTGTCTAATTTATTTTCAAAGTGGCGTTCAAAGTGTGACACCTACCTCAAAAATACCTTGCGGTCATACAAGCTGATACTGGTTGTCCACACAAACCAATCCTGCCTCTCCTTGTTTCCTTTATAATGCACAGCACAGGCCTGGTAATTTGACAAGGACAGGCTCACTGCCTCCCAAAATAACCCGTGTCCCCCCACCTGACCCCCTCAGTTACTGAAGCTTCTTTTCCCCACAGCTCCCAGCATGCCAGGGAGTGGCTGTGGGAGCCAGGCTGTTTGCTCTGGGACTGGGGCTGGGTAGAGAGCTGCAGAGTGGACAGCAGTGAGGAGCTGAGGATTAACTGACCCGAGCAGAAACAGCAGTAAAGGAGGTTATAAACTAGAGTTATGAGGGTGGGAGCTGCGGCCTTGGCCGGGGGGATGTTTGGCATATTGGGGACGCTGTGCTTCTTCGTAGCTTTTGGAACAGACTATTGGCTGGTGGCCAGTGAAGACTGTGGACCGTACACATGGCCAACACAAACAACACTGAGTGGCGATAAAGATGCCAATGGGACTGAGGTAGGACAGATGTGTGCTCATCAGATCTGGCATTGAATAAACACCATGTTCACTGACTCAACCACACAACAAACCCTCACTACACACACGCTCAAAACTGCTCAGTGACATCCAGTGACATTATTTTTATCACTGAAACAACACATGCAAGAACCACAAAAAGACCAAACTGGAACCTGATCATATGCCGTGTGGACAGCAGCTCGCATGCAATGCCACTACAGGATATTTAAAGAGTTACCAACGAAGGGATGTGTGACACTCTTACAAAGTTTGGAAAAGAAAACCATCATACAGGTTGATTTCATAAAGTAACTCACGGTCAAACTTTTGATTAAGTTTTAGGGATGCTGAATTAGCGTTTAGCTCACAAAACAATGGGTCAGACTAAACTGAACCTGAACCGAACAAAAACCCATTTATTTTGAAATTCACAGCTCAGTTATATCACAGACTTTCTAAATTTACAAAGCTGAAAGCTACGCTAACACTTCTATGAGGAGTAGTGTTTGGGGAAGATGCTAATATTAGCATGCTCACATGCTAAAAAAAAAAAAAGAATGCTAACAGGCTAATATTCACCTTCATCACCTCCTGAACTTGGTGTTTAATATGCATCTGCCAGTCACAAAAAAACACAGCTGAGGATTATATCCGCATCTTTGATTCCGTTTAATTTTGTTATTTTAGTAAATCTGAAGTGGGGATGTAAGAGCAACGTTGTACTAGCCACATCTGATGGCAGTCACTCATTGTTTAGCTTAGTGATCAATACACTACATGCAGGAAAACACATCTGAGTTGTGTACACAAATGTGCTTTCTCATGAGCTTTTCTTGCCCTGTAGAAAGAGTAGTCCAGCTCATGAGATGCATTGAAAAACTCAAACAGGTGTTTTTGTCTAATTTCTACTAAAAATGTCGTACTAGACTTAATATTTATGTCACCTTAGGCCAGAAAAATGCATATAAAGATATTAAACGCCAAAAATGAGGCCTGGTTTGCAACGAAAAAAAAAAAGAAAAAAAAAACATGAATAAGAAAAATTGACATTAAGTTAAGTTTTTTAAAAATCAAGATACCGTCCCAATTTAAGAAACCTAGAACATACTTTTTTGTTATTATTGTTCCAATGACAGAAGTTTTTACTCATCACAGGCAATTCAAGCTTTGATATTCTTCAGTATTTTCCAGGTGTATTTAGCTTAAATAAAGTCTTTAAGGACCTTTTACTAGAAATAAGACAGAAATACTTGCCTTGCTTTGAGGGTTTTTTCAGTGTGTTTCTTCTGGCAGTTTTTCCATTGAAGGGGCTGACTGGCATCAACTGTTGAAAGTACAACTGGAATAACTAATAACATGTAACTAATACAATACCACCTTAAAGAGACTTTTCAGTCAGGTCAAAAGTGGGCCTTCACACCAGCATGGCGTTCACTCTGGTGTAGTGGAGGGTACAAAGGTTTCTTCTCAACCTTGTGCCCAACAAATAATATGTAAATATTCCTAACATATCTTGATGAAGTTATCTTTTTGCTGTTTTAATCTACAAGTCATGTAATCTCCATGTGTAAACTCTGTGAAATGCTCCTTTATTATTTTAGGTTGTTCTACTAACACACAAAGTGCCTAAAATGCAGAGTAAGGGATCTGTTTCAAAAAGCTAATCCCCTGTGAACTCCTCCTCAGCTTCACAGCACAACAAAGTCTTTCATTTCCAATAAAAGAGGATGACTAAAGTTGCAGTTTGTTTTTCAGCACCATCAATCATATTTTTGACAAGCAAATGGAGAGTATCACTCATGCGTGTTTCATAAGTTCCCCTCGAAAACCTCACAGACAAGCAGGCCATAATCAGAACCACATTTGAGGCTGTGGCACCACTGAAGTACCGATTCACACGGAGCAGCTAACAGAGACATGATGACAAAGCTGACAGAAATTTAAGGTTTATCCATCCATACATCTGTAGAAAAGTTTGTCGTCTGATGTCAGACCGTCTCTCTCTCTCTTTGATTTAGATCCTGGTGGTAGAAACCATCTCTGCTCCTCCTCCAGCTCTCACTCTGCACCACGAGGGCTTCTTCTGGAGATGTGTGTTTCAGGTGGAGCCCACAGCCCACGCCGTCCTGGCCACTCTCTTCAGTATGTAAACTTCTTGTGATGGCAGAAAGCTTTTGTTGGGGCTGCTCCAACGTGTTGCATGTCTCCTGCTCAGAAATGTGGTCAGCCTGACATGCAAATAAGAGCAGGAGAGAAAAATGTCTGTAACTTCGATATCTGACAGAAATGCACAGGAGAGTTAACGTTTCTCCTCATATACTGCATAACTCCCATTGGATGTTTCTCATTTTCCTCTGTATTTTATCTTATTTCATACATTCGGTTCAGTTTCAGGTCTTTAAGAACACATAGAGACTGAGACTTTGTTTGATTTCTTCTTTTTTCTGATCAGCAAACCAGCCAGAATCCAAGGTCTGCATCCATGGTTATCTCTTCCCTCTGCCTGTTGCACTTGGACAGGTGCCTCATCCGAGCTATGACGCTACAGCAGGTAACTCACCAACACTCTGAAACAGTATCAAAAGAAGAGCAGCTGAGTAGACTTATAAAGCTGATACAAGGTGGACTGCTGTTGATCTGGAGGCTTGTCTTGAAACTATCCATGTAGATGTTATTTTGAAGTTGTAGAAACCAAGACGCAACCTCTGGTCTAAAATATGAGACAATGTGAAAGTGCTAAAATCTGCAGTTCATCAAGGGTCCACTTGAAGCTAGCTGCAGAAGTACCAGAAACTACATACACACCAAGCCAAAAAAAAAAAAAAAAAAAAAATCCCCAACACATGAACGTGTTTATAGCCTGGTACAAAAATGTCTGTTAATGTCTGAATCACTTATTTCTCAGACAGCATACACTGTACAAGGGTTGAATTTTTTTTCTAAGACTTTATAAGATATTAAGAACGTGAGTTCGCCCAATCAGGGGCACAGCTCAACTGATTGAAAGGTAGGCGCCCTATAGCTGTTAGCATGGAGGCTCAAAGCCCGCCCCTTTTCTAATATGGCCCATGTCAACTATTTACTTCAAAAGTCCATTTATAACAGTGTTTATCAATTGGTATATATATATAAGGCTTTCAGACAGTAAAACACTGAAAACCTAAAGCAAAGCATACACTTCCATCACATTAGTGTTTGTGGGTGGAGTTTCTTCAGATTTGAATTCTTAGATTTGGATGCAATAAAATGTTTAAACAGTTTTGTCTTTTGTCAATCTTTGAAATTACAGAATAATAATAAACTGATCACAGACAAGTCCTTTTTGACTTTCATTAGTCTGCTAATATTAAGCTAACTGGTAACTGTTTTTTTCCTTTCCTTTTATGCATCATATTAACGCCCACTGGATTTTATATTGCACAGCTCCACATTATATCTTTTTTACATTATATATATATATATATATATATATATATATATATATATATATATATGTGTGTGTGTGTGTGTGTGTGTGTGTGTGAGTTTTATTATTATTATTATTTTTATTATTATTATTATTATATTGTTTAGCCTCTTATTCTGTTCTGTTCTACACTTATTCTTCAGTTGTTGTTAGTCTTGTGTTATTTCCTTGTTAATTGTTTAACACAAATACTACACGTCAAATCCCTTGTATATGCAAATAAAATCGGACTCTGATTCTGAAAAGAGTTGCTTGACTTAGGATACCACTTTGACGAAAAAAAAAAAAAAAAAAAAAAGCTATCAATCAAGCTCATGGACTCATTTTGTAACCTGGGCAAGACTGGACACTGCCACACTATATGCCAACAAGTCTTGATCTAAATTCAAACTTTTGTATCACTCGCTGTTTCTCTGTTTGTAGTTTAATTCAAAGGTAGAAATCTCTCAGCTCTAACTTCACATACGCATCTGAGAGATTACTGACTCAGTCTGAAAGGACTTGGTGTGGGAGCCAAAGGGCCACCAGTTATTGTCTCAGCACAGACCAAAGTGGGAAAACTGGTATGTTAGCAGGAGAAGTCCCTTTCTGGTCCCTGTTAAGCTGCTCTTGAGTGAATGAATCCGAACTCATAAGATCCTGCTTGTGTTGGTGTGTGTTTTCTGGTTTTCATTCAACAGCAGAGGGAAAAACTAAGTTTCTTCCTGTGATTAATAATATAAATCTTTCCCTTCTTCAGAAAAGAGCTGAAAGCATATTTCCCATCACACTGTTTCTATAACTGTATATCATCACATCCTTCATGCTGCCTCAGTTGCGTGTCCTCAGTGTTTTCAGCGGTAGATTCAGACCCACAGTACATGCAGAAGTTTCTGTTCTCATGGTGTTCTGGTTTTGCTTCTTGCAGTGTTTCGAGGTTTTTGGACCATGCTGATAATCCTCGCCCTGGTTGCAGCTCTCACTGGAGGCTTCCTCTTGGTCTGTGGTGTCCCCTTCTTCAGCCACAGACTCTACAAGCTGGGTGGTGCTTTCCTCATTGCTGCTGGTAAAATATAGCCTGTGTGTTCATGGGTGGAGCTCATAGTATTCGTCTGCAGTGTTAAATGTGCTGCAAGGGATTTATGAGAGTGTACAGACACAAACACATGTTGCTGCTGTCAGCTGTTCATACCTGTCACATGACAAACACTCACCACAGAGAGCAGCAGACTGACAAACTGTCTTTACAACAACAGCAGCTTTAAACAGTGATAGCAGCAGGGATGAGTAGGAGCTGCATGCCTCTGGTGTTACTCACAGCAGTAAGTGACACTCTATCTCTCCTCAGCCTGCTTGTTCCTGTTCCTGCTGCTGCTCTACGTCCTGTGGATGGAGGTGGTGGATGTGAAGCGCTACGTCCTGCAGGAGAGAGGGGACACCTGTGTCAATGCAAACATTTCAGTCCTCTATGGCCTGTCATTCATGGTGGCAGCTGCAGGTGTGCCTCTGGAGCTCATCTCTGGGATGGTGTTCATGCTGGTGGCCCGAGCGTTGCGTGCCAGCAAGTGAGCTCTCGACTTGCTATGTGGGTTAAGAAAAGACTGACCTTTCTACATCCTGGACTCCCCACGCACTTGTGGGATATAACTACTGGAAGGAATGACATGATGGATAGTTTAGCACCGCAAGTTTTGGAAGTGAAGTAGCATGCAGTCAGTGTTTGTTTTGTACCAGTTTTCTATAAAGCTAAAAAAAAATGACAAAATGATAAAACCACACAAGTCATTGCTTTTGTATTTATGGTTTGAACATTAGATAAAAAATACTATTTATTGTGCAAAGACTGTGTTTTTTTAACAACATTAAGTTGGTATAAATATCATTTTCACTGCGTTGCATCCTGCTGTTATTCTTTTGTTGCCTGATGTATTGATGCTACAGATGACGAGTCCAAACAGATGAAGGTGAGAGATGTATGGATGAACCAGCTGTGCTCCCTGTCCTGATCCTGGCACACTATCAAAGTAGGCTGGCTGGAGCGGAGTGAGGTTGGAGGGAGGACTGCCTGGATGGACTAGAGACAGAAAGAGTAGGTTTTGATAGAGGGTGGGGGAGGGGCTGGATATAAGGGGATAGAGGGTGAATTGATGCTGGTAGGGGGGGCACAAGGGGGCTTTGAGAAATGAACAGCTGTTTGTGGGTTGGGTTGGTGTGCAGCAGGCCAGCCACCTGCCTCCCTCACCCCCATCACGTTTCACCCCCTCAGTCAAATCCTTCTAGTCTCTCTGTTTTCTTGACTATTATGTTCGTATATTTACAGACACCTTAACTCTAGAAATTCAGACCGCTCTGTCTGGAGTTGATAATCCACTGACAGTCACCCACGCAGACAAAGCGACCCATTCTTCCCTCAGTGTTATCCAAACGGGAAGCACAGACTTTGTGATGGTATCATAACAGCCGCAGTATTAGATCATTCTCCTTTTTCTCCTTTTCTATCTGTATGAATGAGCAGCATGTGGAGACAAGCGGGTGGACTCTCAATCACTCGTATCAGCTTTTATCATCTCTCTCTGTGCTCTTTCAAAGAACTCACTCATCAAGTATGTAAAAATATGTGTTCAAACACAAGAACTCATTCACTCTGTCACTGTGATTAAACTGTGCAGCGCACCAGAGGGAAAATGCTTGTGAACAAATGTTCACTGAACAAACACAAACACAGCTGACCCTGCATGTGGAGTCTGTCAGGAAATATAATTCATAACAACGCTGTGATCTTATGACATAGATCATTTCTTCTAACAACTTGGTGATGATTGGCCAAAAGGATAAATATTTCATTACTGGTGAAATCGACTAAAGTTTAGTTTATAGGGTACAACATGGTCATGGTTTTGGAACAGGAAGCTGGTTTCTGGGGTAAAAAGATCAACAATTAACCAAAACTTTTACAACCAGAACTGAAACCATGATGTAGACGACTTAAATCTCATAGTGTTCTGAATAAACTCCTGTAATATTATGACTTTCTATGAATTTATCCTATAATTTTATGACTGAGCAACAACTTTGTTCATGTTATATAATGACTTAATGATGACTTTTGCTTGCAGTGTTGACTTTTTTAAAAAAAAATCTTTTAATACTTTTAATACTTTTTATCATCTTGTGATTATTTGATTTTCCTTTGAATTAACCTTCATAATGTTGTGACTTCACTACAACTTTATTATATTATGACTTTACTGTGATTTGATTTCTTCATTATTATGTCTTTAATCCTTGTAATATTGTGACATTACAACAACTTTACCATTGGCTGATTGTGACTTTATTCTACATGTGAAAACTTTATTCTCTAATAACATTATTCCTGTAATTCTTGTCTTTTTTTCTGAGCATTATGAAATGTTTTTAAAATATTTTTACATGAGTTGCTTTACAGCAGGATTGTTGCTTTGCTTTGAAACAATAGTGTTAATGTAAATGAAGTCTTCGTGATATATAGCATAGATTTTTAAAAAATATTTTAATTAAAACATTACAGGAAAAAATAAGCAAAGTAGATATTTATAAATTCTAAAAAAACATAATGAAATAACATAAAATAAACAAACAAACAAAAATTTCAGAAATGTAAAGCTAGCCAGCTCATGAAGTGGCCAGTGACTATCTAGACTTTTATCGTTAACATGACTTTGACCACAGTGAGGTAAGGCTGCAAAATAAATGAACTGGTATATTTCATGATTAAGAAAAATAAATCCAACAAATATTAAAACCTTAATGGCAGTGTCTCTCTGTTTCTGGAACAATATTTGGTTTCTCACAGACCTTAATGTTCTTCAGTTCGTTCTGCACACGTTTTGCCTGTAGACTGGGAAATGTGAATCACTCTAAATTGCCAGAAAATTTTTCGAACTATATGACAGATAGTGAAACTTTTTTATTTCTGACTTAAGATAACTGCTGAGGCCGAAAGTTGTTCACAGCTTCTGCATGAAGTGTGAACAGATGTTTTGGTGAAACCATGAACAAAGAGTGAGAGATGGAGAAAAACAAATCACACATGAGCTACCGTCAGAGACCAGACTGCAGCTCAGGTGATTAATACTCACACAAACTGCAATAACAGCACTGAATGTTATCTCATCATTTGTACAATTCTGTACAGAGACTAAGTGGTCAGAGTTAGAGAAAAGCAATGAACTACAGGTGGCAGTACTTACTGTAATACACTAAACAGTATGTGTGGCTCAGTGGTAAACTCCATTACCTCTCAGCAGCATTATAAGGAGATTGAACTCTTGACGAACCCGTAAAACTGCTGACAAAGGAGCGCTGGCAGGAGCAGGTAAGGTCCTGTCAAAAGAAATGTCATGCAGCCTCTACCACTAGAGGCAAACAAGAAACTACAGGAGGTGTAGTGTCACCAACAGGAGCAGCTTCTTTCTGGACTATCTTATCCATTTACAGAGCTGAGGGAAGCAGCAGATGGGGCAGTGAAGCAGTCTTAAATTGCTGCTAGTTAAGAATGAACTATTTCTTAGAGTCTTATCAGTTACAGGCAACAACATCAAAAAGTAGCAAAGAGAAAATAGGATTATTCTTCTTCTTCTTCTTCTTCTTCTTCTTATTATTATTATTATTATTATTATTATTATTATTATTATTATTATTATTATTATTATTATTATTATGGGTTTTTTAAGAACTATTTTGGCTAAACTTTTTCTGATGACCCTGGATTCAGCTGTACACAGATTAACTCTTGTACATCTGATACTTTAAGTAGTGCATTTGTCATTTACAAGTTAATTATAGAAACCCAGGTCAAACTATCTGAGCTATACTTCTAGCAAACAAGAGTCAACAACCATCAAGCAGTTATTGATTCACACAGACAAAGGAAAAGGTTGTATCAACGTCACTTTTGAACACTTACAAAGCCTGAAGTTAACAATAGTGAACCTCTAGTATAATCTGTGTCTGGAGTACATGAGGCTCTCAGAATAAGTAGTAGACACACATACACTGTGTGTCTATATTTTCTTGATTGCAAAAAAAGGAGGAAAAAACAGTTATTTATGAGGTGTACAAAAATATTCTAACAAGGCCAATGTCTGGTTCTAGAAGTATTTATTTCAAAATATTACTTTTTATCATTGATTTATTATTTATTGACTTACTACAAATAAAGCTATTTTCCTCTCTCTTTTTCTAAGATGTCATGTTTTTTTTTTCTGTTTTTTTTTCTGGTGCTTGCAACAACTCCACATGTACAACTCATGTTGTTGCACTTCTACGTCCACACAGCAGAGGGCTCTCTGGCACTCCTCTTCTTAAAGAAATCTTCCACTGCATGGATGGACGGAGAGGATACATATGAGGGGGGCAGTGAGTGTAAAGGAAAGGAAAGTGAAGGAAAGGAAAGTAAAGGAAGCAATTACTGAGCTGAGCATTGAGCTGGGCTTGTTCAGCGACTGTAGCTCTTCCTAATCATAGTTAATTAACTCTTATGTCTCCTCCCCTGTCATCCACAACAATGGAAACACACTATCACTTCATTTAAGGAAGAAATAATCTTGCACTTGAAGTGTCAGCAATTATGGTGTTATAATGTTATGCATATGGCATTGCGAGCATCACGTGAATAAAGACATGACATGATAATAAAGTAATAAATGCTTTGCAAATTAACCCCAACAGACCCAAAGAACCCAAAGAGCATACATCTTGTTGATTAGGGGTAATGAGTGCGCATTTGCACGAGTGTGTATGTGTGGATAGATAATATATAGATCTTTTTTTTTTTTTCAGACATGCTAGCATAATACACTGCTAATCGCCCGCTATTTGCTTAAGGTCCCATGTATGTTACGTGTCAGACAGCAGACAGCGGGATGTGGCCTCACAGTTGGTAAGGTAAATTAACCCTACATGGACCCCTCACCCCTCTGTCCCTCTGGAGCACCTGGACTGAATGCTGTTGGGCTCTAATCCAGTCAAAGACAGGGATACACTTAGCGAGAGCTCTTTACCTCCTTTCTCCTGCTCCCTAACTCGACTAGTGAGCCGATTACCTGCTCTGTGTGTGAGCCCCACAACAACAGGCCCAAAGCATGGCTCTAAATACGTGTGTGTGTGTGTGTGTGTGTGTGTGTGTGTGTGTGTGTGTGTGTGTGTGTGTGTGTGTGTGTGTTTGTGTGCGTGTGTGTGTGTGTGTGTGTGTGTGCACTCATGCACGGGGCCAGACGGACACAGTTTCTCCAAGATAAAGGTTTTTTCTTCTGTCAAAGATGACAGATAATAAGAGCTGATATGAGAGAATAGAAAGCCTTATGGCATCACTCTCGCTTTTTTTGTTTCTTTTGTACAACCCAAATCCCCAGGAACAGCCCCCCCACCACCCCATTTGAACACACACACACACACACACACACACACACACACACTGATAATCTGTATTGCAGGGTAGTTGAGGTAAAGAGGGAGCAGGTGGAGGATTGACGAAGAGTTTCTGTGCATTTCTTTTCTATTTTTGTATAAATAGCTGGTGTGGTCCTATTAAACACAACCCTCCCCTCACACACTCCTAATGTGGACCCACACACACACACACACACACACACACACACACACACACACACACACACACACTTAGTGTTCATGCAGACAGATTAAGTCTCAGACAGTCAGAGCTTCTGCCTTCAATTAACCTTACAAAGACAGGATCACTTTCACACATTTGATGATAGCAGGAGGGAAACACTGCAGAGGTGTGTATGTCAGTGTGAGATATCGATACAACACACTGCCTCAACTACACAGCAAGGCATTAAAAACAGTCAGCATTAAAGCTTCAAGCAGCACTGAGCGGACCCCTGCAGCCACATGCCTGTCGAGGTGCAGTGCATGTTGGGATGTGGAGCAATAGCAGAGTTTGCTGCTACTGAGGAGAAAGAACAGCCATAACTTTTCTGGATTTATTTTCAATACAATATGAAATCTGAACGCACTTTCCCTGCATATCACAGCTTTAAGGGGACATCTCCTCAGCCAAACATGAAGTGTCTTTCTTACTACTACGGTGAGGAATACCAAAGCTCTTCCTCGAAGGAGAGAGACTTGAGGAAAGATGAGGGAAATCAGAGGGACAACTTGAGCTTTACGTTATTCTGCCTCTGCGTCTTGAGCAAACACAAACACAAATAAATCCAGTAAAAGAGAAAAATTCCCTATTTTCCAAACAGCATATTCAAAGAGCAGTCACAGCTATGCCCTTTACATTATGTACAAAAGACACGGGTCATGTGTTTTTTTAGGGGTCTAGAGGCTGTACAAAGTAGAAGGTGTGGGTTAATTGAAGAAATCAAATTAGCTTTCAGGCCACACCCACTGATGAAAACAGAAATTAACTTAAACCTTATACACTTCATAGAAGGGTAGGGGGATGTCTCAGGATGTACTACAAAAACTTCAGGGAAAGTGGGCAAAGTCTTTTTTTTTTTTTTTTTTTTTTTGGAAGCAGAAACTTTATATTTCTAGTTGGTTAACTCTTTAAGCTCCTTCCCCTAATTTTTGTGTCTCTGCTAGAAAAATGACATACCCAATGAAAAGAGTATATCTCTGCATCTACAAGGTCCATTTGAATCATTCTGGTGTCATAATAAAGGGAACACTTGTGAAATTTTATGCAAAGGTGTCAGTATTGGTATTTATGTCACTGGCTCAGACTAATAACTCAATTATTACTCAATCGAACAGAAAGTTTGCTGAGTTTCTCCTGTTTAATCTGATGTGCAATATGACTATATTTATATAAGGGCTCCATTTTATGCCTTTTGTTGCAGCTTGACCTCTAAGTCCCCCAATTAGGGGACCTCGGGGTATAAAGGGTTAAGAAATACTCTCAAAAATAGATACACTGGGAGTCCTCAGAAGCACAAGCTTTTTTTGTGCAGATATTCTGGATGTATGTCTGAGCCTCATCATTTTGAAATTTAACGACAAGAGATGATTTCAAAGTTAAGTTACCCAGAACACATCTTGTGACTAAATAAATAAATAAATGTTTTCTTTATAAACCATGACCGACATTTCCATTTGTGACAGCAGCCAGGGGACACAATGGTTATAATCAAGTGTTAGCCTCATTATGAATGCTGTGTTTGGGTCAAACTGGAGCTTGCTTGGCTGAAATAAAAAAAAAAAAAATCTTGTCACATGGTAAAATGTTGAATTCCAAGAACATGCCAGAGCCACGCCCATTGATGAAAACAAAATCTATGAATAACTTTTAATCATTCTGGTCTGTTGAAGCTGGAAACCAGTATGAAGCTATTTGGATAAATTTACTCTGACAAGTCAGCGCCCAAAGGACCCGAGAAAATGGCCAAAAAAGGGCTGATTCTTGCTACTTTTTAAAAAAATTGTTCACTTCCTGTCAGCATCTCATCACGACACCCATGGATTGTTTTTTAGTCTTGGGGAGATAAGATAAGATAAGAAGAAATAGAGCTGTTCTTCATGGGGCCGAACCGTCAGAATGTTTGTACCCATGATACATGGAGAGATGTTGTAACTGTCTGGGATTTATTTTAATTTCTATTGCAATTATGATTTGTTTGTTTGTTTGTGTGTGTGTGTCTTTATTATCAGTGATTTATTATCAGTGAAAAGCTGTTCATGTGCGTGCACTCTACTTTAAAGAACTGCCAAAATCAGCCTCCAGGTTTTATGACTGAAGGTAAAATGTTCATAAAACAGAGGAAGAACAATCCTTTGCCCAATCTAATCAGAGGCAGAGGATGGGGGAGGGGAGGGGAAGGTATTTAGCATTTCTTTATGAGCCCTTTTTTTTTTTTTTTTGAGTAAATTTTAACTGATGCCATAAATGTTCACAGAGTGTGAAGCCAAAAATGTTTAGAGCTCCTCCTGCTGGCTGGCTGCAATGTAGATCATGAACTCCAGTCTTCCAATTTACACTGGACATTCAGTCCAGTTCATTTGATCAGTGTGATTGCAAGTATACCGGGCTTGAGCGTGGTTCACTTCTCCTCTTTGGCATGCTTTGTAGAGATGTGCTTCAGCATGGTACACTGCATGCACGAGCATGCGGACATGATCATCGCGACCGCTCCTCTCAACAGTTATTTTAGACATTAACAGGGGTGTTAGAGGGCTGTGTGGGACCAAAACATCTTAGCATGAGCCATGAAGTCAGTAGAGTTGTAATCCTGTTCTCTGTGGCTCATTGTGCTGACTCTGATGACCGTGCTTGAGTACAGCATGGTTTGGATGACCAGTGTGACTGTTCTCTTACTACAGTGCTAGCCAATGGGTAACAACTGACTTCATGCTGGTCAATACAGTCTCACAGAAGACTCAGGCTGTTTTTCACACCACCGACAATACTAGCAGTGCTTACTGATTTGGTGGATATTTTGTGTGTATAGTGTGAAAAAGAGAAAAATCTGCGGAATGCAAAAAATACCAGGATGTCCTACTTATCTGGTATAATTACTCGGCATGATTCGGGCCAGTCTATCTTGCATACTATTACCACCAATGCATGGCGCTCACTCTGTTTATCTTTCTTTTCCTTTAGTTGCAGGTGGCACTCAGGTTTAGGTGCATTACCGCCTCCTACTGGAATGAGTCAGCATTACAACTGCTGTACAACAATACCTATATATATATATATATATATATATATATATATATATATATATATATATATATATATATATATCTGTGTGTGTGTAATTTACCTTTGTATTGTATCTGTAACTTCACCACTGATAGATTTATATAAAATACTCCATCGTGCAATCTCTTTGCATATCAGTAACTGAAATGTCCAGATGTTCCCATGGTTGGTCCAGTGTACAAAAAACAACCCAACTAACAGTAATACTACATACCACAGTCAAAATCAGCAGGCAGTTTGCAGCACTACCTACTGCATGTAGCAGATAGTAGGTGGTTTGGAAAGCAGCCTCAGATTTGGAGACATCCTGGGGTTAGCAGTCCAACAATGCTACATTAGTGAATTTTATGCATGCAGTTAAAAATTAAAAATCAAAGATAAAATCAAAGCTCTGTTATAAAGAAGTTTTAAATTTAATTTTTGGTAGTGGCCATCATAATACAAGGAAGTACACCAAGTTTGCAGAAAGGGGTCCCTGCCAGAGGATAATGCAGACTTTTAAACCCCTCAATGGGATGTCATATGCAATATTTCTTTGTGTCAATGTTTCAAGGTCAACACATCCTAAAATGAGCAACGTTTGGTGGGAGACAAAATGATGACTCACCTGCACATAATTGCTAAACAGCTAAAACTGAAACTGAATACACAACATATACAGTTAAATCCATTTGATAACAAAAATAAACAAATAAAAACATAAAATATAATTATAAAAACAGAGTTAACCAGAGACAGGCTGGGAGAGCTCTGTGTGTGTGTGTGTGTGTGTGTGTGTGTGTGTGTGTGTGTGTGTGTGTGTGTGTGTGTATGTGTGTGTGTGTGTGTGTGTGTGTGTGTGTGTGTGTGTGGTGTGGACAGAACAGAGGAGGCATTGCTTTGGGCTTGTGTCTTAACCATTCCCTTTCTTCTTCTTGACTGTATGTCTTTATTTTCCTTAAACATCCCCCTACACACACACACACACACACACACACACACACACACACACACACACACACACACACACACACACACCAGCAGCTCTTTTCATTTCTGCTGAAGGAGAAGAAGAGGAGACAGAGGAGAGAGGAGGGGGTTGCGATTGGTTTCAGGGTTCCAGCCCACTTGATTGGCAGCTGGCAGCATATGGAGCTGGGAGGAAGGTTTGCCCACGCTCACTTCTGAGGAAACAAATATTTGCCTGAAGGGGAGAGAGAGAGAGAGTGAGAGAAAAAAATATTAATTAGTTTGCAGACGCGGCAAGAGATAAAAGTCGGCAAGACGTATCCATCAAAAGGCTGCAGAGTTAGCTGCAAAATGGAAATTTTCCCCAAGTTGACAGATCCAGTCGACTGCTGGCAGAGCTGAGGGGGAGAACACATGCACGCAGGGGAAGCACTGAGGTGCACAACACAAGAGCCTGACGCCGAGTCTACATTAACATCTGTGCATACGTTAACATATTCTGAAAGGAATTAACATTTAGGCATGCATCTTTCACGGTTGAAGAACATTTTCTAGCCTCTCCAATTATTTCTTAATTATCATCTACACATCAGAACAGGGCCGAGTGGGGATATAACCAACACATATGCAACACATCAGATGTATTTAAGAAAAAAACATTTACACATAACAGTCGAGTGGTTTCAGTCAGCCAGCAACACACCAGCAAAGTCATCCCTGCGTTCCCATTTTTTTTTTTTTAAATTTATAGATGTTGATCTTGAGATTTGCTGGGAAATTTCTAACCTTACAGTTTTAAACACAAATTTTACCAACCCTCATTTTTTTTTTTGCTGATATGCTAATTAAGAAGAAACAAGTTGCTTGTAGTTAAATGTCCAGACAGTTCAAGAAATATACCGTTCATCGTAATAAGGCAAGGTTAAGGTAAATATAGACCAGGCTTTCATTGCTTTGTGTTTATGTTTTAGCTTTTAGTTGAAATGGTCTTATAAGACATAATATTAGTTACATAAACCTTTAAAGTCCAGGAATATGTTTTATTTTAACCTTTATTTTAATTTGCTTTACAAATTTTCTTAAACAATAACTTCATGGCAACACAAGAAACTAAAAACTAGCATGTTTTTTTTACCCTATGGGCCGATTAATTTTACTCTTTTCAAGCATTCACACATAGTTTTTTTCTTTTTATATCTTAAAACTCTTATTGACACTGAGGAGCTACTAGTTTTATAGTTGTGGTCGAGCCTGTGAAGGTTCATAGACCAAAGACAGCAACTGACAACCCAAACTGTAGCTGCGGATGCTACAAAGTTGAAACTGTCCCTCATGAAGAAACTCCTTCAAACCAAAACCCAGAACTGCAACTTGTTGTCTTTACATTCCTCGTTGGGGAAATTGAATTCATTAATCAGTACCCAAAAACACATGAAAGAGTGTTGCTCTGCTTTGATACATGGTGTTCAGACACTGACCATGGGATTATGCAGCACTCATAAGGTAATTAACAGACTATGATAGTGTAATTAAGCAACATCTGAGAAGAAAGGCTGCTGGAGTGGCATGTTGGTGTGGGCGCACATCAAAGCCTGTGGCACTGCTTTAAAGGCAGACTGGCTGTGCAGAACATTTGCTTTAGCACGCTTCCTCTGCTAAGGTATCAACAGGGGCAGAGAGAAAGCTTGTTATGCCACAGAGAATTAGCTGACAACACCAAATGCCAGCATTGTGATGGAAATAAAATGCTTTTTTTTTTTTTTTTTTTTTTTGAGCAGTTGTATAAAATGGACTGAGATCATATCGGGGAAGCACAGAGGCAGTAACTGATAGCCTCATTGTTAGAGAGCCAAACGGCGTCTCTCTCTATCAGTGCATGGTCTCAACAGATTTCACTGAATAAATGGAACTTGCATGAATTCACTTAGGTATTTACCTTGCTTTGCTTTATTGAGAAAGCATCTTTGTGAGGTTTGTCGTCAGGCCTTGCAGAGTGTGCTTCCTCCGTTTCCCTCTCCCCCTCTCCTTCTGTGCTCACTGAACCAGCACAAATTCGGTTTTATTGTATTTGTTTGTTTATTTACTCTTATCTCTTTTCCATTTCAGAGGCTTCCTATCAGAGACCTGCAAAGCTCAGAAGCCGAGTGGCAGGGGAGCTGTGGGTTTACATTTTTGTGTGTAAGTGCATGACTCTGTGCAGCTTGTGTGTGTGTGTGTGTGTGTGTGTGTGTGTGTGTGTGTGTGTGTGTGTGTGTGTGTGTGTGTGTGTGTGTTTCAGGGGACTGGTATAAAATTAAAATACAAATAGAAAAGAAACATTGGAATCATCACTTTTGTTATCTCCAGCTCTATGGTTTTTAGCTCCCACTGTTCACACACTCCTCCAGGGTGATGAAACAGAAAGCAGTGAAACGTGCTCACTCCATGACTCAGAGAATATCTTTAAAGTAACATTACAAACACTTGGCAGTGCTGCAGTGGGTGTGAGGCTTGTTTCAGTCATTGATTAAAATAATACTGCACCCGCAAAATAGTGTCTGACCTTTAATTTACACAGTTACAAAATGGTAAAACAAGTTAAACTCAAATTCGTCTCTCTTTGAATTTCAGCCCTCACCTCTACTACTGATCAGTCTTAAATTACTGGGCCTGCATTGAAGCCTCTGTCTGTCTCTGAATTTTTAACCCATCCCTTTAAACTATTTTTCTCTGGTTGTCTTCTCTTTTAACTAAACAGTTCAGGTATAGCCCATGTTTTGATGTTCTCTTTGTTTTGTTTTTATCTGTAGATGTTATATTTCATATTAAATCGTGGTTAACTGAATGTAGTATGGACATCCTGCCATCATCTATAACTGCCACTGTCTGTCTAACAGGCTCTTAGACAATGACACTTCTAAGGCAGGATATGATGTTTTCACATGTATAAAAAAAAGTCCCTCTGATTCCACTTTGCTAATGACCAAGTTCAAACTATAGACTGAATAATATGTTGATGTAGTCTCTGTAACGTCACCCATTTGTTTCTTTTTTTTTGCCAACATTATTTTTATTGTTTTTACAGCATAACAAAAGAAAAAAAGGAGGAAAGGGTACAATTACAGGTACAAAACAAACATATCAAATCCCCATCCCACCACCCAGATTGATTCAATTCTAAGATGGGGCTCTTATCAAATAGTCACAGTCCATTTCACTATGTTACATATAAAAAAAAGGAAAAAGAAACATTTCTGGAATACCGAATAATGAATACCCCAGAGAGCCTGTGTTTACACATCGTCAGGTTCCTCCACCCATTTGTTTTTGATACAAAGTTTTGAAGCCCATGGCTGACAGGTGCCATACTGAAAATGCTGAACACAACCTTACTTTGTTTGAGTCTGGATGAGGTAAAGAGGTGGGCCTTTTGCCTCTTTGCAGACAACTACAGAGTGCCTGGCCACCTAAGTCTTGTCTATGTGCAGAAGTGGAGCAACAGATGCACGTTTTGTTGAAAGGCAGTCAGCAGATTCAGCCGCACAAGCATTTAACCGTTGTTGTTGTCCGGTTCGCAAAAAATCCCACAACGAAAGTGGTATGTGCACGCGCAAAACAGAGCGTGACGTCAGCGTTTTCACTAAAAACGCCGGCTTGCCATTTATACGGCATCGGAGGCTGCAGCGTTTCAGAAAAATTCCACTCTGGAGGGCGTTTTAAAAAAGTTGCGTTTTAGGTCGGCTGAAACGGCGTTTCCGTATAAACGAGAGGCCAGAACACAACAACCCAGATACAGTTGTCGTATAAACTGGGCCTTAAGTACTTAAAAAAATAACAACCTTTAAGACCCCCCCCCCCCCATCAGCCCGTACAGAGTGTCTCAATAGAGAAATTAGTAACTCAGACCGAAGCTGTGTTTGAACCAGGTTGTAAACGTGTTAATTGGTGCTGTAAAATCCGCCTCTTTGGCTTGGTGTGTATGTGGTCTTGAAGTTTCTGCAGCCAGCCCCAAGCAGACTCTCGAAGATTTTGCAGAAGACATGTACAAATGACGCAAAAATTCACAACTTTTAACCCTGTTGCTATAATCGATACCTCTATGTTGTTTTCTTTGAAGGAATTATAGAGATCCCCTCACCAGATCTGTGTCCTTGCCTGGATTGCAGGACAGACTCTATACATCTATATCATTTAGCATGCTGACAGAAAATTAAGTTTCACCTCAGTGTCAGCATGCAGAAGTAAAATGTAACAGAGGTATTTCTACATATTGATTTGGTATTAAAAAAATGTAAATGTTTTTTTTCTGTCATTGTCAAGAGCTTTTGACCAATCAGGGTCAAGTATTTAACATAGCGAAGTCAGACAGCTGGGTAATAACAGAGGTATCAATGTGTGTGTGTGTGTGTGTGTGTGAGTGTGTGTGTGTGTGTGTGTTGTAATTCACTGTGAATCACTCACACTGAAACACTAATGTTACTCCACTGCACAGCTAAGTGTCCGGGTACGAAGGCGTGATGACAGCAAACTTTGTTACTGTACTGGTGTTGAATTGCTGTGTGTTAGCAGCAGCTGGGTAACGCCTTGAGCAGGTTCTGTATTACCTGTTTGGTTACAGTTAAGAGTCAGTGTGTGTTTTCAAAGACAAACGACAAAAGTCCTGAGGTAAAGTGACCATACATCCTCTTTCGCCCTGTCATGTCCTCCTTAATGTCCAGGTTTTGCACAACTTGTTAAGACCATTAATATTTATTTAAAAAAAGCCCCACTGGCATTATTCTGATGTACCAACCTGTCCAGACGTTGAGCGTGCATGGCGTGTGTGTCATGACATAAAAGACCTTGGCTTCTCCTTTTCTCTGATCAATTTAATATAAGCATGTTGTGAGGCATGATTTATGTTTACGTGATAGAAATATTTCACTTCAAACACAAAAGGAATATTTCAAATAAATGTTTGGTTTATAAATCTATAATTTCTTATCTTTCAGTATCTTTGGAAATTTTTGCAGTATCTCCAATGACCGGGTAGGGTATCTTCTTGTTCGATATTCAGGATATGGTCAACCTACCTCAGGTATAAAAAAGTATGCCAAAATACCAACATGTACACTCAACTGACAATAAAACGCCACAGATAGATTAAATACAGTGTTGTTTCAGAAGGAAACAAGAAGCATTTCTCGCTGTGTTCACAAAACATTACAAAACATATCTAAATATTCAGGCTGGGAAGCATGTGACTGAAAACAGCAGGAGTATTTTTACCTAGATTTTTTTTCCATTCATAAATTTTTGTTTGAAGATTTTGTAAGCAGACGTGAGAACGCACTGTCAATAAGTGGGAGGGGCTAATGATGTTTATATCACATGACTTGCAGAATGGGGAAAGTGACATAAGATGATAAACAACAGCAAAGATGTTTGCTTAGTTATCCTTTTACTAATGACATGGATAGAAATAGAAAAAAATGAATAAATAAATAAATAAATAAAGACATGTACAGAGATGACATTACGTGGCCCTTTTTATGTTACAACATGAAACTTGTCTTGTCATAAAAATAAAGCCTGCTATTGATATTGTTATAATATTTAAGGAGACATATATTAAACTGTTATAACATTAAAAGTTTCATGTTTTAAGGTGACTGTTAATGTTTTTTGTTTCATGTTTGGGTTAAGACATGGTGAGACCATGCAGTTATTGAACATATGATATTATTATTATTATGAGTATATGTTCATCAACAAGGGTTTTGAATGCATGTGGCTCCATCACGGTGTCCACCAACAGGATAAAAAGTGTTCATTATAAAAGGAAAACTATAATGTTATAATTTCATGTTTTTTTGTCACAATAACATGAAAAACATGTTGTTATAACAGGAAAATGTTATAATTCGACACTGAGTTTTTTCCTGGCATGGCACCAATAAGCTTCCATAAATAATAAACGTTAAAACATGTAATAAACCACAAACTCAGTCAACTTCATTGTCTGGTGACTGAATATAGACACAATACCTCAGTGGACTGACAATGTCATAGAAGTTAGATAAAATCAAATGCTGTTGTCTGTCATGACATGAACACATAGCAATAGTTACATGAGCAACATGTTTCTATTAGGCCATTAAAATACTCAAAAATCCTGATTTCCTTCAGAGTCTCCAGGAAGAACATTTGTGTTGCATTGCAGAGCAGTTTTGTTGGATACCACAGTGTCTCTTCTTTGACTCCTGCAACCATGTGACAACCAGTTTGATCACAGGTGTAATCTAAAATATATTGTACAGCACTGTGTTGCAATAGTTGAGATAGTTCCAGCATACAACCTGCTCTGATCAGGTGTAAGACTGGAAGTGGGAATAGACTGGGTGGAGGTGGAAGATCGGATAACTCAAAGGAGAAGGAGGAGCAGATGATTTAACCGGCGGTATGGTGTCTACAGTGCCTTCTCTGCTCTCTCTCTCTATAGAAATGTTTAACAACTTTGATTTTTACTCCTGCTTTTGTTTCCACAAGGGCAGATAATTGCATCAATACCATTAACACTGTATGTTCGGGTCCAATGTCACTGTTGTTATTTTTACACTCGATGGTGGACCATATTTTCAGCTGTTAAATAGAATCAGGCATGAAGGGCATGAGTTGAGTTGATTTAAAGTCTAGAAAAGCTCAAATTCAACCCAAAAACTCAATCACATAATATTTTTGATAGAAGCAGATTGTGTCTGAGCACTGAGTTATTTTTTTAGAGTGTACTTAAATACTGATGGTTTGAGACGGTGCTTTAAAGAAGCATCAATCACTGCCTCATTACTGCCACCACAGACGTCCTTGCTAGTCAGCCCAAGTGCTGGAGTGTGTGTGTGTGTGTGTGTGTGTGTGTGTGTGTGTGTGTGTGTGTGTGTGTGTGTGTGTGTGTGTGTGAAAGACAGAGAGAGAGTCAGTCTCTGGTCTGCTCAGGAGGAGAGAGCTCACGATCTCGCCAGGATCTGAACTGCCTCTTTGATCTCCCAAAGCCAAACAGAGGGAGAGAGACGCTCGCCCCTCACAGAGCGGATTAAATATCCCTGAGTCGGGACATCACAACTCCCTCTTCCCCCCTTCCCTCCCTCCATCCCTCCTTCCTCTGCTCCCTTCCTCCTCCCGTCCGCCCTGGTTATCACTGAGTCTCGAGAGGGGCTGGAGGGAAAGGAGCAGGAACGAGGAGGAGAGAAAGTTAAAGAGAAACTGTGCAGTTTAAAAACCCAAGAGGACATCTGGGTCCAGGAGGACTTTGACTGTTTCACCCACACAGGTCAAAGTCTGGATAGGTCACCACTTTGCCCAGAGGCTATTTGAGTGTGAGCCCGTGCATATTTGTGCGTATGTGTGTGAGAACACTGAAATAGTCAGAAAGTAAAGGATTTGTTTAAGAGAGCAGAGTGCAAAGAGTGGAGGAGATGGAGCGATGTTCAAACAGCCAGATGAAAGAGTGCATGAGGTCTGAGCTGTTGTGCTAACCCCCGTCTGCTCAGAGGTGCCTTGTGTGACTTCCACCCCTCACACAACTCACAAAAACTTGTCCATGAAAAGCTCTGAGCTCTCAAAAACAGAAATGTGTTTGACTCCAGTGTACATGTGCTTTTCACTGTATTTCTCCTGCTTCAACACACAGTCTGTTACTGCACTGCTGCAACTAATGTTCATCCCAAGCCAGGATGGTCTGTCATTTTCATTTTCTATTAAAGCTCCTGTCAGGAGGTTTTGACTGGTTATAAAACAGAAATCAACAGCGATAACTCTTTTAAAGTACATGTTTCTCCTTTTCATGTTACAGCCTCATTCCAATTTTACGTAGAACATCCCATAATGACAATGTGAATATACACTCACCGCCCACTTTATTAGGTACACCTTGTTAGTACCGGGTTGGACCCCCTTTTGCCCTCAGAACTGCCTTAAACCTTCATGGCATAGATTCTGTACTGGAAAAATTCCTCAGAGAGTTTGGTCCATATTGACATGACAGCATCACGATGTTGCGGCAGATTTGTCGGCTGCACATCCATAATGCGAATCTCCCGTTCAAAGGTGTTCCTCTCTCCACAGAGGACCGCTGGAGCTCTGACAGAGTCATCATCGGGTACTTGGTCACCTCCCTGATTAAGGCCCTTCTACCCTGATCGCTCAGTTTAGACAGGCTGCCAACTCAAGGAAGAGTCCTGGTGGTTCTGAACTTCTTCCATTTATGGATAATTGAGGCCACTGTGCTCACTGGAACCTTGGTCACCTGTGGGACCTTATGGTGCCTTTCCAAGTCATGTCCAATCAACTGAATTTACCACAGGGGGACTCCAATTAAGCTGTACGAGGATCTCAAGGATGATCAGTGATACAGGATGAGCCTGAGCTCAATTTTGAACTTCATGGCAAAGGCTGTAAATACTTTTGTACTTGTGATTTATTAGCTTTTTGTATTTGTTTACACTATTCACAATAACTTAGGGATCTTGTCATTTACATGAGTGTTTTTCCTCCTCGTTGGTCCCAAATTTAAAAATAGTAACAGTTTCTTTTGATATTACTATTAATAAATGAGAAGAAACATTGTTTTCATTTGTTCAATATTTCTTACCCCAACAATTTAGACAATAACAAAGATAGCTCCAGATAACCAAAATTGACAAAGTCAGTAGCGGGTATTTCCACCATTTGCCCCTGATGGCAGCTTGACAGAGACGTCTCATGCTCCTCACTAGCCTCATGATGTTGTTCTGAGGAAATGCGTTCCACTCCTCCACAAGTGCTACATACAGTTCTGCCAGCTCACGTGGGGGTGGGGGTCACGAGCATCCAGTCTCTGCTTCTGCTGGTCTCAGATGTGCTCTAAGGGGTTCAGGTCAAGGGACATTGCTGTGAAGTTTTTCGTTTGCAAGACCTCACAACCATATAAGGCACTCCGACTTCCTGAAGTCAAGCTGTGACAATTCTGGCACGATGTGGTGGAGCATTATCATCCATGAACGGAAAGTTGGGGGTGTGCTGGTGGAATCAGGGAATGATGGGTTCTATGATGTCTCTGAGGTAACAATGTGCAGTGACTTAGCCATCTACAATCACCAAATCTGTTTTGCACTGACTGGTGATGCCTGCCCAGACTGTTGCACCTCATCCACCAAAGTGAACCCTGGGGACCATGTTGACCTCGGCATATCGCTCACCTTGCCTTTTCCAGCACAGCTGATGACCATCATTTCCGTGCAGGTGACCTGATACTCATCAGTGAACAGGATGGTAGAGCACCCCTGCATTGTCCAGGTCACATGGTTCTGCTGCTCACTGCAAACGGTCACGGCGGTGTCTTGGTGTCAGTGGAATCACCTGCAGCGGTCGTCTGGCTTTAAGCCAAAGTGGTGGAGTTGGTTGTGAATGGTTTGTCTGGAAACCCTCGTACTCCTCACTCCTCGTAAACAGGCCTGCAGCTGTGTGGCAGTTGCTTAACGGTGTCTGAGTGCAGAGGTCCTTAGGCACTGGTTATCATTGCGGTCCATCACTCGTGGGGCTCCACTCCTGGGTCTGTCACCAACACTGCCAGTAGTTCTGTGTCTTGCTGCAAGTTTGCTGATGACACTTTGAGACACACCAAGTTCATGAGCAACATCTGACTGCCTGCTACTGACCTGAAGGCGCGCTATGGCCAGGTGGCGCTGCTCGTCCATTAAGTGACGTTGCGTTTTAATGGCTGCTTGAATAATTAACTGGAAAGGACTTACTGACAACACCAGCTTTTTATACTCCCACAATGTTGAAATTGATGCCACACTGAAAAGGGTTGTCATTTCTTTTTGTATTTTTATTTTATTTTTTTGTATTGGCTCCAATATGTAAGGCACACTGTACACAGTGAGACCATTATGTGGAAAAACTCTAAATGAGGTGTGTCTGTCACCCTAATACAATTGCATCCCTATGCCAAATATCACTGAAGTGAAACAAACACCCTATTTATGAAATCTACTGAAGACCTCACAATATCTCTAACTTATCGTGAGTTGTATAATTTACAAAAATTAAAAAAAAAAAAAACTTTTTTAATGTTGTCATTGTGTGTTGTTGTGTGTAGAATTTTGAGTAGAAAACATTTTTTTTTTTCAATTTTTGAATGAGCCTGCAACAGATATTAATTAAATGTTGAGTTCAGCATTAAGCACATATCAATACATGACTTACACACAACTCTTATCTGTTTTAACACAAACCAGCCTACGTAAGCCCCCGTGTTACTTATCTAGCTAATTATGAAAGCCTCTTACTCATTACACAGAGGAGCTTATAAAGATGAAAAAACAAGTGAAACAAGCAACTAGAGGATCTTCTGGATATGTCGTCTTAATATACCACACATGGTGTGGTGTAGTATGTGATATGACCTTAAAATGTAGCTCTGAGTTTTGTATGAGTGAACAGCACATCAACAACACTGCAGAAAATAAGTGGATTACCAATCTGTAGGCCAGCAGTTTCTGTAATGCAGGGTATGTAAGAAGCATGCTTGATATAAACTTACTTTTTGGAACTGTTGTATGGGCATTTAGATGACGAAGCAGCTGATTGAGTCACGATCATCAGGAAGAAAGAGTAAGCTGTTAGCATCACCATGTTCAGGATGGCTGACTACCAGAGTAACATAGTAGACATGTTACAGCCGTCTAAATTTGTTTATCATAATCATGACAGCAATTTTTCTTTGTGACATATTAATGAATTTATTTTATAACAGTAGTGTTTATATTAAAATGGGCTCCATTGGTGTTCACTGACACAGATTTAGAGCACCTCCTCCTGACTGGCTTAAGTATAAGTCTAACACCATCGTGCCCAACCTCTATTCACATGACGAGGGTCGAACCATAAAATAAAAATACCTTTTGTATATTTTGGTTGTGACCACAGATAATTCAACGACAAATATTGTGTTCTCTCCAGCTCATATGCTGTTAGAGGGAAGTGAGACTGTGAACACTTCCTTTAGAGTCTTTTGGCCTGGCTCAACTTGATTCCTCACATGTTCTTAAATATTTTCAAGGTAACAGTTGACAAAGTCATATCATGTTACTTTTAGTCATCGTCTGGCAGTGTTGGCATGTTGTTTTATGTTTGCTTGTCACCTTTTCTCTTTTCCTATTTCTTCACAAGAGGAAATAAAATGCTTCCCTACATGCGAACCCTGAATCCTCCACAATTTCCAAATCATTTTTCTGCTCTCTGTCTCCACTAACAGCAGTTTCCGCTGTTTTTGTTAAAGACTCTTAGACTTGATGGGCAGAGTGCAGAGTGTGAATGTTTCTGTAGTTGCCACTTCTGTCTACTGTGACTGAAACGAAACTACACTTTTTGCCCAGAAAACGTTAAGTTTCACACGTCACATGTCCACAACTGTACCAAGACGCCTTCATTTTCATTATAATGTGAAACTGACAATACTGTTTCAACCCAACGTGATACGTAGGATGTTTTATAAAACATCACCCAGTAAATGTTTATCCATCCGTTTCTGATGTTTTCCTGTTCAAGCTCCCTAAATCCCCAACAAAATCCTGCTGTATGAGTGTGTACATTTGAACCTGTGTGAGAGAAAAAAGAGAGGGTTCCTGGACTATTACCTCCAGCTGAGCAGAAGTGAAGGTCAATGCTCTCTACCAGGGGTTAACACAATCACCATTACTGTTTCCTGCTGCTGTGCCGGCTGAGGAGCCAGGGTGAGGAAGAGGAGGGGTGGGGGGAAGGGAGGAGGATGAGAGAGCAAGCGAGGGCAGACAGAGAAAGGGGCAACTCTGACATGACAGTGACAAATTGCCCTGCATTTATTCAAATAGTGTAATGTGATCTTTTGCCTGTGTTGTAATGTGTGTTTTCGGTGTTTGACCCTGCTGATGAGCTAACACTAACGAGCTCTTAAAGAAGGTGAGCAAAGACAATCAAGCTGATGGAACCCAAATTTACAAGAACAATGATAAAGCAGAAAGTCAAATGCGAATTTGATCAAAAAGTCTGCTAGTCAGCGTTTCTGCAGGTTTTGACCAATCAAATTTTAGACCTTTTAAGACCTTTTTCAAGACAGTATAAGGTAGCATAAAGAGTTAAGACATACTTTAAATTTATTGTTTATATTTTATCACTTATTGACTCTATGTCTTAAAGAGCAAATCCATCCAATTATGACTTAATGGCTATTTTTTAACACTCAGACCACCAGCATTCTAACCCCCCCTTAAAGCGCCGCAGCCATCTGTGAGACGGTCATGTGGGATTTCACTTGTTTTACCCAGAAATACACAATTACACATTTCTTTTGATGCTGTTATTTTTAAGTTATGATGATTAGAGAATATATCAGTGAAAACTGGACAGAATAAAAAAAAAACATTGACAGGAAGTGATGGAAAGATAAACAATGTTTTATTTGTGCAGGTTCTGCACCTCTCTTTCTCTCTCCCCCTCCCTCTCTCTCAAGGAAGAAGAGAATAGGATGAAAGCATCTATTGATAACAAATCATAGGTCTATTATTTTCTAGATCACATTGATTATTTTCATTATCAAAAAATATTTGCTAACGAAAAATAAGAGTTTTGGTGAGCTTTGACAGAGTTTAGGCATAAATATAATCTACCTTTATTTTTGGACGTTGCGTGCGGCAGAGCGGTCGCTGTCACTCCAGCAGGTGTTTCTGCTGATGGGAAAGGGCTCTCCAAAACTCTCCGTGCTGACAGCCGATAGCACATGCAAAATTTTCATTTAAAGATGGCGTCCTGTGTAATTCAATGAAAAATAGGACAGTTGTTTTAAAAGAGGATTGTTCTAAGTGATGTATTGTTTGCATGCTAGTGTGTGTGTTTGCATTTGTAAGAGAAAGAAAAGGCCCTCATCTGTGAGTGCAGTGCACGCTGACATGTGAGCATCAGGCAATGTGCTTTACTGCCTCTGTTGTTAAGACAGTATTCCTCTGTAGCTACAAAAATAAAGCACTTTGTGACTCAGCACTAGATGAAAATTAGAGGCTGTGTATATCATTGTGATCATGGGTCCGGGCGGGTCCGGGTTTTAAACGTTGCAAACGATAATTGCAGGTAACAGGTCAGGTCTCAGTTCTGAGCTCTACAGATGGATACGTTTTTGAAAAATTGGGCCCATGCAGGACTCTGGGCCATGTCACAATGGTCAACTGGGGTAGAAAAGTTACGCCTCAAAAACACCGGCTGCTCCGCTCCACTGCATGTTGACTGCGTTTGTCAACTCACACCGGCTGGGTATTCAGTCCGACAAGCTGCAGGACTGACAGACAGCTGGAGTCGCGAGACCGCTCCGTTAATAAACCTCTCTTCATTCATGCTGTGCTGTTAAACTTCTAACCTGCTGATTCCTGGATTGTCTTTGCTCATTGTGTCATTTTCTTGCATTGGTAAAGCTAAATATGATCTGCTTTTGACACAGATTGTTTTATTTTGAAAGTCTCAGACACTTTTTATGTAGTTTCCGTGCACTACTTCCTGTCCAGCTCAATCTTCTTTACTCTGAATGGGCACAGCTCTGGCATCCAGCAAAAATAGATGGCGGCATCTTAGCTGTGACCTGCCGGACCAGCCACGCGGCCAGACCGCAGCAGAATGGTACAGTGTGAGTTGACACATAGACTTGAATACAAACCTATCTGATCTGGTGCCGTTATGGGACGAGGCAGAGACAGACTGGAGAGGCATTTGGTGTATTTCAGCTGTTAATTAAGAGGCAATGTTGAAATGCTAAAAACGACAGTTCCTTGAATGTCCACTTGAGGCTGCCTCCAAGAGAACCAGAAACCCCCTACACAGCAGGGCCAAAAATGTCCACATCCTGCATGGGGTTGCCTGAAATGTTTCATAACTTATAAAAAGATACATTAAAATATTGCTGTTAAGTTCTTTTTAAAGTTAAAACAGCACACACAATCTTTAACAACTGTATGTCTAAGGTGGCGCATCTTCACTGGCAGCCACGATCATGTGACTGCACAGTTATGGCTACTTGAGTTCTCGTGCTTCAGACTAAACAATATTTTAGCGCCCACTGCTCTTAAAATGTTTTACAGTGTTTTACACCAATTACAGTGCTCCTTCCTTCTTCCACGTTTATTTCTTCCGGAATGAGATTTTACTTGTTATGCACAATTCTAGTTGTAATGGAAACACCTGCAAGGCGCAATTGTACTTTTTCAATACCTCAGAGTTATCACTTTTATTTTGCGATAAAGTGTAACAGAAACGCAGCAATTGAAGGCAGCAAGAAGAAGCTGAAACGTCTGCCGTGTGGTAACCAAGGGGCAACATCTGGTAGACACGCCAATTTCGTAATCTGCACACACTGTATGGGGGGGGGATTTTTTTTCCTACTCAGTGGTTTATTAGATATTAGGGTTACGGGTCTGTCCAATCAGAGGCTCAGCTCGGGCGCCCGGACAAGATGCCCTGTCAAGGATTGGCTCCATTTGACTGTATCAGGTGACTGGCAGGTGACGTCACGGAGATTATGTCCATATCTTAAATAGTCTATGGTGGTAAAGTCTGCCAAGAGTATGAAACCCAGCGAGATCAAAAGACAGTTATCAATAGAAATTGCTAATCAGCCGGTATTTTTCAAGCAATCTGGATTCTTTTTAGATGCAGTGGGTAATTCCTGCTGCTAGTCACCATCAAAAACAAGTAGTTTTCATAGTAGTTTTCACCTGATGAAGTATTGAAGGATCATGGCTTTATCTTCAGTTAACAAAATCTTTTTTTTTTTTTTTTTTGTATTCAGACAGTTCTCATCTGATCAGATTAGACGTTTTACTTCACATGTAAAATAGCTGCAAGTGAAGTTAGCTTATGTGAATAATTTCCTTTTTTCCTTGATTCACCATAAGATGGTTATCTAAATGAACAGCTTACTTACTGTTTGATGTGTTATTTTTCTGGGTATGAACATTGTTGGAAAGATTTAGAGCAACAAAAACGATACTCAACATTACACAAGAAGCACCGTTTGAAAGTCTATTTGAAAACAAGTCTTCTAAAAAACAGTTATTGTTAACAGAAGATTGCGCCTTTTTTAAGTGATAATATATTGTGGATGTAAACACATGGTGATGGACCACAAAGCCACCTTATGACATAACTTTCAGACAGACCCTTCTTTGGTGGACAGACTAAACAGCCAAAGTTAAAAACAGCGAACAAAGCCTCCGCTGGTTCTCTTCTCTCTGCCCTCAGGATTATTGACACAGACACCTGCAGGGATCCGGGAAGTCGATACACACTGATGAACACAGCCAACACACATACTGAATAACTGAGCCGGCACACTGTTGGATGAGTCATGGATAGCTGAGGTCAGTGCAAAGATCTGGAGACATTAGAGGAGAGAGAGAGAGAGAGAGGGGAAGAACCTGCTTTAACTGAGGCACAGCGGGGTGAGTGAAGTGGTGAAGAGTGATGTGTGGATGGAGAAAGGTAAATGGATGGATGTGACAGCAGACCTCTGATTAAAATATAATACAATTTAAAAACTGTCAAACTGTCACCTTATCAAGGATTCAAGAGTGCAAATTTATACTAAACTATATTCATCATAATTGTCTAATGGTGAACTTGATGACCAGTGTTCTGTTTAAATCATGTCCAATGGTTCACTCATTAAATCTTTTATAAAAATAAATTAATAAAAGAAACATGTCAAAACTTTGGTCAGTTTTTGAAGGAAATTAAAGTCCGTGTAAAGCAGAAATAAATTTGTGTTAGGAGTTTGTCACATCACAGAAACGGGTCATTGACCACTGAGCCAAATTTGATAGATTTAAAAAAAAATGCTCAGTAAGTAAAATTGGGTCTCAATATCATGGCTAAATTAGCACTTCTTTCTGCTGTGGAACGCTGGGAGCATGTTCGAGGCACTTAGCCATGTGCACATGCAGAAGGGGAGCCTCCTCCGTATTCTGTACAAGGACCAAGCGGCAACCTCAATCTGAAAATATGAGACAATGCAGAAGTACTAAAGTCTGCTGTTACTCAAGTTTCCGCTAGAGGCTGCCTCCGGAAGTACCGGAGGACATGTACACACCAAGCCAAAAAAAAAGGCGTTTTCACGGCCAAATTAAACATATTTACAGCCTGGTACAAAAAATGTTTCCCATCTGAATCACTAACTTTGATATCACGTACTGTACGCACTCTGCAATTTAGACAATATGAAGTTCGCCAGTTCGTCCAATCAGGGGCACAGCTCAGCTCACGTGATTGCTGGGCACCCTATGGCTGTTACTGTGGAGACTCAAAGCCCACCTCATGTCCAATATGGCCGCACCGGCTGTTTTGCTTCAAAAAACAAACAGATGGTTGACGTTGCGGGGTCTACGTCCATTAATTATACAGTCTATGACAAGGACGTTACCTACAGTAGCAATGGAAGCTAGCGCTGGCAGCAGCATCAGAAGGACCCAGCTCTACCTGTTTGAGCCGTCAGAGCCAGAAACTGACTCTGAGTCAGACACTGATAGAGCTCAGCCTCGTTCCTCACAGTCTCCATCAGAATGATCATTTATTTCTAACATTTATGACTTTTAGCAACATGGATTACTGACCAGTAACGTTGTAGCCTACACAAATAGGCTATGAATTCACCTGTTTCTTCAGAAGTCTATGGGTGTTGCTCTGTTGCTATGACAGATAACTACTTCTGCCAGCGGTTATCGGTTTCCAGTTACCTCACAACTATATGGCGGGGTTATGCTAATGATAGCTCCATGATTTAACGCAGCTATGATTTCAGACCTGCCCATTAAATCCTGAACACAGAAATTTGAAACAGTTTGTGAAACCTAGCTCCACAGTTGATTCCTAATTGGTTGAATGACTTTTACTCGTTTGACCTATTTGATGTGTTTAGAATAAAATGGATGATTTTGCTTTACATGGACTTTAAGTGATAAACAATTAATGTAATTATCTGGATTTAGAGTAAAGGCTTTAGGTTCTTCTGTTAAATTTGTAACTTCAAACTTAAATATCTGACAACTCCAACCACTTCATATAGCAATCTGATTTTCTCTGCAAAGCTTTTCAAGGGATTATATGTTATGTATGTTAGTCAGTTTAACGGAAGTGGAAGGAATTCGAATTCAATGTACATGGTGGGGTCAGAGAGGAAATGAAAAGCAGAGAATTGGCAGTAGACCAAAAAAGAATGCTATGTCAGACAGTGATACTGCTGCAGCCAAAAAAAAAAAAAAATTCAACCCTTCATTTGTCTGATGTAAAGAGTGGAGGGATTGTTGTACTTCCAAAAGAAATTCAGACACTACTGATCTTTATTTTAAGGGTTGTTGTGCATTTAAGGCAATGGTTCCCAACGTCAGGCTTTCTGAATGATTTCCATTTCCTCCTTTATTGTAAAAATAAAAACAAAAATGGTGGTTAAATTTTTGTTTTGTTTTTGTCAGTTTTTGAATTGTACTATTCGTGCATTCTGACAGCAGGGGGTTGCATTTCAAAAGGTTTGGGAACCTCTGGTCTAAGTTTTCAGAGTTTTAAGTCCCACACTTAGATCATCATGTTCACACCACACATTTTGTAAATGTTTACTCATTTATAAACATGTTTATAAATAAAGCATGCTGCATTAAACACAGTTTAAAGCATACTCCCGCTTTTACTCAGAACCTTAGTCTTTATATGATGTTTTAGCCATCTCTGTTTCTGCCTTTTCCTCAACGTCCTTCCTCTTCCCCGTCCTCTCTGTTTTCCTCTCTCGCCTCTCTTCTTGCTGAGGCCTTATCGTTGCTCCGGGGACTAGCTGACATTCACACAGATGTTAATGACACCTCAGGATCCGTAGCTGCGTGCTCTCCCCTCTCTGCTCTCTCCCCCTATCTGTTTCTGCGTTTCTCATTCCTGCTACTTTTTCTCTTGTTCTCTCTTCCTGGGCAATTAGACAGAGAGAAGTCCCAGTTGGCTCGCGGTGGTAATCAAACATCTTTTTCTTGTCCATTTAACACTGGGATTAATTTCCTACAAGGTTAATTAAAGAGGCCCATCAGACAGAACTGATTATTGCAAAGGTTACTGTAGCACTGCTCACAGTTTCCCTGACTGTGTATACACATGCTGTAGGCACACACACACACACACACACACACACACACACACACACACACACACACACACACACACACACACACACACACAGAGAGGGAAAGAGGCACTTGAGACTGACATAAACTAGGATTGTTTAAGGACTCATCTCTGTCATTTTTGGTTTAAAGCGAGGTGATGTTTAGCACAATGAAGTGTGTGAGTCATTCCTTGTTCTTGTTTCTAAAGGTCTGTTTCCTCTTTGTTTAATTTTCTTCAAAGCTGAAATACTCGTCTTACAGAAGACTTTATTTGAGCTGTTTTAATGTGGGGTTACTCCATTTACATTTTGGACGCTGGTTTGAGTAGTTATAGTTTTCGTATATAACAGCAGAAGGAAGTCACACTGAGGTTGTGTCTGTCCTCCACCGGCTCTAGTGTTTGTCTAAATTCTGAGACCATATTTCCTTTTGCTTCAAGTTGAAAAAGAGAAGATATGCTTTCAAATGTCTGTCTTCCTTCCTTATTTCCTTTTTAACTTTATGGATTAGGAGGAATATGTGCAGGTATTTCCTCCAGTCACCTACTGTCTGTTTTGGTATATGATTCTATTATTATTATTATTATATTTTTATTTTATTTAAATTTTTTAATTTTTCACTTGAATTCATTTGTTAAGTTTCTCTCCTCTTATACAACATCAACATTTATATAAAGCAGGGTCTTTTTTCAACATTTTTGGTGGGTTTTGTTTAAAGGATTAATAAAAATCTCAGTTCAAAAAAAGTAGAATTTCATGCTTTTTTAAGTTTTGTTTTTATGGGTCAGGCTTTACAGGGCTAAAGGCTCTGATCCAAGAGCATCAGTTGTGCTGACTTCAGTGCTCCATCAGGTGCAACAGCTCAGACTGGTATGACACTACCAACCGATGACAAGTTTTAAAAACAAGAAACTGAATCTTAAACCAGATCATGGAACTGAAGAGAAGCCAATGTGAAGGTATGATCTCACTGTCTCTTTCCCGTCAGTAGACCTAGAGCTGCATTTTAAATCAGCTATAGTGACACAGAGACGACTGAGCTACACCACAACACAAAGACTTTCAATAATCTAAATGCCAAGTATTGAACACGCTCACAGCCTTGGCTTTTACTTTCCAAGAAGTCTCAGCTGGAAGATGTTCATCTTTACAACTCATTTGTTGGTCAAATGAGTTCATACTGATTGAGCTTTGCACAGGCACCAACCACCAATCTAAACATATTAAGCTGTGAATGTTGAGAAGATTAAGATCACAAGTTTGTCCAATCAGAGGCCCAACTCACATGACTGACAAGTCTGGCACCCTGTAGCTGACAGTGAGGAGGCTCAAAGCCCGCCTCTTGAGTCAGCATTTCTAATATGGCTCCTTCCAACAAAAGACTCAATTTCTCTGTACAGGAACAGACGTGTGACGTCACAGAGTATACGTCCATATTTCATACTGTCTGTGGTTAAGAACTGCAGTTCATCGAGTGTTTGTTTGAGGCTGGCTGCAGAAACACCAGAAATCACATACACACTAATCCATAAACACCAATCTTTAGAGAAAGATAAACATGTTAACAGTCTTATCTGTGGTTTTGCCACTGCCAACAGTAGGGGTGTGTGAATTTCACATGTAATGTAACAGGGCTGTAAGGAGTCAAAGCCCATTTATTATTTCACTATGCTCATGGATTTGACTTATATTTAGTTTGCTAAGGAAATTATGACCAGGTTTCAGACAGATTTAATAAGATTTGAGTTTTTGTAACGTACTGACAAACTTTTAATGCCTGCTCTTGATTTATTGGCTGCTTACAGAATATTTAGGATTAAAATAATGAAATCACTGTAGAATAAACAGCTTTAATAATGATCATGCACAAATGATTCATTTGATTTGTTCTCTAAATCCTCCTGCCCTGCCTGCCTGCCTCTCATTTCAAATACAGACTGTGCACCAGTTATTGTTCAGTTCCTCAAACTTTGCTTTTGATTTTAGTCTGCTGTACTATTTGTGTTTGCTGAATTTGTCTAAATATGGAGTTTCAGTGTGTCAAACTAAAGCTCCTACTATTTAGAGATCCTGCATGAGCGTTTAACAGAGGGCCTGGTATTATGTAGGCTTTACACAACATGTGAAATGAGGGAGGGAGAGTGAGAAGGCAACGTCTAGAAGAGAAAGAAGTACAGCTTCTCTCTTTAAAAATAAAAGAGAAAAGACACGTGTATGTGTGTGTTGACTGTGTTTTTAGGATCTGTTTTAACACTATCTGAATATTTGCAGCCTGTTCCGTGGCAGAGTTGTGAATCGTGTCACCCACGAAGAACGAGCTGTGACGGCTCATGTCCACCTCTCAGCAATCACACAGAACAAAGGTCACCATGACAGGTATAACTAGGCCCAGGAAACATTCCTATTCAACCCGTTACCATAACAGCAGAGAGTGGGACTAAGGTCACAGTCCATAACACACACACATGCACACACACATGCACACACACGAGTCTCAATTAGCAGTGCAACAGCCAGTCCCCTGAGTGCCAAACTGTTTCTGTTTATGGTGAGCAGTGAGAGAGCGAGAGAGAGAGAGAAAAAACCCTCAGGTAACACACACACACACACACACACACACACACACACACACACACACACACACACACACACACACACACACTGGTTCATTAGCATGCTAATTGGAGGTGAGGACAGTGTGGTGTGGAGGTGGTTCAGAGCCGCCCCAGTGCATTAATCACAGGCTCAGAGAGACCAGCTGACTCTCCAACCTGGTCCCTCAGCCCCCTCACCCGGCTCCCTCCTCCATCACCCCTGCCCACCTCCCACTCTCTCACTCAAGCTGGCTTCTATGGCTCCAGACTCAGCTGCAAGAGGGGGATTTGAAATTTGAAATAAGGGATGCTGTTTTCAACAAGAGTGGTAAATCCAATCACAGAATTCTTTAAAAATCTTTGTCTCCAGGTTAAACATCCCGATACAATCAACAACTTTATTTACCTGTTAGGGCTGTCCATACATCATTTTTTAAGATTTATTTTGGTTAATGCATGGTTAAAGGCTCTGTGAGGCTCATCTACCAACTAAGACCTCACCAAGCAGAGTAAACATAACCTAACTTTTCATTTTATTGACAGACTCTCAAGTTCGATCAGGTCACTGCAGAATAACTGCTGCATGTGGGTTGGAACGAACATAATCACAAACAGCTTAACCTGTGTTTTAGCTTTTAGCTCATGATCTATCACTCTGCTGTTAAGCTTTCTTCTGCTCTTCTGTCCTTTTTTTTGACAATCCAGTGTCCACCACACAGTCTGTATAAAATATGGACGTAGTCTCTGTGATGTCATTCGTCTGTTCCTGATACAGTCAAATTAAGCCAATCATTGGACAGAGCCATATTGGATATGATGCAGGCTTTGAGCTTTCTTTCTAACAGCTATAGGGCGCCCATCAGTCATGTGAGCTGAGCTGTGCCTCTGATTGGACAAACCCATATTCCTAATATCTAATAAACGGCCAAGTAAAAAAAAAAAATCAACTCCCTTACAGTGTGTGCCAATGGTGAAATTAGTGTTTCAGACCCAAGTTGTTTTTTGTACCAGGCTGTAAATATACTTTTTAATGCTGTAAAAGTCCTTTTTTTGGCTTGATGTGTTTGTGACTTCTGGTCTTTCTGCAGCCAGCCTCTAGTGGATTCTCGATGAACAGCAACTTTTAGTATGTCCACATTGGCTTCATTTTTTTCTACCAGATGTTGCCCATTGGTCCTACACTTCTACAAAATCCTTTTCAACAGAGAAATAGGACATATCTTAGTCTAACTGCTAAACTTTGCCACTTGGCGTAGTATCGTTAAAGGGACTTATGGTCTACACGGTTTGTATGTACTTGTGTTTGACTCAGCCAAGAATACACAGAATTAGCATTTAAAAATAACCAATTTTAGTCTTGATAATCTCATTTTAAATTGTGGGTTATGAACAGACATATATAAAAGTGAGACTATTTTATATAATTTTACTTGCATGTGTAAAAATCCATGATTTTGCCTTTCAAAGCACTTTTCAATTCGTATCATGGATGAAGTTTCCAGCTGACATCAGTCTGCAAAGCTCATAGCTCAAAGTCAACATTCAAAGCAATGTTTTGATTCTGTTGTAACTCTGCTTGACATAAAGAACACAAGAAGACACTTTAGTTGAACTACAGTGGTCCAAAAGGACAAATAGCACACGATGAAACAATATACCTTGGTGTAACTTTGGACCAAAGCTATGTTCAGAGGCGTGTGCCTAACTGTGTTTGTCTGTGTGTTGTGTGGCTTCTTTTCAGTACGCTCTGTCAACAGGAATATATCCACTGCTTTAGCTGGCATGAGTTGCTCTCTATATTAAACACTGTAACCGTGCCAGGTATTTAAAAGATAAGGAGCCGTGTGAATATGTAAAAAGCTCCGGTTTAAAGCAGGCAGAGAGACACAGGGAGAGAAAAAGAGCCGATGAAGCAGCCAAAAGTAACCTGCTGTTACTGTAACAAGGGACCCTGATAACACAGTAATAACAGGCTAATCGTATTTGGGTTCAGAAACCACAACATGCTAATTCAATTAGCTTAATAAGCCCCTGTAGATAAAGGGCTTGTTTCGGCTGTCGTGATTGGCTCAAGGTCCCAGGGAGGTGCTCCTCTGGGGCTGTGCATCACAGCAGCCGCCGTCACCAGTAGAGGGGGAACTTCCTGTATACCTGTTTACTCTTCACAGTGAGGAGATGCTGCTTCTATGCAGGTTTGTCTGTTGCTTTTGAAAAATGTATCCCAGGGCTTGTTGAACTGATCTTTCATGTGAGGCTGGTTCCTTTCCTTAATTTTTATTGTTGTTGTTGTCTTGAAGGTAAACTGACTTCCTTACATGTAATAAGTGTTTTCAGATGATGAGCCCTCGGTTATATTTCGTCTAATTAAGGTGCTGGAAAGCATGTGTTAGCTCCCTGAAGAGTAACCTGAAAACTCTGAAAGCTTAGACTGAGTGGCCCACATGAGTTCGACCATCTGAAACCTTCATCGCTTCCTTCTGTAAACTTTCCATCCTCTTAAAGTTTAACAATGAGGAAGAAGTTGCCCGTCCCTCGGAACTTTCTTTATTGTTTGTCTCAACAAACACAAAACACAATGCTAAACAAAACCATTCTCAGTCTATTGTCCTGGTGCCGTGTCTCAGTTCACTCTGAGCGTCTGTCTCAGCGCTGGGCTCTTTGTGTGGAGACGCACAGAAAGGCTCGGCAGCATTGTTTCAGCGGCTGAGGAGGAGAATGGGACTGTTACAGTGCAGAGAATTGGCAGCTGAGCCCAGCGAGGAGATTCTCCACACAGTATTAGGAAGAGGGATCACGACGCTCCACCGCCGCGCTGGCCCCGCTCACCCCTCACACACACACGCACACACACACTCCAGAACTCGACGCACAGCTTCGGCTCCCTCCCCTTCTCTGTGAAATCTGCATTCTCTCTTAACCCTTTGTTTCTTAGCAGACGAGCTAATCTGTTTACGGGTGTTTGTGAGGGCGCCTTTGTTTGAGCCACGCACATATGTGTGTGCACACATACACATGCACACATTAATCTGCAGGCCACGAGCCAGCTGACACCAGCAGAATATAACACCAATCCCCACAGACTCTACTGCACACACACACACACATATGCACACACATTCTGTCCTTGTTTTTGCTCATTTCTCCAATGTTCCAAGATGCATGCGTATGTCTGTGCATGCAACATGCGACAAAATGTATATTCCAGCCAGCTATAGAAGGTGGGGGATGGTGCGTGTGATGAGCAGTACGTAAAGCAGATAAGAGAGGAGGCAGTGTCAAATGAACAGAGGCAGTGTAGGCAGAGTGAGAGAGAGAGAGAGAGAGAGAGAGAGAGAGAGAGAGAGAGAGAGAGAGAAGACAGCGTCTGGAGGCAGAGAACTGCTGTAAACAACACAGCTCGCATTTAAAGAAGGATTTGTTCAGAAGCAGAGGGCACAGCTGGATCTGTACTGTACACATCAGCAAAAAACAACACACATTAACACTCACTCCTCCTCTGACTGGGCCCATCTCTGCGTTCACACCAGCTCCATCCCCTTCATCAAACGTCACAGCAATTTGAGAGATTAGACAGCACGGATTAGACACCACAAGGCAGCCTCTTTTTGAAGCGTCGGATGCCTTTGTGCGCCTTTCTTTGCTCCTCTTTCATTTCATAAGACGATATTATATCAAGTGGTGGTAAGACTGTCCCACATTCACAACAACAGCGTCTCACTTGATTCACTGACTATAGGATACAAGTGAGTAATTATGTAAGCAGTAAACACGTCTCACTGGCTGCTATTCCACCTTGCAGTAGCATACTTGTTTATTGGTTGGCCTTACTAGATTTCCTGCCTCTACTTCTGCCCTGATTAATGAGACACACACACACATAAACTTAAACACACACACACACACACACAGGCACGTGCTCTCAACACCAGCTCCCCTCTCACCAAGTTAGCAGTGCTATTAGTAATGATTGAACCCTATCCAGTGGATGTAATATATTAGCAGGGAGATTATTCTGACGTTAAAACATGTTCCCTGTGCTGACAGCATCATCAATCACCTTCACACTGCCTGTGGAAGACTCACACACTGGACATAATTGCTTCAGCATGGGGTCGGGGAGGGGAGGAGGGGAAGGAGAGTGTGTGAGATTCAGCATGCGTGTGTGTGTTTGTGTTTGCATGTTAGCTGTGCAGGCAAGTGCAGCGCTCAGAAGAAAGGACGCTGCACAGCCCAAACTGGCATTTGATGATCCAGATTAGAGCAAAATGAGCTATAATCTGAGCCATTGCTCAGGAAAATGACTCCAACAATTACTTCTGATAACTTCAGTTAATGGGACTAAATGTCTCTATTACCGGCTGCCTCGTGAGGATGAATCTGAGTGAACAGAGAGATTCTTTCCTGTACACCTCATGTCTGTGACCATCTGAAGCTGGGAATAAAAAGTTTAAATCATGAGTTAAACAAGAGCAACAATTATGTGGAAAAGTTTTAAAATGTGATAGAATGAAGGATTGTTCTGCATGCAAAATGAATAATAATCCAAATACCAAGCATACTCGATCAAGTGTCCAACATTCCTCTGAGTGGTCAGTTGATCCAACACTATTTGACCTTATTAGCAACAGGTTGTGTTTGCAGGATTCTCTCCTGCCTCTGCGTCCATCTGCAAACTCATCCCTCATCCTCATCTGAGAGGTAAGAAGAGTCGACACCATGAAAAATGAGTTTGACATTTCCTGATAATAATTATACTGACTGGCTCTCCTGCAGCAGACAACAGATACACTGACACACTGATGTTTCTCTGGCTGTTCATGACCATAAAGTTTAACCTTTTGTCAGGAAAGGAACCATATTTGGTAACTTTTGAACACACCACAAAGTAAAAACAAAAGGAATTGTGTGCTCTAGGGTTGCAAAATTCCAGGAATTTTCAGAGTTGGATCCTTTCCATGGGAATTTTCAGGAATTTATATTAACTGCATTTACCTGGTCATATACATATATGAATATGAAACATTTTGGTTTGTTATAGCCGACATGCATGAAAACATGTCTGATGCAATATTTTAAATGACATTATGAATATATTTTCAGGAAATTTTTCCTGACTGAGACTAACTGTCATGAATAAAGGCATAAATATTTTTCATAAGCAAACATACATGCAAATATGTCTGATACCACATTTATAAATGACACTAACTATGAATGGTATAATTAAAAGAAGAGTCAGGTATTTGCAAGAGCCTAGACATGTTCTTACCTCCCCTCAGCATCCCCAAAAAATGTCTCCTTCAGAAATGAAAAAATGTTTAGTCATCCTCAGGCCGTGTTTCCTCATCAAGGACCTTCAGCGTCTCCAGTGGCTGCTGTCTCGCCATGACTGGTCGTCATCTTCAGTGTCACAAAATGGTTTATTTCACAGAACAGCGAAAACCATGAATGGTGAGAAATTAAAGAATTTTTTAGTAACCAAATATCTAGAAAAATTTATTAAAGTTGATGGCAACAAATTTCCAATTAAAATTTCCAATATTCCCGAGCTGAAAGTTTCAGGAAACTTTTCTGAGATGTACTGGAAATTTTCCACCATTTGCAACCCTAGTCTGTCCTATAAAGGGCTACAGGGATGGAGCTACCTGAAGAGAAATAAAGGAGGGGTTTACTTTTGGTATTTGAGTTTAATTATCAATAAACTTTTTTGAGTATAAAGTTTAAACGTTCATTAATGAGGAATAAAGCAGTAAGACTTGTGTTAACTACTAATGAAGTTACTTTGTTCATCATTCTGTGAACTCCAACATTATCAAATAATTACACAGTTGCAGATAAAATAAATCTGATAAGAAAATAATTATGTCAGTAAATTTAAAGGTTAAAGCTCCTGTGAGGACCTTTTGTGCTGGTTTTAGCACCTCTTGTGGACAAAGTGGTACCTTTATCACTCTGCTTATTTTGTACTGAGCACATTCTGCTTTTTTCAAAATGTTTCAATCATTGCAAATATCTGTCTGGGGAGAAAAAAATCCTTCATTGTGCTGTTCATTGCCTGACCTGACACCTACCCCCTCACAGTGGGTAGAGGCTTTAAAAACCACTCTATAGGTAATATTAGTCAGGGTGTGGGTGGTTTAGTTTGTTTCTTCGGATCACAGGAGCTTTAATGTCATCAGAGCTGGTTGGATACTGTGAGGGATCAGTTCATAATTCTCTGTGTTCATCATTACAATGTCCTCTTTCACATTAAGCATAATCACTACCTTTAGTGGAAATGCAATAGACTGAATTGAGCTTTAATAAATGGCTGTGCAGATAACAGTTATTTATTTTAGATGCAGATTGAAAGAGCTAAAGTTATTTATTATTATTATTATCATTAAGCAGGGGCCTGTTGAGGATGATGACAGAACTTCTTCTCCTTTCTCTGATCTCATCTCGCGCTCCAACATGTTTCCCTCCCTGCTGTTTGGTTCTGCTCTCACCTGCCTGTGACATTACTTTTTCATCAGCAGACCACAGTATCTGCATGCTGCTCACAGGAAGGCGTGGACACACACACACACACACACACACACCATGGTCTATGAAGTCCACCTTTGTATTTCTGTTATCTCATATAATCCATATTATTCCATGCTGCTGCTTCTTCTCCTATAGCTCTCTCTCTCTCTCTCTCTCTCTCTCTCTCTCTCTCTCTCTCTCTCTCTCTCTCTCTCTCTCTCTCTCTCTCTCTCTCTCTCTGTAATGTGATCCAGTGATTAGTATTCTGCTCAGGCGTTCGGATGGAAAGCAGAGTGGCTGCCGAGAGGTGTCCTGAATCACATCACTCATATTCCACTCTGTGTGTGTGTGTGTGTGTGTGTGTGTGTGTGTGTGTGTGTGTGTGTGTGTGTGTGTGTGTGTGTGTGTGTGTGTGTGTGTGTGTGTGTGAACAGAGTGAGTGAAAGAGAGTGCAGCAAATCAATCTTATATCACCGACCGGCCACTAAGTGTTGTGCGTGCGTCAGCGTCACTCTGCATTGTTTAAACACACATTTACCATCTAACTGAGCTGCTGAACTGCCATTTGTCAGCTTCCCCTATATGGTGTGTGAGTGTGTGTGGTGTGTGTGCACCAAGGTCATCTCTGGCTGGTGAATGCAGATAGTCCTCTTACTTGCGGTGTGTAACTCAGTTGTTCCACAGATGAAAAGCTCATAAAAATAAAGGTTATCTTGAAAAAGCCGTGTTAGTAACAGTTCTGCATGTTTGCATGCTCTAATTTATCATATGGGCAGCTTAAATTGACAGTAAATAAAAAAGTGCTCTGGCATTCAGACAGATTACAACTCAACATCACTGATTTTATTATCACTGTTAATGTGCTATAAATATACAAATCACAAATAAAATCTTTTATTGCCTTTGAGCAACGGAGTGAAACACAAACAGGCTGTCGTTGGCACACCGCCTGACAGGCTGAATGCACACACTTATCTTCAGTCTAACTTAAGTGACTTTGTGTGCTGTTACATTTTGGAGGAAAAGCTCAGGTTGGTTCAGAGGCCACACCCAGACACACGTTTTTTGGTTCAGCTCCTGCCTACACTGCACACTACTGGAAAACAAACTCTGAGTTAGGACCAGAATCTGGAGTTGGCACATTTATCTCACAAGGAAACATTATGTCATGGGAAGGAATAATTTCCAAGAAAATAATATGGTAATTTTGGTTCAAACTTGGCGCAAAGTGCTGTCCTGAATCAGATTGTTGAAAGGGAATAAGTTAAACCAATCAAATTTAATTTAAAAAACTAGTTCAAGCAAAAGCTCATTTCAGCTCTGCTAGCTTTACATTGCAGACTATAGCATAGCTACAGTCTCTGCTTTTCCTGTGATGAAATTAATGCAGTTTTATTAACGTGATATGTTTCTGCTTTAATTTAAAACTGTTTACTTTTTGTTCACATGTAAAGCTTCTTTGAGGGACGTTCAGTTTGTGCTGTTTTTGGTTCCTCTTGGGACGGAGTTCTTCTTGCTGACCTTGTTGTGAGCACGTCACAATGTTTGCTGTTTACTTTTGTCTGCCATAAAGAAGCATCAGGATTTGCTTTAAAACTCTTCCCAGCAGCGTTAATTATGTTAATTACAAATAAATGTATGAGTTTATTTTAATATGAATTTTAACAGCTGAAACACAGACACAGTCCAATAACTTCATTAAAGGGACAAAGTTTTACTTTTATTATTATTATTATTAGACGAGGATATTGTGTCTTACACTTTTATGACTGCAACTCAAAGTGCTGTATGTTTGTTTAAAGGTTTTGTGAGGATAGATATAACATAAGTTATATTTGAGGTTTTAAATGAGGACTAACAACCTGTCCATTGTGTCACTTAGCCTTTGACCTTTAACCCCTCCTTTCTATGCTCTTTAAAAAAGCTCTCTTTCTCTTATTGGTTGCAATAAATGATGTAACATTCAAACAGAAAATCACATTATATCTAAAGAAGAAGATTTCTTTTCATTTCATTGGATAAGTTTGTCTCCACACCCAGTCTGCAGCTTTAAAATACGTCTAAACTCTCAGACGATGATATGAATGAGATCATCCAGAAACATTACAGCCATTAAGAAAAACAGTTTAGCGATGCTGATGCCTCGTTTCAGTAGCACAGCACGCCGGCCTCTTTTTAAAAACACAATTGTCCGTCATGTGATCACTGTTTTCTTACAGTAAATGGACCGTAACAGAATTCAGTTAACGTTTCCTGACAGCCTCCAGCATAATGACGCTGATGCTAAATTCAGCCTTGTGCAGAAATAAGATTTTACTGTCACAAATGCAATAAATGGAAACATGAACACAAGGCATGCTTTGCAGGAAGGTAAAAACAACTAAAGGAAAGTTGTGTGCAGGTACACCGAGGGATAAAAAAAAAAAAAAGAGTGTTTGTGTGACTGTGGTGTGTGGCCGGGGGGAAGGAGGAAGATGGAGTGTGTGTGTGCATGCATTAAAATAGGGGATTTTCTTGTCAGAGTAGCAGGGTTGGGGATTAGTTTAGGATCTGACTGAGACAGAGGAGAGGAGGGCTGGCCACATAAAGAGATGACTGGGCAAATATGGGCACATACATCAATATCAGCTCGGAGCACATTATAGCGACGTGCAGCAGGGTGAAACACACACTGCAGACAGCCGCAGAGATTTCCTTTGTTTATGCATGACTGGAGAGAAGGAAATTAATATCAGTGAATTGAATCCGCTCCTATGGAAGATCTTTATGCTTCCCCAAATCTCTGACTCACACACCAAAATAGATGCAAGTGACACACACACACACACACACACACACAAACGCGCACACACCCTGCTGACAGACAGGCACTAAAATAACCTCTGTTCCAGCTGGTGGACTGCTGAGGCTCCTGCTGGGCTGTTTTAATGGGGAAAATTAGCCAAGCAGAAAGGTGGATCCTGTTTGTTATGCTCCACTGTCCCCCTTCCACATAGTCGGCCAAGGAGGCATCCTCTGTTGTACCCTCGCTCTGTCTCTGTGAGCTCTCCTGACATTGTGTATCTGCACCAGCTGCTGCTGCCTGCATCACTCTCCTCCTGCCTCCATACTCTGCCAGGCACAGATACAAACAGGACGTATATCTCTCTCACGCACACACACACACACGCACACACATTCACACACACACTCACACATATACACACACACTGGCAACAGCAGCAGAGTTATCTCAGATATGCTGTGTCTCACACTAAACCAAGCAACTTGCCAAAGGATTTAATCTTCTAATAATGCACCAGTGATACCATCCTCATCTCATTTACTTCAACCTGCTGCTGCTGCTGCTGCACCAGCAACTGTACGTACCCCGCCCTCCTACAGCTGCCAAAACAACAGTTAAGAAAGGGGAAGGATGTGGGGAGGAAAGGTGCAAACAAATGAGAGGCTCGCATGGGATGGGAGTCAGAATGAGGGACATTGAGAGGAATGAGAGTGAGAGGTGAGAGAAAGGAGGATGATGAGAGGAGGATATGCAGAAGGGTGAAAAGCCTCTTTGTTCTGGATGCCCTTGAGACAGCTGACATCGCCACAATAAGAGCTTCTTTCAGAGGAAAGGAGAGGGAGGCCGAGCAAAAGAGAGAGAGAGAGAGAGAGAGAGAGAGAGAGAGAGAGAGGAGAAGGGTGTAGTACTTTTGGCATCTTGAGCTGGTGGTAGTAGTTGTGGATAGTAGTGAAGGAAGATCTGCTTTAATGTGTCAGGATGTGGTCGTGTCAGATTTTAGGATTTACTGTTTTCATTCCTCATTCCTTCCTTTTCGCTCTTAACTTTAAACTCAACAAGCAGTAACTATAATTTCAGTCAGTAATGTTATCATTTTTACCAAACAAAGTGGCTCATCTCGAATAGACCGTGGACGATGGACAGGTTTTCAACACCTCCACCTCTCTGCAGAGCTCCTGTGGACCAGTTGAATCATTCACATTAAAGTGGGCTTCAGATGAATGATCAGAACTTTATATATACTTTTAAATATATGTAACATTACAATCAAGCTAGGAAGAGCATCATTGTGTGCAAAATAAATAAAGTCAGACTTTGAGGTAAATTTTAGAAATTGCAAATTGCAGATTTACCGACCGAAGAAATCAGAGCCTGAACTGATTTTAATATCAAAATTTTAGAGAACAACTTTAAACTCATTCATGCTTTTGGTACATTATTTGAGTGACAACAAATTCAATCATACTCATTTACAAAGAAGAAGTTAATTTAACTTTTTTATTTTAAAAAATTATGTATTTTTGGAAGAAAAAAAAAAACCTTTGAAAGCCTCTTAAGGGTCGTTAATTCATATATAATCTATTTTCAGTCCTGGCACACCAAAACAAAAGACTCCTTAATTCAAAATCTAATCACCATTTGATAAAACTTGAATCTTCTAACTGCTACAAAGCAGTAATATAAAAACTGTAAAATTACCATAATGAAGTCTTTGATTTTTCTAAGACCTTTTTTTACAGTACAAGAATCTTACAGAATGCTAAAACATGATGCTAATTAGCCTACCAGATCACCGTCCAGTATCCATCAACAAGGCAAATTGTTTCTGAGTAGAATTGTTTGCATGCAATCCTTGTCTTCATAAATCTTTCACATGAAACACCACAAGTTGCTCAGTCTCATGCTGTGTCCCACATCGCTTACTTCTGTACTTACACGTACTGTTTTGAGTGCATAAGTGCGTTCACACTGACAGTATAGAAGAACGCAGAGCACTTTAATTTCTCACTCAAAACAGGTAAAAAATTGAGTGTGGAACGCTGGACACTTCTCACATTCAACGGTCGCCATCTTGGCCATGTAGAGGAAGGAGCAGGAGCAGATCAAACAATGGATGATGGATGTAATCAATGAATAACAGAAGAACACCTGTGAATGGTTGTGAAATGGGAATGCAGTTTACAGTAAGTGCAAAACCGCAGTGTTTGATTTGGGACAACTCTGCCTGGTAAGACTTAGTGCACTGCTCCAGTAAGTGCAGAGTGTACACAGCGCACTTCATGTGAGGGCTGTGTTAGATCTACATTTACCTTCAAATCCATAGAATCAACCTGGAGAACTTGTGTATCTTGTTGAATTAGTCATTTCACTTTTAAATCTGTTGGGGGGGGGGTCCTGGACACGGTAGCTATATTATAACTTCATCATTGATCACTCTGAAAGTAAAAGAAAGCCACATGAAACAGTCATGATGAACCATGTAAGGTCAGAGCATGAGGAATAAGTCAGATACCTGGAGCTACAGGAGAGCAGAGCTTCATGTCCTGGCGGGTGACTCTGTTCGCTCAGATGACTCTCTGGGACAAATCATGTTGTCAGGGGACATACAGCTCATGAGCAACACGAAGAATGCTCAGCAGTACAAGGATGATGTCATCAGAGGTTGACATCAGCATCAAGGTACCCACCTTAATCTGTCTCCATCACTGTCAGAGCGAGTGTGAGGCCTCTGTTGTTTGTGACTCTCTCTGTTAATGCTGCACAGTCAGCTTACATATTCTGAATTTAAGAGGTGAAGGAGTTCAGAGAGGTCAGGTGGACAGGTTGGAATCTGACAGGTGTGTATGCAGCACTTCACTGTGTGAAAGGAATCCTTACAGTTTACAGGACGACTTCCTGGTTGAACCTTGACCTTTGAGTTGTGTGTCCCTTATTTTAAGTCAAGGGCCATTAAACCTCTAAGACCCCTTCAGAAGACAAGCTGCTGTATGAGTTGGTATGTTGGTCATCTAATCACATATTTTCTGTCCAGGTTTTATTTCATTGTGTTGGTGTATTTAGGGTTGTTTTATCCCCACTTTTACTTAAAAGTGACAAAAGCTGTGAGAGTGAAACCCAGCTGTAATAAATCAGACTTTTTTCTCATTCCAAAAAAGTTCAAACAGATCTGAGTTTTGTGTTTACTCTACACTTAACCCCACCAGAAGGATTAAATTTATATTTTCTTTCCTTTCTCGATGTGAGGCAATATCAGAACTGAGACTCTTCCAGATTTTACAGATTTCTGTCCAACTTCTTGCCTGCTGCTGCCTTGCTTTTGTCACATCCTGTATCACACACATACGCACACAAACACACTTCAGAAACCCGAGAGTGTGTTACTCCTCTCTTCCTCCTCGCCCAGAGTTCCTGGCCCCAGGGGGTCGAGGGTCTCTTCACCCGTCTAGCACGTCCAACCAAAACACACCAAAACCTGCACTCACACCCATGCATGAAGACACACACGCTGGCAGCAGACCACATCAGAGGGGGTCCATTCCTCCCCAAGTCCACAGGTCTCTGGATAAACATATTATTCTGGATTAAATGTTTCCCATATTTGTTATTCTTCCCTTCGAGACTCCAGGTGGAATTGGTACGAAACCAAAAATCATATGTTCATTCCTTTGAAGGACGGAGCAGGCCGAGGGGAACGCTCTGAAAGGGAATTCTAGTTCCCCTAGCGGAGCGAGAACTTGTAACAACATTTGTGCAGATTCTTCGATTGCCCCAGATTCTTCGTTACACATCCAACAAAGGCTGTTTTGTGTTGTGAGAAGTGGTCTCTTCCCCCTGCAAACCTCTACCCAGAATTCCCTACACGAAACCAGGAAGTGTGTGTGTGCTTGGTGGAGGTCTGCTGCTGGCTCTCAGTCAGATCTAACTGGGGCAAGAGGTGCTGATCCTCCCAGGGACGAGTTCATCAGTTTGAATGGAGATAGAAGCTGACAGCTGAGCTTTAAATCGAAGACTTCAGAGGCAGAAGCTGATGATGCTGGAGTCCTGCTCAATTATGCAATTATATCCAAATTACTGCCAGAGCTTCTCGCCCTATCACAGCTCAGGTTATAGCCTGGAGCGAGCAAATCGGTGAGGTGATGATGTGCGGTGAGGGATCACAGACTGCCCACCTATAGCCCTGGTAGCAATGGTAATAAGCCGTCTTCTGGACACAATGGTGGGTGGATGGAGCTACATGCTGCTGGACAGCACATCTCCATCTCGTCAACTACCGATTAAAGAAAGAACAACTTCGCCACCAGAACCAGGAACAGAACTTTCCTCTCAGATGTTCCCTTCAAATGTTTGCAGTCAACACATCACCCTGTCACAAACATGTCAGAACAGCATGCACGATCTGATGCTCTTGGATGATCCCAGCATCAAACGTTAGCTTCCCTGCATACTAATGCCACCGTGGGCAACAATGAAGGCACACAATAGGCTGAAACCCGCAGCATGCGCGTTTGTTTCTTCCTCTTGTGTTTATTTTTGTAAACTGCACACACTGGGACGTGTGTTGTGGACAGAGGGTTCTCACTGCAGCGTGTTTGATGTCTCTCTCTCTCTCCTTCGCTCTTGTTCTCTCTGTGGACCCTGGAGACTTTCCTCATGCATAATCGCTGTGTGTCTTTCTGATCTTCCTCTATCTACTGCTGGTGGAGGTTAACGTGCAGAGCTACACACACACACACAGACCGAGACAGAGACAGAGACACACATCCACAAATTGCAGGCAAGCAGAACACAACAATCTTATTCTCCACAAATAGTCAAAAGAGTGAAGCACAGAGTGGAGTTTTGTAATGTTTATTGATGTGATATAAGAAGCAGAACAGCTTTTCAGGCTCCTCTAATCTTCTCACATATGCCATTTACACTGTGCTGTGCTAAACAACTCCATTGAATATGGCATTTTAACAGAGTTACAATGCGCTCAGCTTGATAAAACCACCTCCTCCTGTAATTCATCATCCTTTAGCAAACATTAAGCTGGAAATCAGGGGAAGTGATGTGATTTTGGGCGGCGGGGGGGGGGGGGGGGGGGGGGGGGGGCGTTCATGTACAGCTCAGTATTCTGGTGAGGACTCTCTAACTGTAGAGCAGAGGGGTAAAGGGGTCATGGTGTGTGTGTGTGTGTGTGTGTGTGTGTGTGTGTGTGTGTGTGTGTGTGTGTGTGTGTGTGTGTGTGTGTGTGTGTGTGTGTCGGCAGCATCAGCAGTCCTCCAGGGCTCAGCAGGCTAATTAATAATGAATCCCAGAGAGTCTGTGTTTGAAATGCAGATGTGCAACTGCCGACTCCGCCTGCTCCTTCAGAGGGACCTGTGTGTGTGTGAGAGAGAGAGAGCAAGAGAGAGAGAGCAAGAGAGGGAGAGTGCATGTGTGTGTGCATGTGTAAGTTTGTGTGTGTGTGTGGGCCACAGGGGAAAGCATGTTGGTTGGTTATGTATCTGCAGCAGAGTATAAGCTCACACTCTGTGTTAAATTCACTCAGGTTTGTTCATCAGAGAGGCCCGTTTTTGAAAGAGAGAGGGTTGGATTTTTAAGCGCAGAGGTTTTCACAACTCCATCCTCTCTCTGCTCCCAAGTCCTTTCTCTTCCTCGTTGGTGTGAGCTGAAGCCTCAACCCTGAGCTCTTCTCTGCTCTCAGCCCAGGAGAAGAGAAGAAGAAGGAGGATGTGGGAGAGGAGCTGAGAGGGTCTGAAGAGCGTACATTACATTTCTATAGACACTCTACTCTTCTTCACAGTTCAGTGTTTATACAATACTTTGTGCGTCTGTGTGTGTGCATGTGTGTGTGTGTGTGTGTGTGTGTGTGTGTGTGTGTGTGTTTGTGTGTGTGTGTGTGTGTGTGTGTCTGAGCAGTTTGAAGTTTAACAGATGGTAATGTTATGTAGATTTTTTACCAACCTTGGCTCCCTCCTCACTGACCCAGGAACAATACACTGGCCTCTACAGCAAACAGCACCTGTAACACACACACACACACACACACACACACACACACACACACACACACACACACACACACACACACTTAAAGCAGAATGAATTGAATAATCTGTCTGACAAACACAGGCTTTGTTTAAAGGCAGGCAGAGGACACAAACAGTTTCATTTTCTCTCTCAGGTGTTTCAAATTCTTGCAGATAATAAAAAAATAATTTCCTTGGATTGCTTGTTGTTTGTTCTCGGAGACATTTCCAGGAGCTGAAAGACTCTCTGACCTCAGGCCTGTGTGTTGTTTTGACTGAACACATTTTCTAATTAACTCCACACCAAAAATAATTTTAAGCTGTTTTTTTTTTCTTTTGCACCACAGTTGGAATACTAATATGAATACCTCAGACATTTAATTGAAGCTTCACTCTGCACTTTGTTGTCTTTGGGTCGTTCCAGGAAATTAAATGACTTGAATTTGAGGGAAAAAATCGAAATTCAAAAGAAATTTATCTGATTAAAAAGCATCCAGGGTGTTCAGAATGTGTCCGTACTCTCGGCGTATTGTTATGAGGGTCAGTAAAATGGCGCTAAAGCTCATTCATATTTCCATAATGTTCACGACCTTCCTGATCTGATATCTGTCTATTTGATGATGATGATGATGATGATGACGATGATGATAGCGGGGCTTTCCACTATATTTTGATATATCTTTTATTTTTATTTATTTTTTCACCCACACATGGTTCTCGCTCAGATAAACGCTGTATCATAACAAAGCGGTGTCATTTTTTTTTAAATGTCCTGGTATGAATGTCTTTGAAGAGACACTGCTGGTTTAAGATTTGAAGATATGATTTTTGAAAGTCAAACAATAATTTTCTCGTGAAATTTTTAATCTTTAAATAAAAACACACCTATCTAATCATCGGATCCAGAAAAGCCGAGTTAATCTCTTATCTTGTCTGAGCTGTTATTCCTCCGCCGAGATAATTAGTCCGCAGATCTGAAATTAAATATGAGATAACACGTCTTTCAGAATCAAAATAAAACCACCTGACTGGTTCACGATAAAAAACCCTTGATTTTTTTTTACGGGTTAACTTCACATTTGAGGCTTTTGTTATCTTATTTTGCTACAATTTATAAATGTAAATTTAATCAGCCCTATTTAGCTGCCTTTAAGAGGGACGCATTTATACAAAACACCGAAGAGAAATAATTTATTCTTTTCAACACAGAGTTAGGTTTCCTTACAATCCAAAGACTTAACACTAGTGTTGAAAATCAAAAACTTCTCAACGTTCACGTGGAAACACTAGCCACGCGCGCGCGTACACACCCAATTGAACAGGAGTCTCGCGCGGCAGACCAAACAAACGCACCGGGCCTCATGCATTATGAATGTACATTTACACTTGTGTGTTCTCATGGGATGATTTTTAGCTTACTTTACATTTATTCATTGCTGTGTCCAATGCATTTCCTCCTCCTAACTGCTACTGGACAACACTCACACACACACACACACACACACACACACACACACACACACACACACACACACACACACACACACACACACACGCACACACGCACACACAGAGAGACAGTACGCCAGCAGAGGTGAGGCTACATGACTGACAGATGGACATGTAGGACAGGCTGCTCTCATCCATCAGAAAGAGCTCAAACACACGTTTTGTGTTTCAAGTCGTTGCTGTAAACAAACGGGTTGTCAGCGACAAGATGTGAGATTAGTTTGGGGTTTGTTTTTGAAGGGCTGTGCTGTTTAAACACGGTGTCACTGTCCTTTATTAGCGACGTCACGGGTTAATGGGAATATCGATTTGGCTGTCTGGGAGCCTGTGAAGCGAGTGTCGGTGTCAGGGATGAGAAAAGAACTGCGCTCCCTCTCTGATGTGACGCCGGAGCTTTGGATTAAAACACATATTTAAACTCTTTATGAAAAATCAGATCAGAAGCTTAAAAACAATTTGCAACTGTAGGCCTGCTCTTTCCGCTCTTTGTGAGATTTAAAGGCCTGTTTTCCTCTGATCACTTCAAACCTGACCCTGAATGAAAACGTTTTCCCACATTGATTATAACAGCAAAGACACGCTGATTTGTTGCAGTTGTAAAATCTTTAACTTGAGGCCATATCTTGCACGCGGGGAGCAGAGATTTAGGCTTCGTGGGGAAAGTTTTTAAAGGTCATGACACTGCGTGACAGGTCCCGCCCTGAGGCCCACGGCTGTCTCAGCAGCAGACTGAGGCTGATTTATCAAAAGGCTGTAGTATGGCGCATAAAACCAGAGAGCAGAGCGTTAAAAAGTCTTTAATGGGGAGAAGAATAATTATATCCAAAAAATGAATAAATTAATGAATTAACAACGCTGATACTCTACGCACAGGTCCCTTACACTCTGAAAGGAAAACATAAAGGCTTTATGAATTTTCAGAAAGTGCTGAAATTGGAGCAACAGCAAAACACAGTCACTCCTGAATTATTAGAGTCAGAGAAAACATTATGTAAGGCTTACTCAACCTGACAGGCACTGAAAAAATATACACCCAAACCTCCACAGGGGGGGAAATATACATTTCTGGTCTTTGGTTGTGCTGTTTAATTCAAAACTATGGTACTCTGCAAAAATAAGTTTTTCCGTTTGAATTCAACTAAACCAGATTAAAGACGCATATTCTTGCCAGGCTAATGTTTCAGTGGAGATAAAACTGAACGCAGCTTTCAGGAGAGAAACCAGGACAAGGATTGTTTTAGTGTGACACTAAAATCCCAAAATGGAAATAATGCAACAAATTAAGCTTAAATGAGTGAGCTTGCAGGTGGCCTCCTGTGCGTTATTTCAGGTAAAACGTGACCATTCTTTCCTTACTGAGACGCATTTCATTGTTTGCTCGCTAAAGTTCACCTTCTGATGGTTTACAGTGAACAAATCTTTGTATTTACCCCACTGCCTGCAGCAAATAATCCGAGTCAGAACATAATCACTGAAAGATTTACTCAAAGCCGACAAAATAAACAGCAAACAAGCAGCTAAACAAACAGGACAAACAGCCGTAAAGTGTCATTTTATAAAGACAAAATTACAGAAATTATGCGTCATTAGTTTGTGTTATTTCGCAATAATGTGCAACTCGGCACAGAGAGCCTGCAGTGCTGCCTGGTGTAAGTGTAGCAGGGCTGGCTCGGGTTATCTGTGAATGGGCTCTTTATTGGAGGCGCGGAGCGGGGATTTGCCTTTTATTCGCCTCGCTATGGAAACGCGCTCGACGGCAGAAAAATGTTGATGTGAATAAAAGGAATCAGCACAAGGAGCGTTTCTAGAGAAGCATCTGTTACACTTAGAAACTTAGACTATCGAGAGCATTACAACCCCCTCTCCAACTCCTTACCCTGTCTGCTTTATGCCACCGAAAACGCACACTTTATTTTGTAACGTAATACAAATAGTAGATGTAGGGTTTTTTCTTTAAGCGATTTAGAGCGTGGAGGCTGTTCGGCTAATTTTAAAACTTAAAAAAAAAAACAGCATCAACACCGACTGTGCCGGATCAGATTTCATCAAAATGGTTTGTAGGATACATTTGACATTTAACTGGGAATTCATCCTCCAAAATCGATTCGCTTTGGCTGTCACTTGACATGACAGGCAAGAAAATGGAGGCATAATAATGAAATACCACAACCTCTATTCTGTTCAAAATTTCATATTTTGTGTAAACAATTCTGAACAAGTTCACCCCAGAACGACTCAAACGAAATAATCCAGTTCAACAAACTGGGCCACTAGAACAAACCTGCCATTCACATCAATTTTTCAGTCACTCTCACGGAAATTTCAAAGAGTTAACAACATGAAGAATTTACGCTCGACACCGCACTGGAATTATTACAGAACAATTATAATAAATAACCTACATGTTTAGAATAGCTGCACTCCCATCCTCAGGCCTTAATGCTACAACATGAAGCTACACACTGGTCTGTCATCACCCTTCCCTCACAGCCGCTGTCTGTCATTCCTCCGGTTACCGAGGCCTCGTCCAGCCTCCAGCGGCCCTGTCCACACATCCAGCCCGCGGTCAGCTCACCTGCTCCGGCCTCCTCCTCCTCTCTGTCCCCCTCTCCACCAGCAGCTCCTCGGCTCAGCGCTCTTTAATGACTTTCTGGTGGCTGCAGCCTTCTTTTATTTCTCCTAAATGTATGAAAATGTATGCAAATTTAAATCAAGCTTAACCTGGGAGCTCGAGCAATATATTTAATGGAATTTCAAACCAATAAGGAGAGTGGCACGCAGTCTCCTAATGGCAAATATAATTACGCAGCTAAGTTAGCTCTCAGATATGCAGATAGATCTTTTTCATGTCTGTGAGGAGCTGATGGGATTCTTAAAGACTAAAACTGCGAGTGTGTAGTGTGCGAGGACACATTTACTTTTTAGAAAATATGAAATGTGAGTGTTTTAATTTGCAAACATGTCCGATGAGTACATGAGCGCCTGTGTGGGAGCAAAGAATGTGAGATGAGCTGTCGGATAGATGTTTAATTTTTAATATCTTGGGGGAAGTCTGATTTTCAAGACAAATTTTCAATTAAAGATCCTTGACACGAGTCAGTTTTATTCTGACTGAAATAATTATAACCAAACAACACCCTGTGCGTAAAAAAAACTTTGCGTAACAGGCGATTTTAAGAAACTCATCCATAAACACGGGAGGAAGTATTCTTTAAAAGTGAATAATTAACAGAGGGAACTGCTCCTGGTTTGATTGTATCCTTCTAAATTAAGTGCTGGCACGTCTGACAAATACCACTGCGCTTTAATCTCCTCCTTCGCACGCGCTCAAGGGTGACAGGAGCAGCAATAAACTCGTGCGTAAATCAGTTGGAAACTTTAATTAATAAACAGGAACTGCGCTCCACGCGCACATCGTTCCACAGTCAGACCCACTGGACCAACATCCCGACTCACTTCCGGTTCGACTGCCTGTAACCCTTTCCTCTCCGTAGCTCTGCTTACAGAGGCGGAGGTTCGGATATCTGCGTCGTCATTGGTCGACGCGCGTCGTCACCGCGTATCAGTCGGTCTGTGAGTGGATGTGGAGGCTGTCAGTCAGTGCCAAGCTGCTGCCGAGACTCCAGAGAGAGGGAGATGTCAGAGGCTGAGCTGCTCTCTCCCTTCAGAAGCTCTAGTGGGGTTCAGCAGCCAGCATGGCCACAGCTGCCTCCAGCCCCTACACCCTGCTCAGCTCCAGTCCAATGATCCATCCGGACACCCAGGCCATGCAGCCTGCGAGTCCCTACAGAGGGCATCAAAAACTCCTCCAGAGTGACTACCTGCAGACAGTCCAGAGTAACGGACACCCGCTTGGGCACCAGTGGGCGAGCAGCCTGTCGGAGGGCAGCCCCTGGTCGGCCTCCATGGAGCAGCAGGACGTAAAACCAGGCCGAGAGGACCTTCAGCTTGGCATCATCCATCACCGCTCGCCTCACGTAGCGCATCACTCCCCTCATCACAACAACCATGGCAACCACCCAGGAGCCTGGGGGACCCCGGTGTCCCATAACTCTTCCATCACCAGCGGGCAGCAGATCAACATCTACTCCCAGACGGGCTTCACTGTCAACGGCATGCTGGACCACGGGGGCCTCACACCTCCACCTAACCCGCAGGGCCAAGGCATGCACCCGGGCCTCAGGGACACACTCAGCCCCGAGCACAGCGATCTCGGCGGGCACCACTGCCACGACCACTCCGACGAGGAGACGCCCACTTCGGACGAGTTGGAGCACTTTGCCAAGCAGTTCAAGCAGCGGAGAATCAAGCTGGGCTTTACGCAGGCGGACGTGGGTTTGGCTTTGGGCACGCTGTATGGTAATGTCTTTTCCCAAACCACCATCTGCAGGTTCGAAGCTCTGCAGCTCAGCTTTAAAAACATGTGTAAATTAAAGCCGCTGCTGAACAAGTGGCTGGAGGAGGCAGACTCGTCCACAGGCAGCTCTAGCAGTATAGACAAGATAGCAGCTCAGGGGAGGAAGAGGAAGAAGAGGACATCCATCGAGGTCAGCGTCAAAGGGGTTCTGGAGACGCACTTCCTAAAGTGTCCCAAACCCTCTGCGCCGGAGATCACCTCACTGGCGGACTCGCTGCAGCTGGAAAAGGAGGTGGTGCGCGTGTGGTTCTGCAACCGGAGGCAGAAGGAGAAGCGCATGACGCCGCCGGGGGAACCGCCGCCGCACGAGGGACCTTATTCTCACAGCGGGAGCGCAGGAGATGCCTCCTCTTGCCACGATCTCTGACCGGAGCACCGGGAGGAATCCCCCGGCACACTCTCGAGCGCTGGGCCGCACGGTGGCTCCTCTCAGCCCCCGTGCCTGTCCCGGTACAGACTCATCCAGATGCCTCCAGCACTGAAAGACGACAATAACAATAACAGAGATACCTGTTCAGCCTTCGTCATTTTCTAACTGTCATGAGGGCATTATTCTATAGCTGCATATCAAACGTCACATTTCAGATTATGGAGCCCGCCAAATTCTTTTCTACATCACGGATATAAAAACAAAATGTGCCTAATAACCTGCCAGCGCCTTTGGTTTGTGTTCCCACCTCTCATCAGCTCGATAATAACGATAAGAAGGGACTGATGTCCTCTTTGGACTTGTTTGGGCTTCTCTCTGCTTCTGTTGTATGATCAGCGCAGTCAAACAAATAATAATAATATCACTTTTCTTAACTGATTTCCAGCAGCACCACGAGGCCATGTTACAGTGCACCTCGCGCTTCCCTCGGGCTTCTACAATGCTTTACTTTTCATATTTACATTCATTATTTTGTAACTTACTCGTAGCAGATCTGTAATTATTTTTGCATATGCAAATATAGGCCCTCATTCCAGTTGTAGAGGTATTGCTACCAACATAATAGCACTTGGAGGGTTTTTCTTTTCAATTAAATTCCTCCCTTATGGCCTGTAGCCACACACGCTTATAGCTATTTATAAATCCATGTATTTGATTTCACTCATCTCCGACCATAGAAACTGTGTGGACTCTGAAACAGAGCCGAGAATAGAAGGGGAGGGGTTGACGACGCTATACACCTGCCTATAATTTTATTGTACCTTCAGTATCAAAATTTTATAATCTTAAATACTCCTGTTATTGGTTTATTTCTTAAGTATTTTTTCCAATATTGTACAGTTTTATATATTACCCTTTTGAAGTCATTAATTTAAACAAATGCTCTTAGTTATTCATGCACTTAATTAGCAATGTAAAAAACAAACAAACAATATTTTCAGTAAGATTGAACTGTTTCGGCGGTTTTATTCCAAATTTCGATGACAGCTCAAGTAATTATTTATTTTCAGTATAAAGCTTGTATTATGTTTTGAAATAAACTATGTATGTTGTAATAAACAATTTCTTGCTACAACTGTTCACTGTCCAAAACAAAACTTTTGACGAGTGTACATTCAGGGGTTATTATTATTATTATTATTATTATTATTATTATTATTATTATTATTATTATTATTATTATTATTACAGTGCAAACAATAAATTAAATGGGTTCTTTTCCTGTATATTTATACATAATTTAAAGATGGTTCACTTGAATTTCTCACTTTGTATTCTTTTACTAAAGAGGTCATAATGCTCCCTTTTTTTTCATATTTACATACATAAGTAAAGCTCCCCTCGAGCAGCACAACCTTTCCTCTGTTTTAGTGTCCTGACAAAAAGGAAACTTTGTGACGTCATCAACAGCTGTAAAATATCCAGCGGTTCAACAGGACCTTGGCTGAAGTCAGGTCTGCAGGCTCTACGGATCACAGCAAACTCAGACGCTTTCTCCTGCAGTTCCACCCAAATGTTATTGTCCGGGCCCTCTGCCCTCCTCAATCAGACATGCGTGATTTATCGCCTGGGCCGCTGGGCCTGACAGCAAAACACAATGACACACACACACACACGGACACAGACACTCTCACACACACACCCAAAGAGTCTCACACACAATCAGAAGCAGATGAATCTCATTTCAAAGACTACAGCTGCGTATAATTGGCCGTGCCAGGACAAAATAGAGCAATATTCTCTCCAAAAAATCATAATGCCTTAAAATAATTTTGTGAGGGTTTGGATATAAGTAGGCCTGTCTGTGCAGGGCTGCTTTAAATGATTCAAAAATAGAGCAGAGTGAAGGAGGGGAGCGAGGAGGGGAGAGAGGAGAGGAAAGGAGAGGCGGAAGGGTGCTAGGCCTTGCCTTGAAATGGAGAGCCTGACTGGAATACTAATGTGTCTGAATTTATGCATCTCCTCAGTCTGCAGCCCTGAGAGGGGGGTGGGGGAGAAAGAGAGAGAGAGAGAGAGGGAATGAGAGAGAGAGGGAGCAAAGGGGGGGTTGAAAGGGGGGGAGAAAAAGGGTGTGAATGTGGAGGTGAAAGGGGGCGGTTATGTAGAAGAAGAGAAAAGTAAAACCATGGCTGATTGATTCCATCCATCTATTTTAGTTTGAAATAATCCCTGATTTCTGGGGGGAGGAAAAAAATAACCCCTGGATGGAAGAGGAGCCAGCAGCCGAGCAAACAAGCAGAGCAAGCCAAGGTCCAGAGCAGCACTGCAGTCTCCTTGAGCCGCTTCCACCTCCTCTGCCTCAGTGTGGGGACAGGATGCTTCAAAACCTTTCCTGCTAAATACGTCTTTAAAGAGTCACCAACACCTCCACAGAAATAACTCACCAGGGAAAAATGATTGACTTGGGGAAATGTTTAAAGAACAGCAGGAAAAATATAACAGGTGCCAGATAAAAGCACTTTCAGAGGTTTTAAATGAGGAACTTCAGGTAATTATTTTCCCAAAACGCCGGGGTCAGATGACTCGGCTTTGCAGCAGCAGATAATTGAGCCTGTGAATCAGATCCTGAATAAGAGACTGATCATCAGACGGGACAGCAACAATAGAGGAGAAGTACAAGAAAAAGTGACTGTCGAAGCTGTTTGCAGGATGAGCTGTTTGTTTACTGGCAGGGGATAATAGGAGCGGCTGACTCACACCTTTATTTAATAACATCTCAAACCTTTAGCTCTCTTTGAATTTCTTCTGTTTCAAAGACTTTTTTTTTACAAAGTTACAAAGTCAAGGTTAAAAAAGAAGTTACCAATTTCTTCTAAATATATTTTTCTCCCAAAGGCTTGTTATTTCTCCAGATCTTTAAAAAATCTCCAGGGTCAGTTAAGTGAGAAAAACATACTGGATTAAAGAGAACAGCAGGGCAGCACAAGTTTTCAGAATAAGGAGGGAAAAAAGTTTGTGAGGCCCTGATGTGGTATTTTCAGTTAAACAAACTCAGAACAAGTTCACAGAGAGGACAGCGGACAACACGCATCGCTTAAATCAGAAAGAAAGAGAGCAGAGGGCTGCAGACGGAAAACACAGACAGGAACCAAAGAGAAATTCACACAAGAGCCTCCATACATGGAAATAATCAACATCAGCTGCTGTAGCCTGCTGGTTCCATCTCTCCACTAATTCTGTCTGGATTTTTTCTGAAAGTCAGGTGTGATACTTTTCATCTTTCTTCACTCCTTTAGTATTCATCAGCTAACACTTAGTTTAAGTAGATAAATACTCTTCAGACCCTTTTTTATCAGTCTGGTTCCTGCCTTCTGAATGTATTTGTGAGTTATGTCATAAAATTGTTCTTTCAGCAATTTCTGGTTATAAACCCATGAGTTCAACAACGAACCATTGTTTTCTTTTGTTCCCTTAAAAAGGTTTAAAACTCAGTTAAGTTATTTAAGTTATGAGTGCTGCAGATGTGTTGTGATTGTTAGTTTCTTCTTTTTTTTCCACATCAAGAACCGCAGAGCTGGTTCTAACTTACAGTAATCGTGAGTGAATTCCAACGTCTATCAACAATTTAGTACAGCATAAAAATTCCTAAATTGTTTTAAATTGTTCCGAAAAATGATCTAAATCTCTTCAAACAATAAAAGAAACATAACATCTAATGTGTGTGAACAAAAAGCATAAAAGTAAATATTTTTCATTTTAAAGCTCCTGTGAGAAACTTGTGGTTGACGTTGATTTTGGCAGCTGTAGACTAAGCAGTTTTTGCTGAGTTTGTTCAGTAAGGGTCAGAAAATTTGGTCCTGCTCTCTTTGACCACAAAGATATGACTGATCAGTTTTTTATAGTGATGATTATAACTTTATTTATATTGTTATGTAAGTCAGTCTGGCAAAAATAACAACCCAAACAACCAATCCAGCATAAGAACCCAACCACAGGACAACATGATCACCATGATTTATCAAAAAAAAAAAAAAAAAACATGAAAAGAAATCAGAAATATCATTAGGTCCGAAACAGATGTCTTTACTAATGTCTATTTCACATCCACGAAAGAAAAAAAAAATCCTCACAGGAGCTTTAATTTGAGGTATACGGCTCACAAAGCTAATGGAGAGAGTGTCATGTTAAAGCAGAATTTCATCCATTGGATGGGTGAAACTTCATAAACGGATCCTATAAAACATCATAAATCAATGCGTACAAAAAAGTTTCATTTTGCAGTCAATTTTTTTTTTTTTACAGTAAAAGTATTTTTGAATGTTCCAGTCTCATCAGAGGTCAAAGGCCAGGCTGGCACACAGGCCACTTGTACAAACACTAATTCACTCAGTGACTGTTCAAAACACAGTTCAGACTATAAAAAGTTCTGTACAAAACTTCTCTCCATTCAAACACAGTAAAGTAGGGGTCTCAAACTCATGGCCCGCGGGCCAGTTGCGGCCCCCAGAACAATATTTTGTGGCCCCCTGCCTGAAATCAAAGCTTTGTGTTAGTGCAGCCCGCATGTCAGTTGAACTTTTTTTTTTTTTTTTTTTTTTTTGATACTTGAAGCCCTTTTTTTGTGGAACACTTCATGCAGCCCAGCCTCACCCAGACACTACCTCCAGTGGCCCCTTGGTAAGTTGAGTTTGAGACCCCTGCTGTAAAGTAAATGTTTAAGAAATTGTGTTCTGTATTCTCTCTGCATAAGACAACTATACAGCCGCTTAGTCAAAATAAAAAATAAAAAAAGTTCTACTTGTAAAAAGTAGAAACAGCTTATGGTGGCTAACTATTTACAGGCAGCATGCATGCACTGATATATCACATTAGTGTATTTGTGTTCATAGTTGCAAAGCAGCTGCTGCAGGTCCTTGACAGGACTTCAAAGTGACTGTACCCAAAGTTAACAGATAAGTGATCACTGGAGGGCAGAGGACCTCTGTTGGTAATGAAAATGAATTAGAGGACAGAATCAGAGTAAGTGTAAGTTAGGGAGCAGAGGAGAGAATAAAGCAGCATGAGTGAGGAGGAAGAGGAGGGGGGGAGTTTGTGTTGAAGAAAAAAACTCAAGACAGAATACGATTTAGCCCATAACCTAAAATCAATTTCACATCCTCAGTTCTGGCACCCTCTGACTGGGCGGGGCAGCTTCAGCTCTGGTTTGCAGGGTGGGGGGTTGGTGTAAGACGTACAGTGCATACAGCCGAGGGGATTCCAGCGTGAAGCAGTGAGAATTATCATCAATAGAGAAAAAAAAAACTTAATGTAGTTAATATTAAAACCAAAACTCTGTTTTTTTAATTACGTCTTCCTCACTTCCTAACAAAACTGTAGCCTCTCAGAAACCTCATATCTCTATTTTTAATATCCAGCCTCTCACAATTGGATATAAAAATGGTGTCAGTAGAACAGCTGCCTCTCTGATCTTATTGTTCCTCTCTGCTGAGGCTGCTCCAGTCATGTCTCTGCAATTACTTTGACAATTAAAACCATATTAAGGTTGTGCAGTGTGATAGCTCCATTAAGGAACACAGGAACTCTGGGTGACACCAGCACTCTGTCATTCTGAGCGCCGACACTCCTGCAAACTTTGATGTGATGTTAAGTGGTCACGCGTGTCTGCACAACTGCAGTGTAGAGGTCTTGTTTTTAAAAACTACAGACATGCAGCTCGCTCCTGCCACCCCACTCACCCTGCCTGCAAACACACACACACACAAACAAACAAAGGTGTATGTGAGAGGAGAAGGCCTGTTTATGGCTCTGAGAGTAAATCACTGTGTCTGATATCTTCATTTGAGACAGAGGGCTGATCACTGCTCGTCCTGCTTGTTCCACATTAACTCATTATCACACACGCTCACTCCATTAATTCTCTTGCTTTTATTAGCGACAAGAGTGGATGCACACACTCACACACGTATACACACAGTGGACCGATGACAAGCACTGCATCTACCTCATCTGACAGCTAATGGCTTCATTAGGAGCAGCGTGTTAATTGGCTGACTTTGGGGAGACGCTCGTTAATGAGGATAAATAGATTCACACCTGAGCGGGGTGCTACCCAGCCACAGCAGCACTGTGGGAACTCTGGATGAAACTATGACTGCAGCACCTGTCCTGTTTTTACTTCCCCCCAGTCTAAACACTGTGCTGTTCTCCTCGCCAGGCAGACTTATTAGCCAAGTGGTTGATTAGCACCAGGAGGCCAAAACAAAGAGCAGTATGTCAAAACAATTAGCCCCACTGTTTACCTCTCAGCTCCCAGGCTGACTGCAAAATGCATCTAATCCATGGGAGAGAGCAAGAGAGAGAGAGAGAGAGTAAGAAGGGAGAGAGAGCTCAGGCAGTTGCAGAAAAAGGACAACAGCTGGTCCATAGGCCAGTGTGTGTAGGTGTGTGTGTGTGTGTGCATTTCTGTGTGCAGTCCTCGTGCCTCAATCCATCTGCCTTCCTGCATAGATCTCCATCCTCTGCTGCTGTCTGGTCATGACAGCTCTGACACACACTGCACACACACACAATATTATCTCCACACACCGCTGGTCAGAGGAGCTTATATCCTCGGGGGAGCGGGGGGTTGGACAGACAAAATGGAAGCAGTCGAGACTGATCATTTACATAAGGGTAGGACACAGACCCACTTAGGGCCACTGTGTGCTCCTCCAGCTCAGGACTGCTCATGTAGTGGACATTGTTACCATCTAGTGGTGGTTTACACACTTTGCATCTTATTGATGGTTATTTGAGGAGGACACTAAGAGAAATGAAGCTGCTGCTGTGTGGATGAAACTATCATTTTAAAAAAAAAAAGTCTCACCTGGGTTTAAAGTGGCACTACTCAACATTTAGAATGAAATGATGTGAAAGATTCCAGACAGCCCTGAGTTCGCAGCTCTTAGCTGTCAACACAGCTGTTTATAAGACTTGAACAGAGAATTTTTAACCTTTGGAGTAAGAGTAAAATTTTGACCCTCATGTTCCTGAAAGGGACTGTGAGGACTTTCTAAGGGATCTTGAAAAAGTCTCACTTCTAGATAGAGGCCTGATCGCAACTAACAACTTAAAATGAGATTATCAGCACCTATACAGGTAGGCTAGTTCTTGGCTTCCTGAACGGGTTGGACAGGACCGGATTGATTTAGGACACATCAAAGTCTCTATGACAACACCACACTGGCTGATGAGGTTTAGCAGGGAGAAGTAGTAGTAATGGCAGACACTGGAGCTGGACTGGCAAAATGAGAAAGGACGGAAGAGCAGAAGAAAGCTAAACAGGCGAGTCATGGCACATAGGCTAAAACACGAAGTAAAGGCTAAACCACAAGCTAAAGGCTAAAACACTGGCTAAACTATTTTTAATAATGTTCATTTCAACCCACATACAGCAGTTATACTGCAGTGACCTGAGAGTCTGTCGATTAAATGAAGAGCGAGGTTACGTTTGCTCTGCTTGGTGAGGTTGGAGTTATGTTATGGCCACGTCTCAGAGCACAGCGCTGTGAGCAACACTAAATATAGCCGGCTACTAAATGCTACAAACTGAGTTCACAGAGTTTGCTTGTTGTACCATTTCAAACAATAGCTGTACTTACCTGTTCATCAATACATTACCTCGTCCCTTTGCATCCTGTAAAAAGTTTTTTTTGTGTTGAAAAGAACACCAGACATTTATTTCAAAACAAACATGCCTTGGTAAGAGTCACATTTTCATGACGGTGGGTGCAAGTGCTCATGGGAAATGGAGTCATTAACTCTTCCCCTCACATTGTCCTCGTAGCCCCTTTAAGCCTTAAAAATCTGACCCATCAAAAAACAACCAGAAAATTATAATTATTTTGGAACTGAGATGCTAAGTGACCCTAAAATTCCACAAAAATATTGGTATATTTTTTGTTTATATTTTATTTTTATATTTGAAATATTGGGTGATTTTGGCAACTTTTATTCTATTTTTTATTTATATGCATTTATTCAATGCAGAATGTAAAATTATGATGCTATCATGGCAACTTTTTGAAAATTAGCATGAAAAAAACAGGTGTGTGGATCATTTCCTGGGAGTATCTATTTTGAAAAGGGACAAAATACAACTTCAGCCGCCTGTAGTGCAATGATAATCCTCAAGGGGGTAGAAAATGCTTTAAAAAAATAACAGGGATTTCGTGGAAATATTTACCACGTTGATGAGACGGGTCTTTGAAACTCAGTATCAAATATGATACACTCAGCAATAAAGGGTTAAAATCATTTTCATCTGAAGTTTCATTTAAAATGTGAACAAGTTCAAATCATGAGAGTAATTTTCAGTCTTGAACAGTAAACTTAGTTTCTTCTGCCTTTCTTCTGTACAAATGCTAATCTTATACTGCTGTCATTTAATCATGGCTGATTTTAACATTACGGTCTGCTCTAAACTGTTTTACCATTACCAGCTTATCATACTAAAAAAAGTCAGTGGTCCAATGAAAAAGTTAAAAAAGATCTCTAAAATTAATCTTAATTCTACCTGTCATTTCAACTTAAAAAGTTAATGACAGCTGTTTGTTATAAGTCGTGTAGTTTTGTTATAATGATGTGCTTCACACGACTGTAGAGTCAGACTGTTGTCTTAAATTGATATCACCCATTATTCACAAGCAAAGTTCATCTTTTCATTTCAAACACTTCAGATCACACGGAGTGCATGTCAATAATGATCTTTAATGTCAATATATACAGAACTTGAAAGAAAAATAGAATCTTAAAAATCAAATGAAATAAATACAATATCATACAATTTCCACAATGTCTTTTCGAAGAGATATCCATGGAAATTTTTTTTTTTTTTTTTTTAAATTCAGCCTCTCTGGTTCGACGGGGTGCGTCCCGTCCCCCCCGGAGAAATCCATACAGCTCCCCCACATGCTCTTCATCTTTATCATCTTCATTATATATTTTCATATAATTTTTTTTTTTTTTTGCAAACTAGAATTTCTGTTATCGTAACCACATAGTTCCACCTTCAAATTCATTTTTTAAGTCCATTGGCAGCTTATTTTACCTCTTTCCATACATTGTTAGCATCACAGAGTAACATGAGTCAGACGGTGAAATCTTAAGGAAAAGAAACACAGGCTCGATCCAAACATGCATTTATGTTCCGAAAAGTGCTGGCAGATGATGGTGAAACACGGGGACTTCTTAATCCGCCACAAGCAGAAATATCTCTCCTTGAAACAGTCTTACATCGTCCCTCAGCCGTAATCATCCTGCCAGCACTCTCACACATAAACCGTTACTTCACTTAGAAGAAAAGAAATCGAGAGCAAAAGCAAACAAGGTAAGGAGAGAGAACTGAGGAGGAGGAGGATGGCAGAGCGCAGATGAAGAGCAGTGGGGACAGGGGCACAGTTTACCGAAGCAGCTTTGAATCAGCCAATCACAGTGAAGGAGAACATCAGCTGGTGCGTTTCTTCCCCACACGAGGAAGAGAGAATGAAAGGCGAGGAGGGCAAGTGCATATGAAAGCTGTGGAAATAAATACAAGTCTGTCTCCTCAGCAGTAACAGATATGTGAGTTTCCCCTCTTCCTCTTCAGCTGACTTCTTCACAATGCAGCCTCATCCAGTGTGAGAGTGCATGTTTGTGTATGCGTGCATATGTCGGGTGTGTCAAATAAATAGATTAAAAAAGGAGACAGTAGGTCTGACTGGCCTGGACTTCGGTCTGTGTGAGTGTCTGCATCTGTGTTTGCGTCTGAGTCTGACTGAGAGCGAGGTTAAAAAGGGAGGGGTGGTGCTGTCTGTGTCTACATGTCTGTTGAGGTGAGTTTCTTCATGCTGCGTCTCTGGGCTAGACTGGAAGCTGCCACAGGTTCCAACACAGGTTGACTCGTCTTCTGGCTCAGTGCAGAGTATGTGGCAGCCATGGCTCCCTAGAAAAAAAAACACAGGAACGCTCGTTTTTAACCGTCAAACGGAGGCTTAGTTGGGGTTTTATTACCACTTTGCAGTTTCTTGGTCTTGTAGTCACATAATCATAATCTTGAAGCTATCCCTGTTTTAATGATCCAATTGCCAATCACTTTCAAAAACAAACACACCTTGTTAAGAATCACATCATCACAGCAGTGTGTGTGTCGCTGCCACCACTTCAAACGGATAGTCCTCACAGCCCCTTTAAAGTTCCCTTCTCCACAAAAGTTTAGTTTAGTTATTGTAATTTTATTACCCTGTTGCACCATGGGTCTGAGAGGACTGAAATTTCATTTATGCTGTATGTCGAGCATGTGTAGCATATTTGACAATAAAGTTGACTTTGACTTTGACAACCCCGTCACTCTGATTGGACAGCCCTCTGGAGGCCTGTTGGAGGCAGAGCTATGGGCAGACCTTGGTGTTTGAGGCCCATCTCTCTTTCATGAACAGGTTAGCTGATCCTTATGGGATGATCTCATCATTTCAGTTCTTATGCTATTTTTTCTAAACAGACTGCAGCAGTTTTAAAATCTGTGCATTTAGTTTGAACAGCCAACATTGTTCCTTTATATCCACACCTAAAGGTAGTGTTGGTAATCAGACTTAGATACACTTTTTGTTATTCTAGTTAAAATTATCCTGTCCTGATGTCAGTCAATGCATGATGTGTTCTTAAAATAGAGCAAGAAATATACAATTTATTTCACCAATCAAATCCCGTCCTGCTGTTCTGCCTGCCTCCTGCGTGTACATTTCGCTGGCATGCACTCGCCCCGATTCAATGCGTATAACCAAGACGGATCCAAGTCCGCTGGAGAACAGCAGAAAAACTACCTATACCCTAAATACTGGTAACGTAGAGCAAACAAAAACCATGTGCTGAGGACCGGTTTGAGTCTGTGGTTTTGAATCAGTCATGATCATGTGATCGCGAATCGGTGGCACTCATGCATGTGAGTGGGGGTGTCATTTTGGAGGAGCTCCGAGTGTGGGAGGGTGGGGTCTACACGGAGTCCTGAGGAGATGCTACATTCAAATTCATGCTAGTTTTCCATGACTACCAACCCTGCCTTTAATATGGGAAAGCAGAACACTTTCTTCTTTAATTCTAGCTGTAGATTGTTGGAAGATAAATTACTGGCTAATGGTGATACATGATAAATAACAGGCGGATGAGTGTATACTAAGCACGTCCAAAATTATGACCTTAGTGTTAATGAATCACTTATTCAAAGACTAAAGTGAGTAGAGAAGTTTATGAAATTTTATTTTTAACTCAATGATAACACTTCTGACCGGCAGCAGGACATTAATCAAGATGAAATTCTCTCCTTGGCCGACAGTGAACCCTTCATTAGAGCTGAGCCTGGGTGTCAGAACTGAATGTTTGCTGACCAGGTGCATCTTTTAAGAGTCATCCTATCCTTGGATAATGTGCTGTGTCACACCTCGTGCATTAAATCTGCTCCACAGACACAACCATGACCTTGTTTGTGCTGCTGATGTTCACAGCGATCAGACCACAGAAATAAAGGCAGTCAGACGGGATGTGAAAATGTTTCAAAAAACTTCTAGCAGAGGTTTAAAACCCCAAGGCTTTGGCAAGGTCTTGTTCAATCGGTGCTTTTCTCAAAGTTTTACCCTGCGATTCTATATTTCTATCAGCGTGACTGACACTTTTTTAATCATAGCCAGAAGTCAGTTTGTCTTGTCTGCTGCACAGAGGAATGGTGGCACCTACAAGGGTTTTTAAGGTCATCCACTAAGCAAGAAAAGGGTTTAGAGAGTTTGTGCTGATACGGTGTAGAAGAGAGGACTAAGCTAGTGAGCAAACCTCTGCATTTACGGTTGATCTTTGCTCCTATGATCACAGGGTTTGGGCTGTATCTAAAAGAAAAGATCACAGATAAAAGCAGATTCCTGCTCAGGGTGGCTGCCCCCTCTACACGATCAGGTGAAGAGTTCAGTACTGAGTGCTTCTACATACAGCCACAGCTCCCTGAGATTAAAGGAAGTCCAATACGCTGGTTCAGACACCCTGTGAGGAGGGGGTCAAGCCTCTCTGTGGGGGATCAAAAAAAACCCCAAAACAAAACAAAAAAACAACTGACTGAAGACGCCTCCAAACAATAACAAAGAAAGTGTATGGGGACTGAGGAAACCGAGGTCTTTAACCATGCTGCCTGTTGTACCAGGTGCACTGCAGTGTTCATTTATTCCATGAAATAAGTATTTGTTGACAAGCTTATAGTTAAAAAAAATGTCAGTTTAAAACATAGCAGTGACATCTTTACAGGATGATACAGTTGTCTCTGATTGGACAGCTTTCTTATCAAAAGCTTTACAAAGCTAAAGCTAAAGCTGGCGGCTAGCATCTTGAAAAATAAGAGGCTCAACACCAGCGACTTGCAAATTTTGAAAGATGAAAGAAAAATAAGATCTATGGATATATTTTTGTTACATAATTAAACTAATAACATTTGAGGAGTAAAACTATGCATTTGAAAAGATACTTAAAGATGAAGCAGCCCAAACTGTCTGCCCATGTCAATAATGATGATACCTGATGATTCAATGACAGGAATATATTTAATCGCTCTTCATTTAATGTTCACAAAACTTAAAGTCCTTTGTTAAATTAGGTCTCAGCTATTGATTCATGCTACGGTAGGCACACATCTACCTCCTCTCTGACCCAAAAACAATTTATTCTTCAGATATCCATTTGCTTCAAGCCTATATTTTACTTGTGCCACTTTTATGATGAGGGTGTTTTATTTTGACAGTCACTTAGCAGAAGTGGAGACTAACTGCAAGGGTGCAACTTGACATGCAAACAAAGGAAATCAGGTTTTCACCAGAGAAGTTATCGAGGGAAAGAACCACAACATTACTCTTCAACAAAGAAAAGTCTTTTAAATCATTTAGTGCCGAGCTGGAAAAAGAACGCTGTTCTTGTGTTACTCTGGTTTTGTGCTTTTAAGATGCCTCGTTAAGACAGACGGTCATACTTCTCATCTTAGTCATACCAACCTGTTGTTAGCTGTGGTTGTTCGTATGCTTAAAGTTGTACTGTGGTTGTAGCTTTGCAGTTTGTGTGGGTAAACTTTTGATGATGTCTTTTTCTATTGTTTACATGTCACACAGATAATTTTGTTACGTTTTGTAAGAGCTAATTTCATGCTATCTGTCTATCCTGTAGCTCTTCCAGTGTTTCATGGAGATAAGGTGTACGTTAATGTTCAAAACATGGATAAACATAAATAAAAGCTCCTGAGAAACATCTGTACGCTTCATCGTTTTCTGGCCGAGGTTTGCTATACTATCAGAAAAATATCTTTAATTAAAAAACTGTCTGACAAAATTATAACAAAAAAAAAAACTGAGTTCCACTGAGTGAAAAAAAACAAACAACAAAACAAAAGAAATGAAAGTGTAATTATGATTCATGATTTTGGATGTACACAAATGTTTGGATGGTCATAATACACTACCCTCCTCATTCTGTCTTAGCTTAAATTCTACAGTGAAATAAAAAAAAAAAGAAAAATTTTCTCATTCTGGTGCTGAAACACAGACGGACCTGTGTACCCGTGTTTAAAGAAGCATCTGACCTGCTCTGATAAAGGGAGGACACATGTGTTCTGCTGACTCTTGTATTAGTAATAGATGAGCTCAGAAGTGGGTGAATCACAGAAGATCAGACTCCCTTTGATACTTCAAGAGGCAGAGGCACTGCAAAGGGGATGACTTCATGTTGAGGGGTAGAGATGCTGAATCATTACTGGTAACGACTACACAAGCTAAACTGTCTATACTGTTTCAACACAAGGTCTCTAAATCTGAATAACAATTTCTAAATATTTGATCTTTATGTCTGGTAAAAAAAAAAAGATCAAAGATGGCCCTGTGTCATGTCTGTTAATTAGGAGGACTACCTTGACGAGATGTGGTGCATCATGGCGTGTGAGCTGGAAGTGTGGTAGCGTATCTCTGCAGGTGATCCAGGAATGCTTAAGAACCTGTTCTGCTGTGTATCGCTGGTGAGGGTCCACATGGAGCATATGGGACAGCAGGTCCTGAAACAGGATTCAAGATTCAAAGTGTTCATTGTCCCGTGCACAGTAAAGAAACATGAACCTGTACAAAGAAGTTCTGTCTTTACTGTGAACAATGAAAGCCAACAAATACAATATTACAAAAAACAGAGAAACAATAATATATCCCAATTTTAATTAATAAAGCAGTTGGAGGCAGTGGGAAGTGCACATAGAATTTTAAAATGTGCAAATTATGAATGTAATATGTGCAAAAACATTTAGTCTCACAACTATGTTTGAAACCAAGAGCATATTTGATGTTTTTTCTTACTATGTATATTTTAGATGTTTCATCGGCAGGTGTGACTGAACTTTAACTGTAACAAGGACACAATGGGTCTCAAACATTTCAACGGATACAAATAAACCTCAGAGAGGAACTAAGGGGCAATGCAACACCTTATAAGAACTGAAAATAAGTACATAGTTATATTTTATGCCTTGTTAATATGTTTAAAAAACAAAGTGTCCATCTGTGTACCTTTGAGGTGTCTGATACAGTATCCCAATTTCCTCCCGTCAAAGAGAACTTTCCAGATCCTATCCGAAGCAGTATCTCTTCAGGTGTGTCGTTGGGTCCATTAGCAAACGGCGTGTACCTGAAGGGGGCAAGACGAGACTGTACTTCACACAGAGTTTCATTTCATAAATATAGATGACACTGATGTCACAAAGCCAAGACCACAACCAAATAAAAGTAAAGTGGGGCACTACGGTGATGTTGTCACAGTTCAATTCGAAAAGTGAGTTTTAGTTATACTTTATATTCCCATAAAAAAAAAATCCATCCATGAAGGACAATTGGGTCAGGTTTTTAGCTGTCCCGGGTGCAGTCTTACCCTGCCAGCATAGTATACAGTAAAACTCCAAGACTCCATATATCACAGGCTGCATCATAACCTTGCCGCATTAGTACCTGAAACACAATCAGTGAAAGACACAGTTAGAGCCTTATACTGACGATGGTGTAAAACAAGCCCCAATTACATTCTTTATTGATGTGTTTAAATCGTCTATTTCCAGTGTGAAGCACGTCATTATCTGCCCCCTGTTTGACTTTATGAGTCATCTTACCTCTGGTGCCACAAAGTTGGCGGTGTAACAGGGGGTGAGGAGTAGGCCGTTGCCTCCCCGGAGCTGCTTTGCGAATCCAAAGTCACAGATCCTGATGGAATCAGGATTTCCAGAGTCATCCATGTAGAGGATGTTACTGGGCTTCAGGTCTCGGTGTACCACCTGACGCAGAGAGGAGAGTGTTATTAAAGGGACGGGTCTGATCTTTCTTTCTAATCTTACACAGAAGTGGATCCTCACCCCTTGGCAGTGGAGGTAGTCAACAGTCTTTGTGATGGTGAAAAGCACAGCACTGGCTTCTCTCTCAGAGAAAAACTTCTGCCTGAGGATCTTGTCCAGCAGTTCCCCTCCCTTCATGAGCTCCGTCACCAGATACACATACCTGCCTTCATCATAAACCTGACGCGTGCACACGCACAAAGAGCCTGTCAGCACAGCAACTCACAGCTCTGAAAATGTCAGAAAACGCTCACAGAGAAATGTTCCTCACGTCTTTCAGAGTGATGATGTTAGGGTGCTGTCCGTATCGCATCAGGATTTCAATCTCTTCAGAGGGGTCCCTCTTTATTTTGTCTATAATCTGAAACATGGAAATCAAGACTTTAGCAGGTATTGTTAAATAAAAGAGTGTGAAGAAGAAACTTAGTGAAGAGAAGGAATCATTGCTTTAGTTTCGTGCCATGAAACAACATGTGAAGTAACATGACTTCATGTGCAGAAGCTGTGCTGCCCTCTGCTGGTTTGTTTGGAATATTAACCAGTTAACATGCCTACTCACTTTTTAGACACTGATGACCAATTTTCTGACACCTAATTCTTAGTCATCCAGTTTTATATAGTAATAACAGTCTTTTAAAGCTGCCTACTCACAGTATGCAAATTGGCTTGAAAAATACAGTCAGATTGATGTTTGGTCTTTACTTAAATGAATCAAAAACATGTGCAGGTAATGAAGACGTGTTCATCATGAGAATTAACCTTATAAAAATGTTGTCACAGAGGGTCAGAGGGTCATTAAGTGAAGGGCTTAAACATCACCCTTACAATCCTGAAAGAACAGGATAAATCTGGATGTTAGATGTTGATCATAAAAAAAGTGCACCTACATCTTCCGGTCTCCACTTTTAAAAATGCTTTAAAAGGAAATCTAAAAAAGGAGCAAAGTGGTTCTCAAAATATATATATATATATAAAAAAAAAACCCTGTTACCTTCACAGCATAGTCCATAGCAGAGACTCGGTGTACACAGCGTTTACAAATGGAATAGGAGCCGACCCCTATGTCCTCCTGCAGCTCGTACAGGTCGGAGAACTTGGCTGAGCCCCCGTGCATCTGAAAAGATCAAGATTTCAGGAGTTATTTCTCAATATTGTAAAATCAACTGATTAACTTATAAATGTCCCCGTAAAACTCACAGCTTTAGTGGCAAAGCACTGACATCTGAAGTGCTAAACAACCACAGAGTCACCGCATATACTGTCAGCGCCCACAAACAACAGCGTGGAGTAGTTCAGGCTGTTATGGTGATATATGATCTCACAGCATTGGTTTTCAAACAGTTTGGTTCACACGTAAACCAAAGAGGAACTCTGATCGGTGAAATTATATATTCAGGTGTGAAACGGTCACAGTCAGCCAGTGTGGTGTGGAAATGTGCTGTTCAGTACACAGTTATGACAAACGCTGAACCATTTGAGAGTGTGGAGGAGCTATCGAATAAAAAAAAACAGTATCTATGAAAAGAAATGATTTTAGTGAGTCAATATGTTGTGATGACTCTTTAGTAAGAGTCATTGGTGTATTAATTCCAACTGTAACAGTATCATACAGCTTTTGTAAGGGCACTGCCTACAAGATTAAATCTTTATTAGTAGAGATGTAGTCATTGGACTCATGAAGAGAAAAGCAGAGTCTGTCATGTCTAAGTTTTCTTTTTTCCCCCACAGTGTTAAATATGTGTGACACTCATGTACAGTTGATGTGTAACGTTTAGGCAGAGCAGAAATGGATCGTGGAGAGACTGTGTGTTTACCTGAACTATAGGGAGTATGCTGAGCAGCGGGGAGCTCTTGTTCTCATCCATAGGAGTTGGAGCAACGAAACTAAAGCCTTTGAAGAGCTGGTGGGCGTTTGCACTGGGAGGAATACCTGGAGAGTCTAAGTAAACAAAGATCATTAATAAAATGGACGTGAAAGTACGAAGCACCACTTGAATTTTGGTGTTATTTAGTAGTCGGTGCTCAGTTGCAGTTTCCATGGCTGCAGGAGTGGCTGTTGCTTTCGAGATGAAAAGCAGGAGAAGAGAATGTGTGTGTGTGTGTGTGTGTGTGTGTGTGTGTCTGTGTGTGTGTGTGTGGGTGACGATTTACCTTTAGGCGTTTTAGCGGTGAACTCAGGGTCAAAGCAGAACGTGTCATCTGGTTTACCTGCTGCAGGCTTGAATGGGGGCTGCAGCTCTCTCCTGAACAGTTTCTGAGGGACACACAGGTGCACACGTGCAGGAAGACACGCATACATGTCAGAAATTAAACCTGACCGCAGGCTGCTTGGAGTGTGTGAACATATGTGAAGGAGAAGCCAAGACCACTCCCAGATGAACCCCCTTCCATCCTCCTCCTGCCCGGTCCAGCCAATAGCATCATGCTGGCTGTTAAACATTCACACAGGGCTATTAGTGCACACACAGTGAGAACTGGCCCTCTGCCCGGCACACACTCTCTCCCTCTCACACACACACACACACAGCACACAAACATAGTTGGCGTGGACTGATGGCCAGTAGTCACCAAGCCAACCATTTGCTAGGTGTGAATCCTCAACAGAAGCTGCAGAAGTACATGAGTGTGTGGCTCTTTGAGAAAAGGAGGTGTGTGTTGGTGTGTGTGTGTGTGTGTGTGTGTTTGCGAGCTCACATTCCAGTCGATGGTGGAAAAGAACGCATGCCGCTTGATCTCCTCCACTCCGTCGGGCCCAGCACCTAAAGACACAGATCAGTCTGGTTCAGTAAACCTGGCGTGTTTGCTCGGACTGTTTTCAGCATCAACATATTCACACATTCTGTCTCCCTGTGCTCCCAAACTTGTGGTTTAAGTGGAAAACCAAAAAGCTTCGCAAGTGGCTCTTTCAAGAATCAACACTCAGATTCAGTGATGCACCTTACCTAGCCTGTTAGCAGGATTTCGTTTAAACAGCATTCTCAGCAAACTCTGGGCCTCCAAACTGAGGAACTGAGGCATCCCCAACTTCGCTCTGAGGGGCAGAGAAGAGCAACAAGTCAGAGGAGAACTGAGAGACAAAGACGAGCAACCAGTGACTGATTCTCATACTGCTGCTCTGATAGTTTGAATGGCCTGCTCATTAGCCTGATGGTTGAGAAGACGGCTCTACGTTTCGTTCCTCACTCTAGTTCTTTATTAAACAAAGAGTAGAGTGGAGGTTGGACAGCTACACTCCAGACTCTGACTCAGGACATCATTATGCTTTTAGACTTATTTGCATTCGGACTGTTGTTGGGTCGTTGGATAGCTGGACTTTTTAACCTTTTTATGATGTGTTGATGATGTGCTCATTCTTTCTTTCTTTATTTATTTATTTATTAATTTATTTAAAAAGACAAATTTCAGAGTAATCAGACAATGAAGTATTATCTTATCTTTAAAGTAGGGTTTTTTTTACAGCTCGTCATGGAAAAAGTTAATTAAAAAATTATTTAAACAGGAACAGGTTTCTGCCTCATTGTTCCATGACAATATTACCCCAAAGAAGCAGGAAAAAAACAGGTGCATTGCTTTCAATATGCTATTCTTTATCTGCTACACATGCAGACTTGTAGTCAGGAGGTTGAACCCTAAAATGGTTCAGACCCAAACTGAGGAAATCCACTTCCTAACATGATTAGGTTCCATTTGTTATTGATTTGGTGCTCTTTCATGTCTCGTTAACTAGAAGGTCATTTAAAATTCAAGAATTTTTTCCTGGAAGTGTTTATGACAGTGTTTCAACCTGTCATTCATAACTGGGGGCTTTTCGCTGCTTAACAGTTACAACACGTGGTTTTCTTTCTCACGGGAACAAAATGATGTCAATGTAAATTACATTTAAAGTCTGGTGACTGCTTTTGTTTTTGTCGATAAAACAGCCGTTATTAAAGCGAGGAACAAAACATGTGGAAAAATGGATGATTCAGAATTTAAATGGTTGTTTCATGATCAAAACTACCCTGACTTGTGTGTGTGGCTTTGATTGTTTTAATCAGGCAGCACGTATTGACTCACTTGAGAATCATGTTCATGGTCTCATTGCGGTCTTTCCCTTGAAATGGTAACGTCCCTGTTAGCATCTCAAACTGCAAACACACAGAGGAAGAAATTAAACATGATGTGCAGCATTTCATTCTGATCTTTTCATTTAAAGCAGAAACACAAGTGTGTGTGTGAGTCAGCTGTGTGGATCTGAGCACGAGCTTGTTTACCATCAGTACTCCCAGAGACCACCAGTCTGCACTCTGTGTGTGTCCTCTCCTGTTGACCACCTCAGGGGCCATATACTCCACCGTACCACAGAAGGAATAAGCCTTCTTATCAGCATCTACTGACTCTTTACTCAAACCAAAGTCTGCAAGACAGCAGCACAAAGCAGACAATGATCTTTATCAACTACACATAAAAATGTATTAATATAGAATAACTAAAGCTGCACTTGATAAAAAAAAAGCATACCTGTTAACTTAATGTGTCCAGCTTCATCAAGTAAGATACTGAAAGAAAAAAAACAAAGAATTATAAAGAAGAGCTTCAAACTGTTTTTCAGAAGAAGTTTAAAAAAAACACGTGACGTATTTTAGAAATGTTACTTGGAAAATTTTGCAAACTCAAAAAAGTCATAAACAATAAAAACAGAAATCAGGACGCTTAGTTAAAAGCAACAGTGGAAACATCCTGTCACTGTTTTTAAGCTGCTCAGGGTGAGGAAAGTTTGAGGTTTGACTTGTCAGGGATCTCCTATAAACAGTGAAAGACACTCCTGTTTCATGTCCTCTTACAACAGAGCTGTTATCAGGTTCAAAATAACTAATTGACTATACTTTTGAGTTCATTATAAAAAAATTAAACTGGATTATCACTTGTGAATGTATTTCTATTGAACTAGGGAACCTCTTTAACTCAATGGCTGCCATTGACCGCGTCTAAAGACGTCAGTTATGTATTTCAGCAGGTGCGGGTGGTGTCTGCCGGAGCTTGTCTATCAATATCAGGTTTATAAACTACTGTAGGTGGTATCTAAAAAAGGAGTAAGTGCTATCTAAAAAAGTGTGTTTTCTCTGTTTTTTGTAGAAAAAAACAGGACGATAGATGAAAGAAGAGAGTCTCCTCTTTATTTTGGTAGTTTCTCAGCTTACATAGTCATGGAACACAATATTTTATTGCAAGATCGGTCAAAATGAAAAAAAAAAGTCTGTCTGAAAATGTCTGGCAGCGAATGAGTTAAATTGAGGCAAATTTGTCAATTGGAAAAGAGAAGCACAACTTTGTTCCATGGCAACAGTGAAAAAGCTTCTAGAATGATGGGGTGGCCTTAAAGAGACAGTGGCTGAATAAAGCATTTCAGATAGAAGCTGAAAAGAGGAGTTTCAAAAACACCAGCTTGAGATTATTTATGAGTTGTTTGAGCTTTAAAACATGTTTAACTGCTTCAGAGCTACCAGAGCAACATATTAAACCCTACGTGCTGAGCAGAATTTTTATATCTTATTTGACTTTCTTCTAAAGCATAGTTTGATCTTTGTGACACATGAATACCAACTATAATTTCATTTAATGAGGAAGGAGATGTTAGTAATGTGAGGAGGGTGAGAAATAAATATGCTATAGATTAAATAACATTTAAGTACTTGATAATGTATATATATTAAATGTTAATTAATGAGAAATATATTAACTCTATGAAATATTGCCAAGTAATGCCTGCATGTGGGTTTAAAGTGTGAAAGGTCAAAGGTAAAGAAGAGGTCAAGCATTCATACTTCTCTGGCTTGAGATCTCTGTAAACTATGCCCAGGTTGTGCAGATGGTCGAGGGCCAGGGCCAGCTCTGCAAGGTAGAATTTCACATCTTCCTCTGTAAACATAACCTGATAAGAACTGGACAAATTTACTCTCTGAACTCAGAAAAGGAGAGAAATTCAGCAGCAAAGGAAGAAAAAACACTTCAGTCTTAAGCTCAACCAAAAAAAGAGAAAACAGAGTATTATTACTGACACAATATCAACATTTCAAATGGGTTACACGATTCAGAAAGCTGTTGATTTGACACTGCCAGCAGCTATCGCTTTGGTTCTGAGACATGCTTTCAACACAAGGTCTATGCAGAGAACAATCACACATTGTTGAATTCCCTGAAAGCATCTGAAAAGAGCTGATCACAGCCTCTATCTGACAAGCCACTGATAATCTAAAAGAGAATAAAGTTTCCAAGAGAAGCGGCTGTGTTTCCAGGAGCGATTCAAGACATTGTTTAACTAGAAAAGAAAAAATGAATAATAACCGAGCATGGAGAAAAGAAAAAATAATTTCTGCAATCTATATTTTCATCTGTTCTTTTTGGAGTTTTTTTGGAAGTACGTGATGGAATACACAATCTGAATGTTTCCAGGTTTGATACAAAAACTAAGAGGCTCAAAAATGCAAGTATATGATACACTATTCTTTTTAAAGGAAAAAGGTGCAAAAATAAAGTCTGAAGTTTCATTAAAAATGTGAAAAGCATAATGACATCAGCTTACCTCTTTGGATAAGCGAGTGAATACATCCCCTCCCCTGAGAAAGTCCAGTATTAAATACAGTTTCCCTTCTGTCTGAAAGGCTGGGAGACAAGAAAGCAAGCATTAGACTTTGAAGCTGATCACACTATCATATTAATAGAGAAACTCGAATGCTGGACTCTCTAGTTTAAACACTGACACTCACATAGCAAAGCAGACATTAAAACAGTAATACTGATATAAATAAGTACAGAGGTGAGCTTAAATACTTGCTTTCAATCAGTATTTTTTCCTTTTAAACATTTTGGAAATTTGATCATCAAAATGCAACCGAATGACATACTTGATTACTTGGAGCAAATTTAAGTTCCATAGTGGTGTAAAAACATTCAAAATGTTCCAACAAGTTAGATTAAGAGTTATATTTCTGATTGATAAAAGGAAGATGCACGCAACAGATCATCTACAGAAAACATGGACATTATCTGTGCCAGTAGCTTTCTTACCGTAGTGCAACTTCACTATGAAGGGATGATTGACCTCCACTAAAATGTCTCTTTCCATTTTAGTGCGAACTCTGTCCCTGACTGTAAAGATATAAAATGAAACAGAAAGGGACAATGAAAAGAAGAAATTCAACACCAAGGACAGAACACTTTGAGACGCATTGTTAAATTTTGTCTGGATGTGGACTGAAATTTCAGGTGTTACCTTTCAACGATGCCTTTTTTAAAACTTTCATTGCATATAACTGACCAGCATCTGGACCCACTATCTTCCTGACAAGAAATACCTGAGAGAAGAGAGGATATTTTGAAAAAATACATACGCCTACAAAGGCACAGATGGAAGCATTTGATAGGACTGCTAGGTTTCCTCACCTTGCCAAACGAGCCCTGGCCGAGGACTTTTAGCAGTTCAAATTGAGATGGATCCGCTTTCTCGCAGCCTTCTTTCACGTGGTGGGTGATAGGAATCTCCTTATATGTCCCTTCATCCTGCACAAAAATAAGCAGTAAGAAACCGTCGCACAAGACTGCAGGTATGTCATTCTACACACACGTGTTGTAAAAAGGCCACAAGCCCACCGTTACTTACACAGTGTGAGAAAGACTCTCCCTCCTCCATAGGCTCATCCATGATCTGATGCCCATTGACCTGAAGCGAAACCATCAAATATCATCAGAAGAGTCGCAAAGAGCCGACACTTTCACAAAGCTTGTTCAGCTCCGTTTTCAGCTGAGCAAGAGTGTGACTGCAGCTGCAGCACGCCCACATGTATGATGGAAGATTCAACAGATGAAATCAGTGAGTCACATGCGATAACTGTGCACTTTTCACTTTCCTACTGCGGCTCTAGTTGTTGTCAAACAGTATGGAGTCCATACCCTAAGCCTGTCCAGCTGTCCAGCCCTCATCCTGTCCATATAAAGCCCCTCATTATTAGCATTCTAGCCTAATCCCCGGCCAGAGCAAAAACAACATGTCTGACTAGCACTGAGAGGCTGATGTTTGGTGGAGCTGCAGTCAGCATTCAGCCTCTTGAGGACACACTAGGGTCAAGCTCTAAGGACCAAGGACTTCAGGATGATGATGGTGACAAGATGCTTAAAAAAAAAAAAAAAATCAAAAAGACATGCCTTCCTCACACAGAGGAACACAGCATTAAAAGGCTTTTGTGCCTCACTTCTGATTATTAAATAACCTAGAGAGATATCACAGCATCTGCAAACAAATCAAACCAAAAAAAAAAGAAAAAAAAAAAAAAAGAAAGAAACTGACCGCAATAACACTATCCAGGTCTACATATTTCAGTTCTGTGCTGAAGCTCTGCCTGCATGATGTATTCAGTCCAGTGTGTTTGTGTGTTGAATTCCATCAAGCCTCTGAAGAGGGGGGATGAGTCATAGCGCTACGCAAACCCACTCAGTGGGTGGAGCCACCAACATACACTCACATACATCTCAGAACTCAGGCCAGAAAACACCTTTCTGATATCTTAGCAGAAAAAAAACATTAACATAATAAACACTTAAATCTGTACGGATTAACACTTCAAAGCGAGACCTAACATAAAAAAAAATGTCAAAAATTCAAACCCTGCTGCATCTCTGAAGCCTAACATCAAGGATAGCTGAAGCCAGGGCAGTGCTTGTGTCATAATTCACACATACATTTTCACTCCCACCTTTGCTGTGGCTCATCTCAGCTTGTAACGGAGTGCAGCCTACACTTGCAGCACAACAAGGCGAGCCTTTTTTCAGCCATTTGAAATGATGTCTGACAGTCATACATTATTTCACTTCACATTCTCCAATACTGGAATTCAATACAATAATATCATTCTGATCCAAACGGATAAATCAAGTAAACATCAAGCGTTTCCACAAGCCCTGACCAAGCGGCTGGCCTTAATTCAACAGCCACTTCTCCTTTTACTTCTATTCACAGCTCACAAAAAGTAGCATCTAATGTACAGTTGTTTCAAGTTCTTTAAAAAATAAGCAGTAGTATTTGGGGCACATGAGATACTAAATTATTGGACATGTAGCCTACATAAAATTCTGTGGCAAGCATAAAATATAAACTGTGATAAAAGTCCTCAAAATTATCACAGAAGGAGAGTTTACTTTTCCTAAGAATGGACTTGGTGAGAAGTCTATGTTGCAACAGTTTCCTGCTGGCTTTAAAACACAGACTCAACGGTCAGACAGACAGTTTGTACTGTAGGTGTGAAAGACTGCAAAGAATTCCAGAGATGGAGAGGTTTAAGATGTCAGTTTGGGTTAGCTGCACATGAAATATTATCTGATCGTGGGGCCAACGTGAGAGAAAACTATTTCACAGTTACCCCAAGACAGTACTTTAGAAATCTTCAAACAGTCTCACCAGTTTCAGTAGAAATCTAAATTAAAGTAACCCTACACCTGTATGGGGATTAAAATTATTTTATGAGCCTGTAGCTGTGCTTTCCACAGCTTTATTTTGGTAAAGAAGATAATACAACGTAATCTCCCTGATTACTTAATTGAGATAGATTATACTGTAGCTCACAAAATTAAAGATATTAACAGCATCACTGATTGACTTACACGAGCCATTCCTCAGTGTTACAAGTTTCACCCGGGGAGGGTTTAACTATTAAATCAACAAAATAATGCGGAAATGTAAATCACTAGAGATGCACATAGACTCTTTACATTCGTTAACTTAACGGTGACGATCAAAGAAAAACTTGTGTTCAAGTTTCAAGCCTGCATCTGTCAGCTAGCGGGCTAGCCACATGCTAATGCTAAGCTAGCTATGAAGCAAACTCCACTTGAGAAGTGTAAATAACAACAACAGCTAGGCTGAGGTAATGTTGCCCTCGATATAATAACTGCCATCCTTGTAGAATGATGATCAAAGGGGAATTGGTGGACGAATGGCTTTTGAACTCGTAAACCCGGACAGAGCAACAATAATAAACATCTAACCAGCTGTTAGCATTAGCTAGCGGGTTAGCATGCATCACAGTGCGCTGCAGGTCGTGACGCGAATCTAAGCACTACACCGCCTCACAGTGCAAGCTAACAAAAACAAAACAAAACAATAAAACTAAACATTAATGCAACACGGGAATTAATCAGCTCACCTCACTACTAACGCTGTTTACCTCCATCTTGTGCCAGGATTCCTGTCCAAGTCTACGGCATCGTAGTCAACCTAAACGTCCGCTCCACGTTGCATGTCTTTCCGTCAGTGGAAGTCCGACTCTTCTGCTTTGATGATCAACTACAAGTTGCGTGGCCGCCGGCCGCTCTCAGGATGGGATCGGTGGGCCGGTGCGGGGAATAGCTGATGTTGATGACTGGACCATACGCTCGCCGATAACACCGCTACCCTGCCACAGATGCGAATATGGCGGCTATCGTGGTACCTGATCGTCAGTGAATGAGAGTTTATTGACGTATTTATGACGCAATTCAGTTAAGGATTTCCCCCGTCCAAACCAAAGCGAGAGAGGGAAGGGAGATTGGACGTGATGGCGTGGGTGACTTAATGTTGAATGACACGGTGCGTGTGACGGACATGTATCCGAGTGTCTGGACCATTTGCTTACGACAGAAATGCTCGCAGCTTCTGGGGCCGACAAGGAGTTTAATTTATTGCTGACGCAAGATAAAATTAGAGAGCATATAACCTCCTGTTGTGGTGAGCTATAAATCTAAGCCTTTGATCTTAAGGTTGTAAGTTTAATGTTTTAAAGCCACTGTTTCATAAGCCTGTCCATCCCTTGTCCAAGTGGAAATAAGAGGCTTAGAGCTCATCCACTTTCTCTTCAGCTCTGCCTCTCCCACACACACAGACACACACACATCGTCCAGTGAGGTAACAGATCCACACGTCTCAATTTTATTTCTAGAATTACAAACTTTAAAACAGTTGTTACTCAGATGTTAGTTTTATTTGACTCCACAGACCTGTGGGCTGTCATTGTGGGCTTGTTCTTGCCTACCTTATTGTTATGATGAAGATCATGGACTTGAATCTTCATGAAGTCAAATATTTAATCATCTAAATAGCAAAGTCAGTGTCCTTATATTTAGTGTATAACAATCATATTTGGTTGCATGAGTGGGTTAAAAACTTGTTTCTTTTTTTCTCTATTTAAAATGATAACTGTTCCTCAAAGTATCGACTTTCTTATGAAAACACACTGTTGCACAGGTAAGTTAGAGGTCATTTATTGTTCTCTCTGGACTTTCCAGAACAAGGCGAATGATATGCAGTAAAAAAGGCATTTGTCAGCCCAACAGTCATAGTGAAGCATCAATCCACAGGCACTGGGCATAGAGCATGAGTGTAACAGTGTTTGTGAAAACACAAGAACATATACACTCACCAGCCACTTTATTAGGTACACCGTGCTAGTAACAAATTGCCTTCATCCTTCGTGATACAGATTCAACAAAATACTGGAAACATTCCTCAGAGATTTTGGTCCATGTTGAGATGATAGCATCACACAGTTGCTGCAGATTTTTCAGCTGATTATCCATGATGCAAATCTCCCTTTCCACCACACCCCAAAGGTGCTCTTTTGGATATTTTTTCCTTTCTCAAACCATTCTCTTTCAACCCTAGAGATAATTGTGCATGAACATCCTTGAAATTCAGCAGTTTCTGAAATACTCACCAGCCTCTTTGACACCAACAAACATGTCATGTTTGAAGTCACTTAAATCACCTTTCTTCTCCATTCTGGTGCTGTTTGAACTCTAGCATGTCATCTTTAACATGCCTACATGCCATGTGATTGGCTGGTTAGATATTTGCATCAACAAGCAGTTGAACAGGTGTACATAATAAAGTGGCAAGTAAGTGTAGTAACCCCTCAGGTGTAACCAGCTTCTGTGTGGAGTGTGGAAACATCTGCATGAGTCTATGTGAGCTGATGTACGAGGGATAGTCACTGTATGTCTGAAATCGATCCACATAGCTGCTCCTCTGATGCAGAGGGCTCAGTTATTTCTGTAACGGTGTTGTCTTCGTTTAAGGTGACCAGAGAGACTTCTTCAGAAGCTGGGACTGGTGCAGGCTCCGTGTTGTTAGCTGTTCCAACAGCTGCCGGGGAGTCGTCGTGGTTGGAAGAAGCGTCTGCTGACACAGCTGCAGGGTGGGTTCCTCTCTCAACAGTCATGTCCCAGTCCTGGTCTGAAGGCTGAGGTAGACTTGCCATGAGTTCCTGAACAAATACACAACAGCAGACAATAAGGTTTGAAGAGGCCATGATGTTTCACTGAAAACTGATTTTCTGGGAAATATTGTCAGTGTTTGAACGTAGGAATGAATTTACCTTCTGTCTCTCCAGGTCATTATTCCTCACAGCGCTGAGCAGACTCCTTGTGAAGTTTGCAAGCTCCTGGTATCTTTGTTTTTGGTTCTCTAGCTCATCCTCTAAGAAATGCACTTCTTCTTGCTGACACAGAGGGATTCGAAAAGGCAAAAAGTTAATTACAGTCACAGTGTTTTAATAGAGCTGCGGCTTGGTCAGTCAGATGTGGCCTTCTGTAGTTCTCACCTTGAATTCCAGCAGGCTCTGCATTTGCTCTAAGTCTGAAGCCACCAATTCACCATCGTAATCTTCATCTTCTTCCTCCTCATCAATTACTTCAACCTTCTGTTAAAAAAGAAAAAGAAATATAATTTCAGTATTAGAAGAAGTGTAAGAAGTATAGTTTTGGTTTAATTTTCAGAAGGGAAGCTGAATGTAAAAACAACATAATGTCTGTTTTGATCCTTACGTTAGCTTCAAGCCACAGTTTTTATTTCTATCAACTTGAATGATGTGCATTTTCTGAAATCTCTTATTGACCAAGTCAACTTAATCCGATCCCTAGAGTAAGTTATTATTTCACACTAGGTCCCCAAAAAAGACTGCAACTGTGCCACAAAAGAGGATACATGACGCTGTCATAGAAAGATTGGGATGATTGCATATTCTAGTTTGGCTAAGTAGCAGCCTGTTCTGAGCAACGGCTGAGAACTTCATTCATTCATCTTCTATACCGCTTATCCTGTTCAGGGTCATGGGTGGCTGGAGTCTATCCCAGCTGGCTTAGGGTGAGAGGCGGGATACACCCTGGACTGGTGACCAGTCAGTCACAGGGCTGACACTCAGAGACAGACAACCTTTCATGCTCACACTCACACCTACCGGCAATTTAGAATCACCAATTGACCTAGTGAGCATGTTTTTGGACTGTGGGAGGAAGCCAGAGTACCTGAAGAGAACCCATGCATGCACGAGGAGAACATGCAAACTTCACAATGAAAGGCACACCGGGCCCAAACTGGGATTCAAACTGGCAACCTTGTTGCTGTGAAGCAACAGCACTAACAGTTGTTTCTCCAATCCATAACAGCAGACTTTTTAATGCTGATATGAGAAACTTTAAAACTGTAACAGCTTGAAAATCAAAAGCTGTAAATGAAAAAAAAAAATCAACTAAATTAATCTAAGGTGTCATTAACTGTTTATAAAACAAAACTTCACCAGGAAGCTGTGGTGTGAAACCCCACAGAAAAAAAAAACAGAAGAAGAAAATATGTTGTGTTATTAAAGAATTAATGAAGCATGTGGTGTTCCGTTATCTTTAAACACTAATATATGCTAACATGCTTAACTTTAATGTTTGAGCTGAGATCCAGTTTACAAGTGAATATGAATGTTTTTTCTTCCAGCACCCAGTTACTGTGGCCACATTTAATCTGAATCAGAGAAAAAAAGAATTACCACACTGCTGGTGAGAGGAACAACAGTGGACAAGTCTGCTCCATCCTCTCCATCTTGATGCTGTGAGTCAATGGTGCCATCTAGGAGCCAGAATATGGTATTAATATTCGGTCACACACATTTACTCACAGGTAACTACTGTCCTGTACATCAATTTAAAATACAAACCTTCAGACAGACAGATTGATCCCCCATCATTCAAGTCATCCCCAAGTTCAGGCGTTCTAAGCCGCTCCTCGCCAGGGCTGAGGGCAACTGGTGAATCTTTCCCTGGAGATGAGGTGAATACAGCAGGCCCACCTTTGGGTGGCGGGATTTCAATACCCATCAGACGGTACTTCCTCCGCCTGTTACTAATCCATGTCTGTCAATTAGAAATTGTAAAGGACAACAGGGTCTGTGTCAGACTGGGAAATACTTCAGAAGATGTTTCAGATTTATTAAACAAGTTAAATGGTCATGAATGCGAGGGTTATGTTCGGATACGTTAAATTATGGGGAGCATTCAGTCTCCGTCTCCTCCCTATTCTGCAAGGGCAGAGGCCAATGACATAAACTCCTACTTCTTAATTATCACAGTTTCCACAGAGCCTGTGACTTGTAATGATGCATATTTTAAATCTAGATGAAGTTTTATGTTGCAGTGTTTTGAGGGTTATTTTGAAAGTAGATGGTGACTCTCTGTAAGAGATAAATGGCTTCTATGAAATAAATATCCTAGTGAGAGATATGGCAGTGGGTCATGTGTGTGTCAGGCCCAAGAGGCTATATTTAGTCTGTCAGCATTCCTACCGCTGCCCTGATATATAACTGCATGACTTTTATACAACTTTGAGAAAATAAGTTTGAAACCTCTGTGACCTAGAAAAAGTTACCCTGCTTTTTTTTTTTCACTGACTTGAGTTCAAGCAAGTCAAGTGATCTTGTTCCCACTAAATGTCAAATACAAAAAGGCCAGACGCTGTGGACAAGGTTGAAAACTCACAGACTACAGCACATCTCTCTATTCTGAATAAAACCCCAGCCGACTGTAAAGAGGGGCTTGTTTTTATCAAGGTTTTTTCACAGCATTTATCTCTAATAATTTACTAATCATCTGACTCTCTAACAGCTGTTGTAGATGGTTACCTTGACTATTTCAGTGTCTACATTAAGTTGGTTGGCTGCAGCAGCAATCTTTTCCCTGCACACCGAGCCCAGGCTGGTCATGCCTCTGTCCCAGTAGCGCTTCAGTTGGATGAGGTCTCCATCACTGAACTGGGTCCGATCCTGCAGCTGAAAACACAAACCTCTGTTTTCAAAAACAGCAACTGAGCCAGTCTTAAGGAGTCTGTAAGTGTTAAATATTACATTTGCACATCAGGTAAATCTGTGTAAATGTGACAATTATTCATAAAGTCGTATTTAAAGAGAAAAATAAAGGTACTAACTGTTCTCTTTCTGGAGTTGCTGATAACCCAGGGGGCAGCAGACACACCGACTGAAGTCTTCACACAAAGAAAGGCACAGTTAGTTAAACTTTTAATTTCACTTTGAAGGAAAGTAGCAACGGCACCAACACCTCTCCCACCTGTGAGCTGGATTCCCCTGGAAGTGAGGTCTGTGCTGTGAGGGAGTAGCTGCCCTGAAGAGTTGTGTTGCTGTGGAGCAGTGCAGGTCTGGAGCTGGTCACAGGGAGTGTGTGTCCTCCTTTAACCACAGATACCTCCACCCGTGCTGGACTGGCCGATGTCTGCTCCTTGTGAATGTGTGTCTGTGCAGCCATATTTGCCAACTCCTCTTCCCTCAGCCACTCATCTTCTTCATCCCCGGTTTCCATGGCGATGGAGAAGTAATGACTGCTGTCCCGAGGAAGTGGCAATGGCCTGTGACCCTCCTGGCCTTTATGGGTGGACACCTGACTTTGTTTTTGTCTGTGTCCCTCTCCACTTTCTGACAGGGTGAAGACCTGCTGAATACGAGGTGATGATTCAGAGGCAGGTCCAGAGTTCTGTAGTGTGGGGGAGACCCGAGGCTTCTGGGGGGCAGGTGATTGAGGGTTGGAGTGGGGTCTTGGCTGAGTTTGGGTCTGGGAGTTTGTGGAAGAGGACCAAGGGCGAGTTTGCGCTGTACCATACTGCCTAGTCCAGCTGTGAGGTACTGCCCCTGCTCCTGCACTAATGCCTGCCTCCCCAAGAGGTAAAATCCCCTTCTTAACTGCAGTGTAGACTACAGGTCCTGAGGAGGATGCGAGAGTTTGGAGGTTCTGTGACAGTGAGACCAGTTTGGAGTGAAGGGGTGTGGAGGTGGAGGTGCTCCTGCTCTGCAGGGCTTGGCTGATCAGAGACGAGGAGTGTGCAGAAAGCTCAGAGTCAGAATGCAATGGAGGTCTCAGTCTGGAGCGGGAGGCAGGGTTTAACGAGTAAATCCCCGTCAGAATGACGTCATTGTTATTGTTGTTGTTGTTGCTTCCACTGCTGAGGGGAGAAGAAGAGGAAGGCGAGGAAGATGCTGAAGAAAAAGAAGGGAAAGATGAGGATGGAGGGAGAAGGTGCACACGGTTCTGGATGGTGCTCCGTGCTGCAGCTATTTCAGATGGAAGCAGCGCCCCTGCAGCCAGGCTATGGTTGGACAGAGCGCCACCAGCTAACGAATGATTGGAGAGCAGACTTCCAGCGAGTCCATGACTGGATAAGGAATGAGACATGCCGCCATTCTGCTCGACTCTGGAGGCAAGCTTTCGCCTTTTGTTGCCAACCCAAGTCTGTGGGGAAAAGGAAAATCAGATCATTGACATCTCTCACAAACAAGCTGCATTACACAAACTGGGGGGGTAGTAGTTTGCGACTTCTACTGGTCTAATGGGAATTCCTTATAAATCTCTTACCCGGACCACACTGAAGTCCAGTTTGGCTTCCTGAGCACACTGCAGTATAAGCTGGAAGCATGCCTTGCTCTGATTGGTCATCCCATTATCATAGTAACGTTCCAGGATCCTCTGCTGGTCAGCCGTAAACACTGATCGCAGGTTCATCTGAGGGAGCACATAACAAAAAAAAAAAGATGATATCTGTGCAACTCCCCGCCTTTTGTGACACAATTTTGTGGCCAGTTAAGTTTAAAAAAACAAACAATTATTGCAAATCAATGTCAATCTTAACATCAAAACTGCAGAAGCTGTAGCTTTCAGTTATCAGAATATAAACAATGAAACTGTTTCCATCACACAAAAGGACAAAGTATTTCATGAGCTTACAGTCTGCAGGCCTCGTCTTTGTGGCCATGCATCCATTCTGCTACTGGAAGGGAAGGGGGCTGCCATGCAGATCACAGCAATACCTCCATGTTTCTAGATAAGTACAGTTTTAATTGTACTCATCTTATCCCGTTGTACCTGACACACCGCTGGGTAAAGTGGCTAAGGAGAAAGCAAAGCACAAAACACAGTACTAAACAGAGTTGGACAAAAACTTAATCTTCATCATTATCTGCACACTTTTATATTAGAAAACTAAAAAGTTTCAAAAAACTAGTCAACGCTTTATGAAGTACCACCTTTCAAAATTTAGAAAACTAACCCATGAGTAAGTAGTAAGCCCATGACCCAGTTCTCACAATAAAAACTTAATTGTAACTACACTGTGGTGCTCAAAATTATTAGAACATTATGCACATTTAAGAGATTTCAGTTGTTTTTGTTAAATTGGACTTTACAATGAACATGAAATGACTACAGGTCGATCTACAAAGTTATCCATATGCTCTATATACCATAGAACAGGGCCACCATATGGTGATTTAGGCTGTTTTCCGCATAAAAGGAACTTTGCAAAAAGTGGACTAGCTCCTTGAAATCCAGACCTCCACGACCACATCCAGCAAATATGGGCGAGTTGGGAAATAAACTGAACAGATCTGTTGTACAATCAAAGGAAAACCCATGGCTTGAGCGGCAGAAGGCAAAGTAAAAACATTGGTGTTGAAGTTCTCAGGAAAAATTTTGACATTATGCCAGAAACGTGCTGCTGTAATTGCTGCAAAAGGTGGACAAACTAAATATCAAAGCAAACAGTAGATAAAAACAGTAGGACTCACTTCATTTGATATTTGTTGGGCTCAGAACAACTATCTGCATGTTTCAGGATTTCAGATCTTTTAGGTAATTCTAATAATTTTGGCCACCACTGTAAAACGTCTGACTTTGTGACAAAACAAACTATAACAGCGTCCAATAAGCACAGTTATAACAAATATTCTACGTAATTCTAATAACCTGCTTCAGTTGGCGAATAGCTTTCTGTGTCACAACAAGCTGAAGAGCTGAATACGCTTGTGTTTTTAGATCAGTTAGGAACTGATTATATGTATCAAAGCTTCCAGACAAAATGGCATTGTGTTTGTAGTCTGACAGGGGGAGAGGAGGAAAGGGTAGAATAGCATTCAGCCCAGTGAAAGCAGAAAAGGCTGGACTCGCACAGAGCTGAGAATCTCCAGAAAGCAAGTTTAATGTGTTACTGAAAGAGGTATTGGCAAACACAGATATAGTCACATACGGGAATGTTGTGCGACCAATAAGCACCCGGCAGGTTTATTTTGGAAGGCTGACTCAGGCAGACTGCGCATGGCTACAGCCAATATGGAAACATTACGGAGAGAATTAACGAACAAATTGTTGGCACGCTGGGTTTAGCACGCCACCAAAGCAGCAGCCTGGAGATTAAGAGACACAATTCTTACACAGGAAGCACATGCCACAACTTTACGACAGCGAGCCAGACAGTAAACAAACCGGGTAAGCTCCGCATCAGCACATTGGCCATGCACAGAGCTCAGGCTAGCCTACAGGCCCGAGCGGCCATAACACAGCCAGGCTGTTAGCCAGCGTTAGCATAGCTTCCCAATGGATAGCTGCGGCTAAACTTTTCCTTCAAATCTGTGATTTCCCGACCCTGGCACGGCTCCTCTCGCTGACCCTGCCTTCCAGCGGATATGAACGAAAACGGTAAGGGGTTCCCTGAAGCGAAAAGTGAAATCACTTTCCTACTCACCATTTTTGATATCAAAATCAGGCGAACGTTCAAATTCAGTAGATTTCTTCACGCGTCCCCTTTGCTAGACAATGAAATCAGAACGTCCGATCATCAATTCTAATCATGATTGTGACGTGTTGCAGACAGGAGCCAATGGGAGCCTGAGATCATCGCTGTGACATTCTGAACGGGCTGTAAACTGAGCACCATGGTCCCGCCCACCATTGACTTTGTTCTGTGGCTTGCTGGAAGAGGAGGTCACAGACATGGAAGCAGACAAACTTTAGATGAGAAAAGGTTTGATTCTTTATCATATAAAAAATGTGACAGTAATGTTTGAAGAAAACGTGTTTTGATATGTTTGTTATTATACTACATAGAATCTAGAATTTTACTTTTATTTTAATTTAGTGGATACAAAAATAAACAGGTTTGGCCTACATAACATTCAGATACACTTGAATCTGACCTTATGAATTTCACCTACTGTTTTTTGGCATATTGCTTTTAATTATGATCTTTCTGATGAGATCAAATTATTTATCACTTAAGGCTACATTGATAGGCAAGACAAACTGTTAAAGATGTCAACTTAAGTCCTTAAATTTACACACTTCATCACTAATTAGACAGAAGCTGGGGACTTTTAAATTACAGTCTAACATTCTATATTTTAATTTATAGGCTCTGTTTCTTTATTATTATAAATTTATACACTCATATGTTTTATGTTTTGAAATTCAATAATATTTTTTTTCCTTTTTCCGCTAAATATTATTTTCAGGCAAACTTGCACAAGAAGTGCCTGTGTGGTTAGTGACAACTCAAAAAAGAAGGAACAATGGGCAAAGGGAGTTCAGGGACAACATATTATTCACTGGAACTGAAAAACAGTAATGATTTATATGCTCATTTCAAATTTGATGCTGACAAGATACTTCAAAAAAAGGATATGTTTGTGTTTACCACTGGGTTGCATCAACTCTCCTCTTAACAACACTGTAAATGTTTGAGAACTCAAGACACCAGAATACAAACTTTTAAAAATGAAATATTCTCTCACTCTTGCCTGATATATGATTTAGGCTGCTCAACAGTCGAGCTCTCCTTTGTGGTTATGTTTGTCTCATGATGTTCCAGATGTTTTCAACTGGTGACAAGTCAGAACTGCAGGCAGGCCGGTTAAGCACCTGCTGTTCTACTGAGGAGCCATGCTGTTGTAATGTGTGCAAAATATGCTTTTGCATTGTCTTACTCAAACATTCAGGACCGTCCCTGAAAAGAAAAAAAGAAAAGACTTTGTCTGGAAGGCAGAGCCTGTTGCTCTAAAACCAGCATTAGTGCCATGGGCTCCTATGCATCTCCATACAATCATAGATGCTAGCTTTTTAAATGTGGGGGAACAAGCCAGACGGTTCCGCCTCTCTTTTTTAGATCAGAGGACATGGTGTCTATTAGCGCTGGGACGATATGCTTTTCTCCCTCTTCTTTTACGATTGGGGTGCCAATTTGATTTAAATTGTGATTCTTCCATATTGGCGATTTTTGCGATTTTACTTCCCTTATTTAACACCAGCCCATGTAAAGTTGAATGATGATGATGTCCACAGACTATATCAGGAGCCATATTTCCCCAAAAAATGAATGTCCCGTGAGTCAATTTTTAAGATGTATACAGGGGATCTGACATCATATTGCTAGATAGTCAAAGAAAAACATTTCGCACTCTGCTGGAGAAAAGCGGTAATGTTTTTTTTACAAAAAAAAATTGATTGTAAATTTGTTAAACAAAAAATCCTGCTACTTATGTGAAACAATTTCTTCTCTCACCCTTAGTGTCAATGATATCCAAAAAGAATGTCAAACTTTAATTTCTCAGACAACGCCACACTTTTCCACTTTGCCTCAGTCCATCCTAAATGGACTTGGGCCCAGAAAAGTTGCTGCTGATGTTTCTGGATGTTTTTTATATGGTTTCCTCTTTGTTTGGTACAGGTTTAACCTTCATTTGTGGATGCAGCAAATTGAAGTCATTGTGAGAATAATGATGATGAGTAATTCTTAAGTAATTCTTAGCCCATGCAGAGACTTTAGCTACAGACTTAAGTCTGTTTTATAAAGCAGTGCTGCCTGAGGGAACAAAGATCACTGCTGTTCAGTTCTGGTTTTAGGTCTTGTCCCTTTTGTACAGGGATTTCTCCAGATTCTTTGAATCTTTCAATGGAGGAACATTAATATTAAAATGTTTTCCTCGTGCAGTCTCTGACTGAGGAAAGTTTTTCTATCTTTACTTTTGACAGACTTGGTCTCCCTAAAATGCCCTTTTTATACTCAGTCAGGTTACTTCCCTGTTTCAAATTAACCCATTAATGTCAAGATGTTGAACTAAACACCCAGATGTTTTTACTTTTTTACTTTTTAGGAAGACATGGAAGAAGGTGAGGAGGGGGATGCAACCATCAGATAAAATGTGCAGCAGTAAATGATGTCAATTTTAAATCAGGACAAAACTGCTTCATAAAAAATGATCTGCTAGTAATAAAAAGAATCACTGATAACTTAAAAAACAACTATATATATATATATATATATATATATATATATATATATATATATATATATATATATATATATATATATATATATATCATTATTTTTACTATGTATGGTATCCTTATCTGTGTGAAGGGTCACATCAAACTTGCTGTGACAATTCTGTAGTAGAGAAATAAAGCCAGTTTCACTCTAAACACTGTATTTTGTGCTCTGTTCCTCTATGTGTGTTCGTGTTTATATGTGTCCTTTCTGTAGGTCACTTGTGTTCACTCTCTTAGGCATCAGTGCCACCTATTTTGCAGCCCAGACAATTTAGATAGCTCTTATTCTAAATGTCTTTGGAGATAAAACATGATCAGTAACTCTGCAGCCGATAATGACAATAATGAATGTGAAGAAGGACGTTGTCGCTGTACAGGTGGTGTCTTCATTGTAAAAATGTGACCTCCTGTTGGAGGTTGTTTGTCAGTGTACCTATCTGTGTCCCCATCTAGCTTTGTGGGAAGTATGAAGTAAGCCTTATTTGTGTGGAGTGGAGCTGCTGTAATCCATGACGTCACCTGTGTCCCAGGTGTGCGGCAGGGGGCGCTGTTCCTCACAGCTGAGCTCATGAACCGAGCAGCAGCATCCTGACAACTGATGCTGATTTCCTCACGGATTGTGAACTTAAAAAAAGGAACAGCTGACATCCGCACACGCTGCCAGCAGGGACAAAAAAAACACAAACACCAACACTCCATCCATGGGAACAAACAAAAAATAAAGATACAAAAAGACCCTCACATGTGCTGTTTTTGTGAGCTATAAAGTCAATTTAAGGATTTTTGGTTATCTCTGCATGAAGTCTCCCTGCCTCTGTATGTAGGCTTATATACGTGTGTGAGGTGGCAGAGGAGTGGGGTGGGGGGAGATCCTCCCTACATGGTTTGCGTTGCACCATTCCCTGGTCTGTATTGTGAGTGGTGGCCCTTGTGATGCTGCAGCGAGGCGGGCGGGAGGAGAAGAGGAGAGGGGAGGGGTCGCTCCATCCCCTCGTTCTCATCGAATCCACTTCTCACAGCGCGCGGGCTGCTGGCGGGAAGGCACGAGTGGAGAGAGAGAGAGAGAAAGAGAGAGAGAGGGGAGGGAGGGAGGGAAAGGAGAGAGCGTGTGTGTGCGTGTCTCTGTGTGCGCGTGAATTGCACCACCGCATCCCGTTCACCGTTTCTGCAGGCGGCCATGCTCAGATGGAGAGAATAAAACTGACAAGAATTCATTTTCACTCAGATCTTAACACCGCCGTGTCATTCCAGATGTGACTGACAAGTCGTTTTATGTCGCCCGCATTGAGTGCTGTGCTGTTCACCTCGGAGAGACTGTGACACCATGGCTTTGGTTATGGAACCTATAAGTAAATGGACACCAAAGCAAGTGCTGGACTGGATGAAAGGTAAATTTGGATTCTTTTATTACATCAGGCTGGTATTAGTTGAAAGTGGGGATGGTGATGATGAGGATGATGAGGATGAGGATGATGATGATGGTGAGCAGCGGAGGGCCACACTGTGTGCATGTGTGTTCTCCGTATCCTAACCTGCAGACTGACGTGTGAATAAGCTGCTGTACCTGACCAGTGTGGGGCTAATTAAAGTCATTGAAGTAGTGTGAATAGGCTGCAGCAGGTGCAGTGAATGGATGTCCCCAAGAAGCAGGGAGTGGAGGCTCAGCATTCTGACATCTCTCTTGCTTTAGAGCCAAGCCTATAGGCTGCTGCTGCTGCTGCTGCTGCTGCTCCACCAGCAGCAGAGCTCTCATCAATGAATGTGAAAAATATGTCATCTGCTCCTTCACTCACTGGCAAATGCTCTAAACCCTATCACCACTAACTGTTTGTGTGTGCGTGTGTCCACGTGCATGTGCGCGTGCCTACATGATTAATGTAGTTAGCTGCATGCACCCATCTCCCCCCCACCCCCCGTCCCCAATGCCAGGCATACAGTCAGTTTCAGCACCCTGGACAGCGCAATGCCGCCTGCCTTAAAAGGCAAACGCACAGATCACGCTCGCTTTTTTCAGTCTTTTTTTGTGTTGCTCGCTTTGCTGGCACGAGGTACGTCCCTTCCGACAGTATGAATGAGTAATCACCAATCATGCGTGTATTAGTGTGTGTCTGAGTGGTAGGAGCTATTCTCACACACTATGATCAGCTACAGGGCTGTGAGACAAACTGTGGTAGGCCGATTGACAGACAATGAAAATGGGGAGGGAGGGTGCCCGCAATCCCTTACTTAGGAGAATGACTTAATCACTACTGTGTGATGACTCAAACCCACAATGCAATGCCGCTACAGCCTATGGACACTTGTGGTTGTGTCTGCGTTAGTCATACAAAAGAGAAAAAAAAAAGGAATCCTATGGATTTCCTCACTCTACCTTCCTTTATGCATCAAAGCCAACAGACTTCCCTTCATGAGGGAAGCTCTTATGTCTGCAATTAGAAGTCAAGGTGGATGATAGACCCTCAGGGGACATGCTGAGGAAGTATTTGGGATGCTTCACTTGAGTGATTACGATGATGTTCCTGGTTTATAATTGCACTCTTCAGCTACAGTAAGCAGCCAAAGTAGTCACGGCTTCACCCTCTGATTCATGGAGTGTTCCCTTGGAAAGATTTGCTCTTGTACAGTTCATAAAGACGAGCGGGGTAGAAATTTGATTGAGGATTAGATTGGCCACATAGGAAGAACCACACATCTTGCTTTTGTTTCAGATGTCTTACAAAAATATAGCTGACCTACAGTAACTCATTTTATGGCTAAGGTCTCTAAAAGTATTTTGTGAGGTGGAAATATCACAACTTTTAGGAAGAGCAATCCCCTTCACATTTAAATCCATAACTTTTTTTGCCAGTTGTGAAATTAACTACAGATTGTTCTTGTCATTAAGCTTCTACACTACCGTTCAAAAGTTTGGGGTCACTTAGAAACTTCCTTATTTTTGAAAGAAAAGCTGTGTTTTTTCAATGAAGATAACTTTAAAATAGTCATTAATACACTCTATGCATTGCTAATGTGGTAAATGACTATTCTAGCTGCAAATGTATGTTTTTTTGGTGCAATATCTAGATAGGTGTTTCGAGGGCCATTTCCAGCAACTATCACTCTAGTGTTCTAATGGTACAATGTGTTTGCTCATTGCATCAGAAGGCTAATGGATGATTAGAAAAACATTGTGTTATCATGTTAGCATAGCTGCAAACAGTTTAGCTGGTTAGAGAAGCTATAAAACTGACCTTCCTTTGAGCAGGTTGAGTATCTGGAGCATCACATTTGTGGGGTCGATTAAACACTCAAAATGGCCAGAAAAAGAGAACTTTCATGTGAACCTCGACAGTCCATTCTTGTTCTTAGAAATGAAGGCTATTCCATGCGAGAAATTGCCAAGAAACTGAAGATTTCCTACAACGGTGTGTACTACTCCCTACAGAGAACGGCACAAACAGGCTCTAACCAGAGTAGAAAGAGAAGTGGAAGGCCATGCTGCACAACTGAGCAAGAAGATAAATACATTAGAGTGTCTAGTTTGAGAAATAGACACCTCACAGGTCATCAACTGGCAGCTTCATTAAATAGTACCCGCAAAACACCAGTGTCAGCATCTACAGTGAAGAGGCGACTCCGGGATGCTGGCCTTCAGGGCAGAGTGGCAAAGAAAAAGCCATATCTGAGACTGGCCAATTAAAGAAAAAGATTAATATGGGCAAAAGAACACAGACATTGGACAGAGGAAGATTGGAAAAAAGTGTTATGGACAGACAAATCAAAGTTTGAGGTGTTTGGATCACACAGAAGAACATTTGTGAGACGCAGAACAACTGAAAAGATGCTGGAAGAGTGCCTGATGCCAACTGTCAAGCAAGGTGGGGGTCACGTGATGGACTGGGGTTGCTTTGGTGCTGGTAAGGTGGGAGATTTGTTCAATGTAAAAGGGATTTTGAATAAGGAAGGCTATCACTCCATTTTGCAACGCCATGCCATACCCTGTGGACAGCACTTGATTGGAGCCAATTTCATCCTACAACAGGACAATGACCCAAAGCACACCTCCAAATTGTTCAAGAACTATTTAGAGAAGAAGCAGGAAGCTGGTATACTATCTGTAATGGAGTGGCCAGCGCAGTCACCAGATCTCAACCCTATTGAGCTGTTGTGGGAGCAGCTTGACCGTATGATACGCAAGAAGTGCCCATCCAGCCAATCCAACTTATGGGAGGGGCTTCTAGAAGTGTGGGGTGAAATTTCTCCTGATTACATCAACAAATTAACAGCTAGAATGCCAAAGGTCTGCAATGCTGTAATTGCTGCAAATGGAGGATTCTTTGACGAAAGCAAAGTTTGAAGGAAAAAAATATTATTTGAAATAAAAATCATAATTTTTAACCTTGTCAATGTCTCAACAATATTTTCTATACATTTTACAACTCATGGGATAAATAAAAGTGTGTCTTTTCATGGAAAACACAAAATTGTGTGGGTGACCCCAAACTTTTGAACGGTAGTGTACATTAGTTTTTACAGGTCAATGTTTTAAGCTGCCGATCCCCCGAAAAATCATGTACTCACTTTCAGTCCTGTGTGATATAGTGTGGCACATTCACAAGAGGACAGCCAGTGGTTTCAGGTTGTTTGATAAAATATTATTATTATTTGTTTCATAGTGTTTCTGCTCCACACTTGGCCTCCTCACATGTTCTTTGTAAAAAAGCCTCCTGGCCCCTTCCACACGAAAAGCTCCATGACTCATTTTCATAGACGTTAACCAACATCGCACTGTTCTCCAGTTTCTGTGAAGCCCCATCCTTCTTCCTTTGGGGCTTCAAACATAGACCCTCAGCGGCAGGCTTAAGCTCAGATCTTATATTCTTATGAATAAAGTGAAAGGCAAAAGGCTAGAATTAATCTCTTCGCTTACAGGGGGTTCACTTTGGCCTATTTTCTGGTAGCTCTTCATCTCTCTCATGCTGATCTGAGTTTTGTGCTATTGTAGGGAGCAGTGACATTGAGACCTCTCTAAGAAGTGCAGTAATGATTTCTCTTCCTTGCCATGGGAGTAGAAGTACTTTGAATGTACACAGTTATGAGACAAAAAGGTGCTGAGTGGATATTGTTTAACTAGATCTCTTCTTATACTGTTTCTCAGTGGAGCCTCAGAAATCAGTCAGTAATCGTTGCCTTTCTCCATTCCTTTCATATTTTAACAGTTGTTGACTACTTTATGATACAGCATTGGTAGAGCGATGACAGGATACATCCGAGAAAGAGATGCAACCCAGGTCCTCGGCCCCAGGATACTGTCAGCAGTCTCCAGCTCCCCTCAACCTTAAGCCATCAGTGCACTCTGGAAATGTACTGTTATGTGTATCACCCTCAGATTTCTATCACAAATAAAAGTGTTATCACATTTTTATTTGCTTTTTGTTCGCTTAAAACAAAAAGATGTTGCGGGTGTCAGGACGAATATGTTGTCAGTGGACACAAATTGTATATTCAGTATACAACTGTTTTTAAAGGTGCAGTTTGTGGAAATTATTGTATAAACTTGACATGGAGCATCATGCTTAACATGCATCACAGGAATTTCCTGTCCTTTATTTATTTATTTATTTATTTATTTATTTATTTATTTATTTATTTATTTATTTATTTATTTCATATTCATTTCAACATGTGTTTTTCATGTGTTGTCCCATAGCTCAAAGTTTAGAGGTACTCATATTAAAAGCTGTTGTGCTGATTTTGAACAGTTTTAACTGCTCTGTTCTCTCTCGAATATATGAGAGAAGGAAAAGGCACGCTAAAATGGTTATACTAAAGATAAGCACGTTTCTTTAAATTCAAGCACAGAATCTGATTAAACATACTAGGTTACCTTTATCATGGGTTAGGTCAATCGTGTTACCTTCGTATGTATCTCCCCACCTTTGAAGAAGCTTTATCTGCAAAAAGACAGTTTCAGGTAGGGATGCTCAATATTTTCTGATAATACAGTTTTATATGCAAAAACAGACTAAATAAAAAGTGCTTTATTTCATAACAAACCACACATTCCAACTCTACCTGACCCCTTACATTTAAAAAAATGTAGATAGATAGATAGATAGATAGATAGATAGATAGATAGATAGATAGATAGATAGATAGATAGATAGATAGATAGATAGATAGATAGATAGATAGATAGATAGATAGATAAAATGCATAAAGCAAAACATGTGCGCCAAGTACAGATGAAAAACAGTTTAATGCAACAAACCTTTAAGTCATCTTAGAGGCCATCATTCCATCAAGGATGTGTCTATGAAATGTAAATCAGCAGTAGGCTCAGCTAGCTTTAGCACCCACAAACAACAGTGAGTGCCATCGTTGATTGGAGAATTACAGAAATTTTATAGAGACAATCTAAAGTTTAATGGCAACTTAATTTGAGGACTTAAAAGTCATTTTTTTCTGAGATTGCAAACCAAAGGTGTCACCAGCTGACGGCATATTGTCTCCACACATCTTCACAGTCTGAACTTCAACGCCAGTGACACAAGTTTTGATGTGGGTGTTTGCACCTCCAATATAGTCCAGTGATAATGCTTAAAAAGTAAAAAAAAATAACAGTTGAAGATTCAGAGCTTTTCTTTGCGTGTTGCTTATTTACAGTCGTAATTTCAGTTGTAACTGTTAGAATCTACTTACTCTCAGGGGCAGGTTTACAGCTTAGAGGTTATCATCACTGACTCTAAAAAAAAACATATGGAGCATCCCAGCCTCAGGTTTTGTGTCAGTCATTAGTGGGACAGATTTAGGACTTCACCTTCTTGGAATCTATCCCTCCCCAGCAAAGCCCTTTCCCTTCAATGTTCCCCCTGTCATATAAAACAATACAGGACAGAGTGACTGAATAGTCTGCAAGCCTATCAGGGAAACCTGACACAGCTAGCCACGAGGCCGGGCGCTTTGTACTGTAGCTGCAGAAGAACTGCTCCAGCAGCAGAGCACTGGTGAGGCTCACAGAAAGATGACTCATCAGCATTTGTTGTGATTCAAACCCCCACACTGGAGGAGTTTCCTCTATGTGCGTGTAAGGGTATGGAGATGCAGTTGATGTGTAAAGTATGACGTGGACAGATCACCGCTTTAACATGTTAGACAGAAGAGAGAGAGAGAGGAAAAAAAAAAGACTGTTCCTGGTGCGGTGCGTACTTCATAAGATCACTCTGTGCTTTCAGGCGTACAGCATCGGCAGCCTGCTGATGCATACAGTGACAGGGAAATGAATAAGGCCCCTCACTTTTCCTGCAGTAATCTCCTCTTCCCTCTTTGTGTGGTGATGTATTGGGGCAAAAAAAATCTAAAAATAAAAGTCAGTGATATATTTCAGTCAGTGCAGGGTGGCTGTGAATGACTGAGGTTATGTCATCTCCAAATTTAGATGAAAATTCATCTTATGTGTAGAAATTTCTCACAGTCAACTTGAGCAAAGAGAACCTAAATTGACAGAGGAAAGTATTTTCTGACTGTTTGTAAGATTCCTCCAGATCTTATTTTGTTGACTGAGTGTCCTCTGTTGTTGTGAACCATGTTAACTACCATTTCATACTGTGTTCCCTGATTTAGCCTCCTGCTGACATGGTGAGGAAGTCGTTGCAAGAAAACACGCTTCCCCTGGCTCTGACTGTGTGTGCTTGTTGTAGTTTCAGCTGCATTAAAGATTAAAGAGCATGCCTTATTGTGAGGAAACACACTTAAACACACACATTTACACACAGTTTTAGAAAACTCTTACAGTCCTACATTTTTATACACAAAAGAAATGTTTGCTGTGTTTATGCACATGGGTACATGCAGTTAGATGAATGCACATGTTTTCTCTTAAATGTATGGTGAGTATGTATGTATGCACATGCATAAACACACAAACTCTGGAGCAGCAGCTTTAAGTGGGGCATCGGTAGTCATGGTTACCAGATCTGATCATGTTGGAGTCACAGCACATGTCATAAAATGGGAAACATCAACACACATAGATGCCCATTCTACATCCTGTATGACATACTTAGACATTTAATGAGGTGCATGCATATACGATGCTTACACACACACACACACACACACACACACACTAACACACACGTTTCCCCTCTTGTTTTATAGCCCCCAGCTGAGAGAGCAGGATTCCAGAATGGGGAAGCGAGGGAACAAAATGAAAGAAAGGCTGAGGAGGCTAAGATGGGGGAGGAAACGAGTGAGGGCATGATGGAGAAAGAAGGGGAGAGCGCAGAGTGGTGTGGAGAATGGAGGATGCAGTGGGCATCATATCAAAGCACCCGCTCTATCCGGGCACTTGGACAGAGGCGCCTGTGTGCATGTGTGTCTGTATGTGTGTGTGTGAGAGAGAGAGTGTGTGTGTGTGTGTTTTAATTTTGCACCTGTTGTTCCAGGAACTGCAGTTTCACAGCCTCGTAAATCACCTTCAAGTAAAGTTTCTCCGCTCAGGGGTCAGCACCCTTCAGAAAATTACATGAGGCACAGACACAGTCAGCTGGGATTTCTGGCTAAAGCAAAGAAAAAAAAGTGCAATGGACATGACAATTTCATTTTGAGGTTTACAAGCCAACAAATGTCAAACCACCCTTACTTAAAAGATTACACTAGATTACACAGACCAAGAACTAAAGCTTTTATCCTGTTTGCATAACCAGAACGAGTGTCTGGAGTAATCAACTTCATTTGGCTGAGTTTTCGGTGCTTTATTACGTCAAAGCTTGTTTGTCTGTTTGAGCTTTGAACAACTGCGCTGGCTAGTAGCATACATAGCCTGGTAGGATCACATTAGCATTTGTTTTTCAGCTTTTTGTCTGAGTCAAACTGTGAACGGAGAGAAGTTCAGTGTCTACTTTTTAGCTCCAAATGTCCTTAAAACCAACTTCTCGGGAAAACATTTAAGACATTTTATATTTAGTATATCTAAAGGCTAAAATGTGTTCGCTAGCTAGTTACTGATTGTGGGTAGAGATTTGATGCAGGGAGATTATCTGACATGGTGAGAGTGAAAAGCTGAAGAGTAATGAAGTTCCTCTGGAGAAACATTTATAAGCTACCTTGAATAGAATAAAACTTAATGTTGGCATGTTAGCATTTAACGATTCTTCTGGCACAAAGGACGTTTTTCTACTTTGGGATTATTTAAAAAAGACTGAAAAAATGAAGCAACATTTTTTCCCCTCCTTTCTTTATGCAATTTCTTTGACCCAAGATGGACCAGGCTTTCAGAGCTAAAGATAAAGTTCCTGTTAACATGTTACTTTGCTTCTGCAGTTGTGTAGTGGTTCCTGATTCTCTCACGGCAGTTAAATCCTCAGAGTCGAGCTCTGCCTCCGAACTCTTTGCGTCTTTCTAGTTGACCCTGTTTTCCATCCCCCCTGTTCCTCTGGATTGCCTCTTGACACCCTCCTGCTAGCTGGATTTCAGAGCAGGCTGTGGTGCTCTTGAAAGCTCACATACTGGGTAGCTAAAATGCCACAGTCTTTAAAATATTCTGTCATGATGTGATGAATATTTCACAGTAAGAATATTTTTAGTAAGTGTTGTGTCTTTTCCTCGCACTCACCGAGGCACTTACTCCAACTGGAAGCTCACAGATGGGGGCAAGGTGACGGGACAGGAGTCTTTGCTGCCCGCCGCTGCTCTTAGCCCTGCTCCAGTCTGACCCAAACATGGTCTCAATGGGGAACACGGGTTAGAAAAGCCTGATTTCAGTTGATGTTAATGGTCATGCACCAAAGTCGAGGTGAGCTATATTCAGCTGGAGAGGCAGTCATTTCATCGTGGCCTTCAACAAGCTTTCAGTCAGTATGTGGAGTGTGTATGTAGGCTCCAGTCTGTGTGTAACATTTAAGTGTATGTGTGCTCCTTAGCCTAGCATCAGTGCATGGTCCTGAGGGGCAGCAACTGCTGATCCCTCACTTTTGCTCCGAGGCCCCCCTCAATCCTTCTCTCTCTCTCTTTCTCTCTTTCTCTCTCTCTCTCACTCTCTTGCTCCCTGGTTGCCTGGCAACCCTCCATGTTTCAGAAGAGAAAGGATTTGTTTCAGACGGGAAAAGAGAAAAAAGATTTGAAGGAATTGTTTAAAATGCGTAGATAAATCTGTCAACACGACGTACTTGCTCAGGCCTCAGCAATCTGGAATTTAGTGATGGCGGGGATCAGGGGAACCTCCGGAGTTTCTTACAGACATATTTCAGATAGTTTATCTGGAGTCAAGAAGAAGGCCTTTGACAAGAAATGTTTCCGACCCCTTTAATAAACAATTCTGTTCAATTTTTGTTTTTCATCTCTTTAAATACGACTCATGTTATATATAAGTTACATTATATTTACTCAAAATAAGACACAAACACTTGCTTGGATTAGTTTTCTGCAGTGTGGTGAGTTTAATCAATTTGAAATAAAAGTCTTACCCTTAAATAGTTAAACATTCATTCATAAAGCTGAATTAATGCTCTGCCACTCAGTGATGGTTCACACATATTCTTCTTATCTTCTTGGCTAGCTGATCTTTGTGAGTATTGCTTTAAATTTATTCAGAAGAGGAAGAATAAATAAAAAATATTTTCAAAGATAGTTTGAGCCAAAAGCCCATAGAAACTTGATTTAAATACAAGATCCCTCTTTACCTTATGAAATATTTATGGCTGTATAAACAACGAAGTTTGAGTTCAAAGAATGCTGTCACTGTTATTTATTTAAATTTAAAAAAAGAAAGAAAGTTAAAAACAAAACTGTGAATTCTCTTCAGACCAAAATATGAAAGTTTAACTTGATGAGATTTGATGAAATAATCCAGTTTTGACCTCAGTGCTTCTGGTGTGTTGATAGTTGGAGGTTGTAAGTGGTTTCATCGTGCTGCGACAAACTGCTTGTGATGTGATGATTCACATGTTGTAAAAGACAGAACTGAGGATGCCTTTGGTACTCCAGAATTTTCATTTTGCTTCCAGCAGTTATCTTCATTTCCCTAAAATCACACAGATACTTGTACTCCTTTACATGAACATGCTTCAGACTGTGGAGGGATAAAAAAACAGTTGACTGTCAACAGCTGAAGCTATTTAGAGTGAAAGAACCTGGGAGATAAGGAGGTGATGCCCTGGCTCAGCAAACTGTTCAATATTAAGCCTCTGAAACACCGACAGAAAACAATATTTACACAGAACCTTTCGTGTTGGTTGCACTGCTCTCTGTAGTGACTCCACACACAGTGGAAGCTCGTGGAAACATGGATTTCTATGTTTAAGCTCTGGTAAAATATATTCTCTCTGAGTCTGTGTGGTCCAGTGTCCCAGGGGAAACTGCAATAAGCTTCTGACTTGATTACACAGAGACACTTGTGACATTATTCATGCAAAATTACTTTTTGTTTATTTCAGTTGCATGCAGGCCAGGATTTGTTTGCCTCTTATTATACTGCATGGCCTACTTAAACGGGAGGTCAGTTTTTACATTTCCACAGCTCATATAAGGATGAGCAGTGTAAGGCCGCAGAAATAAAGTATTTGTGACGACAGATATGAATTATAATTTCAGCATTAATTGAATAACTATATCTGGAGAGGTGTAGTGCTGACAAACCTGACACATATGTTTCAGATAATTTGTGTATGCATGTGTGCACAAAAAGCACCATGTGCTATTTTCATCTGGCATTTGAACTCAGGAGATGAACCCAGATCAGCTGTTTGTCCTCCGGGGGAAGCTTTCTGATTCATCTATTGGCTGGCAGCTGTGTGTCACAATGTGTATCTTTATAAGTGAGTGTATGCCCCTTTGCCTCTGACTGCTCTACTATGCATGTGATGGCACAAGTACGTGAGTCGTAGATGCGTATTGGAAAACAACAAATCACGTCCCCTCTTACCTTACAGAGACTAGATGCTTCATCTGTATGTTGAAGTGAAAACATAGTTTGTTTTTAGAAAGAAAGCAGCAAATTTCTGTGTAGACGTCTTTAATTTTTTATTAATCTCTTCTTAATCTATTGTACACAATTGCAAGAAGGGAAAAGGGGAATGAGAGAGGGGTACAGTGGCCCTGAGAGCTCACAGCACTCCAAAAGCACATGGAAAAAGACAAAACACAAGCAAATTAAGAAAACAACTTCATCAGTCTGACAACACGTGCACAGCATTTAGAAAACATGCTGCAAAAACCACAACACAATGGACGAGTTTCCAGAGGGCACTTAAAAATGATGCACGCGTCCATTATTCGCTAGTATGCTAATGTCTGAATCATGTGATCATAATGTTAAAATAAATCAAAAGCTCTTACTTTTATCTCGTTTTCCAACACCACTGACAGAAAAAGAACCTTAATAGGGTGACTCAAAATCTGCATCAGCAACAAGCGTGTTGGGACATGTGCATCACTTTTAAGTGTCCTCTGGAAACACTTACATTGCGCTGCGGTCTATTTGCAGCACGTTTTTCTAATGAGTATTGTTGTGGTCTTTGCAGCACGTTTTCCAAATGCTGTGCAGGTGTTTGTCAAATTGATGAATGTTTTCTTAATTTGCTTGTTTGGTCTTTTTGCATGTGCTTTCTTAAGCTGCGGTGCTGTGAGCTCTCAGGGCCACCGTACCCCTCTTTCATTCCCCGTTTCCCTCCTTGCAGTGTATACAATAGATTAAGAAGAGATTAATTTAAAAAAGAAATAAAAATAAATTAAAGATACCTACCCCGAAACTAGCTGCTTTCCTTCTAAAAACAAACTACGTCTCAGTCTGACACAGGTGGAGCATCTAGTCTCTGTAAGGTAAGAGGGGACATCATTTGTAGACGGTCTCACATCAGGGAGAGGACTGTTGTGATTTGTGTTAAATAATAACACTGTTTGTATTTGGTTTACATTTTATAGGTAATTATTCAAATCAGGACAAAATACACCACAGTTTGACACTTTTTAACCCTCTATTGGAGAGGGGAAAGAGTGTAAATGTAGGAGGACAGATGTTGGAGTGCAGGAGTGACTGAGGAATCAGAGGAAAGTGTTGGTAGATATAAAGACTTCCATTTTGAGAAGAAGTCTGCTCCTTTTTATATATCCTCTCTCATATCTCTGTTCTAGTGAGGGTTTGGATTCTCATATTCAGAAATCCTCCTTATCAGCTGCAGGGCTTTCTCTGCTCTGCCTCTGTGATCTCTGCATGGCCGTCTCCGCTCCCATCGCTGCTGGCCGGCCAAAGAAATCTGCACGTCCAGACAAGTTGTGCACGTCTCTGCCAACACTGCAAATGATTCACAGACTACCATTCTTCATCTGAAATAAAATTTTTACATCGAAGGGAATGTAAATGGGTGAATTTAGATATAACATGGAAAGTAGCAGTGCAGTAAATCTCATTCAAGAATTTGCTACAAAGAACATTTTTAATTCAAAGGATGTCAAAGCTGTTATGAATTTAGTAGCATGGAGTCTGTTCTTCCTCTTTATTTGAAGATAATAAACTCAGTCTGGGTGTGATAATAAACAACAGCTGTAAAAGACTCAAACAGTGGAACATATGTACACATACACAAAGCCAGATTAACAAGAATAAAAACAGAACAGATTAAATATTTTTAAATATTTCAAGAAGTGGAGAGTAACTGAGGACATTCAGTATTTATTTGACATGCTTTTCAAACTGGCTCACTCCTTTCTCAGAGGCACTGTACAACTCTCTCTGTCTGAATTTTCTCCGCTGTTTGACCATGAAAACACATCACAGTTTGTCCAAGTGTGGATCTCCTCCGCTCAGTAGGAAGGAAGGTCAACAAGCCTGGCAGAGACTGAGTTGAAGATATGATAAGACTGACAAACCATCAGCTGAAACCAGGGCAAAGTATGTTGTTTACTGATGTATTGATATTGGCTGATATGATGTTTGACTGGTACAGAGATGCTTCCCTAATTTTATGCTCAAAATCTCAATTTTTCAGCTACATTTGCCAGTCATGGTCCATTTCCTCATCTTACATTAAATAACAATGTACTGACCACTAACGCTTTACTGCAGAAAGTATCATATTTGATACATGAGTATTAAGACCTCTATCTCATCAACATCATCAAATCTTAAAAAAAGGTATTCTACCCCTTTGAGGATTATCAATATACTAAAGTCAGCTGAAGTTTTATTTTGGCCCTTTTCAAAACGGCTGCTCTCACTTTTTCTTTTCCGGAAAATCATTGTTAATATTCAAGAAGTTGCGGTCCGAATAACATCAAAAAAAAAAAAAATTCTCATTTTTTAAAATAAGTATCTGCTTTGAATTAATGCATTTTTACTAAAAACTCCCTCAAAAAGTAGCCAAAACTAATCAAATGTGATACAAAAAATATATCATCGGAGCGCAGATGGCCTAGTGGTTTAGGTTGTGTTCCATATGGCCATCTGCGCTTGAGCGGGAAGCCGGGGTTCAAATTTGGCCTGTGGCGACTTTCCTGCATGTAACTCCCCACTCTCACCCTGTTTCCAGCTCTGTCCACTGTCCTGTCCTTTCACATTATAAAAAGTCTGCAATAAACTAAAAATAAAAAAACTAATAGTTTTTGTTAAAAGGGTCAATAAACATCTTGTTTCCAAAAAAATGAGAATTTTCTAACTATTTTTGATGGGTCAGGCCTTTAAGGGTTAAAATTCAAAGACTTTACATTAAACAGTTCTGCATGTCTTTGTGCTAAGCACCAATTGAACGGCGCAGATTCCCTTAATTTTGGTTGATTAGCAATCAGCCGATCCTTACATATGAAACCGATATTATCCACTAATTTTATCAACTTTATCTAGACCTTTTCTTTTGTAAAAGCAAAGCACCACGGTGCACTGTATTTTTGGAAAGAGGCTCAAAACAGGCCTGCATTGTAACCTGTTGCACGAGTATTGTTTATTTTTAGAATGTGGAAATGAACGACTGAAGGAACTGATAAATTTAGTACTTTGGACAGCAATGTTCTAAACTTTTCATTTATGTTTGAGAGAACTACCACATGTGCAGTTAAAACATGAAGTTTGTATTGTTTCGCAGGTATTGTTCAATGTTTTTCAAACCAAAAAAAATATTGGAACATTGAAGGTGTATGCTGAAAAATGGTATTGGCAGGTCAGGCTTTTTAAAGATTGGTGATTGGCCAGAGATTGTGTGATCAGTGCACCCCTGGTTTGTGCTCTTCAGACAGAGACTGCTTCTTTGTCACTTGCTCTGAGCGATACTGAAGATGTTAAACAACCTCAGTGATTCTGTGCTCCATGCACAGAATAATCTTTTACTATTTCTGTTAATCATAGACATTATAATTTGGTTTAGGTAAAAGCTCAGTTGAGTTGTTTCATCAACAACTCAACATATATTTTAGTTCTGGACAAGAATCAGACAAGTTCTGTATTTCCCTGGGAATTTTCAGAGGAGCAGCAGGGAGCAGAAAGTGTCACGACACAGTAACTCTTGAGTAAAGCATGAGCTCCTCAGAGTCATAACTTAGTTCAGTGTTTGAGTAAATGCTCTTGATTGCATCCCTTCCTCTAATGGAGCTTCATTCTTACATTTAAATCATGATGATTTTCAGGCATTTAAAAACTATAAACATCTGCTTAGATGTTGTAAACCACTACCAGCTCATTAAAACAGGAAAGCTCAATGCAATGAAAACAACTGACACATGTGCCCACTTGTTTTCACATGTTTAGTTTTCATACACTCTGTGTACAAACTTGATATCTTATCAGCCTTGGGTGAGATAACACTGTTTCCTTCTTTCAAACATATTACTGTGTGGGATCTGAGTATTTGCCTGTTGGGAATTTATTGCATTAAATAATTTTTCGCTTTTTATGCCACAGAGCAGCACTTCCTGGTGATGTGTTAGACTTACAACAGCTCTTCTGTGCTGAATATAACAAGGTTGTTTGTCTGTGTCACTCAGAGCAGCTGTACGATTACATTTGGTCTGTTGTGCCCCATGGTATACCAAGAGCAAGATGCCTCTTGCTCATTCTTTGTTTCAAATGTGTGTTTGTATCTGTGCATGCGTGTGTGTGTGTGTGAGAGAGAGAGATTGTGTTAAGGTGCTACCACACTGTCTGCTCTCTGTCAGCTTCACTTCCCTTGGGCATCAGTGTTTTCCTCACAGCTCCACTCGACTTTAACAGTATGCCTCCGCAGAGGCGCTGAGATCCTGAATAACAACAGTAGTTGTAATTGTATTTGTGTGATTGTGCTAAAGTGTTTTCAGAGAGACAAAGAGTAGTTGTTGTGTTTTGTTGTGGATCCATGTGTGTGTGAGTGTATGGATTTCCTTCTTCTCATGCGTTTTTGCTCTGCGTGTGCTCATTTCGGAGCGGGCTTGTTCATTAGGTCTGTTGGGAGGTGTGCTTTCTGCTGACTTTGTTTGGTTCAAACCCTGAGGCTGGTACTGATCAATAGCATCCCGGACCCACCATATCTGTACGCAGCTGATTGGCTCGCTGCATGGCAGGCAGCTGCAGCTTTACAGCAGAGAGTCAGACGTCAATATGTTACTCACATCTTTTTAGGTGGGTCCTGGATACACCTTTAATCACTGAGCGTGCATTTCTTTTTATATTTTTGTTTACAAAAACAGCAGCTGGAGAATTTTATGATTTAATGGTGTACAAGATATTGGAAAATGAAACTTACAGCTACATCTAACAGACAGCCCATCATGCATCGGGTAAACCTCTGCTTGTAAACTGAGTTTATTTTTGTTATTTTTTTTATTAATAAATAAATAAAGAAACATCAGGAAAAACTGTTTTTTTTTATGGGTGTGTGCACTCATGACTGAGCTCTAGCATTTCACTGGACTAAGATTCATGGTTCATTTTAAAAAAGCACTTAACTGTTTTTATTTCCTTTGGTGAATGTTCAGTGTTACTTTTAATAGTGTTTTGGGCTGTTTTTTAAGAGACAAAGTCACTTCAAATATTTGGTTCTCTCCAGCAAATGTGATTGTACACTGAGACAGCAGATAAGCATCAACACCTGCCAACCTGTGTGTGTCAATGCTCTCTTCAGGTCTGGACGACTGTCTCCAGCAGTACGTGAAGAGTTTCGAGCGGGAGCAGATGGGGGGAGAGCAGCTGCTGCACATCACCCATCAGGAGCTGGAGGAGCTGGGTGTCACCAGAATAGGACATCAGGAGCTCATCCTGGAAGCTGTCGACCTCCTCTGTGCCCTGGTCAGTCAGCCGCTGTTACTCACTGACTTCTTTCTCTCATTTTGGGAGGAGGGAGGAAAAAGACATCCTGGAGATCTTTATAACTGTCTGTCTGAGGGTGTCAAAGGCATACTTGGAATCAGATTGCTGTGAGATCAGAGTTTGGTGACCTAGAAGGTTTAAAAGGCAAGCACACACAAAAAAAAAAAAAATAAATGAATAAATAAATTAACAAATACATTAATATTAGAGCACCACAATCGTGCAGTCTTTGTTGATTTTGTGGGCTTGAATATTTGAGCTTTTATTACATGAAGCAATGCCAGCACAAAATGATGAGCAGCGTCTCAGTGATTCAAAGACTTAAACTTTGAATCAATCTAAAAATCTAACATTACTTCTTGTGATTTATAAAAAACACTTGTCTGAAGTTGTTTTGATTGTGTAACGAAGAACTTAAGATTTCCAGTTTAAGAATAAGTGCTGAACCCAGTGCTTCCATCTAGAGCTGCACAGTTATGGTGGAAATAAAAGTCAAAATAACCTTGATGAATATTTACATTAATCACAGTTATTGATTCTATACACATTTTCTAAATTACTTTTTAAAGCATATTTAGCATCTCACTGATTGATGGGACAACCTCTCACATTTTGGTCAAATATTGCATCGAATGATATCAGAATTTTCTTTCATAAGCAATTTGGCTTGAATTGGATGTTATTATAAATAAACACAAAACTTTTTTTTTCCAGGCGAAGAGTATTTTCACAAAGTGGTGAAAGAACAAAGACTTTTAGGCTTCTAATTTTTTATTGATATTTCTTTTAATAAGGACCAACAGGAAATACAGCTACAGCATTAACAATGCTGCAGCTTCACTCTCTGGTCTCACTGAGTCCCTCTGCTTTACTAACACACCTCAGCATCCTGCTTTCTGCCTGCTTTGCTGCTGTCATCATACTCATCAACACACAGATCAGTGCCGTTATAACAGAATCACAAGGGAACCATGAGTTGTGATGTTTGGGTGAGTTGACAAAATAAAATTGCTGATGAGTATTGACAGCAGAGCAGACACAAGGTCTATCAGCAAAGACAAATGGAGAGGCAGAGCGAGGGAGGTGTGTCTGTGTGTGTGTGTGTGTGTGTGTGTGCATGGAGAACAGAACTGTGGGGAACCAAGTTAGATTAACACTGATTGCGAACAAACAGTTGGGAAGACAATGATATATAACTGAACTTCAATTAGACTGTGAAATGTATTTCTGGGAACACTGTATTAATTTTGTCTTAAGCTTCTCCTGCTGGGGTCCACATGCTCATTTCCACTTCACCACAGCACAAATAGACGTGAGTACACGGCATCAACCGCGATTAACTGCTGAGCATCCACCTGAGATTTGGACTATTGAACATACAGCCTGAGTTCTTTGTAGATGTAGCAATATTCAAAATTTAAGGTCTTGTTTCCTTTGTTCAAGTAAAATTTTATTTGATTATTATATCAGCACCCATTATTTTTCTACAAAGACTCATTTTACATGAATAAGCTGTAGATAGTGATAAATGTTTAAAACTTGCAGAGACTGCCGGAGGTCCAATAAAGAGCTGTTTTTGGTGGGACTGCTAAAGAAATCTTCACCAGTATAAATTCATAGTTGTTTATTTTCCCACACCAGTTGTTGATATTGAGTTAAGAAACAGCTAGAAAAGATATTTTGGCCCTACTTTGTGTGTGCTTCCTCGGTCACTGCTGACTGTCTGTGCAGTGGCCCTGCTCAGGATTAGGGAATTAGGGGGAATTAGGTGCTACTCTCCCAGAGCGAGAAAGCGAGAGAGAGAGGAAAGGAGGCAGAGAGAGAGGAAAAGAGCGAGAGAGAGAGAGAGAGATAGAAAGAGAGAGAGATAGAGAGAGTGAGGGAGAGAGAGAGAGTATGTAGAAAGTGTATGCAGAATGCACCTTATCTCCCAGGCACACATGGCTGGATTAGTTGGTGCTGTTAAACTGTGTGAGAGTGTGTGTAGGCGCGCATGCTTGTGTGTGTGTGTGTGTGTGTGTGTGTGTGTGTGTGTGTGTGTGTGTGTGTGTGTGTGCGTGTGCGTGTGTGTGTGTGAGCTAATCAGCACCTCTTCTCATTCAAACGTTCCAGCATGGGAATGAGTGTCCCAAAGCAACAATCACCATATGTCCTGGAACTGGACACACACTTAATGTGCAAGCACACACACACACACACACACACACACACACACACACACACACACAAACCACACAAACCACACAAACCACACACGTGGATGCCAGGTTGATGTAACTCTAAAATTACTGCTGTGAGGGATTATTTCCAGCGTGGTTCTTCATTTTTTTGTAGTTGCAGCTCTGTCTGTCTTATCAGCATTCTTCAAGTTTCGTTTAACAAGGTCATTTTGAAGATGTATTTGGGGAAACATCAGCATCTGGGGAGGAAACATGAGCCCAACATATCCCTTTTCGACTGAGCTGGTGCTTAGTGCCTGACTTGGACCGAGAACTGGTTCCTAGAACTGGTGCTTAGCAAATTTAGAAAATATCCCAGTAACAAAAAAACAAACAAAAACAAAAAAACCTTATCAAACAAACAAACAAAAAAAACACAAGTATAATCAGTCCCAGGGTACAAATTGACTTCTGTCTTCGTTGACCCTTGCTGTTGCATAATTGCAGAGTCCTGAGACCTCACCATTCCTTTGTTGAGCAAAATGTTTCAGTGTCGTAGAAAAGACAGCCTGATCTATATGAAAGAGACCCATGTTATGATAACATTAAAGCTTGCTCCAAGGTTGCTTTCGGATGGAGTATTTCAACTTTCCTCCTCTCATTAACTCTATTTCCAGATAACAAAGACATGCAGCTCTATAGTACCTGCAGGCACTGTGGATATTTGGGTAGTATAGGATGATTCTCGAAAGTCAGCATTATAAGCCGTCATATAGAAAGCAGAGCCCTGCTCCCCTGGCTCGACCATTATGCCTTTCTGGTCTTCCTGCAGTTTAAAAGTGGAGCTCCTGTGGCCCTGGATCAATGCAAGTTCCAAGTGCTGACTGGGCTTTCAGTCTCGCTGCAAATGTGGAAAGTCCCGTCTTTCATGTCTATGCAATCGAGTTTTTGCCCCTAGCGTCTATGCTAAGAAGGTTTCTGGGGGTTCAGTGAAGTTTCAGCAGAATATGCTAAGGAAGGGGAATAATTTAAGAATAGAGTGCTGTTCATCCCACTGTCAGGATTGCAAGATGAGTGAGAAGGACATTGAGATCGATATGACTGTGTTTAAACTATAAAACAAACAAACAAAAAATACTACAAAGGCGTCAATGGATCAGTTTTCTTTTTCTGAATCATTTCTTTTTTATTATTATTATTTTGTAAATTGTTTCACTAGCGTGCTAGAATGTGTTGTTCTACACTCACCTGTTCTGACTGAAACAATGTGTTTACCCATGTTTTGATTACTGTAAATGGAGCATTTCTTTGCATCATGTTGAAGCCTTCATCAAGGTGCCAAACTATTAAACTGAGTATTCTCACTGGACTAACATCAGAAGTCCAGAAATCTATCATCAAACTGATGTCAATGATGATGATCAGACCCTGAAAGTACTCAGAGATCAAGTCTTATAGGGCAGGTAAATGACATCTAAAAGTGGAAATACATCAAGTAAATATTGCTCCAGAAGTAATTCATTTATCAAATTTATTATTTAACATGACACACCATGGCAAGTGCTCTAAGATGCTAGGCTAACAGGTTCTACAGGTGGTGACTGAAATAAATCAGTAACCCAACACTTTCTCTTTGTTTGAATCCAAAATACAAAAAGATAAAATAACAAGCTATTCATGAAATATAATTCATAAAAAAAATTCTAAAGACTTTTTCTTGAATTCATCAAGTCACAGGTTTAGTAGCTCAAAAAATTCAAACAAGAATATGATTTAATAATTAGAGCAACAATTTACTGCTGAATCTAAAACTCATTCAGAGTCAAAGGCAGTTTAGATTCTATTAATCTGCATTCTAGACAGTTTTGAACTGTCCATCACCCTTAACAGTTCACTGTTACACCCCACCTGAAAGTGGCCCTCTGGGCTAAACAATAATCCACAAATGATCCATATAAAAATATTGAAAAATGCCTTTGACAATTATAAATGGCATTCATTAAAACTGAGACATAAAGGAATTAATATCAAACACAAGACTAAATCATCAAACTACAAAAATTCCTCAGTAGAGGCAGCAGGGCAGCAGTCCCCAAACCAAATGCCTCTCCCTGCTGTAAGCTGCAGGAAGCTTTGAAAGGCTGGGCCCAGGTGAGCCTCACCTGGAACTGACCCTAACCACTACACCACCTTTTTTCTACTAGTGTCCTGATTTGGGTAGCCTAGGTTTTTTTTTGCTTCTGAGAAAAAATAAAGCAAGGTTTCAAACCCTGTTTCATTGATATACTTTCTTTCTTTTTCAGCACCAGCTGAATGGCATTATTCCTGGCTAACAGTGGACATATGGCAGAGTACACCCTGCACAGCTCAACAGTCTGTGTGGATTAAAACACAGACTAACAGTTTTGTATCTGCTCATTGTGCTGGGCTTTTAATGAATCTCACCATCTTTAAGTTTAGACTGAAGACGGTAAAACAGGGACCTGGAGGAAGACCCACTCAATCTGACAGATCTTCTGCCTTTTTTTTATCACAATATCTGACAACTCAATCAGGTCTTTAACAACACTGAAACTTAAAATATCTCAGCATATTCCATAATAATAATAATTCAGTGGCTGCTTTATGTTTGGAATCTGTCCTAATTCTCTTCGTGCTGCTTTTGTTCAGAGAAAGTGATTCAAGCTGTCACATCTTCTTTCATGCAGATGAGTCAGCTTTCTATGTTAGTGCCACACTCAGTGACTCAAACTCCATTTTAAAATCCTATTATGCCAAAGTTGTGAAATAGTTGTCTGTCATTTACATTCTGAGCCCGTTTCATATATATTTGAACATTTATGCTAAATGTACAGGAGTCCTCGGATGTTCCATATAGGAAAGCATAAATGAATTTTCAGCATTCTGTTCGTTTTCCCCTGGACAGTGCCGTGTCGATGCTCTTTTAACTTTTCCAGTGATGGCCCTGGAGTCACTGTTTTATGTTTCAGTCATAATTCAAGTCAAATCAATACATGGAAAGATTTTTAATACAGATAGTGTTTGAACACTGCAGAATAAAGCTTTAATTTTAGACAATCATGAGGGAAAATATCATGAGAATTGTGTATTGAATACGAAAAACTGCTGCTTATATGTAACTACTTAAAATAATCCTGATTTGGACCCAGATCTTCCCAGCTTGGCAACACACACGAACACACCCCCAATCAATACTCTTTCAATAAGAAAGAGCAACATGCTCACTTTGGTGCAAGTTGACTAAAAAAGCTGAATGTTGAGACTGAAATATGAGGCAACTCTGATTCGCTTTAAAAAGAAAAGGGGTGAAAGAGTGAAATGTTCCTCTCTGCTGAAGTATTTCATAAACACAGTTTGAATGTGAATCTGTGAACAATGGTAGCAACATCAGCATCGAGAAGAGGCCACTCCACACGTGGCTGCTATGGCAACCACATCGACATGAAGGTGGAGGGGTGGTTGCTCTAATGGCATCGCCCTCTTACTGTATTGATTTGACACACACAGGCGCACATATGCATGCACTGCTCAAATTATTTCTCCCTTTTTCTCCACACACACACATACACACACACACACACACACACACACACACACACACACACACACACACACACACACACACACACACACACACACGAACACACAGAGTCATTGGGCTGGACGACACAGGGCATTATTCCTTCGCTTCATCTCAACACTCTGATCCCCGGAGAGAGCTGCACACAGCTTTAGATTTAATCATAACACAAGCTAATTACAGCTGCGCAGACATGTATGCTCTTGGTTCATGTATATACGTGTACATTCACGCAGAATACAGAAGATTATACAGAACACAGGGTATGCATGACCCAGTTTCTGTGAGATTCATCGCTGGGTGCTCGCTCTTTCCCTCTTGTCTTCTGCCTCTTTAGTTCCTCAATTCCCTCATTCCACCCTCTCTCTCTCTCTCTCTCTCTCTCTCTCTCTCTCTCTCTCTCTCTCTCTCTCTCTCTCTCTCTCTCTCTCTCTCTCCTCGCTGCCACTGTGAAACCCTCTCCTCTTTGTAGTCACTGCGGTCGTGACTGTGTAGAATAGATCTGGAGGCAGAGGAGGAATAGATACGTCTAGCTAAGCCTGTGAATCTTGCTATACAGGGATGTGTGTGTGTGTGTGTGTGTGTGTGTGTGTGTGTGTGTGTGTGTGTGTGTGTGTGTGTGTGTGTAGCCTTTGTGTCAGCAGGAATCAGGCTCTGTCAGGCAAAACATGACTGTAGGTGCCTTGGGACACTGAGCAATGTGGCTCAGTGGGTCTGTTTGTGAGCATGTGTGTGTGTGTGTGTGAGAGAGTGAGAGAGAGAGAGAGAGAGAGAGAGAGAGAGAGAAAGAGTATGTGTGGGTGTTTATTTAAACGGCTCACAGACCAGTAATAGGCTACCCAGTATCCTTATTTTGTGCAGAGTTGATGCTTCGTGGGAAAAAAAACAAACAGTTTGTTTTAAACGATCATTTATATTTGAGTTTATCTCACTAACTACCTGCAGGAGAATTATGACGTCTTTTCTGTTGCACCAAACAGAAGTATTTTATTCAGACGCATAAAACGCGCATTAACTGTTCACATCAGGTAATATATTGCAGTTGTTTCATATTAACACTCTCTAAACCTTTAGTTCAGATTTAAAGAAGACATATTTTTCCAGTTTTCCTTCAGAGTGAAAGAAGGCTAGAAGGAGGGGAGATTAGCTTAGCTAGGCACAAATACCAAAATCAGAGGGAGACAGCCTTCTCTTGGAAGTTAAAAATGTCTTTACAAGCATCTCTGAGCTCACTTACCAACATGTCAAGTCTAATTTTGGTTCCTTTGATCCATACAAAGATACAAATGTCTTGATAAAGGTGATAACAATGATGTTGCTGGCTGTTTAAGCTAGTTCTGTTCCTGTTTGTCACTACTCTAAAGCAGTTTCTTTAATTTCAACATTACTTTCCATGTAAAAAAAAAAAAAACAACAGTTACATAGAAAGCTTAACATACTTTTTTTTAACTAAAACTGTAAACAAAAAGAACCAAGCTAGCTTTTTTTCCCCAGCATTCACTCTTAAGGCTAGGCTAACCACTCCTTGCGTTGCTTGATGCACATACGCAGCATGAGAGTGATATCCTCCTGCAACATGAAGATTCTACAACTAAAACAATTTCTTTAAAGTTTGATTAAAAAAACATCTTTGTAACCCAAAACCTCAAAACCTCAAAAATTAACCCCAAAGTTGATGAACTCAAAGTTATAGCCAAGCAATAGTACCCACAGTTTTCATATACACAATGTGTTCAGGTTGTAGACAGTTTAATATACAGACTAGTCTCCCTAATGTCACCCATCTATTCCTGATACACAGTAATGAACTCTAAACTGAAGCCAAATTGGATATGCTGACTCTAGAGGCGGGCTATGAGGCTCCTCACTAACAGCTACAGGGTGCCAGACCTGTCAGTAACACTGAGGCTATATTTTCTTAACACCCCCCCCCCCCCCCCCAAAATACAGTGTGTGCAGCTAAAACATTAGCTTTTCACAGCCAAGCCGTTTTTTGAACCAAGTTGTTAACATGTTTTTTTTATGCAGAAAAAGTCTATTTTTTATTTTTATTTTATTATTATTATTATTATTATTATTATTATTATTATTATTATTATTATTATTATTATTATTATTATTATTATTATTTTGGCTTGGTGTGTATGTGGTTTGAGGTCTTTCTACAGCCAGTCGCAAGCGGACACTCAATGAACTGTGACTTTTAGCACTTTAACATGCGTCATTCTTTTTACACCGGATGTTGCCCCTTGGTTCAGGCACAGTGTGTAGCAGACATTCTGGATCATAGTACAGCCCAACACGTTTGTTGTAACTACTGGGATAATGAAGTAAATACAGACTTGAGGTGCCTCATTTAAAATACAGACTCGTCCTCTTAGGTGGCGTTTTACCACTGATAGAAGTCTAAAATGTGTGTTCTTGTATGTTTCTCCTTTCAGAACTACGGCCTCGAGACAGAGAACCTCCGGACTTTGTCCCATAAGCTCAACGCTTCAGCAAAGAACCTCCAGAACTTCATTCTGGGTCGACGGAGGGGCGGGCACTATGATGGACGAGCTTCCAGGAGGTTACCCAACGATTTCCTCACCTCGGTGGTGGATCTGATTGGAGCAGCAAAGAACCTGCTAGCCTGGCTCGACAGGTAAAGTCTTCACCTGAGTTGGTAAAATTATTGTGGCAATGATAAATTACAGTGTAGTAGAAATGTACCCGCCCCCCTGTAATGAAAACTCTACACATGCAGTTTTGGCTAACGTGCTCTCATAGCTGTTAGCATAGCACATGGGTTATTTTTAATGGACAAAAATGGTTCATTTCATTAAATTCTTACCTGTGCAGCTAAATTGTTAATTTAATGTTGCTTTATATCCAACATTTGTTCTGAATATTGTGACAAATTGTTGAATCAATCACTGGTGTGTTATCAGAGCATAGCCCAAATACTGAGCTGTCAAAGCTTGTGGTTTCCCCTTTCTTTTAGCCTTTGTGCTAAGCTAACTGTATGATACATATCAATGTGGCATGTTTCATCAGTTTTCTTAAATGCACATGAGAGCATGCCAGTGGACAAAACACAAGGAAATCTTTGAATGTGCAAGAAAAGGTGTGCTGTGTGAGGTTTGATCAGCTGATGTAAGCATATGAAGATTTGCACACACACAAATAAAATGTGTGAAGCTTTGGATCCCTGAGTTTCACAGCCTCCTGACCAGAGACAGACGCAAATATTGTTGTTTGCTTTTATCACTTGCTTCTGTGCTCTGAGAGGAATATATAGCAGTTTTTATGGCTCAGTTTCTCTGTCCCATCGCAGTTTTGAAATCACACCGCCGGTAATTGAATGAAACAATCAGAATAAAGTAAAATAACCTGAAGTGAAAAATAAAATCACCTCCTCTAGGCAAAGTAAAATAACTCCATTTGTTAAAAGAATAATAGAATAATATGTTATATTCATTTACATGCAGTTTCATTCTTAAGCAAAAACATTATTCCAGTTTTTTAAGTCTGGAGAAATTGAAAAGAAGCAGCAACAAAATGTAGTGCATTTTGCACTTCATCTCTTGTTCTTTATTGAATGAACACAATGTATTCATTCAATGTTGGTATTGGATCTTTTTTTGTATATATGCATTCTTGGGCAGTGTGAATAAAACAGTTCTTTTATAAGAGATGTTTCAAAATGCAATGAAAATTAAGGCTTTCTTCTCTATTTTACCTTTTTCAAGGCTCAGCAAAAATTCATCTAATTTCTAAGGTCCTGGATGAATATCAGATGTTGTGAACTTTGCTTTATTTTTTTTCTGTTTTGTCTGCTTTAGGTCTCCATTCGCCAGTGTGACAGAGTATTCATTACTGAAGAACAACATTGTTCAGCTCTGCCTAGAATTAACAACCATCGTACAACAGGTAGTTACACACACTCACAAACACACAACACACATGCATCTAAGGATTTCTTATATCCATCAAACCCATATGATAAAGGTCACAACTGGCAAACTAAAGTGGATTTGTAACTTCAGTATAGATTGTTTTGGTCTGTAGCTCTTTTTTTTTTTCAATAGATTTGATTTTGAGTGGAACATATGTCCACTGCCACAGGCTGTTTGCAGCATGGCTGATGGGATGAGTAGCTCACTTACACCCTGAGGAAAAGTTCTCATTGACTCATTCCTTTGTTTAACTTATGGGCACTGATGGAGAATGAACTAGGGATCCCTCCATTTCCTGTCCTCTGCCTGCTCCCCCTCTGGCTCTCTCTCTCTCTCGTGTTGATTCACCATGCTCACACACAAATACACTTGTTAAAAACTAAAACTGGAGCTACACACTCACACTGATATTGTGGAAATCTCTTTGTTTGGACAAAAACTATGTCTGCTATCCTGGACCCCGTCCATATCCTCCCTGTAAGAGCCTGCTTAGAGTGCATCAGAGTGGGTTTGTATGTGTGCCCAGAGTAAGTCCTGGAGCCGCACAGATAACACCCATTCCCTCTTGTAAGGGCCAAAGGAGAGGGGGGAGAAGGGGTCCACTGTAAGGCCACAATGGGCCAAATGAACATGTGGTTGCCAGGGTGCAGCAAGACAGACAAAGGTGGCAGCAAAACCCACAATAATGCATCAAACAGATGAATTAGCTGCTACCATGCACATCTGGTGGATTCAGTGGGCTGCTCTCCCAGAAATAGATTAACTATCAGCTATCGTTAAATAACAATCTGTCACATTCAAATTATGTAGTTTCTAAATCCTGCAGTGGCTCATGCTGAAGCAGAAAAGATCCAGAGCTGGTCAATCCGGTGCTTTGGTCCTCCTCGATTATAAAATACTCTATACTGTGGAAAGTTAGAGATTATTTAGCTGACTGTTGATGTTCTTGCTTTGAAAAGGAAGTCATCTATTTTTTCCTCTACTGGATGTGCCATTTCTTTTATTTCATTCTCTCCTGGTTGCTATATTTGGAGGACAGAGATATTTGAGCTTCTGTGCGGATGTGCACGTAAATGCTCGGACCATCTCATGTTTTTTCGTCTTCCTTCTCCTTTTACAGGATTGCACTGTGTATGAGACAGAGAATAAGATTCTTCATGTGGTAAGTTTCTTTTAAAGTATTTACTATGAAACTTCTGCCTTGAAAAATGAAGTTAAATGAAGTTAAATGCCAGTCAGATTCAATTTCACTAAACTGACTTTGGTTGGTTAATTTCTCCCCCGTGTTTCTGACCGACAACAACTGCAGTGTTATAATGAATGCAGATACAGATATGCATCGGAGACCCAAAGCGGATGCATCCCAACCATGATGACATAACATGTCTACAGCATGTTGATAACCTGTTGTTGAGGGTCAAGTTGAGAAATATTATTAACTAATTTCATCCTAGAATCTGTCTGGCTAGCCCCTTGTTTACATGACTTTGGTGAAGTGGTATCAAACTAATCATCTCACCAAATGAAACATAATTTCTCTCTGAAAGTAATATTCCAGTGCACACACATTCTGTTTTGGTTAATATGAAAGCACAGTTGTTAACATGTTTCTGCTGATAGAAAAATAGGATGTGGCTAAGGAGTTCCTGTCCCATGTTTCTGTTGTATTGTGTGTTTTGTGTATGTCAGAGTTTTGTGAGTGTGTGTGTTGGAATCTGTGACCCAAAATTGTTCGTGTTATGGTCTAAGGAAGCCTGAGGCCTTTCGGGAACTCTGTGTGTGTGTGTCCTCCTGCTGTGTGTGAATTTGTAGTTTGCATATGTGTGTGCGAGCGTGTGTGTGTGTGCCTGTTTGCATGTATGACAGAGAACCGTCTGCATCCACGTGTGAAACCGAGTGAGCAGCGAGTGTCTGATGTGGGCTGACAGTTGGATTTGGGACACTTCCTGCTGCCATTCAAGGTCAGGAGGAGGAAACCAAATGAAATGACGGGGGAGATCATGGAAAAATATCTGAAGATTTTATGCAGAGTAATAAATTCCTGGTTAGATCTCCCCGCAGAAGGTTGATGTAGTTGTGCCTTTGCATAACCTCTTTAATAACCGTATACTTTATGTTGGTCTCATCACAGGATATTGTCCTCCATGTCAATGTGGCGTCCCCCTTAGATTCTTCTGTTTTTGAGCCGTTGCTGTCGTTTACCTCGGTTGTTACAGGCCTGTTGATGACATATCCAAACACTTAAAATGGCTCTGCACATGTGTGCACACAGACACACTCTCTTAGTGCCAGACTAGAGCTAAACATGACTAAGTCTGTTATGTGTGGGAGGTTTATGTGTGAAATAGGGAGACTGAGGGAAGGGAGACAGAGAGCGAGAGAGGAGGACGATGTGTTGATTTGAGATTATACTCCCCAGCTGATCCTTGTTTACTTTGTGTTCCAGTAATAAATAAAGTGGAGATGAAGTGACGTCCTACACAGCACGTATAGGAACCTGTGATGTAAATTCATGCTTTGCACACATACTTTGGAGTATAACTGGTTATCACAGCTGAGTTTATTCCTTTACTACCACGAACAGGAACAGTATTATTCATAGATTTTTTTTTAAATCTATATTTGAACTCCAGTGTTTTTCATGTCTTTTTTGTTTTCATTATTTATGCAGACTTTTACCAAGGTTCATTCTCACAGGGATGTTCCCATTACACATAAATAAGAGTGGATTACCCGTCACACATTCTGCACAGGCACTGTTTCATACTCAGGTCAGCTCTGCCGTTGCGACTGTAGTTGTACATTTGTCAGCTTCTGCTCAATAATGCAAAACTCACTGCTCCTCTGCTCTCCACCAGACTCAGGCCTGCAGCAATCAGATGGACAGAGATAGGGTGTGCATGTATGTGCGAGTGTGTGTATGCATGTGCATAGTGTGTGTATGAGAGAGAGAGAGAAGGAGAGAGAGAGAGAGAGGGATAAGATATGAGCATGTGTGAGTCTCTGTCTGATGAAGCGTGTATGAATATGTGTGTTTTTATGTGCATGCATGCATAAGGATGAGGGAAATTACATAAGACTGTCCTAGTTGTGTGTTTTTCCTCTCCCTTGTTTTCTACCCTTTCCTCCTGGACCCCCTCCTACCTCGCTGCCTCCCTGCTCCTCCTTTCCTCTCTCCCTCTCTCCCTCTCCATCCTACTGTTTCTCTGGTTAGGTTCATATTAGCCATGACATGAAATCCTCAAGCATGTGGAGATGATGCATTAAGACACTGTGCTCCAGTGTGTGTTAGCATATTAACATGCATTGGAGCATGTGTTTGAGAAAAAAAAGGTGCAGGTTGATGATGAGGAAAAAGAGTGTGTGGAGCTTAATCCATTTGGCAGTGTAGTATGTCTGCCTTTCTGTTTCACTGCACTTAAATCTCACGCCAGCTAGCCACATTAGTCAACTCCCCTGTAATCTGGGCTCTTATTCTCCAGAGGTGTGCCAGATCAAGGCTGGGTATGGTCACAGCTGGAGGAGTTGGCTCTTGTCTCAAGGCCTGTGTTAATCCCAGGTCAGGCTATTAGTCTGATGATCAAAGAGTGATACAAGCACAGAAACACAAAACTGGTGCTCCTGGGACATCACACGCTAAGTCTAAGTCTATAGACTGGAACAGATATACTCTGCTTTCATTGTTTACCTATTCCTTCAAACATTTCCTCTATGGCTGCACAGTTAGGGCAAACATCACAATTAATTTAATCATTAAGCACTATTATTTAACAATTTATGCAAAACATTGTTTGTAGTTTAAAATTTAAATGTATGGTAATTAAGAACAACTTAATTTATAGACCCGTTTTAAAAAAATGAATTGCAAAGTGCCTTACTGGGACAGCAAAACAAAACAGTCTCACCATAAGAGCAGAGAGGCAAAACCAGGAAATGCACATTTTAAAAGACATGAAATTCATCTAAAAAATAATCTGTTAAGACACATAAAAAAACAGCTTAATTCAGGTTAGAGTTAAAATCAGGAGAGGTTATCCAGTCATGATTTCAAAAGGGGTTTTTGCAGAACTCTCCTGAATTCCAGAGCAGATCTTTCTCATGTTTTGGACCCCTCACATCAAACGCTTTGTCACCTTTAAGTTTTCAGGTTGGTATTGAAAACAGAAGACCTCTGCACAAGAATCTAAGGAGATAAAGAGATGAATTGAATATTAAAAATATTTGAGATTACTAAGATATAAGAAACATAGTTCTATAAGGTTTTACCCTGTGTTATTGTGTACACATTTTGCGTCAAACTGAGACTTCAGACCGGGTGTTTTTCCTAAATTTTGTGCATTCTTTGGATGAAAATTACAATAGCAGAAAAAGTCTTCTATGTACAGTGTTAAGACTGAAGTGATGGTGTCTGACCTGATACTGGACAAAGAACAGGGACTTTTATCATCACTCTTGGTCTTCATCAAGTAATTACTCTGCAGTTTTGTGGTGTTTTTAAGAGGAGGTATTATGCTCCCCTATGTTTTAAACATGGATATAAAGTAACAATGCTGGAAGTCCATTATAAACATGTTTGATCTTTCATATGTTGTAGGAATCCCTGAATCTGTCTGCACACTGCTCAAAACAATCCATTCTAAAAACAGCATGAAATCTTCACAAGACTTGTGGAAATGATGAGATCATCACATGAAGATCTCCTAACTGGTTCATGACACATTGGAGGGGTGGGCCTCAAACACCAAGGTCTACCTGTGACTCTGCACCCAAGGGGCCTCCAGAGGTCTGGCCAATCAGTAGAAAGGGAGTTTTTGGAGCAGAGAGCTAAAAAAAAACCCAGTTCAAACAAAGACTGAAATTAGAGTTTTATTATTTTTATGAAAAATATAGATTTTTTTTAATTCATGTAAGGTTACAACGGAGATACCAGAGGAACAGTGTGAAGCCTAAAAAGAAGCACAATTCTCTCTCTGTCCCTCTTTAAGCTTAAACATGTTAGTTTTGTTTCTTAGCTGTGCAGATCAGTTTCATGCACTTTCTGAATTTTACTTTGTTTTTCTAAACATCCTTTGTTTTCAGACCAAAATAAATACAAACAACCAATGTCAAGCTGTTTGACTTTTGGTTGTGGTGGATGTTTTATTCCCCCCCCCCCCCCCCCCCCCCCCACAAACTGATTAGTGGTTGTAAATGGTTCATGACATGCTGACTACACCTGAGGCCAAAACCTTTTAGTTGACTGGTGGATGAAATGACTGTTGGCTTAGGAAAATCTTAATTTCATGTACAGTGGTTTTCTAGGTGTATACCATCTATTTAGTGCTGTCAGTCATGTTTACTAATCCCTGAAATTCCAAACCATGATTGGAATTTTCAATTAATTGTATTAAATAGATTTCTTCTTTCTTTCCAAATGAAAGCTCAGTGTGGATGTCATGAATGGTCCTGGGTGTCTCTTTATAAAACGGAAAACCAAACAGGCAATGTAATGCTCAAATAACTGACCCAGAAAAAGATGCTATGAATATATGAGCAAGAGACAGAGAGAGGCAGAAAGACAGAGAGAGAGAGAGAATATGCATCACATGGTCGGCTCACTGAAAATCCTCCACCTTTTCCCTCACACTGAATGAATCATAGGCTCTGAGCTATAGTGTGTGTGTGTGTGCGTGTGCCTGTTTGTGTGAATGCATGCTCTGAATTGTGTGAGAGCTGAGGATCTCGTCATTCCATCACTTTAATCTGGTAATTGCTCATTAGAACTGAGATCAGAAGATTATTTTATGCAGGGTTCATTACTGCCATGCAACTTGTGTAATTTTAGTCTAGGTATATTCTCTCACATGTCTGTGATGTGCCAGCATACAGATGTGTGTGTTTGTGAGTGAGTGTGTGTGTGAGTGAGTGTGCTGTGCTCTAAGTAGAAACGCAATGATGCAAGATAACCAGGGTAACCGTCTCTGTGAGCCCGCTCTAGTCAGTCAGCCAGATTAGAAGGCAGAGATGCTGCTGGAGATAAATTAACTTGCATGCGTGACCAAGCAGACAAATAGCCTGAAAAACAGTTGGGGCTCTTAAAACAAAAGCAAGGTGAAGCTATGCATTTTATTAGACATGCATGTGATGTGCAGGAATTTAAGAGCAGTGTGAAAAAGAGAGTCAGCTGTGTCTGGTTGTATGTACCTGATCTGAGAACAGAAATTGCCTCTACTTCAGAAAAAATTACAGATGCTTACAAATAGAATGTGTGCTCTGTGATTTAGATGTTAGAAAATGTCACCGGGGCACCGTAGGGCCTGCTGGTATCGGTGATGTGTTGTCCTGTCTGTGACAGTGTCTTGTGGGCATGCCCGTGGACCAACTGTGACAGGAAACAGTTTGTGTGCTGGAGTGATGGAAGTGGCGATGTGGAACAATCTGATGAAATGATTTCTGTTTCACCTCCTCCAGCTAGGTCACAGCATCCCTCGCGGACCAAAACCAATCTCAATAACTTTCTGTCTTCTCTTTTTTGTCACTCTCTCCCCCTTTCTCTCTCTCTTCTCCCATCATTTTTCCCTCCTGCTTTCTTCACCTCCGATGACACCTCCAGTGTAAGACCTTAGCAGGGATATGCGACCATATCATCTCTCTGTCATCAGACTCTCTGGTCTCCCAGTCTGCCCACTTGGAGGTGGTCCATCTCACCAGCATCATGCCCAGTGAAGGCCTGGTAAGCCAACCTGAAGATTCACACACACACACACACACACACACACACACACACACACACACACACACACACACACACACACACACACACACACACACACACACACACACACTTGCTTCCACCAGAGCTGTGGATGCTGCAAAGATGCAGTAATTAACATATTCATTAAAATCAAGCACTGGAATTGTGTAACGTAATTGAGTAACCGCACAAACATCTATTACCTGTTTGCGTGGGTCTCCTCCGCCTTACAGAGCATTTCATTATCTTTTAGCTACGGCTTTTGGTTTTATTGCTCAAACCTACGTCATAGCAGCTTTATAAGGTTATAGTATGTCTATGCTGCATTTCCAAGCTTGTAACACTGCTCCGAAAATCAATGTAGCTGTAAAGCTTCTGGCCCGGTCACATAAGGAGTCCCAAAGGACAAAACCCTATACAAGCTTTATAAGTAGTAGTTGTGCTACTTTGAATATTCTTCTTGAAATTCAGACTTAAAATGGAATTTGAAACATTATAATTATTCAATGCCTTCCTTTTGCTAATTTATTATTGAAGGGAATATACCAGGTCACAACTTCAAACCTGAAAGCTGTTTCTTTGAAGAGTTGAGTCAAGTCCTTAGTAGAGTAAAGTTTAAAGTTCTGAGGAAGAAAAATACACGTTTAAACAGCAGCACTGGACGCTGAGCGCTTTGGTGAAGAGAAGCTTGATATTTGAAAACCAACAGGAGTTTTGTCTCTAGCAGACCTCTACTTTAACATCAACAAAACACAAAATTTGAAAACTATTTAGTTAATTAATGACTTTGAATTGGAATTCTAGTAAGAGTTTGTAGTCAATGAGCAGGAAAACCAACAATACATAAGTCAAAACACAGCCTAGTTCAAATGTGACCTTTAATTTAGGAAAGAGACGTGGGGACATGGTGGTGATAACATCACCACTCATTGTCACTGTTGTTGTGTTGCAGCTGCAGATCAAAGATATGGGATATAGTTTTAACTTTTCAAAATACTGAATAATGTTTTACAAGTTAGCAGTTTTTAACACTGTCACAAATATCACATTAAAGGGGAAGTTTGATGTTTCCCCATATTTTAAACACGGATATAATATAACAAGGCTAAAAATTTCAATACCAATACTTCAACTCCAGTACCGGTTCCTGAACAACACTTTTTTGATACCAATTTTACTAAGCACACCGTAAATGTGTATATAAATGAACTTTCTTCAATCAATCCTTGTTTTTTTTTTATATTGTCAAATTAATGACCCTCCTCTTTCTCTGGGCTTTTGACGGGCAAAAGTGACTCAACAGAGAAACATTAGCACAATTTATTTGGATGTAGTCGACTGCTCTGGCTGCAACTTGGAGGGACCGCTGTGAGAGAGGAGTCTGCCTGTGAGTGTTATGGATAGCTCAGTGAGAGGCAATGTGTGCTCATCAGTCTCCAAACTCCAGAAAGTTGCCACATTTGTCACTAGTTGCTTTAAAAAAAAAAAACAAAAACAAATAAACAAACAAAAAAAGATGAGGGGTCAGACAAGTTGCCACTAAATTGACAACACTGTCCTGTGTGACGCAATCATATATAACATTACAGCCAATCACCAGTGACATTATCAGATCTTAAACATGTGATTAACCCTTTGGGTACCGAAACTCGGCACCGAAAGATGAGGCATATTTTGATACTTGGTACTACTGAAGCATTTTGGTCGGTGCCATAAAAGAACCAAAGTTCAGTACCCACCCAGGTTCATGACATGTTGGGGATTTTCTTTTAGCTGTAAACCACATAAAGCCAGTATAAAGCATTAAAAAAGCACAATACCTCCTCTTTAAGAATAATGCCTTTTAGTCACTGGTCATAAGCAGTGAGATATCATTTCTATGACAATATTTGAAAAAATTTGGGGATTTTGCTTTTCCAATTAACCTCTTGATAACGGTTGATATTTGCAACATACGACGTCAGGTCTTGATGCAGCTGAGATGAACTTTGTATCCCACTAATGTCTGTTGATTCATATTCTACACACACCAAATAGTGTCAGATGTACTATGTCACAACATATTGGTCAGAGGGTGAACCTAATATATCTCTGTATATATTATAACTTATTTATATCTAATGTATGTGCTATATTTAAATTAACAATCTCCATCTCAATTTAACATCTGTAAGAATGCAAAAACACACAAAAACTTTTTGTATGTTTGTTTTTGTAAAGTTGTAATTCAGGCAGTAAGGGGTTAAGGTAATCCTAACATTTCTGTGATGCAACCAAACAGTGAAATAACTTAATTTACAAACTAGCTAGTTTCAGTGTATGTTGTAGACTTGGTGTGGAATTTGCAACGTAAAGAGATTTTTTTCCTTTGACTTTTGGCTCTTGTGAGTCCAAACTCCAAAGGAGTCTGAATCAGGTCCTGAAATGGAAAGGGTTAAGGGCACAGATTCATAAATTTAAAAGGAAGCATGTTGTGTTGTTCACTGTAACCCTGTCCATCCTCTGCATTACTGTGTACTGAATCCTATGTGTGTTCCTGTGTTTCAGGGGATGTACATCAAATCAACATATGATGGACTCCATGTCATCACTGGAACCACAGAGAATGTGAGTTCATATTTCACTGAGTCAGGAGCTTTAAACTCCAGCAAACAAATAGTTTGGTTTCATATTTCGCAAAGACACCTCACCCACACTAAAATGTATCTCACATTTTCTATCGTCATCCTTTTCATCTCCATTTTTTTCTGTCTCTGCAGTCTCCAGCAGACCAGTGTAAGAAGATCCACGCAGGAGATGAGGTGATCCAAGTCAACCACCAGACAGTGGTGAGTGGGGAAGTTTCCAAACCCAACAAAGAGTCACAGAAATAAACTTTCCATGTGTTTCCACTGTGACTGCATACTGCAGACTGCCTTCTGTTCTCCATTCTGTGCTGTGCTGAAGAAATGTCAAGGTACATGATGTCTGCTACCACCACCACCACCACCACCACTGCCACCATGGTGCTTCCTGTCCTGTGCCTGTGTCGCTATGTAGGCTAATGAGACCTGCTTTGGGAGCAGATTATAGGACGATTATTACAAGACCTTTGTTCGGTCCAGCGTGATTGTCGGAGCACACTTTTCTGGGATTTGTTCCCATTGTCATAAGAAACTCCTGAAGGAGGCGTCTGATTTGAAATGTGAACTCATGTTCCACTTTCAGACTTGAATAAGTTGTATTTCTTCCTTCAGCTCATCACATTAGAGGGGAACGCAGAATGGGCAGCCATTTTAAATGGAACAGTGCTTTGTGAGAGTATGTGATTGAGTGCGCTGTCTATTGCCGGTTCTGTAAGCTCTGACACAAACGATTTGTTCCAGCGTTTTTTGAGATTTCCAAGGGGGTAGAAAAGAGATTTGTTTGCAGACGTCTTTCATGTGCTTTTTCGGTAAGTATTTCCTCGTATGTCTGGATAGGTGCTGCTCATGTGAAAGTGGCGTGTAGGCGCTGGGGAGCAGCGTTGATTGACGCGCGAGGGAGCTGCGTGTTATCTCTCTCCCTCTCTCTCCTCGAGGTGACAGTGCAGATCGCACCCCGCCAGGCTCGCAGCTCCAACCGCTCATTACTCCCACAGCTAGACCCTCACCAACTCTGATCCCTCACCCTGGGGGATGAGATAAGCAGGGGGAGACGGAGGTGTGTGCGTGCGATGGGGAATGGGAGGTGAAATAGTCAGGGGATGCTGGGAAGTCGCAGAGCTGGGAGAGTGGGGCGAATAAGGAGGAGGAAGCAAAGAGGGACTTAGGGAGGAGAGGAAGCTGATGAAAGAGAAATGGGGAAGAGGGGGGGGCTAAATCGAGCTGCTGAAGAGAGAAGATGGATACACTCTACCGTCAAACTCTCTGTCAACATCTCTGCTGATAAGTTTATCTAGTGAGACTCCATATTCAAAAATTAGATTAGTGTGAGTATTGAATGAGCAAATTCCATTACATTATAGAATCATTATGTGGGCCTAACTCACGTATTTAGCTACAGCGCTGCCTTCATGTCTATGCATGAGCTTCTGTTTGAGAACCACTTCAAAACAGGGCTCGCAGTTTTTAGCTCCGCTTCCCTTTTGAGGTAAAATGTGGAATTTGCTCAAAAACAAACTGATTGTTTGAAGAGGCAACATAATTATGTGGAGGTAGAAGCATCTGGGAAAATAATGACGACCCCGGGGATTTGAAAAACCTCCTCAGCAGCAGTTTATATTCTATTATTATTATTATTTTTGTTAGGTTTCCCTCCGTTATCTGCGTGTTTGCATAACAGAACTCTTTTAAACTGGCCTGGTTAGATCTGTGTTTGCTGTATGCTGTGTGCTGTCCACTGCTGTGGATGAGCAAACAAGAGTGCAGGAGTTTAGCTCGACGAAAGCACGAGTTCATCTACAGGTCAGTCAAATCAGTATTTCCCACTGGCATTACAACCGGTTCTCTGTTGGCTGATCTTGGTGGTGATATGTTCAGCCAATCTTGGAGGCAAAATGCTTTGAAAACTTTAATTTATTTTTCAGAAATATATATATTTTTTCAAAATATGAGATATAAGCTTCTTGCTGTCTGGCAGAAAGCAGATGCTTAAAAGACAGCCCCTGTAACCGATCTCTGAACCATCGGTAATCACACAAAAATGACGCAGCCTCTGGGGACTTGTGAAGTAGCCAGTGCTGGAGCACAGATGGCCCAGTGGTTTGGGTCATGCTCCATGTGGCAGGGGCCTTTGGGCGGGTGGGCGGCCCAGGTTCGGGTCCGGCTTGTGGCGGCTTTCCCACATGTCGCTCCTCACTCTCACCCTGTTTCCTGCTCTGTCCACTGTCCTGTCCTCTCACATTAAAGGCATAAAAAGCCCCCCCCAAAAAAAACGTTTAAAACAGCCACTGCTCACCCGTGTAAAGCTGGCCACACAGTGGAAGATTTTAGGCCATATTTAGGGACCACATTGCCTCTGCTAATGATCATGGGGGGCTTGACCTTATTCGGGGCATGTCGTAACTGATTGTTTGTCCTGATAATCCTCAAGCGTGTGGAGTCGATACAAACATTTTAATGCACCCCAACCCAGGTCACACAGCCTCCAACAGAATAACCCCAGTAACCAATGAGAGGACCAGACTGGAACAGCTCACAAACATGACAGTGAATATAAACTAGAATGTACCCTGGGCCAAAAGGGACACTGAAAAAGAAGGACAGCTAGTTAAATTATTTACTTTTTTTTCTGAAAAACAGAACACACTCCAGGACAGGGAGCTGACAGCAGCCATCGGTCTCCACTTTTAGCTTCTGAAGTCACGTTGGATCACACAAGTTTCTGTGAAGTCTCATGTCTCTGAAATCTTTACCACAAACGTTAACTGCAGGCAGCCAGCGGTGTGATGTGAAGAATCAGCTGGTACCACAGGCGTCAGTTTGTTTTGAAAAGTGTGTGTGTGTGTGTGTGTGGGCGGGGGGGGGTTTACTATTAGCAAAAGTAACTTAGGCGAAGTGTTGGGAACGATGGCTATGCCTGGTTTTACTTTAGGTAAGACTTATATCAAATGCAGTAACGGCAATGGCTTATTTCATGTTTTGAGTGTTATGCATTTTAAGTTTTCTTACCCACTGTAGGCATTTTTTAGAGACATCCAGTCTGTGCTCTTCAGCAAAATTATTTATTTATTTCATTTTATTTTATTTTTTTTATTTTTAAACCAAGATTTAACCATTTAAAAGTTATCTTGCATGGCCAGAGTGAACCACAACATCAATATCTGGTCCAGGACTTCTTCTTCATGTGCCAGTCAAGGTTTAAAGTCCACTCCGCTGTTTGAGAGGGGATCACTAATTAAAAGCTTGGAGATGCTGAACATAGCATCTTATCCTGCTCACCACAGAACAATTCAGTAAACAGCTCTAGATTATAACAAACCACAGATATCTTGCACATTCTTAGTTTCCATTTAGAACCCTGGCTAACCAGAGGTTAGCTTACTGCAACCATCTTTGATCATTCAAGCAGACAACAGGTACGAGTTTTCAACAGTTACGTCTCTTTGTCAGTGGTCTCAGCGTGACAGTCCTTTCCCTGTTGGAAGTGGTCCTCAACCCTTTTTCCAATCACATCTACTTTTTGGAACAAGGCATGTTTAATCATTTTGTTTTTCTTATTTCCCTTTTTTCATTTTTGCTGTTCATAGTGATTAGGAAAAAGCTAAATGGTTGTCATAGCTGATGGGTTCCAGTATTACAATACAGCCGATGCATTCATTCTTTTTTTTGCTTTTTCTGCACATAACACCAGTGGACAATACTAAATATGGAAACCAATATGTTTCTCACACCAGTAATCCAGTCCCACATCTTGATATTATGTAGTTCTCTGCAGATTTGTGTTTGTCAGTTTTACTCTCTCATATGTCTTATGCTCAGTATAAAACCTTGAAACTGGTTATCTGGAAAACCATATCATGAGCAGAGATTCAGTTTGTGTAGTGTCGACTTGAAGGCTTTTGACAAATGGACTCATTTCTTTTAACATCATATTTCAGTCCTGTGTTTGTAAATCGCTTCATATGAATATGCGATAACATGCTTATGCGTGACCTTTGGTCTGAGTGGACTGCAGTATCAGCTTACCTCTGAGGCTGCTCTCGCTGCTCTCATTGCCGCTGAGCGTTGTCTGAACCCAGACTCTTCTTTCTGAGCTGGCCAAAGAAAACAGGAAACATGCCACAAAAGGCTGACACAGACTGGTCATCATTATGTCAGGAATAAGGTCAGAGCGGTCCTGTCTGTGTGTTGGTGTGTGTGTGTGTGTGTGTGTGTGTGTGTGTGTGTGTGTGTGTGTGTGTGTGTGTGTAAGCATGGTGGCCTCTGCGGACACTTCTAGTAGCTGAGACTCGTGTAGCCAATCAATGGGCTGACGAGTGCTGCGAGCTCTGGAGACAGGCTGGCCGGAACAGGAGGAAACAGTGCAGTCAGCAGTCCTTTCTTACTCCTCTACCATGCTGCACTCTCCCAGGAACTTCAACATCCTGACTCAGCTTTATTTTAGTATGACTGTGCTCAGACCAGTGGTAGTGGGACAGTGTGAAGCATCATGGTGGGGTTTTGCCTTAGTGGTTAATGGGGAAAATCTTTGTGACGAGCAAAATAAATCTTGTAGTTTGAAGATATTTGGACGTAAGTGCATCCAGAGATCAAACTACACGGTGATGCCACATCAGACAGCAGCAGATGGAGACCATCCACTGTAAATTGATACAGACACTTTGCGTTCTTTCCTTCTCAACGTGAGGCTTCAAACCAAAATATCACCACAATAAACTCTGAGATACTGCACAGATGTAGCTACAGCACTGAAGTCTCTTTTCTGCCAACTAATACATGTATTTAACTTACTGATAAAATGTCAAAGATCCCTCAGGTCCATGAAGTCCAGAGCAGCACGGACTGATGTGATGATTTGAAGCAGACATTCATGGCTTTGTAAAGTCCAGTGACTGTTATGTCAGTTTCATTCACAGTTCTTTTTCTGCCAGTAAACAATGCTGTTTCCATTTTAATATTAGATGACAGATAAGGAATAAACATTACTGTTAACAAATACTTTCAAATTAATAAGCATGAAAGGAACCAACTGAAGAGACATGAAGCATGTTGGAGAAAAGCTGATCTGAAGTGTGTTTTAATTTTCTAGTTTGAACTATCGGTTATTATTGAGGAGGCAGAATTCAAAACTCCCCCCAAAACTCATGGACCACCAAGCTAAATAGCCCCAGAACAACAGCCCAGTTAGAGAATTGATGTATTATAAACTCACATCATACATGTGACAATGTTTTTCAAATAATTTTCCATACCTCTCCTCCCCCCTCCATCTCTCTCTCCCCATACACCTTGAAAGTTACACACGGTTACAATGATGATCCTCTTTGTTCGCAGTCCAAAAAAATCCAAATTCTATATACCTGTACTCATTGTGGTATTTGTTTTTCGCTTTAAAAGTGGACTTTTTATGTTCAGGTCGAGTTTCACACATTGGTTGAGGGTTGATGCTTTACGAAGGCAAACTAGTGCTGACACTAATGTTAGCTTCCACGGTGTCCACAATGCTCTCTGCAGCTGAATCTCTCTCTCAACCTCTTCCTCATTTGATTTTCTTTCTACTGTACCCGTCTTAAGCGACCAATACGTGATGATTTTGCCTGTAGGCTCATTAATGGAGAACTAGCGGACACTGATGTCCTTAATATTTGGATGATATGCTCAGTACTAACTGTATGAACAGCAGCAGGTGTGATCTAAGACAGGAGGTATCATTACCTCAGTGTGGTGGTGGGTTGAGGCAGGTTTCCTTTAAGCTCATGGTGGTATTCCTCAGAGACGATGGGCTCATGCCCAAAGTGCTTCATGTACAGCGATGTGTGCAGTGGTGGCAGTTTTTTTCGGTAGCCCGGTGTGTGTGCTCCTCAGGTGGGCTGGCAGCTGAAGAACCTGGTCAACGCCCTGAGAGAGGACCCATGTGGAGTCATCCTCACGCTGAAGAAAAGGCCCCAGAACACCCTGAGCTCCACTCCAGCCCTGCTCAGGAACGTCCGCTGGAAACCCCTGGGCCTGCAGGTAAAGCAGAAACACATGGAAGCTCAGTCAGAAGTATTTTAGCAAACTGTTTGTTCCATCTTGACCTGAAAAATGCTCACCCAGTGACATGGTGCTCTCCAGTGAAGAATCGAAGTTTGACTACTCTTCAAACCTCCTACTCTTCAGTGTGCATACTGCTTGTGTTTATATTCAGGGGTTTGAGGTAGAAAGATTCCCCAAGGTGAACAGTAAGTTGTCTTGTACCTCTGCCTTTATTTTTGACTCACTTTCAGCTCTTTTTTTCCCTGCCTATGCTCTCCTTTCTCCTGCTGGCATTTTAAAACAAACATTTTCAAAGGAAACTTGTTGGGTGTTTGACCTTGCATCAATACTCCTGTTGAGTGTTTCAACAAGTCTCTAGATTTTTTTTTTTTTGCAGCTTGCCATATTGCTGGCACAGCTTTAAGCCATTCACAAATGTGTTGGTTATTTTTACCACTATCTTAAGTGAACTTGCGCGTATGAAAAGGCTACATTTCTAGACACATTCCCTTTTTAAATAACTGATTTAAATGGTGAAATCCAGCCTGAATGTCCTGCCAGAGGTAGTACAAGTTTACCAATCAACTCACACACTTCAGTTTATAGAAGACTTTTGGCCTTGATTCATTTAGCATCCGTTGCAATGGACAACATTTTAAATCTAGATTTTATCCAAGAGGAATGCCTGTTTGAAGTGCTTACAGCTCAGAGCGGATGCACGAATTTCGCTTCAGGACAAATACCTTGTAATGTTCTGTCTCTCACTCAGAGCAAATTTTTGTGTGTGGATAGAACGTAGCTGTGTGAGGAGGACAGAGGAGCGAGGCGAGGGCTAATCTGATGCTGCCTGAGTGCTCTCTGCAGCAGCCACTGTCATGTTTCTGCACATCTTTGAGTGTATAAAGGCAGCACGTATACATGTGACTCCACATTCACATGTGCGTCTCTGTTTTGAGTGCTTTGTCGATCCGATGCCTATAGTGTCCTTGAAATCAGAGAAAGAGAGTGTATCGCAGCGTCTTCAGCATCTCTGTCTCTAATGAGGTTGCTGCCTTGTTGGATCAGCACTCTAAGTTGTTTCCATAAACTTATTGTTATATTTACTGCGTGCAACAGCAGGGGATTGTGGGAATTCAACCCTGATGGGCTGCTAAGACACAGATGTGCCATGAGCACCTAGATCAGAGTGCAGAGATATATGTGGGAGAAGAGAAGAAAGGAATGTTTTAGATTTGTTCTCTCTCAGAAAGACTGGAGCTCTTAATTATTCATAAGCAACCACAGGCAGCTCCACTGGCTCTGAAACAAGAGCTGCTACTCAGCAAATACTGGAGATAATGCACCGAATCCAAAATATCCTGCTAAACAGCCTGTAATCCATGTGTGTGTGTGTGTATTTTCTCGCGCACACACTCACAAGCGTTGCCCTTTGAAGGTTCGTCCATCCGGATGTGTCCAGTCGAGTGTGTGTCAGTACATGTATGTGCAGGCATGCAGAGGGGTGCATCCGTTATCTGTCTGGTTGCTCCTTTGAGAGCTGAGGGAAATGGGTCACTGCACTCTGTGAGCCTGATCTTGTCTCAAACTGAAGACTGTACACAGCACCAGAACAAACAAACATTCAAACACATGCACTCTCTCACCGCTAAGCCTCGTTTCAGAAGATAAATTGTGCATCTGTGAAGTTTAGCCCAAATGTGGCAAATGGCTGGATTATCACTAAATCCACAAAGGCAACAATTTATCTCAAAAATTATCCTGTGATTCCAGCTCCAAATCCCTCCATGGCATCCTCCTTAAGTCCTCTCAGTAACAAAACCCCCTCTCTCTCTCTCTCTATTTTTCTGTTTGTGCTTTCACGAGTGTTGGTTTTCCAGCATGATAGGAAGAAGTAAAAGCAGTTCAGTGATCCATTGTAATAAAACGATGCCAGAAAGGATTTTGATGAATACATTGAGGAATACTGTGAGGCTGCATTATTCATGCAGGTCTTCTGTGCTGTTCTAAAATGTGTGTGTGTGTGTGTGAATAAGAGCCTGCTCCATGTGTGCCTGAGGACCACTTCAGCATCCATATCACAGGTCACTTCACCAGTAACACGTGTGCCTCACACAGCCCGTGACCTCGCTTTCATAAATCTGTTATATGTTTAGATACATAAATAATTACTCTTTGGAAATGTGTGCTATTTTAGGCAACAGTTATGTATTATTAACAGACTCTGCTGAAAGAGTGAAGGGTTATCACTCCTTTGATTTCTTACACGCGGCACTTCTTCACTCTATTTCTGTGACTTTTCTTATAAGTTATTCCAATGCCATTTAACTCCCCGCAGATCTTTCACAGATGAATGTTTGATCTCAAATCTTAAATCTTAAGTTTCCAGTTGGTTATGAGACGCACTCAATTAAAGATTTATGTGAGCCACAAAAGAAAACGAGAGCATGAACGGCGCTATTTTCGCATTTCTGTGGCACTTTTTTAAAATCCTTGTCACCACCGCTGCGAGGTAGGTGTCAGACAGAGTGATGAGCAGCAGGATACCGACAGAGCCTTTGTTTACATTTTTAACAGCGATGATGCAAAGCGAGAGGTAAATGTGACTGTCAACAGACAGCAGGATCAGAAAACACTTCTTTACATGCACGGGATAAGATCAGCAGAGGCAGAGCGATAAAATCAAATCAGCCAAAATGTCTTATAAAAAAACTATTTGTCACCATGTACAGCTCGTCTTCAGCCTGACGTTAAGAAAAAAAACTTCTCATGTTGGTCAGTAATGAAGAAGAAATTGCAGTTTACTGTAAAAGCTGCAGGTAGAGGTTGATGATGTATCGTTATTTGATTGTTCAAATTCTTATTGAAACTTGTTGGGAAAATAAGACTTCTTTTTTATTATTTTTTTTTAATGACGAGATTTAATCAGACATGCTAAGACTACATCGCATGGCTATGCTACATGCTAAGTAGGCTTTTGGGGTCACTTAAATAGGACAAAGGCATCAATAGTGTATTTAATGACAAATATATAAGAAGGACCGGGGCCGCTATCTGTTAAGGTAAGTATGGAAACACATTACTGCCATGCCTGAAAAAAAAAACTATAACACATTAGTGTGATACAGATTTTTCTTTTCCCAGTGTGGCAGCAATATGCCTCCTTAGGTTGGGCTATTGAATCATTTAAAGGAGGGACTTTTTACATTTTAAAGTTAGAACAAAGTTTAAATTCTGAGTATGAAAACTTGAAATCCTGGAATAATTCTGAGATTTAAGTCAAAATTAATTTGAAAAAAAATCTGTTTTCTCATTCTGAGATTAAATTTCTGTATTTTTTTTTTTTCAGAAACATGAGTTGGAATTTAATTTTGTTTCAGAACTGAATAAAGCAACAATTTGTAGGGAAAAAAGAAATCTGAATTAAACTGACTAATATCAGAGTTTGTCCATAGGGGGCGCCAAAATTAATGTAAATCAAAAGTCTCCCACTGGACCTTCAAGTAAGAAAGCACCTCTGTTCAATTTAATGATGTTACATCTTTTAAACGTAAATTTCATTTGATATAGGATTGACTGCGTTTACAGATTTTATTTCTTTTACAGAGTTTTTTAAGATTTTATCCCCTCAGAGAGTTAATGTGATGTTGAGTGTGTGCCTCAGGGTGTGTGTATGTGTGTGATCATTTTGGCTGTGTAAATGTGAAAGCTGCTGGATGGTTATCACTTGTGTGGGCAGGATTTCAGCGGTAGATTTGAAGGTAATTTGAAGTGGACGCTGCAGGGGTCAAATGGTTTAAGTGCAGTTTTAACAGACTGGATTTCCGCCTGCTGTGACGGTCCAATCCCTCGCTACTTACGCCCCCCTCCTCCTCCTCTTTTCCATGCAGGCAGCAGTGGGCTGTAATCACTAAATTACTGTTTTCACTCTCAGCTCCAGTCACCACACTGCACCGCTCCCCCACCTCACGCTCTCTCTCCTGCAGTCTCTTGTTCTTTGTCCTATTTCCTTTGCTCTCCCTTCTTTCTCTCATGTCCCTCTTTTTCCACCCCGTCTTCATTATTTATTGTGTGGCTGACTTACTGTAAGCTGAATTCAAAAGAGGACGACTGTGAGAGGGAGAGGGGAGGAGGAGGAGGGGATGAAGACAGAGAGAGGGGATGGTGGAAAGGAGGAGGAGGGAGGGAAGGATGGAAAGTTTGGAATAAGAAATGAATTTGCCTAATGCACCGCTGATGAAATGATGAAACACTGGGCTTCTTTAATGAGAACACTGCCCGGCTCTCCACGGCTGAAGCTCTGTCTCTGTTTATCCATTCTGTCCACACTCACATCTCTTCTCTAAAATGGAGCTTCCTCCTTAGACATATACTGTAAAACAACCCATTTTTCAAACCTTTCCCCTGGGAGAGTTCTCTTGGCAGGATAGACGTTTGTCAACGCAGCTGTTCAGACTGAAAACAAATATTCTCTTGAAATTTGGCCTGACTTTCCATGACATCAGAGAAAAGGCATCCTGTCCTCAAGGAGGACCTGATGACAAATTAAACTGCATGTCCTTGAGCCAAGCTGAGGTAGGAGGCCATGCTAGCTTCCCTCCAGCCTCTTCTTCTCCTGTGGCACTAAAGAGAGGAGAGGGGTGAGGTTAGAGGAAGAGCGAGGAAAGAGGAGGAAAGTAGAGGTTGTCATGGGAACAGACATGGAGAGCCCTGTGTGTGTGTGAAGAGGCTTGAGACAAAATGACAGAATAGCAAAGCGATTGAACGTGGGAGAGGCTGCACAGTCAGACAGATATAAAAAAAAAGACTACACACAAACACAGAGCAGCTTCATGGAAGCAGATCTTGTTTGTGATTCAGTGAAATCACAAATAACGGATCTCTTTCCTTCAACATCGCCTGACTGTTTGTTTTTGTGAGGCAGAAAAGACCCCTAAACCACCCTCCTGATTGTAACTCAGTGCTTAAATGAAGTTTCATCTCTTCTCTCTCTACAGCCCGTCCCCACCAGCCCCACCAGCACCTCCCCCACACCTGGTGGGACTCTGGGTATGTCCAAGATGGACGCCCCCAGCATGCAGGACGTCTACATCCTCTCTCCTGTCTCTGGACTCTACAGCACCAGGTCAGACACTTCCACTCATAGATGTTTGATGCTGGTGATTAGGTTGATTATCTCAGTCCTGCTGATGAAAGTGATGATGGCGCTGATGACAGATGATGACAGATCTGCTCTCCTCAGGGAGGAAATGGGTCTGATGTCATGTGACGACATCAGCCGCTACAGCGTGAGCTCCCAGTCTGGCTCCAAAGGTTCAGAGGCTGTTAGCTATTACCTGGACCAGGACAGCGGTCAGTTCTTCTCACTGCTGGAAGGAGATGGACCTCCTGGCCCTGACTATGACCGTGGCCGCAACACCGGGGTCCGCCGGCGTGACAAGACCCCCACCCATGGTAAGACGGAGAGTCCAGTTCCACAGTATGCACTGGGCAGTAAGGCCCTGGCTTTGGGTGTGTTCAGTCAAACGGCATGTTCTCTCCCACCAGCTTTTTTTCACCTTTTCTCCAAACTTCTCCTCTTGTGTTCATCACTCGCTCCATGGCTCTGCTTCTTTGTGTCTTTATGTTGCGTCACACGTCCAAAAAACACTGATGTCAAAGGGTCAGTCCAAAAACTCTGTCTCCAGCTCCCTGTCTGCCCCACCACTTGTGTCACCCTCGTCCAAGACAGCTTCGTGGACATCCTGTTACGTCCCGGGAGACTCTCACAGGGCCTATGAAGTGCAAGACTAGGGTCATGTGAGAGAAAGAAGCATTGGATGACGACATTTAGGAAAACCTGCTGGTTATTGTCTCCTTGCTCTATAAGTTTAACACATCACAAAGAAGGCAACTTGAGGTGTCTACATTTAGAGGATAATGCATGAGGAGTGGGTTGTCATGACAATAATAATAATAATAATGATAATAATAATAATAATAATAATAATAATAATAATAATAATAATAATAATAATAAGCAGACCTGACATTAATCAAAAATAAACTGACTTAAAGATATAAGAAATATATAATGAATAAAAAATAAAAAAAACTAGTCCCTTCACTTTGACTGTAGCTGTCATGGCAGTGGACTCTAAGCTTGCATTTGACAAGGTGAACAGGACTTCCGCAGAATCTCTCTAGCCGGTTTAATTGTTATCATAATTCACATTAAGCTGAAGTTCAAGTTACAGTCAAAAGTTATCCTGAATTTTTTCATTTTTCTATTTGAATCTAAAACCTCCAACGACATCTTTTTTTAGACAAGGTGAACAAGATCTTAAGATAATGTTGACCTCTGCCTTCTTTCTTCTCGACGCTTTGCAGGGGACACACTTTTAAAGATAAAGAAGGCAAAAAGTCTCAACTTGTTGGTATCATCATTTCGGCTCCTCAAAGTGGTGATCAGTAACTCAAAGATGCTCTCATTACCAGCTACCTGAACTGCAGAGCGAGATCCAACAGTTAGCATGCTAACAGATGCTAACCTCAGTGTCAACAAGAAGTAATCGAATGTGCCGCAACTGTTTTCTGCTGATTGATGATAAGGAAACCAAAATGGAGCTAAAAGAAAGTGATTTTAGGAATTATTTACTTTTGTACACAATCAGGACTACAAATAACTGATAATGAGAAATAAGACATGAACTCTATTTGGGTTTCAGCTCTCAGGGGATGAAATGTGGTAATAATTCCCTGCATTGTTAGCACAGAAATGTAAATAAACTTCTCCAAACTCTTGATGAGGCCATGTGTCCTTGGTCCTGCATTTCGTAGTGGCCTTGTGAGAGTCTCCTGCTCCTCCCCCCTCACCTGCACACACGTTGTCTCACCTGTCCTCCCCTCAAGCTGTCTCCCACGCTGTCCCGGTCAACGCCTTCCCCAATACCCGCACTCCCTCCCCACTAGCAGACTCTCTGATTGCTGATTGGTCGTTCCAGGTGATCTCAGGCCTGTTTCCATGCCCCCTGAATATAACTGGATGGCTGAGCCCAAGGAACCCAGCATGGGCAAGAGAGGGAGCCGAGGTACACACACACAAACATACACACTCTCAAAAAGCCCTCACACACTTCACCAAAGACGGGTCAGACTGGTTCTTTGCTTCGCTCCATACTCTGCTCAACACATTTCAGCTCATCCTCTGGTTATCCATGGTGGTGGTGGTGTGGTTTTGTGAGGATACATATCAGTCAGGTATGTATCTGACAGAGCGACGAGTAGACATAAATGCAAGGAAACTGCATTTATACAGCGGCTCTGAAAAATCTGGTTACATCTGTGTGACCAATACTAACCAGCTTCAACATTTTGCATCGAGACTTAATCTGTATTCAGCTGACGTGCCTCCTCTCTGCCATCAGAAAGTCCATGAATAACATTAAGGAACAATACTGCTGTCGGTTGTCTGCCTTTCTCCAGCTTCCTGCTTTTCTAAGTCACATCTTAGTCTTTCACATTTGAGTATATGAATTATAAACGTCCAGGGCTCGAGTGGAATAAAACTTTCTGTGACTGACAGGATTTAGCAACAGTGACCTCCAAATCAGAATAGCCATTGCAAACAGATTAGCTGTGTGTCCCTGGATGTGGATCTGTATCAGACATTACGGATCCGGAGCACTTTTATCCTCTTCTGTCAGCTTTGTATCCGCGAGGGTCAGCTCACCCTCATCTGTTTCTGCTCTGGGATCCTCCCTGGACTCCATGATGCTATTTCTGCCCTCAGAGGGTTTCCTCTCTCTGTCATCTGCCCTGTTGAGCCTGTCCATGCTCTAACTGCTCACACCCTCTGCCTCCCCCCTTCACCACCCTCACAGATTCAGACAACTCCCTGCTGCGTTACCTTAGTGATGACAAGATCCTGGTGATAGAGGAGGAACCCGAGGTTCCAGGCAGGGAGAGCCGGAGGGATTCAACAAGACGCTCTCGACGCAAGAGCCGCAATCCAAGCAGCCCTAGCTTTCCCATCAGCCCCTCCATGCTGTCTTCAACGCTGCGCCTCGACCAGCCACCTGATGCGTTGTCTGTATGTATACACTCTTCTTTCTGTCTTACAGTGTTTGTTAAATCGAGTTAAGTCCCCAAAACTACTAATATTTAGTGAACAAAGATGCTGAGTTATCAACAGTGTAAGAGTTCCAGTTTTAACTGAGTGGTTTCACTCGTTAACACATAAAACAAAAACAAGCAAGCAAAGAACAGATTCTCCTCTTTAGCTGTCTTTTTATCCTTTATTAAAGAGAACTGGTGCACTCCACTCCTGTGTTTACTTTAATGTCTTTTCTCATTTTGAAATCTTCTCCCAGCCGTCAAGTTTAACTTTCTCAAAAACAGGACTAGTGTCAGTTTTTCAGGGGCAGAACTTGTGTTGCTGATGTTCGTGATCACACTAGATCACATCATACCGGGGAAAGTAGGGAAACATCCACTAAGTAGCTGCAAGCAGGGAGTCTGTTTCAATCAGCTATTAGCCGACCAAGTCCTTGGTCTTCCACTTTGGATATGTTGGGTCATAAAGTGCTGTAAATTCAGCGATTCATCATTCATTTTTTCTGTTCTTGGTTGTCTCTGTTGATCTTTCTACAGCTCTCTAATTGGCTCTACAGAACTGGGTACTGATGGTGTAGCTGCGGCTTCTGCTGTTTCATGTTTCTTGAATAAATCTTCTTTGCAACGATGACTTTTTTAGGTTAAGTTTTGTTGCATCAAAGATTGAGGACGAATACATGTTTCTCAAGTTAGAGTCATCTGATCCTCTTTGAAAACTGTGAGAAAAATTGCACACGGGTGACACGCTTTATTCTCTGGAGACAGCTTGTTGTGGCTCCAATGCTCTTCTTCTCTGCATGTAATGACGGCTCACACACACACACAAACATCGCCACCTACTGTGTCAGAGTATGAGGGCTTGGAAACAAGGAAATGAAAGAAGCTTCAGGAGGTTTTTCTTTCTTATTCTCAGTAAGAGCCAGAGTTTAGGCAGTGAGGTTTATTGTTTTCTATTTTTCTGTTGCTTTGATCAGATGTGTGACATAAAATATTTGAACATGTTGGGAAAGACTGCACACTTGTTACTGGTAGTGTAAAGATAAGCTCAGATGTCAACAGCAGCAGCAGCTATACCTAATTCTGTCATCACCAGATTTATTATTTGAATCTGTATTTGCTAAAACAAATTTTAGTGTCTGGTGTCCAATACAGTTTGTTTTGATTGCTTAAACACAATTTTAAAAACAGGGCTCATGTTGTCAAAACACTACACACAATTCACACAACCACACACACAAGTAGCAGAACACCTCAGATCCTTTGCAAAATGAAACACACTTGTAAAAACTTCAAATTTCATTTGACTTTGACTCTGTTTGAACTGGTTACAGACTGCTGCTGCTAACCTAAAACAGTTTGAGCAATTCTACTTCTCAGTGATTAGAGTCCTGTGAGTGAAGTACAACAGAGAAAGTGCAAACATACACAGGACCAATGCTGCAGACTCATGACCACATCATTTATTCCTCTCCATATACAAAAATCAGTCACATATCAACATATGGAGAATCACAGCAAAACATATACCAGATTTCTTGATTCTACAGCAGAGTGCACAACGCTGTAAGCTCATGCTGTATCCAGCACAGGTTACAAATACAGTGAAACAGAAAAACAAGCTGCAGCTGTTTGACTCTCTGAATTCTGCTCTAAAGCACACCATAAAGTTGTTTAATTTGAACCTGAATTCTGTTCAGCATGTGTCCCAGTGTTGACTGAGAGACCTGATGGACATCACTGAAATGGTCACTAATAATGTTGGCCTGAATTTCTCTTTCTTTATTTACAGCATTATTTGCCAAATCCATGTTTATGATCTCTCTTTCTTGTTCTTCCTTCTTCCACCTTGTTGTTCTCGGCCCTCAGTTGTATGTAGAAAAAATAATACATGTAAGCTTCTGTGAAATGTCAAAGGAAGGGGTATCAAAGTGCTGCTATGGTGCTAACAATAAGCAGCTGATTACTGTTTTTTTTTTTACCTGTTTTCTGGTCTAAATGTCCGGATGACAGATGCTGCTGTAAATCTACTCAGTCCAACCTCTCTCAGAGGTCAACTAGTGATGCACAAATTCCGTTTGATAAATTTGGTCCTCTTCTTCTTTGGGCACGTTCTCCTCCTACTTCAGATCTTCCTCTTCCTCCTCCTTCTTTGTGGATTCCTCCTCTCATATTCACTCTTCTTCTTCTGACTCTTTCCAGTTTGGGTGAAGACAGGTGAACTCACCTGCTGCATTTTTACAGTGCTTAAACCTGATTGGTGTGTCTACAGTTAAGCAATCTTGTGTTTGTGAACCTGATGTCTGTGTTAAACCAGCTGACTTATTGGTGTGGGAATTTGACAGTCTTATGAATTGCAAGGAGGTGACATCATGATAGACTTCAGTGTCTAGTCTGTACAAGTGTGTTTAGTGTTTAGTGTGTGTATTGTCTTTCAACAAGTGTGAAGCTGACATAATCTGGTCCAGTGTTTTGCTGCTTGAGTGTGAGGTTTAGATAATTGTGTAAAACTTTTGATTTTAGTGTTTATGCAGTCAAGACAAACTGTAGTAGCCAAACAACCAACTTCAAGACCTTCATCCAACCTTTGTTAATATTTTCCTAATCGTCAAACTTGAAGAACCTCACTATCAAAACTTCCTTCATTTTACGCACCACTTTGTAGTTCCTGGGTTAGGTCATGGTGCTCAGGGAGTCACACATTTATGAGCGTGTGTGTGTGTGTGTGTGTGCGTGTGTGTGTTTTTGTGTGTGTGTGTATGTGTGTGTGTGTGTGTGTGTGTGTGTGTGTGTGTGTGTCAGGTAGAGGAGATAAAGGAGGGTGAGGATGATCAGTGTCATTACTTGGCTGCCAGCTTCACAGATTATGAGAATGACAGAAACGACCCCTCTCAAACTTCTCTCTCTCTCTCTCTCTCTCTCTCTCTCTCTCTCTCTCTCTCTCTCACACACACACACACACACACACACACACACACACACACACACACACACACACACACACACACACACACACAGGCATACACAAACTTACACGGACACACACTTACACACAAAAGTGCATTTGTACGCTGGGTATCCATCTCACGACTCGTCCTAACTCATCCTATTATCCCCATCTCCTGAATCTAAATAGGAGTTTATTTTGGACAAACGCGCAGGCACACACACACACACCCACACACACACACACACACACACACACACACACACACACACACACACACACACACGCACACACACACACCCCTGTGAGCAGGTGTATGACTCAGCATCAGCCAGACCAATTACAAGCACGACTGACAGACTGTGCTTAAAACACAACACACGCAGGACACACACGCATACAGCGCGCTAACAGCTAAGCTAACATAAGCCCTCCCTTACCCTCACAGCTGTGAGCTCATCATAGCAGTGACTCATACCTGCTCACTGGCACATGAAGTATACTGTTTAACTTCAACAGGCTTACGCCAACCTTAATGACCTGTTTGCTTTTTCACTCACTCATCTTATTATTTTTCACTAACAGGAGACGCTTGAGCCAAAGTTATCCAAAGAAAAGGGCAGATTATTACATCTCTCATCTTTATTAAGCAGTTAACACACATGAATTTGTCTAGCAGCACAAACAAACTCTGTTAATTTTTTATGTTTGTAAATTAATCAAAGCCTGGGAGGAATATTAAATGACTGGCCTCTGCAGCTAATGGAGACTCTGAACAATTCCTGTACCAGTGTTTCTGATTAACTTAGTGTCATCGAGAGTTAAAGCTATTTGTGTGTGACTGAACTGATCAAATGTGGAACCTCAGCACTCAACACGACAAGCTACATATACATTAAGCACTGCACATTTTCAAACCCCAGAATAAAGAGGGATTACTTTGCTATCTGTAAACTTAAAGAGGGGGTGTTGTGCTTTTTTTTAGACTTGATACTTTCCCTCTGGTATCCTCGTAGTAGCTTTGCATGATTTACCGTTTCAGAAAAACCTAATTTCAGCCTCTGTGTGAAATGCTTTGTTTTAGCTGCTGTCTCTTTAAGGCCCACTGCACAAACCCTCTTCCCTCTGACTGGCCAGCACTCTGGAGGCCTGTGGAGGGCAGAGCCATGGTTAGACCTTGGTGCTTGAGGCCTGCCCCTGCAGTTTACAGACACTTTAATAGGGACTTTAACAGTGTATCGATATTTAGCAGTTTTTAAAAAAATGGTACGTGTTTAGTATGAACATCGTAATTTTTTTTTTACTTTTTATTCATATTTAAAACAAGGGAAAGCATAAATACCCTCTTTAATGTCACAACATTTTTTTTTAGTGTGGATGTATCTTTTAATTTATTACATGTTTGCACTTTGTTACAACATTAGTAAAATCTTATTTAGGGGTGACCAGCAAACATGTTGTACAATGTTTCATGTGTTTCTAACGTCTGAATCAAGAAAATATGACACAGCAAGTTTTCAGATATTGATTAAAAATTCAGCCCTAACCCTTCGCATTATTACTTAGGTTTGTCAGAATACATAAAAAAATGAATAAGGGAAAGTCCACAATATACTAAACATCGCACCTTTAACTCTACAGATGGATGTGTAAGGCAGAGGGTGCATGTGTTTGTCTCAGGAGCTTTTAATGATTGTTTTCCTCCTGTCTCTCAGCGAGGTGCAGACACACTGCGAGCAGACACCACAGACAGGTGAGTTTGTGGTTATTTGCGGTTTCATCATGTAATCTGATTAATGGAAAGAAAAAGAGGAGTCTGTTGTTACATTCAACCCTGTCGCTTCTGCAGGTACTCTGGCTCAGGGAGCTCAGGAGGGGCCTCCATGAGGAAGGTAAGAGAGCTGATAGAGATGTGTCACTTGTATACTTGTATTTCTATATGTTTGATAAATAAATGCAGAATAACGTGATTTTGAAATAATGTTGTTTCAAATGTTGTATTTCAAACCAAACCTCAGTACACCAAAGTCAGAATGATTTGAGCGACATCAACACTCCAGCCACATCCACTGTCACAGGAGCATCCATTGTGCTCATGTGATATCAGGACACACTGTGCAGCCAGATATGAACAGGAGCGATACCTGAGATTAGATCCATTCAGGAATGGTATAATTAAATAAAGGATAACAGTCAGATGAGGTAAATTGGTTTCCATATTTAGGTTACTGTGACACAGGAAGCTGTCTTAGTCATTCGCTCTCGCCTCCTCTCCAGAGCACTCAGAGGTGTATCACGCATTGAGTCAGCTCAGTTTACTATTACAGTTATTTCTTTGGCTTTGTTGTCTGGATAAGTTGCCTGCGAGGGTATTCAGCAACAGTCATGTAAACACTAAGGGTTATTTAGAAGGCTGGCATTTCTTGGAAAAATAGCAAGAGTGCTATCTGGTTGTATTTGATGCTGTTTTAGATTCACAAAATAAAACTGTGTTTTGTTATTTCAGCTTTAAAATATGATACATAACACTATTTTTCTTATAAATGAAGATTTAAATCAATAAGCATTCAAAGAGAAGTGTTTTTTTATTTTCAGCATGACCATCAGCACATAGTGGGTAACTTTAGCTAATTTAGGTAATTATTGGATTTTTGAAAATTAATCCCCCGTTACTTTTTATGCAGATTAAATCAAAATAAAAGCTCTTGAGCAAAAAAATTAAAGTAGTCTTAATGAATTTCATTTTCTTTCAAATGATTTTAAGTCACAGAGTTCATGACCCTCCTTACATCACAGTGTTTTTAGTCTTTGCTGCAGACAGCTTTCAGGTCTCCATCACAGGTTGGAGCTGGGTCACTTCCTGGCTGCAGCATTTTTATCCTTGTGATCCGTCTGTGCCTCTAATCCTTTTCTGCTGTGAAAATGAAAATGGGCTCAACGCTAATGTTTTTCTTTTTTTTCTCTTTTCCTCTCACCTCCAGTCCTTCCATTACACATCTCTCAGAACGAAAACCAAAAAGCGAAGTAAAGGTAAACATGCTCATTCGTGTCTCTTTGTAACTTCTCATGTATGATTTCCACAACTCTACCTGTGTACTTGTGCTGTTTAAGTTAGCTCTTAAAAGCCAGCAGAGCCTTTGCCTCATCCTGAATGTCTGAAGCTGAGCTTGACAGGCTTCAGGTGTTGTGCGACTGTGAGAGCATGAAAGGCTTGAAAGAATCTAAAGGTGAGCCGAGGCAGGCCTGACGCTATCACACATTTCTTATGTGTGAAATTTGAAAGAATCAAAGTGTTGATGAAACACAAATTATACACACACAGATGCAATACCCAACACAAACTGTCACACTCTTCGTTTCCTTGATTATTGCATATATCAGTTAAATGAGACTAAGTTGCTCACATAACTCACTTTTTTTCTCTTTTGCTTTAGACGTTTTTGTTTCAGTGCCGGCCGCAAAAACTGATTCTTTACCCACTTTCACTTTTCTTAATCTAATATAAAATGCAAAGAGAAACACTTGCAGTGTTTTCTTCAATTTCTCCAAAGGTTCCCTCACTAGTGCCAGTCGAAGGAGAATTTCCTGTAAGGACCTGGGTCACGGTGACTGTGAGGGCTGGCTGTGGAAGAAAAAGGACGCTAAAGGCTACTTCACACAGAAATGGAGGAAGTACTGGTTTGTCCTCAAAGAGTCCTGCCTCTACTGGTACACCAACCAAAATGTAAGAGAACATTTTGATTCAGAGATATTCAGCTATCAAAGCGAAACTTCCTTAGTTTTCACTGAACAAACTGAGAGAATTCTCTGACTGCTGCATCACAGCTGCACTAAAAAAGGGTTTTTAGGGATGCCACTGAGTTCGCACAAAGGGCCTGTCTGTTCTTAAATACAGAATATTAGATTAGTTAAAAAGCCCTGTAATGTGGTTCTGACTGGAGCTTTCTCCTTTTTCAAACCACTTTATTGCAACAATTACACAAATAAAACAGCCTGTGAATACAAAACAAGGTCGTAACTAAGATTTGATAGAAAAGATGAAGTTACAATTAATCCTTGATGTTGAAAAAGAGATAAAAACTCTAAATTGAAATTGAAAGTATCTATATTATTTGTTTTGTCTTGTATAAGAATATGGATCTGTTGTAAAGCTCAACGGTTAAAGTCTGCGTTCAGAGGCTTAATGCTGAATACTTCATACCACCCTCTACTCCCTCATCTTTTTCTTAATTAACCCTTAAAATAAAAGAAATAATGGTCCAAAAAAGAAAGAAAAGAAAGAAAAGAAAACCTTAAAAAATAGTCACGCAAATCAATCAACAGAACTGGAAACAGACGTTCTTTGTTTCGGTTAATCCAAACAGCTTAGGGCACTCTGAAGACGAAGGAAGTCATCTGAACGAAGTCATCTCAAAGTTTTGGAGTTTATTTTAAGACTTTAAATATTTGATAGCACTTTTGCAGTATGAACTTAGAGAACTGGTTCTGACAGACGAAGGCATTATCATCTCTAATAAAATATGTAGTTGAGTTGTATTATGGGAATTGAATGATCCAGTTCATGTTTAAGCTTGACTGATACTCAGGACGTTAGGTTCTGCTGATTTAGCTTTAAGTGGCTTTCTTTTTTTAATTCTGGCACATATTTTTAAATAAGTAACTTAAAACATATATCATGAAAATTTTATAAGTTGAATGTTGGGGGAGTTTTTAAGAAGCAGGAACCCATTCAGTGATGGTTTTCATGATTTCAGCTTTTATTCTTCCGTTCGTCATACACAGCTACAGAGAGAGCTCCCCCTGGTGACTGGCTGCAGTGTAGGTTTCACAGCCTGTCTCCTTCATCATAGCAGATGGATCATGGGAAAAAACTAGAAAATTAAAATACTTGTCTAATAAGTGGTTTCTAAATCCTGCTTTCTATCCTCAGAGTTAATTCTTATTCCTCGTTTAATGTGCAAATGTTCATTTCTCTGGTGAAGTCATGCTAATGGGCTATTTGATGCTGAAAGAGGCTATGAGACATCATGACTAACACTTGTGTAGCCATATGCAGATTCAGCAGCATCTATAGAGCAGTGAGAAACTGTGAACCAAGAAAGAAGAGACCACCAGGACATGAAAAAAAAAAACCTATTACTTTCATGTTAATGTGTTTTATGTAGCTTTGTATTCCAGCTTTGATAGTCCCGTCTCCTCCGTATCTTTTCATGTCAGGATGTTGAAGGAACATATTCCTTCCAGTGTAAACAACATATGTTGTTTTCGTATGCTTGACTTGTCTACTTCTACCCCTAATAAAATTGGTATATCAATATGAGTGACATTTTGTTCCCTGTGTTGATGATGTGCCACCACTCTCCATCTGTCTGTGCCTGCAGGATGAGAAAGCTGAGGGCTTCATCAGCCTCCCAGAGTTCAGAATAGACCGAGCCATAGAGTGCAGACGGAAATTGTGAGTGTCCCTCACATGACGCCGAAATTACTAATCAAGCACATTTGCTCTCACCCACTCAACGTGAACGCACACAAGCCTACAGTGCACACACAGAAACACTAATCAGTCTTCCTCTCTCCGCCTGCAGTGCCTTCAAAGCCTGTCATCCCAAAATCAAGAGCTTCTTCTTCGCCACAGATTGTCTTGAGGAAATGAACAGGTGAGCGAGCGTCCCTGAGTGTGTGTGTGTGTGTGTGTATGTGTGTTTCTATCTTAATGTGGACAATCATCAGATGCTTGGGACGTCACGTGTTCTGTCATGAATATTTTAACTGAGTAAACCAAGTTTACACAAGGCAACAGCCCACACAACACAGTGCATGAATAAGGCATGAACCAGCCCCTCTCTTGTTCACTGTGGAACTGTGTGTGTGTGTGTATTTGTGTCAATGTGTGTGTGTGTGTCACGTGTGTTCTTGTGTGAGAGGGAGATTGTAGTGATATTTGCAGGAGTGCAATCTGATGAGCTCTAATTATCCACACCTCTCCTCAATAACATGGAGAGATAATTGCTGGAGAGTAATTAACCAGCTATATTTGACTTTCATACTGCACACTGAGGTTCATGTGTGAAAGCGCTGCAGCACACACTTTAACACGCATGTGTAATTATATGTGTGTGTGAAAGATGGTGGGCGTGAGGAAAATACCAACCTGTCTAAAAGTGTATAATGGGTTTTTTTTTTGTTGTGCCCTTGCTGTACTTCTGGGTTTCACTTTTAGTCTGAGGAGAGTAAAGTAGAAGTGTTAATGTCTCTCCTCAGTGGAAAACAGCTAGCATACTCATCCAATCAGCAACATGCAGCGCTTCAAGCCCGACTCCATTGGTTTGTGTGGCTTTGCAAAGAAAACACAATCAATGATGGAGTCTTTTGGTTTGAAGGTTTTGCAATAAATTTGGGCTCTGAATGCCCTGTGTGGACATGAAGATCATCCAAAGACATGTTGAGAAAAACATACTGTAAGGCTGTTTAAGGCAGGGTTTGATTATTCTTTAGCTTTTATCCCAATATGATTTGATACAGATCTGAATGTAGACTGAATATGAATTTTTTGCATTGGTTTCCTGAAATGTAACATGCAGTGTATGGAGTTAAAGGCAGGGTTGGTAATCACAGAAAACTAGCATGAATTTGGATGTAGCTTCTCCTCAGGACTTCCTTAAGCCCCGCCCTCCCACACTTAGACCTCCTCCAAAGTGATGCCCCTGCTTACATTTATGAGCTCCACTGATTCGCGATCATTTGATTGTGACTGATTCAAAACCACAGACTCAAACTGGTCCTCAGCACATCATTTTTGTTTGCTCTACGTTATCAGTAATCAGGGTATGGGTAGTTTTTCTGCCATTCTTCAGCGTACTTGGATCCCTCTTGGTTATGCGTATTAAATCAGGGCTAGTCCATGCTGGAAATATACGAGCAGGAGGCGGGCAGAACAGCAGGACAGGATTTGATTGGTTTAACAAATTGGATCCTAATTGCTAGGATTGGTTGGTGTTTCTCCAGGTGTACTCCTGCTGTAGACAGCAGATATTTTCGCTGTGTTTTAAGAACACATCATGCATTGATTGCCATCGAGATATAAAGATCATTTTAACCAGAATAACAAAAAAGTGTATCTAAATCTGATTACCAACACTACCTTTAAGTTGTTGGTTTGTTGTGTAAATACTGTAAACAGAATAAATATATAAATATAAGCATGAATAAAAGAGCTATACATAAATGAGGACAAAGAGCCACACGTAGACAGGCGTAATGAACAATGGCTATCGGTTATTAAAGTGGCCAGTGTGACTGCTGACAAAATATTTACATGAAATATTGCACTGACACATTGAGTTTGAATATAAATGTATAAATACAAAAAATATATATTGCAGTGAAGAGTAACAAAAAATAGAATAAAATAAGGTAGTGTGAAATGCAGTGACATGTTCAAGTAAATATAATATAGAAATACTAAATTGAATATTTGACAGCAGATCTGAGAGTTATTTCTTTTGAGCTAAAACCGTCATCGATTCAGTGATTTTCAGAAAACAAAACTCTATAAGGTGAATTTTATAACCTCCAAACTCAAATCTTCTGACAGCTGAGTTTGGGTGGTGTCTTTTGTGTGTATAGGAGGGAACGTGGAAAACAGTTAGTGATACATTTTCATACACTTTGGAACTTTCCAGAATATCGCCCATACTGGCAGGAAGTAACATTGGCAACACAAAAAAACACGTTTGATAATTGGACTGGGTGCTTTTTCTCAGTAGTTTACCTTCAGATGAACATCTGAAATATATTTGTAGTAGCCAGGGAAAAATATGGAAATAGTAACACTCCAATCCTTTAGTAGAGGCTGACTGAACAGATATTGGGAGGAACACTCTATGGGAATATGAGGAGGATGAGTTTCTTTCTCACTTATTTTTTTTTTTAATACTAGGAAGAATGGATTGTGTTTCTAAATCTGAGATCCTGTGGAGATGATTGAGTGTTGTCTTGTTTTCTGTTTGGTTACAAAAAAATAGGGCCAAATAATATTTAAAAGTGGCTTGAGACATATAGGTAACATAAGTACTCTCTCAGTTTGAAAGTTACTTCCTGTAGTCTTTGTAGAGCAGTAGTTAACCAATAACAGGCTTTCATCAGCTCATCCCAGTGTAGAGTATTAAAGGGCCTGTTGGCCAGTTGCTGATATAAAGCGCCACTATCATTTTATCATTTAAGAATATACAGAAAAATATACAAACAAATATGAATTCACTCCTGAGTTGACATGTTTCCCTCAGTTCCACAGCAAATCTCCCCAGAATTCTGCAGGTAGGATGCAGAGTATTGAAATGGACACAAGGGGGAGCATGCTGACAAACTGCCTGCAGTGTCTGCAGCCATCATTTATTGATTTCTAATCAGGCTTGGTAATATATTTTAGAATTTCAAAACGCTATTGTTCATCTTGATAAATCAGCTTCTATAGAGAGGATGCGTTTCCTGTTCTTCGTGCACAAGGCTCCTACTCTCAGGAATCTTTGCAGAAGTTGTCTGCATAGAGTCAGAGGACAGAACTCTGGCAGAGTGACAGAAAAAAAGTAAAATGCATCAGAATAACTGTTAACAGAGAAAGGATTGTTTCCTGTTTCCTTATCAGACGTAAAGCTAATTGTTCCAGTGTTTTTTCTCTAAATCAGCAGGTGGAGTCAGTCACACAGAGATAATGTTTTAACTGTGAAAACAGATCAGTTTGTCATTCTCATTCCACTCCTTTTCTCATCCTCTGATTCCTTCCTCTTAACTTTCACTTCCCTCTTTTCTTTTGCTGTTTCTTGTCTCCTACAGGTGGATGAACCGGCTTGGTCTTGCTGCTATTGGCTACACACCAGATGACAAGGTGCCACGCCCTGATGAAGGTGGGACACTGTCACTTGACTGGAAATAACCACTTTTGTAAACCGCCCTCATTCATGGGATTTGTGTTGTTGATGTGATGATGCATCAGATTACTGGAGTGAGAGCGATCAGGACGAGGTGGACGGTTCCATGACGCTCAAACAGGAGGGACCCTCATCGCTCTGTGACACTTATCACCGCACACCATCGGTAAGCCCACGCAAACATTCACCCTCATACACACTTAACATTTCTATTGCGGTGTTCGAGTCTGATGGAATATTTTATCCCTAAAAGCCCCTCAGTTTTCAGAGCTGCAAAGAGCTGAGCTCCTAACATTAATAAAACATCAGAGTGTGAGAGAATCTGGTTTGCTAAGCAGCCAAGTCCATCACTGCTCTGTGTTCTGCTGCCAAAACTTGTTTACCGTCAGGCCTCTAGGTGGCGATCGATGCCATTGCTCATTACATCTCTGAAAGAATATGCAACACTGTAAACACTTGTACCCAGAGGATCTTCATACGGTCCTGGAGAATTGGAGTCATGCTTTCTCAGCCACACGAGAATCATGTCAACCATTTCCTGGAGTTTATCATCTGCCATCTCATTGCTTTTTGGCTCTCATCTTTTGCTCTCTTTCTGCTTCTGCTTTCTGTCCTCTTCTCCTTCTCTCTCTCTCTCCGTGCACGCCTCCTCTTTCTCCTTGTTTTGCGGGTCACATTTTCCTTGTATCTGTGCTCACACTTCACCTTTCTATGTTCTCCTTCCTGCTCAAACACACCTGGTCCTCCTCACCCGCCCTCTGTCCGTCAGACTAACTTCCTTCACAGTTATGACCAGTTGCCCCGCTCAGTCAGCTCCATGAGCCTCATGCGCTCAACTCCATCCCCACGCCCTCCATCACTGAGTGCCTCCACCTCCCCCATCCCTCCACAGATGGTCTCTTCCACCTCCCCTCTTCCTCTCCAGGTCAACTCCTCCAGCCCCTTCCCGGAGCCCAAGCACGGCCGACATTTCTCCAGCGAGTCCACACACTCTCACTCTTCAGCTGAGGACCAGCGTGGAGACAGCATGGGCATGGGTACAGGCACGGGCAGCACTAGTACACACTCATCTGGTTGCCGCTCCTCCCATCGTGAGCGGCGCTCCTGGCAGGACCTGATTGAGACCCCTCTGACCAGTGCAGGGCTGCACTTTCTACAGACAGCACCAGGAGAGAGCGAGTACGGCCTCATGGGGAGCATGGCAGGAGACATGGGGCTGTACGGAGGGCTGGGCAGACAGGGCATGTCCCCGGAGAGACGCAGGCAGGCTACGCTGCCCGTAAGGAGACACCACGCAGCGGAGAGGGACAGGGAGCGAGACGGGCCCTTCCCTCTGGAACGAGGTCCACACACTCACAGCCACACACACCGACGCTCACACAAGCAGCGCAGCCAGAGTCTGCCCAGGAACAGGGACCCGATGCCAGGAAAGTTCCTACACACCTCAGCTCATATGGAGGAGAGGAGTGAGGATGAGGAGGCAGAGAGTGAACAAGCTGCAGATATACTTCAGGGTGAGGAGGGTAAGGAAATTACTCACAGTCTGCTTTGTTCTCAGAGAATCATGCAAAAACACTTTCAGAGCCACACGTGAAAGACGCTCTGAGATTAGTTCCTCAGGACTGTGCCATACATTGAATTAACGTTACTTTAAAAAAAAAGCTTTTCGAAACCTACTTAAGATGCTGCATGAGCTCATTAAGCCGTTCTAACATCAGATGTGATTGTCTCTGGTCTCTGCTGGGTGTTTTCAGACCTGCGGGAGCTGAGAGTGGACAGCAGAGAGAGGAGGGTGTCCGAGGGAAGGGAGCGACGCGTGTCAGAGGGCCGTGAGCCGGAGCCACTGGATGGGTTAGAGCAGCTGTATCGAGCCCTGGAGCAAGCCAACGTAACAGCCCTCGGAGACCCCAGACCCTGCAGCAGACAGGACCTCAGACGATGTTTCACCCAGAGAGCCAGGGACCCTCTGCTGAACGACAGGCTGCACCGGGTCCGAGCCCTCCGCAGCACCTTGAAGGTGGTACAAACAGAACATCTAAAGAGGAACTGTGATGTCTGCAGATTCAGTGTGGTTACTCTCTGGTGTCTCTTTCTTCCTCCAGGCCAAAGAGTCAGAGCTGGCAGTGATCTGTGCCCTCCTGGAGGACCCTGGCCTGTGCTCCCAGAGCTTTAGAGAGTGGAAGCAGTGGCACAGCGATCTCTACTCAGACATCTGCCAGCTGAGCCCCGGCACCAACGGCCAGGATGACCTCTCCCCACTGGGCGCACCTCTCATGACCCACACACACTCCTTCATTGAGACACACGTGTGAGAATGAGAGCAGAAGTTAAGACTGAACTGATACACACAATCACCTGACAACACGCACACACACACACACACACACACATACACATGGAGCCTCTCCTACATCATCACGACTCTGAGCACGACCTCACACAAACACACAGACACACACACACACACACACACACACACACACACAAACACGTTGTAAGATGTGTAAATATCATAGCGGGAACAGTCTGAGACCTTCGTGTATGAACTTTTGATAATCCTGAGGACCCCACAGGGTGCCTATTGCATGCTTGAACAGAAAGCATTAATCTTCCTTTGTCTATGGAACTCAGCATAAACTCCACACGCTTGTCGAGCAAAATGGAAAAAAAAGGAGACTTTTTAACGTTTGTTCATTTCTTATTCTCTGGTTTTTGTTTTGTCCTGTTGAGTTCAGGGGGCAGGGGGAGCTATGTAGCAGCAATACAGAGGAGAATCCTTTTCACCACAGCACTGTACTACTTTTGTACTGATGAACTTTGCACCCAGAGCCAACAGTTCTCCCCCTTTCTCTCTCTGTATCGTTTTTATTTTCTTCTCTTATTGCATATCTCATTGATTTAACAGGGACCTCATGTGACTTTCCAGGCTGATCTGATTGGACAGTGTGGGGAACATAAGGGCAGTGACTTCAGTATTAGACTGTGAAAGGTAGCCAGCAACGCTGGCTTATCTTTTTTAGCTGTTCCTGCGGGAACCTGTGAAAACAAGTGTGATTGAAGGAACCACTGTGCTGGCTAGATGCACACTATTTCAAACTGTGAACTGTTAAAAAAAAAAATCAACACAATTTTACCTGCAGAACGAAGCTCCTCTGATTGTGTGATTCATTTCCATTCTCTCTCCCTCTCTTCTCTCTTTTCCTCCCTCACTCTTCATCTCCACCTCCTCTTTTCTTAATGTTTCCTTTGTTTTTTATACCTCTCTCTCTCTAATCCTCAAAGACTTGTGTATATGTGTATACTGCTGTGTATACTGATGTAAATGTTTGCGTTCCACTACCACTGTGATATGCTTCTAGAGGTAGCGGAGGGAAGAAAGAGAGTATGTACTTGCGTGGGTGCAAAATGTTTTGTTTTTTTTCTTGATGTTTATTTTTTTGTTTTGTTTTTATCTTTTAACAGTGAATGCAAGAGCTAGGGAGTTATTTTCAAAGGAGTCACTCACTACAAAGAATGCACTTTCTATATCTCTATATCTCATTGGCTGCATCACAGGGTCTATGTCTCATCGGCCTCTTTACCATTGCTGTTCAAAATATCAGGTAAAGCATTTGCCGTCTCATTTTCTAAAGATTTGTGTACAGTCTACAAATATATTTAAACATAGAAGAATATATAAATCTATTTACGTTTTGTGTCATAGATATAATGTAAAGTATGATGTATTCTATGCCAAGGTTTAGCAGTGACCCCCTCTTCACTCTGTAGTCGCAGGGTGTTTAGCTGTTGATTAACTCGGAAGCAAACAGCAACCACCATCATTGACAGTTGACTGACAGTTTTATACTGGTTTCCATCACGGCTGAGCCTCCTCCTGGTGATGTGTTGCATGTGAAAAAGGCCTGGGACTGATTTGATTGGACAGGGTAAAATATTGTGGATCATTTGTGTTCTAAATTTTTCTTGCTCTCATCATTGCAAGATCAGACTTGTAGCGCATGATACATGCAAAATTACTGTTGAAGTTCTGTTTTGTTTTTGTGTTCATATTTTTTTCTTTCTTTCGATAGTGTTTGAAGACACACACACTGTACAACAACTGATGTGGCCATTGTGCTGCTCAGTAACTCGATCTAATGCAGATCCTCCTTTAGCATGCTACCTGGAGGTTTCAATTTGAGGTTTTGGTTTACAAAGGACGACCGACACGTGTCTGAAGGCTTCAGGAATTATACCTGAGAGACAAAAAGTACAGGTGCTTCTCAAATGAAGGCTATTTTCACATTCCCTCCAAGCATATGGTTGACACTGGGCAGTCAAAGACCTCTTCGTTAAATGGTCTGTAATGTCTGTGAAATTCAGATTCATCATCTCATCTGCAATATCAGGCCAAGGACTCAACAGTGCCCCCCAGTGTCCAGGACTCTGACAAACATGCGTAGCACCTGCTGAATCCAGCACTACCTGTATAATTTCTTATACTTTGCTGTACTTCTCTGAGCTTATTGTCAGGTTTTTCCATCATTTCAAACTGTTGTAAAATATCAGTCACACTCCAGAGATATAGCTCATGTTTTTTGAATGGTTAATTTGAGAGTACCACAAAGAAACTAAATGATGCAAGCACTTTCCCTGTGCCTCCCAACCCTCTCTTTGGCAACGATGGACTGACTTTACGGGCAATCCTACACACACACACACACACACACACACACACACACACACACACACACACACACACACACACACACACACACACACACAGCTGTAGAAGAGTAACAGTACCATTTTAGTTTGCAGGACCTCTTTCCATTTCTCATCCGTAACGTTGGTTTCCTTTTTTCCAACTGCTGCTCTGCTGGGCAGGCGACATACTGTAGATTAAGGAGTGCGAGTTACAATTTGTAGGCACAGACTGTGTTATCCTTCCCAGATCTTTGTGTGTAGACCTGCAGAAACAGGCCGAAAGGGGAGATTCCACTGTGTGTTCTTTCAGGGGTGTACACCTCATGGTACATTGCACAGGTGTGTAAGATGTAAGTTGCACTGCGACATTAAAAAAGGAACATATTGCTCTTTTTCAAGGATAATATTAGCTTACTGTTATTCTGTACATTAAACTGACTAAAGATGATACTTAAAAAAGAAAGAAAATGACATTTATTCTTCCTAAAGTAGCCTTTTTTGGTTTCATATATATGAATATATATTACAGAAAATACAGATTGTAAACTTAAGTTGTTAAACTTTGACTTCAATAAACTGAATCCTCTGCACTATGAGATATTCTCTGTCTGTATGATTCTTGAAGTAACTGGAGTAGTATAACAATGTTCTCTGTGCTTGTGTTTTCAACAGGGAGATTTCAAATTGAGAGCAAGGATCCGTCGTAAAAACAGAGCACTGTACAACATGTTCTGTTCATGCAATGGTCAACATGCATATTTTAAAGAAACATAAAAAAAAACTTAGAAAAATAACCAGTCTGTTCTGTATGCAATGCTTTGCATCCACCCATGACATCTGCTTTATCTATCAAACCATGTGCTGGAACAGGAGAGAAAGAAGCACACTGCATGTTTCCCTGCAGATCGACAGTCTATTACATGTCTGACACATACACTCACATTCACACTTATGCAGGGTTTTCCTGCATTACATTCCTTTATATGCAGGGTTATACCTGTATGCATGATCCTTTTGGCTCCTCATTTTTTCAACTGTTTTTCAGGAAACTATTAATGTGATCTTACCTTCCTTACTTGGGTCCACAGTGCAAAGTGTAGCTGTTCTTGTACTTCCTTCTAGGGCGTAGGGCCAAACATTTAATACAGAAATCCCTGCAGAACTTTTACATTTAAGGATGCAGGGTGGATTCGGGTAAATTGGGACGGATTAAGGAAACAGAGTGTCTACTCTTAAGGTAAAATCTAAAGCAGCTCATGCAGAGAGCTTACTTTGAAAAAAGCTGACCAAAAAACTCATGACAGGGTGTGACCAACATAAAAACTGGAAGTTAATAACCAAGGTAAGAGAAATAACACATGCTTTCTTTTGATTTTAATATAAGGACATACAATTTAAATACAAATATGACTCTTTAAGTGTAACGAAATGAAAAATATATATATTTCAAGGTGTATTTTTGTTTTATAAATTTGGTTATTTTCTTGGTGTCCTATTTCAATAACATGGCTTGATATTTTGGTACTATTTACATGCTAATATAGTGAACCTAAACACTAGTGTTTTCGTAAAGCCTTTGATCAGAGTATCTGACATCTTCATCAGCACAGATTCAGAGATGCAGACAAAAATCAACTTTGAAGTACATATTGTGAAGATTTTAAATGACATGAGCAAACTTAAGCTATAAGCTAATTCTTCAATTTTGTCATGTTTATGTTTATGTTCTATTTGACTAGACCATTCAAATGTATTGTAAATATGTAATACAGATTAACCGAAATAGGGCTTCATGTTAAGTGTACAAGCAACCATAAAAACTGAGTATTAGAGCAAGTGCATGTTTTTAGTTTTATACCTCTAGATCACGTTGTCTAATGGTTCAACCTCAATACATACTTAATTTAAAACTAATGTAAAGGAGAGTGAAAAATCAGGGGGAAACTAGGGTAGAAAGCTTACAACAAGTTAAACACAGAAAAAAAATTAAAGGAGCCACTAATGAGTACATGTAAATGAAGAAGGCAGGGCAAGACACATTCAGTTTAACACCTTTTTTTTGTTTACAATATTGAAGGATTAAAGGCAAAGGTCCACAGTGATGACACATGTCCCATATGTCTGACCTGTTGTCCAAAATTACCAAACATGTAACAAATTGCTCCCACTGTTGGTCACTGGTGTGTGGATGGGTATGAATGTTTTAGTTAAAACTGATCATTCCCTGCAATAGAAGTCTCTGATATAAATGTATGAATGTGGTGTGGATGGGTGAAAGAGACTAGAAGTTTAAAAAAAAAAAAAAAAACACTTTGAGTGTTAAGACAGACTAGAAAAAGTGTGATATAAGTGCTAGTTCATTTACCGTTATAAAAATAACAAAACGCAATTCATTCAAACAAAGGAAACACCTCGAGGAATTTATAAATATCACATGCTGGTTTATGTTTTGCAGGTTAGAATTAGGTAGAATTTCAAAAAACATCCAAATATACCTGAATTTACCCTATTTGAAAATATGACTGATGATATGTCCCACATTTTAATAATATGAAATCCGATTCAAATTCAGCAGCTCTCTCTGATATGTGGACTCAAGAACACCGTGTCAACATCTTAGACCGGTGAACATGCCCTCCAAATGAGATCACTACATTATAAACACCGGGCTGCAGCTCCGTCTCCAGTCCACCAGGTGGCGGTAAAACACTTTGCTTGTGAGCAGTCGATAACCAAGAGAGCTTAAAGAAGAAGGAGGAGCGCTGTCATGGCGGCCAAGGTGAATGCTTGACATTTTCTCTTTGGCAAAGTTTTTATGTGTTCATTGTGATTATTTTGAATGAGTTCTTGGTCCGTAGTGAACATCAACTGTCCTGGAGCCGTTACTGGCGCTTTCAAGGCAGTCGACGTCACTGCGCGTGCAGATAGCGTTGTTAACCAGCCTGGCTAAATGAGTCAATGCTAACCATAGGCAGTGAGTGGAGTCCGTAGGGCTAAAAAATCAGCCTTATGCTTCTCCAGGTGACAGCCCATGGAACGTACACGTTTACATGACAATTAAGACCTATTAGGTGTGTCCACATGTTAGTATGGAGTGTTTTCCTCGGTGAAACCAAATGAGCACATCTGTGAAACTGACGTTACTGTAGAGGCAGAGTTCATTTAGCTGTCGAATAGTAAGTTATGATTACTCAACTGTACTTTATCTCAAGCATTGATACCCACTGATAAATGTATTATTCTTTTGGTTGTTACAAAAGAAATCCAATGGCTTATGAAGCGTTTCAAGATGGCAAGGAACAAATTTTCTTCACTTTGAATTGTTCTAACTTTCACTCTTAGTTTCTTTCAAACCACACATATGGTTAATATTACAGAGACATCAAGTATGTCGTGTCTACTGGAAGAAATTTTCTATAAAAGATGGACACTATAGATCACCAGTGGAACTTTGTCTACCAAGCTGGAAAATATCAGCGACATGAATGTTATAACTACATAAAAATACAAATATCTCATTGTTTTTATTAAAAAGGTGTTTCCGTGTAATTCAGCTACTTTGGTAAAGTTGTCACAATAACTACTTTATTTATATTTGGATATTTGTACATTTTGTCTTAGTTCTTTTACAGAGGTTAAACATTTACTCTCTACTTGTGGTTCACATAAGTGAAGAGTGTCTGTCATTATGTTGGTGCTCTGTGCTTAGAGTAGTGTATTTTATAAACACCCTATAGGTGGCCCTTGTGGCCGTACCGACAGTGCTGGGCATAGCCTCCATCCGTGTGTATACTACAAGTGAAGCGCCCACTGATGGACTTGTCACCCGAGAAAAGGTACGGCTATTTCAAAACTTCACAAGGTTTGAATTAAGAGAAGTGTCTGACATAATAAACACACGTTTATTCTGTTTCCATCCCCAGTTGAACATCTACACCCCACTGCCACAGTCTGACGCAGCTCACTTTGTACCAGAGGATCCAGGTTTCGTTCAGAGAGGGTTAACAACAGCAAGAGAGGGCGTACTACCATTTGCCCTGGCTGTGAAGGTATTTAAGTTTTTTTTTAAAAGCTTAATGTGGGTCTATATACAGTGTCTGACAACAGACTGTCACACACAGATGCCACCTCTGCACAACTCATACTTTCACACCCTCTGTGAGACTGAAACCAAAGTTAACATCTACCCTTTTGATAGTTGTAAGTGTGACAGAAATGGAACAGAAGCAGAAACATGTTGAAGATGTCTAATCTTGCACCTGCAGTGTTAGTTTTCCAACCCTGATTTTTGTTCCTCTTGTTTGCGGTTACAGAGCACATCCCGTATGCTGCGAGTGCTCTGTGCAGGTACGATTTTTGCAAACAGCAAAGTTAGGGAGTGAGACAGGAAATTGCATTCATGCAGTTACTGCTGCAGCTTATAGGTAAACTGCAAGGAGATTAGACAGTTTGATAATGTGAAAGATGGTTAAAAACACCACCCACTGACTCACATGTTTGTGTGTTATTTCTGTCCAAGAAGTTCTGTTTTTATGTCTGTATGTAATGGTTGATCTCACCTCTTCTCTTTGTGTCTGACAGGGCGCCTGTGTGTCTGTGAAAACGGGAACTGTTAATCTGTACCATGCAGGAGAAGGTGAGTCACCAATAGGTAGCTGAAAGCACCACAGACATCTAACCATCCCCTCCCTGAGAGTCTAAAGATATTTTTCTGAATTTATATAATTACTGGGCTATAAGACAAAACACTGTATTAGATTTTAGATGTAACTGCAGGGTTTTTGATCTTCAACATGGCCTGAATCGGATGCCAACAACTTTAAGAAATGCATATTTGAACTTACAGTAAAAATTAGATTAACTTATGCTCAAGATCGACACCACAGTAACGGGATGAAAGAAGTAAAGCAGCCTGAAAAGTGGCATTGAAGAGAATCAGAAAAAAAACATGTTTGGAAGAAACTATGTCAGTAGTTGGAAATGTTTGTCTGTGTGTGTATCTGAATTTTTAACATTTATTTAATTTATCTTTCTTTAAACCTACTTCAGCCTGAAACTGTCACAGACTGAGGAGTGAGTGGAGCACTCACCGAGTCTGCACAAGTTTCAGGCATAAGTGACAGACGAACCTGCAACGTGTCTGATGTAGATAATAAAACACTTTCAACATACAGCGCAGCAGACTTATAAACCTACAGACTGAGTCCAGCAAACTGTGTTTGTGGTCATTTTGTAGCCTGGCCCAGAATTGAGTCGCTTTTGTGTAATTACACACAGGCAGACCAAAGTGTTGTGGGTATTCATACCACGAGACAAGCCAATTAGTTTTGAGCTCATGTAAATGACTGTTTTTGTTATTAAATAGTCAGCTGTTTCACACACGGGTCCGATTTATGTGAGAAGATTGCTAGGTGTGAAAAAAACATCTTCGTGGTAAATCCAGTGAATAATGTCTGTCTAAAAAAAAAAGTCCCTTTTCATTGGTGAAAAGTTTAATCCAGTGACTTCTGGAGAATTTCCACAGTTTTTAGTTTGCTGTTTATAATCACTGAAAAAAAAACTCTGTTTTTTAAAGTAAATCAATAAAGAAAGGACACATTAGTCTTAAGAAGACATCAGATGGACACTTGTGCTCATCAGAGTTATTTCAGAAGTGATGTAGAATAAGAGTGAAAAGTTCGATCCATTTGAGGTGACACATCTAATTTAATATTCTATTAATCTGAAAATGCACTGCACTCATATGATCTAATAATTCTCTGACACAAACAGATTCACTTTGCTGCACCGCGCTCCTCTCTGACATGAAACTTGAAACTGAGACCTAACATGAGATTCAAGCGTACTCTCCACCCATGTCCAGATTTTTAAATGCCGATCCGTGCGCGGAAATGAGCAAATGTGCGTTCAGTTGAATGCATGTTTTTGAAATGAGGGACACTGTAACTATTGTAAATGTTCTAACTAATGTAAGATATCATGAGCGGACGTCAGACTTTATATCACTATGGGGAGTATTTACCATCATGTTCACTCTGTGTTTTTTTTTTTTTTTAATTCCCAGATGTGTTTTATTACTTGAAAGACCCTCCCCCGGGTTTTCTACCCAGATTTGGCACCATCACGATGGCTGGCCTGCTCGGCATGTTCTTGGCACGGAAAGGTAAAATAATCCCCCGTCAATACATCGAAACAAGTCCTGTGAGAATAGTTTTTTTTATCTGTTTATCATAGTTGAAACAAATCAAGCCCTGTTATATCTCAATATTTAACCGTACACCAACGTACCTACACTCTTTAATACAGTTTAGTACGACAGCAAGGAAATGTTTAATTTTACAATTCTAAGAATATCCCATCTCATTTCTATGGCAGGAATCATTTTACACATTATTCCGTATCCTTAAATTGCAGGTAAAATAGCTTTACGACATCCTCCTTCATTGAAGTATCTTTATATTGAGATAAGTACATCATTAGATAAACAGAAAGTCTTTTTATAAATGTTTCTTTTTCCTTTTAATCCTCTTTATGTCCTGAATGAAATATGTGGGTATTTGTTTGTTTAAATAGTAAAAGTCCTTCTTTGTTTTTTGTTGTTTTGCTCAGAAGTCTTGGACTGAAACGCAGTCCCTTCAAGTAAAATCTCAAACCTTCATGCAGCTACATTTAACCAGACTCAAACCTTACAAAGTGGAAAACTCCCCCCTCAGTGAAACATGTCTTCACAAACCACAGTTTACCACACAGGTAACCTCACTCATAAACCACAGGGGGGAGAAAGAAGAGCAGCACGAAGTCACAGAGTTTCTCTTCTTTCTCTTTTACTTTGCTCTCTTCATCCTGGAGTCGTTTGGGTAACATGTAAACTCTGTGAATTGGCTTATCTTATTCCTAATAAAGGCACCCGCTGTCTGGATTTAGAGGGTGTTTTGTCTGGGTTCAGAGAGGGTGAGGAGAAGGGTTGTGTAAACCTGCATCACTGTTAGTTTGAAAAAGCTACAGTAGGTCATGTGTACGTGACCTTTCCAGTTACAGCAGTCCCAGATGAATCTGTTCTCCAGGGTTTAACTTATGCCAACCTAAACTGCCAATCTCCACGATAAACTTTATTTTAGGATCTCGCTTCAAGAGGGTAGCTGTACCGATGGGTCTGATGAGTGTGGGAGCTTCACTGTGCTACCCAGCCCAAGCTGTGGGTATGCTCAAGGTAACAACTGCTGCTTTTGAATTCTCACTTCTTGAAAAGCAGAAGCTAAAAACATATTTCCAGGGTTTAATAGAATTTTCTTCTCCTCCCCAGGTGACGGGTAAGAAAGTGTATGCTGTGGGCCAATGGAGCGGTGCTGCGGTGTCTTCCCTGCTCACCTCAAAACCCCAGGAGCCTGTCGCCAAAGAAGTTTCTGCTTCACAACCAGAGGTTAGCAGTCATCTTGACTTACAATGACTGTATGAGTGAAGAAAGTTAGTTTTAAGTAGGCAGAGCTGTGGGGGACATCTTTGTGTGTGACTGAAATAAAAGGCAATTATCTTCTTCCCACAAAGGATTTCTGCTCCCCTCTTTTTACCTGCTTGAGAAAAGTCCTTTTGTCACTCAAAGGAGTCCTGATTCCTTCATCTCTGAGTTTTTTATTTCGTGTGAAGTTATAAGCAGAATGCTAAAGGCTTGATATTGGAGATGCAAACATAAGTCAACACATTTTTTCTTATGTCAGTGGAGGATTTCTATAATCTGTAAACTCCAACTTTATTCTGTTTGTAGATAAAATATGTAACACACTTCATTTAAAGACCAGTTTTAGTCACTGAACAAATGTTTAAATTAAGGTAAACTTTTCAGTGATTATGAATAATGTTTGTAAGATGTGTTTTATCAGATTAGTATATTTAGATTTTTATCCCTCTGTTGTTAGGAGGCTCCAGTGCCAAATCCAGAGTCTGCAGCAGTGGATGAGGCTCCACAGGCCAGCTCAGTCCAAGAGAAAGAGGCAGAATCAGCGCACGTGTCTGTTCCTGCCTCTGAAGAACCCATTGACACTGTTGTCACAGACGAGGTGTCATCAGTCACACTCACAGAGATATCACCAGACCAGACCACTACAGAGGCCAATACAGGTTTTATAGATATTGATCTCTGTCTGCTTCCTTCTGTGTCTCAATCTCTTTTGTTTCACACACAATCACACAAAGGCTCTTACTGATGATATGCTTTGTTCCCTCTGTCTGCACAGATCCAGTAGCACATTCAGTGCCAGCAGAAACAGAGTCCCCCATCACCTCAGAGGAAACACCCCCACCTACTGAAAGCGATACTTCAGGCACAAAGCAAGCAGCCGAGGATACATCTGCTGACATCAGTCCAACCGAGCCTACACCGAGCTTAGGATCTGAAACAGAAGAAGTTGCTCCAGTCGAATCCGCTCCCATCGAGTCTGCTCAGGTTGAATCCACCCTAGCTGAGTCTGCTCAGGTTGAATCCGCTGTCGCTGAGTCTGCTCAGGTTGAATCCGCTCTTGCTGAGTCTGCTCAGGTTGAATCCACCCTAGCTGAGTCTGCTCAGGTTGAATCCACCCTAGCTGAGTCTGCTCAGGTTGAATCCACCCTAGCTGAGTCTGCTCAGGTTGAAGCTTTGCTTGAGTGTGCTCCATCCCAGTCTGTTCCAGTGGAGGGTGCTCCAATTGACTCTGTTCCTCCCTCTGAAGAACTACCTGCTCCAAAGGCCTCAGATGAACCATTAGGTACCAAAAGTTCTCTGCCCCATTATATCAAAGAACAGAAAGTGCAACATTCAGAAACTATGCTAAAACATATCTACTTGTTTGGATGAACACTTTTGGTGCAAAGAAAATTTGTCGATAGAGTCTTCAAAGTTGTTTAGTGAATTGAAATAGTAAACGTAGAGGAAAAATCTCTCAGAAGTATAATTCAAATGTCATTACAAGAAAAGAGATCAATGAGGTTGGAAAACTCTGTTGTGTTACTTTATAGTAGAAAAGATCATAACAGTACACAGATATGACACAAATGACTCTCAAAACTTCCTGCACACTGATTCTAATTTTAGCTTTTGTATGAGGTAATCATAGCTTTCATCAACACACCTGACCCTGAGTTCTTTTGACTTCTTCCACAGTGCCAGGTGTTGAATCACCTGAAACCACAGCAGCTGCTGTAGAGGAGACGCCAACAACACCCGAACCTCCACAGCCTGCAGAAGAAAACAACAAAGGTATCATGAGCCCATTCTGCACCGACACCACTGCTTCAGACTAGAAATTCAAGACATCTAGATACCAACTTAATTTAGTTTCATTTGATTTAATTCAGTGTGTGTCACATTCATTAAAAAGTACACAGTGTAATGAAGCACAAATTTAAATACAATTAAAAAAGCTCACTGTTGGATGGTTAGCCTCAGCCAGATTTGATGTACATTGAATTTTAGATAATCTAAACTTAAAGGCAGGGTTGGTAATCACTGAAAACTAGCATGAATTGGAATGTAGCATCTCTTCAGGACTCTATTTAGCCCTTCCAAACTTGGAGCTCCTCCGAAACGACGCCCCTGCTCACATATACGAGCGCCACTGATTCACGATCACGTGATCATGACTGATTCGAAACCACAGACTCAAAGTGGTCCCCAGCACATCGTTTTTGTTTGCACTACGTTACCAGTAATCAGGGTATAGGTAGTTTTTCTGCTATTCTCCAGCGTACTTGAATCCCTCTTGGTTATGCGCATTGAATCAGGGCTAGTGCACGCTGGTGAAATGTATGCACAGGAGGCGGGCAGAACAGCAGGAGGGGATTTGATTGGTTGGTGTTTTCCTAGGTTCACTCCTGCTGTAGACAGCAGATATTTTTCACTCTATTTTAAGAACAAATCATGCATTGATTGCCATCGAAACATAAAAATCATTTTAACCAGTCCAACAAAAAGTGAATCTAAATCTGAATACCAACACTGCCTTTAAATTATACTTTCTTTCTGTTTCTTTAGACATCAATATTTTTGTTGAGTTGACTAAACATTTCTTCATGTGACACTAAAACTGTAGTCAAAGGAGCACCAATGGCTGTCCACATCATTTCAGTTCTCTGTGTTTGAGGGGAAAAAACAACAGTGCAACATGCAGAAAAACAAGCAAGATGTTGAACTTAGAGATCATGTGTTGCTGCAACAGCCCCTGAGCTGCTCTCTGCCAAACACACACAGATCTTGCCCCTTTAGAGGAACATGTCTATATATTCAGCCTTTTGACAGATTAAGAAGTTAAAATAATATCCACCAAACAAATCATGCGAGGAATCTTATGTAATGTTGCCAGAGTCAACATTTGGACGTGTGCAGCTTGAGAACTTGAGCAATGCACTGAAGCCGCAGCTTGAAATGTTCTGAACAGAAAGGTTTTAATCAAACCGCAGAAACAACACTACAATGCAGTGATCCCATACTGCACAGCAGCATGTTTCACAAAGAAAAAATGTGATGTGTAATATGTCTGTTTAAAATTAACCTCAGTCTCTTTGGGAAATACACAAGTCTCAGCAAATCCAGATCATTTTAAATTCAGCCTATCTGAGTTTGTGATTGTTAAACTAAATGAAAGAGTAACATGGCACAGTGGCCCTACTTCTCTGTTTTTATTTAGTTCTAGTTAAATCCTTTTAAACTTATTGTTATTTATTTCTGTGCATGTGACTCAAACCTTGTTGTATTTCTCTTGCTGCTCTCCAGGGGGCTCTGGTTTCAAGCCTGACCCTGCTCTGATGGACTTTGGTCAGTCTAGCCCAGAGGATGAAGACCTGTACAGCACACGCAGCTGAAACACCACAACAGACCTCAACAATGAATCTCATTCCCACACTGCCATCTCATCACTCATTCAGATACACTTTGTCCTACGATACAGTGTAAATACGCCTTTTTACTGAGGAAGCAGGCAGGTTTAGGCAGTCTCTAACATTTCCGTTCTCATTGCTTCAGCCCACGTTATTCATATTTCAGAAATGCTTCATCTGCATTCATATGAGTCATAAAAAATACACAGAAGTGAGTTGGCTGGCTAAGAAGGACAGAAACTTGGAAAAAAAAAATCCCACAGTGAGCCTTTCAAATCACAGATGGCAGGTTGTGAAATTCACTCTCTATGTTTGTCATTTAACAATTACTGGAACTTGTTCTACAGCCTTCAGAGTCAGGAATGCATGGTGCTTGTATTTATTGTAATTAAGCCCACTGCATCAAGTTTAATGACACTGCATATGGTAATGATTAGACGGACCAGTTCTGCTCTGTTGTGTTGCATCAAAAATGTTCCTCAGTTGTTCAAAACCAAAAATAAATGTATATTTTTCATGATTTCATGTTTTTGTTTTTTGTTTTTTTTACATATTTAAAGTACCTACAATTGTTTCTTGTGTTATTTACAGATCAACTTTCCCCAAACACAATAACTTTTGCTCAGTTTGAAAGCTATAAAAAATAATCTTTTGAGTGATGTAGCAAAGTTTAGTGTCTACCTCATCATTTAGCAGAGAAGCTTACTGCTTAGATCAAACTATTTCAAATATTTGCAAGCCTACTGGCTCTAAACATGAAGTTTTAGTCTGACAGTGACTCCTATGATGACTAAACAGTGTCAACAAGCACCTGTAGCCAAGGGCAAATGAAACAGATCATGGTATCATCCATTGTTCCCACAATCCTGACATGTCCTGTTGTGCCACCAGAAGGCCAGAGCCTAAATTTATTCTGTGGAACAGAGTAACATCTGCTGGAATAATTTGTTTAAATTCTTTGTACAGACATTCCTGGTTTCCAGATAATTTATCCTACTGATTTTCACCCTGGCGGTCATGGTGTTGGTGTGAGGTATGAGGTGAATTATCCTCGGTTTTATTGTATGAAATGCTGTGAACTCTGGTATTTATACAGATGAATCATCAGTCACCAACCACAAACCTCAGATAATAGATAAACAGAATCTATACTGTACCTGCAAACCTTTGCTTGGTTTGTGGATTAGATGGATGTTCTTAATTATTTTTTTATTTAGAGAAGGAGGAGAGATTGTATGAAGCACTTGTCAATAGTGAGTAAATTACTTATTGGAGATATACAGCGCATATATAATATATAGTAAGAATAAATAATAAAACTAAAACCCAAACACTAATGTGGATGGAATTTTATGCTCCATGCAGACATTTTTCAGTGCTTTATTTCACACTGAGCTGAAATAAACACAGCCATTACTGATTCAGCTGGATATTGTCTGTTTGTTGCTGAACAAACAAACCCTGAATTTCCCTTTGGGGGATTAAAAAAAGTACATTCTATTCTATTCTATTCTATTCTATTCTATTCCCTTTAAGTTGCTCCCTAGCTGTTTGGAAGAGCACTTTTTGAGTGACTATATCGCATTAAAAGTAAGTTGAAACCTGATTGGGTCAGCTCAAAAGCTGGAAATATATATAAATATTTTTCTGAATTTTGTGGTTTTAGGTCACACAAAAACATTTTCATTTGTCTTGGTTTTTTTTCTTGGAGGAAATGTGAAAGGGTTCAAAGCCTGACCCATCAAAAATAGATGTTAATTAGCCCTTTTAAGAAAAAAGATATATACATCATTTTGTTTATGATTTGTTTTGTATCACATTTGATAAATTGGGCGGTTTTAGTGACTTTTTTTTAGCACAGGTTTTAATAAATATGTATTCTTTTAATGGAAAAAAGTGTGGATGATTTCCTGGCAGCAGCAATTTTGAAAAGGGCCAAAATACAACTTTAGCTGCCTGTAGCAGTATAATAATCTTTAAGGTGGTAGAAAACATTTATTTATTTATTTATTTACAGGTTTTTAATGTACAGAGATTGCCGTAGGAGGCGCTATACATAAATCAATTAGTGAAGATACAGGAACAACACAAAAACAAGTTAAATTAAATAAAATATATAAAAATAATAAATAAAATTAAGCAATGGACGACAATACTATAGTAACTATATCTTCCATTATTTTTCAATGCATTTTAAAGTCATTTTGAAAAAACAACACATTTTGGAGGAGATTTCTGTTAAGTTTCAGTACAGACTCCTTTAGTAACGGTTTTCATAGACCACAGTAAATTGTGTATCGGCTTTGGACCTGCTTTGGACTCGCTGCACACGAAAAAAAAATGTTCAAAAACGCATACCAGGGCGGACTGTTGTCCATTTTATACAGTGTCGGGAGTAAGCCGCTTCGAATATGGGAGCAGAAGGTAAGCATGGATTCATAGCATGATCGTGCCACAGTTAGCCTCCTTAGCTAGCCGTGCTAAATCAAAGCATTAGCAGCTCGTTTTGCATGCTGTGAAAACGTGAAATCAGCACATATGAGCTCCATTTGACGCTGATAATGTCGTTAAGAGTGGTTTAACTTCCATAGCAGATAACACAGTGTGTGTGTGTGTGTGTGTGTGTGTGTGTGTGTGTGTGTGTGTGTGTTACAACATAACAGGGTTTCATCTGATTGGTTTTAAGGAGTAGTTTGGATTTGGTTGGAAAACAGGAAACTCTTTTTACTGAAAAGTATGTAACTGTTACTAAACGTTTCGTTGCTAAAAAGTGGAACACAATTTTTTTTTTTTTTTTTTTTTTTTTAATTCAGAGGAGCCTTAATAGACTATGTTAAAACCTAACAGCAGGATTAAAGGTGGACATGCGCTGTAACTACTGCAACAGAAGAGATTAGCTCGCAGCATCAGTGGAAATCACAACAGTTTGAATTACAGCCTGTTTCATTTGTATTCTATAAAACTAAGTAATATTTGATACTGGTGCACACATGTCTGTTAGTTGTGAGAAACATAAGGATTCTTCTATATAAAATGCATTTTGTGATCACAGGTGAGGAATGGCCAAATAAAGAGAGTCACAGACAGTGACATTCACTCTGTGGTGTTGGAGGTTGAGGGGTCAAACGTCAGGTGAGTGAGTATCCGTTTGAGTCTTCAGCTCAGGTCAGCTTATATTTTCACTGAAAACCTCATTCACCCACCTTGTCTTTTGTTTGATTTTCTTTATTCCCTTCAGAACCACGTATATAACATGCCCTGCAGACCCCGAGAAGACATTGGGCATCTATCTTCCTGTTCTTGTCATGTTCATCAAGACACTCAAGCAGTATTTCACCATTGAAATCCAGGTTTTCCTAAAAAAAAAACAGACCTATATCTTTGCATAAACATGTTACATTTTGGGTTTGAGAATTAATGGTTACTAATGCTTTCTCCACATCTTTATATCTTTTAGATGTTAGATGATAAAAACATTCGCCGAAGGTTTCGAACGAGTACCTTTGAAAGCCGCACCAAAATGAACCAGTTTTGCTGTGCCATGCCTATGAAACTGAGTAATGGCTGGAACCAGATCCAGTTCAACCTGTTGGATCTCACCAAGAGAGTCTTTGGAACCAATTACAGGGAGACCCTGCGTGTACGGGTTAGAAGACAGGAACAGCCCAAAAGCAAGCTGTTTTGAATGAAGTCTTTTTACCCTAGATGTCTGAATCATCTCAAAAGCAATGAACTTTTCAATTTTTCCTCCTAGATCCATGCCAATTGTTATATACGGAGAGTGTTTTTCTCAGACAGAATTTACTCTGATAATGAGCTCCCAGAAGAGTACAAACTCATTGTGCCTGTCCAGCATAAGAAAACTGAGGTGAAACACACTCCTTGACTCTTTAAACAGTACTATGTTTGTTATTTGGTCTAATACTTTTAACAATTGTGCTTTTGTTGCAGAACTATTCCTCAAGACCATAATCGTCTGATGGCGTATTCCCTTGGGAAAAAATGGTTTATATGAGATATAAAATGTGTGACCATTTAAATTGAAGTTAACTGAACTGAAATATTAATAAAACATCTAAAGGACCAAAATTCTGTTTTGATTTTGTCAGTTTGGATAAAGTGTAAAAAAACCCTTGTACTTACAGTAAATGTCGCTTTTCTAGCCTTTCTGACCATTCAAAGCACATTACACTACATTCACATATTAACCTGTACTAGCAAACTCATTTATACACATTCACATACAAGCGGTTCAGGGTTCACATGTTGTAACTGTGAGAGACATTTTAATGTTGTTTTATCCATAAATACATATTATCTGTGTGTTCACGAATAGACAGATATTTTTACAGTAGTTTGTGAGAATTATGAGATTATTCTGAAGCAAAAATATTAAAAATGTAATCAACAATAAATAATTTAAAAAAATGTGCTGCCATAGATTGTAAAGAATTTGCGTTATATTAAAGATCATCTGGAGGATAAAGGTTATGAGTCAAATTTCTGCACATTGGAGTAAAGAATCAGAATGAAGCAAAAGGAAATTTTAGAGACATGTTGCTTCTTTACAGGATTTTACATGGTGCTTACACTTTTTTTCATTAGCTGTATTTTTCTTTTGCCAGCAGATGGCAGAGTTGACCAGCAAGAAGCACAGTTTTGTAAATTTTGTCTTTGCAGGCTTTTATTTATGGACAAAGCCATTATGCTAGCTGCATGCGGAGTTGTCTTAGCAATCTGATCTGCTCTGTTATATATGCCTTTGTTAGTCTTGTAATGTTACAAATTGAGTTTTCTGTGTGTATTTCTGTTTCACCCTTAACCTGAACCTGGAGGACACTCCCCTGCATAGATATGAAAACAGCTGTTCTTTGAAATAAGAGCCTGCCTGTTAGTTTGTTCTGGAAAGATCATTTAAAAACCTCTGAATAGGTCCAATGAAATTTTTAAATGTTTGGAAAATAAAGACAACCATCTTGATAGTTGTCATGAATTACATATTGAACTGGATCTGGTTTTATACATATTATAAATCTTGTTTTTACAAGGCATTATGTACACAGCTTATAACTGCATTCAGCTTTATGATAATGCTCATGACACATTATAAGTGGCGGGCTCATAGGAAGTGTAACCATTTTTATTTTTGTGGAAAAGTTCTCCAGTGGTTGATAGCCTTGCTACTGTTGGGTTACTATAGACAAGAATCTCTTACAACTCCACTTTAAGAAAAAATAAAAAGAACTATACCAATAAAACTTTGATCAGGTCTGCTTATGTTACCATTTCAATTCAAAGCACCACTTTGAGTTTATGACACATGAACAATTACATGACAAATGTGCCTTCAGTCAGTTGGGTAAAAACAGTGGGAATGATGATAAATCTGATGCTAAGTGACATCGTCCTTGTGGTTTCCTGAAACAAAAGTACAGTACAAAGGGAAAAATATTTATCATGGAACAGTGTTTTCACTCTGGGAGTGTCATGTTTACTTAAAAGCATTTTTAGTGCCACATGTTTTTGATTATTTCAGTGTGTACAGAGGGACCAGGCTATCTGTTAACATCTTTATAGCTTCTTTACTGCTCCTCAGGGAAACCTAAGCAGCCTGGACTTCGTAAACTCTGCATGAGGCTGACCAGTCATCACCCATGGGACTGTGTGTGTGTGTTTGCATGCATGTGTGCATACTCACATGTGTTTAAGACAAGGCAAGGTCGTCAGATCAATTAGATGTCGATACTTTCTCATCCTTCTTCTTGTTAGACAGAGAAAACATATGGGAGCAAGGATTCATGTGGCATCAGAGCCGCAGAGGAGACCATAGCTGGGAAGGCTCTGTTGTTTTGTCAACATAATTCTCAAGGAAAAAGCTCCCTCTCTTGGAATTATTATTTGCCATCATGGTTAACAAAACCTCTTGGAACATACTGACTCATTTTAAAATAGAACAGAGAACAGGAATACTGGTAATCTGTGCAACTCTTTCGTCACTCATGGACATCTTGTTGCTATAAGCAGAGGGTCTGCGTTCGAGGTTTCATAAGATGTGATGCTATGTATAGCCTCATGTCACCTCTCTCAAGGGTCCCCTACACATACGGAGCCCTTCTTTATTGCATCCCACACAAGCAGCTATGATTATACTCTGAGAACTTCTGTTACACTGGACTCTGTCATGTCATCCAGAGCTCCCTCTCTCAGAGTTTCCTGACCAGCAGTAGGGAAGTGGGGCTCACAGCCCTGACCCCTGACCTTTCACCCCCAGGAGCCTGATTTTCCACAGTGGACTTTGCGACGGCCATGGTTTGTGGTGGTTATCTTCCCAGGATCCAGGCAGCCAGGAAAGACCCCACCACCAAATAAACACATAGCACATTTATCAGTAAAAATTATAAACATCACTATGTAAGTAATTTAAGGGGACAGGGACACAGCACGCCTGTATGTGTACTTGTACACATCTTTCCTTGCCTAACTTTTGTGTTGTCCTCATGTTAGTTTAGATAAAAGTTTGGTTTATTCTGTTCAGTGGAAACATTCCTCACATAATGCACATGTACTAACTGTGATGTATTTGTTGTTTTGCTGACTGCTGGGATCTTTGTGCTGTATCTAAGTTGCAGACATATCCAGACATAAAATAATTATATGTCTTGATAATGAGCCCAGAGGAAAGGGAAAAGAAACTTTTGACAACCTACATTAGCAGGGGGAAAAAAGGGACATGACGTGCTTTTAATTCTGAAAAAAAGAGAGAGAAAACTGTGAAAAAATAATTGGCTGGGGGATAGATGTCCAGAAAGGGTTATGATGGAAGTTGAGGTTTGATGCTCTCTGCTCTATCGCTCCTCTTATCTGCTGCCTGTACAGACGCTGCCTGTAACTAAATCCCAGTGTTTGGATCATCAAACAAACACACAGGGACACACACTCCCACACATTCTCAAACTGTTCATCACTCAGCCTCTCCATTTCCTTCTAACACCCAGAGAGAGGACTTATTTTGAATTCACTAACAAAGTTAGAACAAGAATGTTTTTAAATGCCGAGAATGCCATTAAAAGTGGATATTGTATCAGCATTAACACGTGCATTGAATTGATTGTCTGGAGATAGGATACAGTGAGTTGACAAAGGTCAAAGAATGGCTAACTGAGATAAAAACAAGTGAAATTAAGATCTGTTGAAGGCTTATGTAACAGATTTCTTCATTTTGAATGTCTGTAATGTTTGCAAACTATTGACAAATTCAAAATCTGGCTTAAGGCAAAGAGATGAGCCTCAGCTTTTTGGCTGACGAAAGCACATCTGCACTAATGTTGAGCAATGTGTGCAGCCCGGGGAAATAAAGGAGAAAGTAAAATGTTCACACCTGAGGCTTTGTTGAAGTGATGCGTCAGCTCCTCTAGTTACTAGCAGCAAAAGTGGTGTTTGCATAACTTAAACATTCTTTCACTGTAAGACCACGTCTGTCATCAGGCTAGCAGCAGCATGGGACTCTGTCTCATTCTAACATCAGCATGCTAACGTTATGTCATGGACTTTTATTATGCTACATTCTGCTAATGTCAGCACTGAAGTTTGGAAGTTTGTGCGTCTTGCCTAGAAAGTAAACTTTGTTATTGATGCTGCACGTTTTAGAAGACACAATAGACGTTGAATTTAGCATGACGAGCAAAACATTCCTCTAACAACTAAGAAATAAGTAGGTACTTGAATGATTTTCATTTATCATGCGGACGATCTTCCTATTAAAGATATTGCACCATGTAAGCTTATGTAAGCAGGGTGTCATAGCTGACTTTGTGCTCACTTTAAGTATGCAAAAGAAATCCCAAGCCAGCTGTTAAAGTATGACTAATTTAAGATAGATCGGTAAATCCAGTGGTGTGCATGGGGGGAAGACAACTGTAGCAAAAACATGCGCTTAAGTGCCATCTTGGAAGCCAAAACACACGCTAAAGATAAAAAGCAGCGAAAGAGCCCTCCTGGTTGGCAAAACACCCTAAACTTCCCCCTTGGTTGGTTAAAACATGATTAACTGCCCTCTAGGGTGGCAAAAACGTGTGCTTAAGTGCCCTCGAAAACACGTAGAGCCCTCTTCAGTGGCGAGTGGCGCTGTATGTGCTTCTTTTTTTTTCTTTCCCCCTCGCCCTTCGAAAAGTCTGTGCACACCACTGGATACATGGATAGCTCTCTCCTGGTACGTAGTGACTTGCATCATGTGATGAGATAGACGTGGGTTTGTTTTTCCCATTTGGGCTTTATTTGAATTGGCTGACATGACGCCATAAATTTAAGTTTTTAGTTGCCATGTGATGACTCATCGTCCTTGGCTTCGTTGGGCTTGTGTGAGAACAACTGTGCATACCAGTAGCATGCCAGTGCAAGAACGCTGCATGTAGTTTCCGTCTTGGAAAGCATAACTGACGTTTTTTTTATAGTTTTGAGACATACAGCTCATGCCCAGTTTGTCATATCCAATACCAACAACGACGAAGCTCTTCACACACGGCCTACAGAAGCTGCTGCTGTCTGGTATTCATCCATCATTCTCACCATCAGCTTTCCCACGGCCATTAGAACATGCCACAAACTGATAGATACTCAGTGGAGCACAGAGGACTCACATACATCTGGACACACATGTAAACACAGGCAAGCTCATTGCATCAATGCATGCCAGGATGAGATTAAGTACAGACTGTTGCACAAGCATTGAAGCATAAATGCACACGCACACACAGGAGGAGAGCATGCTCACACTGTTGATCAAAGGAGCTGTGATGTAATCAGTCTCAGAGCTTTGTACGCATCCCTCATTAACTTTCACCACAGACTTTAATGAAAAATCACTGGAGGGAATCTCCGCTTTCTTTCCATTTCTCACTCCTCCTTCCCTCCATCTCTCCTCTTCATCTCCTTGTTCACTCCCTGCAGTATCTGCTCATCCTCCTCCTCATCTATCTTCCACACTGTGCCTCCCCTCCTCTCCCTCTGCCCCAGTGGCAAGCTTGACTTCCGCTGAGACAGAGTAAATATTTCCCATGGCTTATCTGACCGCTGGCAGGACGAACATGACACAAAGTATGGAGTCCTGCTAATTAACACACAGATGCCTCCGATGCTTGGGTCAGAGGCCCCGATGAGGACAGTCAGGACTTCATATCTAACACCTGAAACACAGGAGTATCATGTTCACTGTAGACAGATATGACACATGGCTGCATTTTGCAGTCATTGGGAGCACAGCTATTCCTCTGGCACACATCTTTACTTGATTTTCAAATGCATTTTCTGGTTGGAACTGATTTGGAAAGAAGGATAAAATAAAATGAAAAACAGAGAAAGCAACTTCATCCCCCTCCTCTCTGTTTCTCTCTCTGGCTCTAGTCCAGGTACAGTCCAGCCCCTTGGTTCTGGTGAAGGTGTGACGTGTAAGTTACTTCCCTGTTGTGCAATCATCAAGAGGCTCTTGGGGGCTATAAGACTCCCAACCTCATCTGGTTTCTCAGAGTCTCCAGCCTGTCTTCGCTACACACAGACACAGAGGCATGTTATGGTCCGGGGTACTCAGCTGTGAAGTCTCTTAGAGGGGTCGAGGAGCAACTGTCAAGACATGGACTCTAGCCAGAAGACGCTTTAAGACATCTTGACTTTTTGGACTGAGTGCTCAACCTCTGAAGGTAACTTTAGATCTTTAAATAGATAGAAATCATTTGGTTTGATGATAATGAATCTGTTCCAGCTGAGCATAATGGTCACACATATTTTTCCTCAAACATGTCTGCTTTAACTTCTGTCTGTTGTCTGTTATTAAAAATGTATTCCCTGTGAGCACTGAACCATAATGCAATCAAGAGCAGTGCCACTGACTTTTAAGATTCATGTCAAGTATCAAAAACTTTAAATAGGGTTGACACTTCTTTTTTTATCTGAGGCATGAATGTTTCATCAACTTATTGCATCCATTAATATGAAATAGATTTTTGGGAGGAATCCATTAAGCAGCCAGATTATTTTGCTCCCTTCACATGTATATCATTACTGTCATGCTTCAGGAATGGTGTAATGTTGTTTTTTTGCTGTGATTAGTTATCAGGTGGTACAGCTAATAAACGCTGACGTCAGAAATCTTTTTTGTCCGTAAAAGGCAGCTTGATTTGACATGTTATTCTGTTTTGTTTTTTTTTCAGCCGACCTTGGATAACTCAAAGGAGGGAAATCGTATTGTATGACTCAACGGAATATCCATTTTCATAATGGCTATCCCAAATGACCTCTCTCTTTTCAACTCCACCTCCTCACCCTATTCAACAACAAACACCTATGGGACCACCTTCTCAGCTAATTCTACTCTCGCCTGCCAGAGCTGGCCTGATGTGCCCATGAACACAATCATTCCAGCTATTTACAGTGTTATCTGTGTGCTGGGAATTACAGCGAATGCTCTGGCAGTGTGTGTTCTGGGCCATGCCAGGGCTTCAAGGAGAACTATAGCAAACACATTTATGTTGAACCTTTGTGTCTCCGACCTGCTGTTCCTGCTGTCCCTCCCACTTTGGGCTGTCTACTACGCTAATGGCTACCACTGGCCCTTTGGTTTGGTTGCCTGCAAAATCTGTGGCTTTCTCCTCCCCCTCAATCTGTATGCATCCATCTTCTTTATCACAAGCATGAGCGTGGATCGCTACCTAGCCATAGTGCATCCACTCCGTTCACAGAGTGCACGAGACCCCAAACGTGCCCGGCTGACATGTATACTTGTGTGGGTGCTGGCATTTACGTGCTCATCCCCCGCCTTGTTTCTGAGGAAACTCCATTCTATGTCAGAGACTGTGGAGGTCTGTGCATTAATTCCACCTGATCATACTGTAGATATAATCCTGATATGTTTGAAGATTGTTCTGGCCTTCCTGCTGCCTCTACTTGTCATCTCTTGCTGCTACTGCTCCATTGGTAGACATTTGTTAGCTGACACAGGGCTGGTAAGAATGCGGAACCCGTCACATCCCCCGAACATGCCCTCTTTTAAATCCCAGGAAAGCTGCAGTAAGCCAGAGAGACCCCCAACCCCCTGTGTGAGCCCCAGCTCCAGCTCCAGCAGACCTCAGGAGGGCAGGGGGCTGGAGAGGGTGTTATGGACAGTAGCTGCAGTAGTCCTGGCCTTCTTCCTCTGCTGGTTCCCCTTTCACTGTGTGACCTTCTTGCGCATCTTGGACAGTGAAGGTTGGTTGAAAAGTTGCTCGATAGAGTGGACAATCAGGAACCTGACCCCTCTCACACTTTCCTTGGGCTTCTCCAATTCTGCCATCAACCCTGTACTCTACTGTTTCATTGGAAACCACTTCAGGGGACGTCTAGGAGGGCTGTGCAAGGATCTTTGTGCCTGTTTGAAGACCCCTGGGGAGGATCAGAGCCAGAAGAGAGGCTCCTTTAGCACCAGGCTGAGCTCCTTCTCCCGAAAACTCAGTGATCTGAAAGATCTGGCAGTTATGGAGCCCTCTGGTCCTGCTTAGTAAGGCTAAAAGGGGAGACTTTCTCTTTTCATTTACTGGCTTCACACCCCGGGAAGTGATGCCAACACCAGGCGACTGCTAAACTCCAATTAGCATGGATGTGTGAGACAAAACTGATACTATAACTGACACAGTCAAGCTTCTGTGCAGCTTGGTGCTGTCTTTCTGATAGAAAATGTAACCAAAGACAAGGGTCTGTGAAAAAACACAATGTTCAGAGCTTTGAAGCTGTGAGCCAAAATGTGTTACAAGCAAATACTGACTTAAGCATCTTTAATCTTTCAGAAAGCAGCTGCTATTATACAAAAGCTGCAAACTTCCTCCTCATCACTTGCTCTGTGTCAAACAACACACAGTTAGCAATTAGCTTGTGAACATAATATAGCATTTTAGTCACCACAAGACGCATATCTCCTGCAGGTATTGTTCTTTCTTAGTCCATAATCTGTTTCCATGTAAAACTAATCACTTAAAGTTAGTTTCATGAAGAACAAAAAAGATTTAAAGCCTTAAGGACGACAGGGCTGAGATTTCAGCAAAGCTCATTTTATAATACTTTAGCAGGGCTAGCTTAGCAACTCTGTTTTCTAGAATGGCCAGATGGGAAGAGATAAAAAAAAGTGAAAATGAATGTTTGATGTGGCTATCATACAAATCAGCTCTTATTTAACCAGAATGTATGTAGCTGCAATGATATACAATGATTTCATAATTTATACTGTAAATAAAAGGTCAGAGTCATAATCTGCTGTTCCTACTAATGACCTGCATTTTTAGCAGGCCAAGAAATGAATGTAATACTATGTATATATAGTGCTTAACAAATTTATTGGACTACCACTGCCCTAAATTATCACCTTTTATGTGTCTGTATTGGTTAATCCACCAGGATAAGCAAGCTCTCTCAATACTAATATATAATTATCATCCATAAATTGTCAAATGTACTGCTTTACAAGAAAAGTAAAAATCAAAATTAAAACAAATAAAGAGATAAAAAATAAAGCACACTATTTTTTGATTGACAAATTACAGTTATTTACTTAAGTTCCTGAACAGAAAAATGTGTTGTTTGAGTGGTATGTTTTTTTTTAGATTAATTTCCTGACTTTTCAGAGACTTCATTCTTGTCTGGCTCAAAATTTGGGAATAAAAACATGAAATCAGTTTGAAACTCCTAACGGCTGTTCAAAATGGTAAAGCGAAGGAAAATCTCTGAAAAACAGAGTCAGAGTTAAAGCACTTTCATGAGGATGAGTGTTTTTTTCAATGTCAGGTGGTCTAATAAATTTATGTACTGTATCTTTAATTTATATCATTAACCAGATAAAAATACATTACTTTTAGTCATCTTTCTGGGACCAAGACGTTGTGTATGTAATCTTTCTCATGTCACATTTGTATAGTATCACAATATCAAGACAGTTAAGCAACATATATATTTTAATACAAAATAAAGCTATTTGTCTAAAAATGCCTTTTTTCTTTTCTTAAATGATTTCTGCTGTTCTTTGATGGAGAAAACTGAAGAATACACTTTTGTTTTTGTTAACTTTTTCTAACACAGAAACACAAATTTTGTTTGTGAGTCCCTTTAGAGTTTTTATTTTCTCTCCCAAATCTTCCCCTCAACCAGCTGTTACTGTGGGCTCTCGCCACCTGGGAATGAGGGTTCTGGTTTTACTGAAAGTCTGACAGATGGACATTCAGTTGCCTTGCTCTTGCCCTCTCCCAAAATGCCTGTAATGGATTCCCTCCATATCAATCTGAGACATCTTAATCTTATACTAATGTCCTTATGATGTATTCCAGTCCAGCTGGTTGTGTTGGTTGAGCTGGAGCTGCTGGCTAATCAATGACTGTTTGTGTCCAGTATAGATTCATGCACTCTGCATCGACCCTGGCCTGTCTCCCTGTGAGCTGAGAGAAGATGATGGAAGCAGTGGTGAGATTTGTTTTACACTGATGAAGGCCACAGATTTATTTTCTGTAAGAAGGTTGAGGGGAGTTCTTCATGCATAAAAAGTTGTGTTTTGCTTTCATAGATTCCACATTTTTCCTCTTAATGTTCAGGAGGATAACACAGCAACCAAAAGAAAAGAAACTCCACAAAAAGCCATCCAGTCTTTACCATCAGCTACTTGCTGCAGATCGATCCTCGTTAATCTTTCAAACATTTCCACTGGATGGTGCTAAAGTGCTGTCGAAGCAGTGAGTGGGATGCCACTGGCTGCTTTTCCAGACAGAGCCCCAGAGTCCCAGCGCTCATGATCTTTGTGAGCCGAGGGAAGTATTTCTCTGACACAGACTGATGACTCATGTAGGCTACAGTTCTGAATGTATAAAAACACAAATCCTCCACAAATGCTGCATTAAAGAGAGCTACCGGCACAAAGGGTGCACACAATGGTGAGCCTTTCTGAAGGATCTCTTGCAGCAGCACTAGACTGTCTGAAGGACTCCATCGTGTTGTGATGTGTTGTGAAAAAAACACATTTATACCATCATGGCTGATGTGCATTTCACAACAGAAGCTGTTCCGCCAGCCTGTGTGAATGTGAACGGCATGTCGCTGCTGCACACGTTTAATATTTTAATAACCACATCCTAATTTGACACAACAGAACTTTGTGTCTGACAGGACAGATTGCAGGATGGGTATGTTGCAGCTCCACAGTATGATCACACACACACAAACACACATACACACACACAGCTTCATTAGCTAACTCCTCACTGTTCTACAGAGCAGTTGTGATAGTCCTTGACACACGTTCAGCAGAAGACAGACCAGTGACATGTGACTATGAACATGTGTTGCACAGGAGGCAGGAAGAGGGATGAGGAGAAAAGTTCTACAAGAACAAGAAACTACTTTTATCTCTGTGGGACATTCTCTCCCTTTAATAAAACATTAGATTTTTATCATTTCTATTTAATATATTAATGCATACTTTGCTTTCACTTTTCTTCCTTATGTCGGTTTTATGTCAAATCCAAGCACAGAAATAAGCACACTGCTGATGTTTCAGAAGCTAATGCCAGCTGTAAGGAGTAATTTACTGACGTTTTGTACTCCGTTATGCCAATTGCAAAGGGAATTATTGTACTTTAGTACTCTAAATCCCTTACATTTTTGACAGCTTTAACATGGTGTGGTGTCATAACAAAGGATTATACATTAAACATGTCCAAAAGATAAACCATTTTGCTTTATGACCCTTGGTTTAGAAGGAAGTGTTTGACATATTTTAGAGACTTATTTCCATTTCTGTTTGATTTAAATACTTGATGGTGGGTTAAAGATTTAATTCTTTATTTTTATATAAAAGCAAAGATAGGTTTAGATTCTGAACATGAACTTTAAATCCAGGTAAATACAGAAGCGAACATAGCTGAAGCTGAGACTGCAGCAGAGTGATCTTTGTAATGATGCTTTAGTAATAAACTGAACAGTTCTCTGCAGAATGAAACATTAATGCTCAGTCTTGAGTTCTGCTGATAGATGTTGTGTGGTTTTACTTCAGCAGGATCTGTGTGGAGCTCCATAGCTTAAGTATTTAACATTCAGGCGCTAATTTGCTGTTGATACATAGATCTGAATACTTCTCCCACAGCAGACTTATTGCACGGTAAACTGTACACCAGGGTTCAGTGGAAACTAATCGTAACAGACAGCATAAGCAAACTTGTGCTAATCAGAAAAAAAGCGAGGCCTCCAGGTAATTGAGCTGGAAAAAGTCTCATCCTGAGCTCAGTACACCTGACTGTGTAAAAACAGTGATACTGCTTTGTATTGTGTGCCTGCTGTTGTTGTGGAACTATTCAGTTAGAATCTTTGAAGTTATTTCCTGTCAAAAAAATACAATCATTTCCTGAGAGAAACACACACCCACATTTAGTGCATGTGTGTGTGTGTGTGTCCGTGTGTGTGCATGCACGGGCGTGTGTATACGTGTGCTTTTTCACATTTGTGTGTCTTCGAGACAAAGAGGAAGGCCATAAAGGTTAGAGTTGTGAGAGAGCTGCTTTCATTCTGTGCAAGAACGTGGAAAATCACAACGCCGGCTTGCCAAAGCTCACACTCCCTGACAAACGTCTGAAACAGCAAGAGGCAGATATATCAGAGGAGGCCGGACAGCTACCTCACCCATGTTCCCAGTGTAGAGCGTACGCAGAGCAGACCTAAAGGCTTGCTTGGAGTGAAAAAGTTGAAGTTGAGGTAAAGAGAAAGAGAGAGAAAGAGAGAGCTGACACTCGGGAGCACAACAAGAAGCAGATCTGGAAAGAAGGTGTGATGGAAAAACTGAACATCTACCACGGACCCATTGGTAGAGAAGAAGGTGAGCGGAGGCTGGCCCAGGACGGGCGAAATGGATGCTACCTAGTCCGTAACAGTGACTCTATGGAGGGTGTCTACTGCCTGTGTGTGCTGTGAGTAGAAATACAGATTGTGCATTATCTCTCTTTGTCCTGCCTCTTCAGGCCATTACTGAGAACTCTGTGATCACATCAACACATAACCATATTTTCTGCTATTACAGAGATTATTGATCTCCTCACATTTAAGAAAATAAAAGCAGAGGCATAAACAAAGTGAGTGTTAGCCGAAACCAAAAAATGGGATGGCCTATTATTTAGTGTGAAATGTGAGTCCCAGAGGAGCAATAATGGCAACAGCTGAGGCAAATACTTATTTCATTAAACTGAAAGATGATCCCAGGGTCAAAGTCATTTCTGCGCGTCTTTGTCTGTGTGTGTGTGTGTGCAGGAGCAATGGATACGTCTACACGTACAGACTTCACAAGGACAGTACGGGGACCTGGACTGCAGAGGTGACGCATTTTCTTTTATTTTTTGCTCTGATTCTGTGCTGACTGCCTCTCAGCTGGAGATTCTACACATCCAGCAGAATCTATCTCACTTTTATTGAGGATTATTAAATCTGCAGGTTGTTTGGGTGATGGCTTGATTCAATCAACCCAGAATTTAAGTCAAACATTTTATTATTATTGTTTTTTTTTTGTTTGTTTGTTTTTTTGTTTCAGAACAGAGGGGGTACGTTTCCTTTTTTCTTTCTTTTTCTTTTTTTTTTTTTTTTAACACTAAAACCCAACGTATCCCTCTGAAAGCTGACTTAAATTTAAGACACCACGGCATCAGGAAACACTCCAGAGATAGAAAATGCAGAATTGCATTTGACAGCATCTCTGATGGGATATGTAATTGAGCAGTGAGGGTTTGGGGAGATGTGGTTGTATAGAAACATCTGAAGGCTTTGTCTTCCTCTGCGTGACGACTAAGCAAGATGTTGTTGTAACTACATTTCACCCCGGCTCATTTTTACTGACGGCATCAAGAGAACAGATAGCACAAAGCCTTGAATTACACGCATTTCACTACAAGCTCAATAACAGTTTACATTATTCATGTGCAGAATCAATCACTTTAATGAAATATCCCCGGGAACAGAGGTAACACTTGTGGCCGGAGACAGAAACAACCAAAGTGCTTTGCTGTGGAAAGTGCTCTCTGTGTTTGATTAAATGATTTTAAACTGCATTCAAGAAGCAAGTTTACCACCAGCTTCTGCTGCATGATTGATTGCACCGGGTGAAAACCGCTTTTCTAAAGCCCTTACTGGGCAGAATTATAGCACTTTAAAATATTTAATCCTCATGGTTTAGAAATATCAGATGTTAAAGTGACAGCTGGGAGCGAAAAGGAACATTGATTTAAAATAAAAAAAAATATGTAAAACTCACTGAAAGTTCATTGGCAAACTTGAATTTCTCTTAAGCTTCTTGTGCCGCAGAGATGAATTCTGATTGACTTGTTTTATTTTGATTTAAACAGCAGGTGCTTTCTGAAAGTGAATTATTTCAGTTTTATTCACCCACAGTAGCGATAATGGGACACTTAGCATTTGCGGCTTCACACATCAATCCAAAAATAAATGCTTTTTGTTGTGTTGTTTATTAAAAAAAAAAAAAGCCCAGGGGAGCAGATGCTTTTAGCGGTAAATGGAACCAGAATTCTCCTTTTTTAGCTTTTAAACCCCTCGAGTCTATGCTCCACTCTTCTTGAGTAGTTTTACAGCAATTACAGATTGACTTTCTTTTGCATCATCTTATTTATCTTTGTGTTCTTCTCTCTCAAACACAAACTAGGTGTAGATCAGTGGACTAGATGTATGAAAAAAAAAACAGCTCACATGGTTCCCAGCACATGCCTTTGCACTGAGTTTCTCTAAAGTGTTAGTGTGTCTGATGTCTTTTATCAGGTGAATTTGTGTGAGCTCACTTCAAGCCAGCCCTGTTCTGTCCCTCTCATTTCCCCGCAGGGTTTCATCTAAAGACAGAGATAGAAAAGCTGAATTTATTTTGCTGTCTTTCTTCTGTTTCAGACCACTCCTGGTGTGCAGAAGCGATATTTCCGGCAAGTCAAGAACTTGATAGCAACTTTCCAGAAGGCCGGACAAGGGATTGCCTCGCCTCTGCTCTACCCTGTCACCGCTCAGAGACGGGCACAAACACACAGAGGCTCAGACGCCGGTAATAGCCTGTCACCAACACACAGCAGCCCTGACTTTTAGCTCCAGCAGCATGCCGCTGCTCAGGGACAGAAAAACAGGAACAAGAAGGAGGTGCAGCAGGCTGACGATTAGGGGCAAACCCTAAGCTCTCCGTTGACCTAATTACAAACAAAAATGCAGTCCTTGCGTGGTTCCTGCTGTTGCATTTTTCACGCCATGTGTGGAGTAAATGTCATTTCTTTCCAATTAAGCAGCTTCTGTTTGTTGAATCAAAGACATTTAAAGTTCTCGCGCTGCCTCAGATCTCTTTCCAGTGCCTCTTTTTTTTTTTTCCTGCACACGCAGCACAGAAAGTGCCTCATAACTTCTGGAGATTTGATGTAAAATATTCCGCTTCTGAAACATTCATATCCATTACTGTTTTTGTTCTCTGACAGCAAATATTGTGCTCTGTTTTCTTAATGCAATTTGGTTATGTGAATGGCAAAGAAAATAAATGACATCGGTTGAAATAAACTCTTTTAAATGAGGTCACCCATACACACTCGAGTCTCCATCTGACACATGATGTGGAACAAAAAATTCAATTTGACATATTGAAGCAGTGAGTTCCATGGAGAGAGAGAGAGAGAGCGAGAAGGAGCGAGAAAGAGGGAGGAGGGGTCCGTCATTCATCTGACTGACATTACTGGCTCTTCATGCAAAATATGGGAAAAAGAGGGAAGAGGGAAAAGGAAGCGAGAGAGGGAGAAAGAGAGAGAGGGAGAGGATCCATTCAGCTCAGATAATTCTTCAGTGCAGCGGTCTCCTAGCAACCAGACCCTCCATCTCTTCAGCACTGAGATGAGGTTGGACAGTATCTCGCGGAGCATATGGTTTAGAAGAGAAGGTGCATCGCGGCCGATCAGCAAAGTGCTTGTCGGGAACGTATATCACCTGCTGGCAGTCAGAACATATGCATTGTGCGGCTCTGTCATCCACAGCCCAGGAGAGAAACACAAACAATTAATGGTGGGCAGATGGTGGAGTGACGACGGGAGGGAGGCAAGTTGGGGAAAGGCAGACGGACGGGGAGGTGGATTAGTGGTAGCTAGATTAAAAAAAAAAAAAGAAAAAAAGAAAAACAAACAAACTTCTTTGCTTTCTTTTCAAACTTTTTTTTTTAGGGGGAGGAGGAAGGAGGCTTGGAAGTAGTTCACATGCAGTCTGATTGGCATTTCCTAATGAGAGGAGACAAGCTGTAGAGAACAGCACAGCCAACTCCAGGTCCTGCCCCTTCTGCACTCACCACCCACTCGCTGAGCCTCAGCTGTCACATTTCTTTTTCCCTTCTCTGTGCCTTTTTTTTTTTCCCTCTCTCTCTCTCTTCTTCTCCTTCTTCTTCTTCTTCTTCTTCTTCTTCTGCTTCTTCTTCTCTTCTGACAGACTCAGGTTCCTCATGCATATCTCAGTTTGAGCCATAATGATGGGTGATAATGACAGCACAGATTTGAAAGTTACAAACTCCCAGAAACAAGAACAAAGAGAGCACAACAAATGTGTGGAGAGAAGGCGCAGAGACAGAGAGGACGGGCGAGAGAGAAAGAGAGAGCAGACAGAGGGAGAAATAACAAGCAACAATGTGCATGAAATACCATTGAGCAGTTTGGTAATTCACACATAATAACTTTAATCAGCATTGTAACCCAATAAAGTCAGATTTTTCAGCGAGAATATTTACTATAGCCATGTATAATTCTTTGCAAAAATGTAACTGTTTTTCTATTGATTAACAATACTGACACTTACTTATGAACAACAGAATTTCCAGTTGAGCACTTTTTTCAGTGTGAAAGCACTGGCTATGTACATTCTTGATTTCAGTTTACACACTCATACAAACTACTGTTGGAGCACACCAGAGGCGGAATACCAGGAGAGGTTTCCTTCTCTAAAGGGGAGTGTCAGAGTCGACAAGGCCTCTCTTACACAATATGTAAACGATAGTATATCCGAGGTAAACCATGTAGGAACTCAAATGGCCACCGCAGAGCTCTTGATTTGAGTCATGAAGAGGATCATTCACTGGTAATCCTAATGTCTTCATCTCTACAGGTCAGTGAATTAGAACAGAGTCTAAAATGATTAACAGTGTTGAAACAGCAAATGACAGACGGTCAGTCCATCGGTCCGTCGGTCAGTCCGTCAGTCGGAGAGTCAGTCCGTCAGTCCCAGGCCGGTCGGATACAAAAAGCAAAGCCACAGCCAAACCACACTGCTTGTGCCACTGTTAGAAATCGGAGAAACTGGACGATAATAATAAAATACCATCATTTGTCACAATTAAAGGCATTTGGAGATCATTTTTTTCCCCAATCTCTCCTCTTGTTCTTCTTCTGTCGTCATCTTCTTTTTTTCATACAGTATAGAAACAGTAGAACAAATCAGAGTAGAGTAGAAACAGGCAGTCTTTGGTGGGGTGGGGGGCTGCTCGTGTGTCTCTGTTACCTGCCCCCCACCTCGCTCAGTGTCATAAAGTGGATGTTGGAGGGGCAGTCGGACAGCTCCGGCTGCTGCTCTGTAGGCAAGGAGTAGTAGCCGTCGTAACCCTGAATCAGTCCTCCGCTCAGCAGCTGCTGCTTCTCAGCCTCACTCCACGCCCTGCTCCCCGCATCCCCTAATTCCACTCTCTTCCTCTCTTTCTCCCACGCCCCCTCCACTGCTCTCTTCCTCGCCTCCTCCTTCACCCGTGCTCTCTCCTCCTCCTCGCTCCCACCGTAGCGCACACACAGACACAGCGCTCCCTGCTGAAGGGTGATATCAGCAAATCGTCGAGTCCTGCCGTTCACCAGGGCGCTCATCTGAGACACGCTCACGTTCACCCCGCTCTCTAGGATGCGACCCCCGACTCCTAACCCCAGAGCGAGGTCTTCCTCAATGGGCCGGGACTGAAGGAAGTGATGGGTGTCACAGCCCTGCACGGTGAAGCTCAGCCCGCTCAGATGAACAGCACCGTTTAAGATGGCTGCCACGCGGCGGCTGTCCTCGCTGGCTACGCCGATGACTTCAGCGCTGACACGGCCGTGGGAGACAGCAAAGCGGATGCTGGGGCCCAGAAGAGATGGTCGGGAGCCGAAGGGGGGAGGACGCGTAGGCCTGTGACAGGTAGAGCCCACAGGCTCGGAGACCAGAGGTAACCTCTCCAGGGAGATGAAACTCCTCAGCTGTCTCCGCAGCTCACACTGGATCCCCAAGACCACCTGGGAGGAATATACAGGTTAAAAAAATAATTCACACTGGCCTTATCGCTGTGTTATTTTAACCAAGGATGCAACAGCATGCTGGGAAATGGGGTCCATATTCGATATTTCCTGCTGCTTAACAGAAAGTTTTTTCTTGCCGCCATGATGGAGGGATTCATGATTGGCTATATGGATTTATGTTGGGTGTCGGATGTATATATTTGTATATATATGTATATGTGTATCTTTATATGTATATATGTATCTATGCATATATGTATATCCTTAAAATGAGGAGCTTTGTGCTCTATTGTCAAGTGTCTTGAGATAACACTTGTTATGAATTGGCGCTATACAAATAAAGATTGATTGATTGAGATTGATTGGAAAATATGAAACCGTTCAGTCTGCTCTGCACGAGGTTATATGCCATGAAAGACCATGGGTTTGGGTTTTAAATTTCATTTTGCATTATGACTTTGTTGCTATAAATGGCGACTCTTCAAACCCATCCAGTGACTGTTTCAAAAAATCAAAAGTGACTAGAGACAAATCAAGCGACTTTTCTGGAGACTCTGATGTGGAAGCATGTATTAATCTCCAGCACCCGCTGCATCTCAATGAGCAGCGGGTGCTGCTGTGGGCACCTCTTCTATCCAAAACACTCACAGGCAGACGAGTCCTCCTCACTCGCAGCAATCTCTCCAAGCTGCGGCCAGAGCAGACGACTACAGGCAAATAAATCGCACATGTGCTTTTCTCTTTTGGGTCACTTTTGCCGTCCCAAGCACGGATAAAGAAGGAGGGTTTTTATTTTGATATAAAAAAAAAAAAAAACAACCACAAAAAAAAAAACAAGAATCAACAGAGGAAAGTTCATTTGTGGTTCTAAACATATTTACAGTGTTTGTTTTACACGCTTTCTGTCTCTCCCACAGTGTTATTCCTATCTCCTACATTGTCCATGATAATTAACTACTACAAATGGATTATAATGCAATTTAGGCGATGATGCAACGATTTTGTGCCCAAAACCGGGGGACAGACCGAACCGTGGGTTACGTTGTTAGACAGGACCAGGTTACAGGAAAAGCACGGTGCCCCTTTAACTTTGACAAAAAAAATGACACACTGCTTTTTTCATCTTTCAAATTTTCTGTCACCCTCATGGTTTTCCCCCCACGACAAGACAAAAATGTGTGCTGTGAACCTGGTGGGGTGTTACCAAAATGACAGTTTGATACTGCTATTACTTTGTGCTCAAACTGCCATGTCTTTAACTATGAGTCAGGGGGAGAATTTGGGGGCTTTGATCGGGCTGGTCGTTATCTTTGCAGCTGTACTGTGTATGACTTAGAGGGCAAAAATTCATACCAAATATTTCAATTCATCGACTATTACAAATCATTTAAAGGAGTCATACAGAAACTCGAAAACATGCTCGTTATTAATGTGGTGTTGATGTCGTCTTCTTTTGTAAAATAAAAATAAAAATATGAAAATTAAGGATACACTGTGAAATTATTTCAAACAGTTTTAAAATCCCCAAGCCTAATTTTAATGAAAAATGAAGTAAATTTAATAGTTGTATCTTTAATAACATATTTCAGTTATTTTTTATATCTTTAATGTCAATCTCATTATGTAAGGATGGTACTTCAAAATATATTTTTTAATGTAATTTTTTCTTCTGTGCACTGACAGCTTCTTTGAAAAATTTAAGCGAGGTCAGAAAATGTAGCTCAATGCATTCTGTCCTGCTGGTTACCAAACCATGAACTCAGTGGTAAGTGGCTTTTAAAAACGAAAGCTCACTGGGTTCTGTAGCTCTTGGTTATGTGTGGTTGGAAATGTTTCATCTGTCTCTGCCCCTGAGCTTAAATAATGTACTTCAGTAAACCAGATGAAATTCAAGCAATGAGAGAGGAGAAACACACTGAGTTGGTGTAAAAATATAAAAAATAAATTTCTATAAACAAAGAGACAAACAAATAACCAACACAGCTGCACACAATTAAAACTGCTGTTGTGTGGCTGGCTGTGGTTTATAGTGGTGGACAGCATACCTTACTGGAGTCCCAGTTCTGTGTCTTGGTTTGGGTCTTCATCAGTTCGTATGTTTGTTCCATTCTGCCAACATCAGGCTTTGGGAAACCTGGGACGACATTATGAAGCTGGAAGCCAAATAGCTGCAGCCAGCTACCGATGTCTGAACACACACGTGTATATATATATATATATATATATATATATATATATATGTATACACACACACACACACACACACACACACACACACACACACACACACACACACAGGCATACGAAAGAAGAGAAAATTGCACAGGGGGAGAGAGTTAGAATAAGCTCTGTATACTGCGTGGCAAACAAAAAGTCATAAGGCCAGGGTAACAACACCTTGTTCAGGAAATCACACAATATATGAAGAGAACAGGTGGCAGGGATGGCTCGGTGGTCTTTCCCTGACAAACAAATTCATTCTGTAATAAACAACCTTGCTGCAGGCATACGTGACAGGCCAAATGAACGTTCCATTAACTAGAAGGACATGCGCCCAACAAACATCCCGTTTTCATTCCCTTATTCCATCTCGCTCCCTCGCTGGAGTCTCTATTTTGCCTCTTGGGGAAACAGTATGTTCCTGACAGACAGAGGGAACAAAACAGTCTGTGTTTAAAAAAAAAAAAAAAAAAACAAGCTGATCTGAGGCCTGGCTGTCCTTTCTGTTGTCAGAACATTCTGTCTGTCACATCTTCTGTCTCTCTGCCACACGGCTCACCTGTGGTTCGCTGTGAGCCTCGCTCGCATATGCTTTCTACTTGGGATTGTGTAGGAGTAGGTGTTGCTGAGTGAAATTCTGCCTGCAGCATCTTGTGTGAGGGAGTTGGTAACGGATTGGGTGTAGAGTTGTGAAATGAATCAAAACCTGTGCACATATGAAGCTCACCTGTGGTAAACTTTGTAACCTCCTCCACTTTGCCAACTGGACAGTTGTTCTTGAAAGCATACAAGTTAAACGGCTTCGGCTCTTTGCTCAGCTCTCCCCACAGCTCATGATTGGGTGAGGTCCATCGACCTGCTAGTGTGTCATAATCCCGTCTGCCTAAATGCACCAGCCGTGTGAGAGGGTCGTACAGGCCTCCGTGGAAGCCGATGACAAGCTGGAAGTCAGGGTTGGTGTCCTGGTACACCTCTCCATAAGGAGTGTAGAGGATCTCTTTGACCAGTCGCCCTTTACTAGAGAAGACAGCTCTTGGACTCCCCACGCTGTCGCAGGCGACGTAATACTCCTCCCCGCTGCTCAGCTCCATGGCGATGAGGTGGCCCTGCAGGTCGTAGTACAGTGATGTGATCAGATTGCTGCTGTGGTTGTACAAATGGCTGACCCTGGTGGGATGTGACAGGTCAGCGTAAAAGAACTGCAGCTGCTCGCCCTTGCTGTTCTTAGTGGCTACACGCCGACCAAGCCCGTCGTAGCGATACCACATGGTGTGCTCGGTCACTCGATTGAAGACGCGCGTCAGCAGGCCATTGGAGTTGTAGTCGAACAGGTCATTCGCTCGCTGGCGGAGGAAGCCATCATCGTCCACGCTGTACTGCAGCTCTCCCAGGTGTGTGATGCGGTCTCTCTGCTCGTAACGCAGCGGTGTCAGCCTGGAATACAAGCCAAACGAAACAGTAAATACTGCAGAGAAATGAAACATGTTTGTCCAACATTAGTACGTCAACAAAACATGAGTCAGCTAGAACGTTAGCAGCTCTATAAGGCTCAGTCATAAGTTCAAATGCATTGGATTCCTCGTGTTTACAGTCGTATCCAACATTTAGTTATCAGCACAGAACAGAAAGTGAATGTGAGACTCATTAGATTCAGCCTCTGCTGATTTTGAACCAAATTACCAACTGATTCAACACACCTAATGTCAACACAATGAGCCAGGTGTGCTTAAGTGATAAGCTTTCCTCTAGAGAGACAAAAAAAAGCTGCATTTTACATTCAGAGTCAACTCTTTGCTTCAATGATTACCTCATGCAAGATAACTTAGAGATCACTATTCTGCAGAATTAATCACCTGAGGATCATTAATGTCTTTATAAAATGAAACTGCAATCCATCAAACGATAAGGTAAGATAACACAGTCTAGGTGAAAGTTGATGAAGACACTAACACATCACTGCAGTTATTCAGAGAACCTAAAAATGTGTCTAATATGGATTTCTAGGACGAACCGTGCACTGGTCCCGTGGCTGAGCAGGTTGATGTTCCCGTTGAGGTCGTAGCTGTAGCGCCACTGAGGTCGCTCATTGACTGAAGCGCTTTGCAGCTGGCTATCTGCGTCATACTCGTAAGTGTAGCGTGTAACGTTACTGTCCACGCCCACCCTGATGTCACAGGTGGTCGTGCGCCCTGCAGAGTCATACTGTATAGTCATCCAGTAGGCGATGGATTTAAGGATCTCGTACTGGACCTCTACCACCTGGCCGTAGGAGTTGAACACCTTTGTGTGCTTCATCAAATGAGTGGTGATCACCTAGAAACAGTTAAACAGAGGTTCATGATGCAAGTGAGGCCAGACAGATTTTTTTTTTAACTCGACAGAAAAGTCAATGTGATCAGCTGCAAGTTTGTTTATGTCGTAACCGTTACTTTAATTCATGATCTCTGCTTTCTGACAAAGAATTGAGGCATTGCTTTTTGGCAGCTTAGCCTCAATGCTAACCAGCTAGTAGCAAACTTCATCGATCTTTCATGTTGTTTGTAAGCTTCATCCACAATTGATAAAATATTTTTCCAAGCAACTTTAAGGCAAACCCACGAGGGGGAACTATTTCTTAATTCATGTATGTTATTTTTTTCTTGAGGACTGTGTTCTGCCTACCTGGTTGAGGTCATAAAAAATAACGCTGAATTTGCCAAACTGCTCAACCCTTCCCGACACGTCAACATAACGGTACAGGTCGATTGGCAGAGGGGTCTCGTTGATGACTGCCTGCATGCTCGTCACTCTGAAGTTGTTGTAGCTGTAGTCAAACCTGGCGTTGACCAAGCCCTCTTCACTGAAGCGGAAGATTTGCCGACTGGTCAGGGGACCTGTGCAAAGGAGGAATACACAGACTTTAAGGTTCAGGGAACATGCATTTGCTTTTGCATGAGCGATACACACACCATGATGCATCTGCACGGCCCTCACAGTTTGCAACCATGCTACCCGTGCAAGTCAGCTTAATTAATTCAAATTAGGGACTAATTCAACATCATTAACACAGGCACATGCAGTGCAATCCATTCAATCCAAACTATCTCCACACCTCTATGGCATTTTCAGTGGTGACCTTTAATATGGAGAGATAATGAAATCTAAAGACAATAGCCATGATGGGCCAATGTGCTCCTTAATGTCAGAACATCAGCTTTAACAACACTATTCATCACCTCTGCTGCTAGCAACTACAGCCTGTCCTCCATTTGGAAAAGGCCCGCTAATGAAACACCATTATGGTGCTATTCGAGATGACTCTGATTGCAGTTAAAATGACTAAGTGTCTGGCTTTGGAGACTACAGAGAGCTGGATCGGCATTACATCTTCTATTTTTATTTTCTATGGAATGTTGATTCTAAACCTGCACTAATGGGAAAATGGCAGCGGCACCGAGAGCGATGTGAAGGCTTTTCTACAGCCCAAGGGAACTCGCAGTCTGTTTGTCTCGCTTCTCTAGCTGTCACTTCCCCAAGCTGTCATCTTTTCCTCTCCTTTTCTGTTCTCTTTCTCCCTCACCTGCCTCTTTATATCCCTGTCTCTTCTTTTTTGTCCCTACTTTTCCCTGTCTTCTCTCAAGGGACAATTACCACTATCTCTCCTCTCTCCAAGTCTCCGTTTGTGCTGCTGAAATGAGATCAGTTAAAGGAAGGTGAGAGTCTATTCACTGTGAGGGCAAAGCGATAAACACACATACACGCACGCATACACGCACGCATGCACACATATTGCTGAGCCTCACAGATTAGCAACACCTGATCATTTTGAGCCAATCACAAAAGCCACGTGAAGTGAACCGGCAGCAGAGATGAGAGCACTCTCAACGACCCTGGAAATAATCTGTAACTTGAGGGAATTGGTGCACTGTCTCACAATGACAATGTCCTCACATATCTGCTGCCACAGCTAAAGGGGGCCATTGATGGTCATTGTATTCCTGGGTAATGCTGCAAATTAAGAAGTGCAATGTTCCTCTGAATCTGTGAACCACATGTGAAATGATTGCTCCCTAATTAGAGCTATAACTGATCTCCTGCAGTAAGATTTTATAATTTTCCATCACATGCAGGCATGCACGAGCGCAAACATGATCACAGACCAGTCTCGTCATACACGAAGGCAACCAAAATGTAGAAGGCCCCCCATGTAACGTTTCCTATTCACTTTGATCATGCAGTCTGGTTGCAGAGGTGGTAAAGAGACAGTACGGTTGAGAGCTAGGGGGTTGGTCTCCTATATACAGCTGTGGTAGACCACAATCTCTTCCACTCTAACATGCTCGGCCCGAGTCTTGCTTTGAGATGCGGCTGACTCAGTCTCTGATGAAATAGCTCGATAGCTGAGTAAAAGCGACACTACTCAGTTTGATGCCAAATCTTGTTTGAGATGCATGACTGCAGTCTTGTTGAAATATGGCTGCTTCAAGACGAGAGAGAGTTCCTTCTGTATGACTGACTCAAGGAAAGTCTTTAGAAACAGAAAATATATCAAGACTCAGGCCTTCAATCTGTGTGTGTGTGTGTGTGTGTGTGTGTGTGTGTGTGTGCGCGCTGTAAATGCATGTGTCTATGTACCTGTCTGCCTGTATCGGATGGAGCTTATGAAGCCGTTATGGGTGAGATGAATGGTCTTGACAGTGCCAGAGGAGTCGTCATAAGTGAAGGTCACCAGGGTGGAGTCGTAAACCACCTCAGAGAGCCGAGCTGCTGGTGTGTACCTTGAATATAAGGAGTAAACAGAAACAACTGTAATGTTTTAAACATGGTGAGGGAGAGTATTATGTACTTGACTTTCATTGAAATAAAATCCAAAACCCAGGGAATAATATAGAGATCAGTTAGGACATTATATAAGATGTCCCATCAGCCTTCAACATTTCATCAAAACTGGAGCAGCTGCCGTGGTGGTTATGGCCTTTCAAATCTTGAAAATGGGATCGTTTATTAAACTGTAGTGTCCTCAACGAGCCAATAAGTATTAAAGAATGTTAAATGCCAGAACGCTGCCCGCATCATTCCTCCAGCTTTCATCAAAATCAGATAAGTGGCGTCTGACATACCATGATGATAAAAAATTTGACCTTTAATCAGTCTCCTCATTAGTCCAATCAGTGTAATTTGTAAGGACAGCTGGGTCTAAGAGCAGCACGGTGCTAGACTCAGAGCAATAATGGGGCTTTTAAATTTCTCAGATTAGTCTTTAATTATAGCAGCTTCATCAAGCCAATCAGTGTGACGTGTTTGTATCGTTAAATATATACTGCAAGACACATTTTGCCCCTCATGTCCCATCAAATCAAACCACAGGTGTTGTCAGTATGACTTATAAACTTCAATGTGTCCCAGAATAAAATCATCCAATACTCAGACGTATTTTCTGTGATCTGTGACAGACCTGTAGATGACACTGCGTCCTGTTCCCAAATACTGAGTCCTCAGCAGCCGCCCATCCAGAGTGTAGTCCTGCATAAAGGAGGACTGGCTATCAGGAGGGATGTAAATGTTCCTGTAGTAACCAATCGACAGGAGGGACTGCAGGGTGTGTTTCACCATGCTGGGCATCGTCACAGCGACCAGCCGGTCTGTTTGGTCATACTCAAAGACGTAGCGCCGCTGGCTATGCAGGAGGAGCATGATGGACTGTAAGGACACAGAGAGAAGTTATAACAGAGAAGAACCAACTAATTCCATCCCACCTGGTGTGTTTTTCTAATTTAGTGTCATCCTGGTATCACAAACGTGTCTGCCATTCAGAAGCAAACTTGGCTTTAGTCTTGAGGCCATTCATTTAGAATTGATCAATGAACCATGGTCTGTACCTGAAAACACAAATAGAGCAACACCAAAATCACATCATATTTATATATGGCAAGATATAAGTTAATGTGAATTTGGCCAATCAGCTATCAGGCCGACTCTGATATTGCCCCTCGGGTAACTTTGGTTAGTCTTGGTGGTTGAAGAGTGATGGAACTGACAATGATGGATGCTGACACTGTAAACAACTCCGTACGCTCTGTTTGAGAGGACAGAAGCTAGCCAGACATTCAAATCAGCCAACAAGCGAGGCTGAAAAAGGTAGGACCAGAAAGACAGAAGGACAAAAACTGTTTTATAAAATGTAAAAATATTAAAAACTGAGTATGGCACAGTACAGCCACATCTAGAATATGTTTCACCAGCTGCCACTGGGTCCTGATTTTCTTAAACTTAATTTTAGGTAAGAATAAAACAAACTGCAGTGCTGTATTTGCTGTATTTATTTTATTATGTATGTATGAACTTCATTCAGCAATGTGTAAAATAATCCTCCGCTTAGCTGTTAGGCATATTACTACTTTATTAATATCTGATGAGGGTATTATTAATTTCTGTATGATTTTGTAATATAAGCTCATTCATAGTCTAATTTTGTCTGAACAAAATCTGACACCAGATTAATTTCAGGCCGAATATCTTTTCATTAAATATTACAATTAATATCGAGACCGGAAATTGTAGCTTGGTCGCTCTAACTTTCTCAGACTTTAAAAGGAACACTGTGGCCTGTTTTACTCCACTCAATGGACTTAACACGAGCTTCATCTTATTTTCAGGATTTTTGAAGCATGTCAAGTGTTGACTGTGACACGTTCTTTCAGGAAATGTGGTTTCTCCTTAGCACTCGATGTGAATGACGTTACAGACACTTGATACTTGCTTGGAAACTTAAACCTCAGATGAATCTTTCTTCTATCTCAACTCCTCTCAAACTACAGAACAGCTGTGGAATTATGGAGCTCTGGATGCAGACTGACTCAAAAGGTCTGCACAATAGTTAGACTTTCAAAAAGAAAACATAACAGAGCTAACCTTCCCTCCAACTAAAGGATGGCCTTTGTTAGTCTGAATGAAAGGATAACAAAGGCTGCCTCCGAGAGATGAGAAACTGATTAAAATGTGGTTTGTAAGACAGAACTGTAAAGGATCTTTTTTGTACACGTTAGGCTCTCTCTCACTAAGTGAAAGCACGTTTCATAGTTTAACTAAGTGTCTCAGGAAGTGTAATAACCTTGAAGCAGTAAACAAAGGCTGAGCAGACGTGTTACTTTCTGCTCACATCAAAGATGAAAAGAAACAGAAGTGAAAACTTCAGACAAATCTCAGTATGATACAGATAAAAAAAAAGAAAAAAAAAAAAACTTTCACACCCCCTTTAAGCCCCGTTCACTGAAGCTCTTACTTTGTCGGCATACGTATAGCTCCAGATCTTGCCATTGACCCAGGCTCTGGACACGACCCTATCGTTCTCATACTCCAGCCTTTCAGACCACTCCCCACGGTGGATGGATGACAGCAGTCCTCCACCAGAGTAGCTGATGTTGACTTCAGTGTATTTGCTACTGGGGGACCAGACCACAGGCCGCCCCATAAGGTCATACTGGATGTGAAGGGTAAACTTCCTGTGGTCATCGTAGATCTTCCCTACTCTGGTGTTCTGGTCATAGTCTATAGACAGCAGGTTCCTGTTATGTGCCTGGAATTAAAACAGTAATTAAAAATTTGAATTAAAAACAGTAAAATGAAGAGATACATGTCTTACATTTCATTATTTTATAACAATTTGTGAGTGTACACAGGACTACAGACATGCAAAAAAAAGTGGGATGGTAAATCTGAGTCAGGCAGATTTATTATTAGCACTGAAAAATAAATTCTGATTGGAAACCAGACGTACGTCATAAACACTATATTTCTTTGTTAACACAGGAAACTGATTCACAATGCTTGCAAAATATTTTGCACATGTCAGATTTAATCTCTTTCCCTTATTAAATAAGCAGGTTGGGTGGTTTACCTCACATGTCAGGGAAAAAAAGGAGAGGTGTTCAGTTGGTGTGTGGTTTATGGAAAGTACAGCCATTGGGTTTTTGATTCATTTGACCTATCAATTTACTATCAGTGACGTTTATCTGTCAAAACATCCAACAAGTGTCCCAACATCAAACTGTACCAGACTAAAGTGCTTTAAAGTTTGCTCAAAAACATGTGTAAGCTTCTTTTGATGGAGAGCACTTAAGGAAGTGTATGAAGGTCAGATTGCACAACTTGTTTAACTCAATGCTCTTTTAAGATGTGACGGAAGAGATAAATTTGACCTTTTTACACATGTTTTCAATCAGATTTGACTTGGTTTGAGCTGGTTTTGTGTTCTAAAGTGAGTCCGGGCCCTGGTACACTCTCTGTATACACTGCTGGATTAAGAGGACTTTTTTGAAGTGTCTGATTCAATCAAAGAATGAGATGATGAGAGTCTTTTACCCTGAGCCTGCGCTCATAAGTGCTGTAGTTCGTCTTGCTCTGCTCCTTTCTCTGCCTCCACTCTATCAGGCTGGGGGCATGGTCCCCAGGCAGGCTGATGTTACAGCGGCTGGCTGTGGGGCTGACTCCTCCCCCTGCACCTCCAGGGAGGAGGGGCTCCGTGATGAGTGACAGCTCCATCCCACTCGCCAGCGACACAAGGAACGACCCATCGGCGCTGACTCTGTATGAACTCTGAGCGTGGTCTGGGAGTGGAATCAACGAGTGGGTCACACAGAGACAGAGATGCATCAACACAGAGCACCCCACAAACCACACAAGCACACAAGGATGCATCAACGCAGCAACAGCTGAGAAAAGTGTGAAAAAACATCGGTCTCTGTCTCTTATAAAACAGTCTTTAGAAAAACCAATGAGATACAGCAGCAGAGGACATGAATGCAATGAATACAAGTCTGGATTTCTGTATGCCTGTTTTGTTTGAATTAATTACTAAATTTTCAGTGCTTAGTGCTCTCTCTCTGCAACATTAGAGCTCTATTGTATCTTTAGAAAAGTGTAATCTATTCACAAAGAAGGCAGGGGAGGAGAAAAAGAGACAGCAGATCTACAGTCAGAGGTATAGAGAGAGAGAGAGAGAGAGAGAGAGAGAGAGAGAGAGAGAGAGAGAGAGAGAGAGAGAGAGAGCATGAAAAGAAAAGCCAAGTAAAGAATGGTTGGCCATGACAGTTGTTCACACACTGAGGTTTCTCAGAAACAGTTCTGTAATGTTGATAACTTCTCTGAGAAGGCTCACCCACAGAATCTACACATCAATGTTCAAGTGTCTCATGTCGTTATCTTTTCACAAAACACAATTAATGTAAAAAAAAAAAAATCACCAAAATAATCATAAAACAATATTCTTATCATAAAATTTAATGTGGCTCATAAAGTGGATAAGGGCTTTAATTCCCTCCACTACTGTAAAACTTCTCTCTGTACATGTGCTCACTGTTGCCTCAGAGGCAGAGAGAGACTCCATGAATTTGTGGATAGTGGAAGTAATGGGTGGGTGGGTGGGTGTAAAATGGGGGGTCATTTCAACTCTTCCATGGCAGCTCTGTCATACTGTAGCCTGTGTGTGTGTGCGTGTGTGTGTGTGTTTGTGTGTGTGTGTGTGCAGGAGCAGCTTTTCTCCCCCTGCAGTCCTGTCATTGTGACAACTGCTAGAAAGCAATTAAAGGGATGACATGAGAAGAAGCTGCTCCCATGAGCGGCTTCTCCACTCCACTCTCATTTCCTCCTCTTCTCATCTCTGCCCTCTTTTCCATTTTTCACAGGGGTCGTTAAAACATTTCACACGACAGCTGGATCTGCCTCGTTTCTATAAATAAATAAAAAAAATTACACCATATTTCTATTTTTCCTTTCCTTTTTTTATTTTTTACAGCCCATTAGTATGGCGGCCCTGAGAGCTCACCGCACTTCAACTTCAGAAAGCACATGCAAAAAGACAAAACACGAGCAAATTAAGAAAACAGTTTCATTAATTTGACAACACATGCACAGCATTTAGAAAACGTACTGCAAAGACCACAACACAACACATCAGAAAAACGCACAGCAAATGGACCGCAACACAACGGACACGCTTGTTGTTGATGCAGTCACAGCCCTATTAAGGATCTCTTTCTGTCAGTGGTGATGGGAAATGAGATAAAAAAGCTTTTTGATTTATTTTCACATTGTGAAAGAGAACTTTAATGGGGCTGTGACTCAAAAACAGCATCCACAACAACCCTGATGGATGCATCACTTTTAAGTGTCCTCTGGAAACACTTCCGTTGTGTTGTGGTCTTTGCAGCCCGTTTTCTACATGCTGTGCAGGTGTTGTCAGACTGATGAAGGTGTTTTCTTTGTTTGTTTGTGTTTTGTCTTTTTGCATGTGTTTTCTTAAGCTGCAGTGCTGTGAGCTCTCAGGGCCACCGTATATTTGTCCTTTTTCATTAAATAAAGGTTGGACCAGATCCCATTTGTGAGTTATTTATAGAAAAGGGTGAACCCTTTTTCAAAACTGTGAGTATCCTGTGCACAAATCCATAGCAGCTGATGAAGAAAGAGAATAAGAAAAACGCAGGTCAGTGTGTCTAACCTGACCGGAATAACTGCCGTGTTGCTGCAGTTTGCCAGACATAAATGTTTAAACATCACTGTCACCTCATGGTTGCCCCCCTTATCTCTCTGGTGTTGTCTTAGCTGCCGCCCCTCATGTGTGAGTCATAACAACCTCACTATCTGTTTGTGGTAAATTGTACGGAGGTCGATGCGCTGTGGTCAGGTATAATCTTTCAGAAGAGTCGCCCCATGACTACAGGGGGGATTTGACACCTGTTCCCCCGTATTTGACTCGATGTGAACTCCCCCTCACCTTCCTACACTTTACCCATAATCCCCTCCTCCTGTTCAAAGGAAAGATCACACAACAACGCCTGAACACTTCTGTACCTTGTCTGAAAGTGTAGATGGTGTCGCTGGCAGAGAGGTTGGTGCTGGTGATGAAGTTCTCGCGGTTGGAGGCCTCAACCTCCACCCGAGACCAGCGCTCCAGGTTGCCGTGGAAACCGCTCACCTGACCAGTGGGGAGGGTGATGTTGGTCACACGGCCTTCGCCATTGTACCTTGGAGAGTAAACACAGCAGGGATGATGTACAAGCACAAATGCACACAGTGTCGCCCTGAACAATGAATACAGTTACGCACACACACACACACACACACACACGCAACCAAGCAAACACACAAGCACATAGGCACAAGTGTGTGTGCTCACTGTGACACTGTTTTCCCGCTCATACACAAACATTGGCACAGAGTAACTGTCAACTATGATTTATATTTGTAATTACCCAGCTGTGGAATTTGAGACAGAAACTCCGCCGGCACCAGGGAATAATGAAACGGATGCTTTGTGTGAGCAGTGCTCTATATGTTCATATTTAACATGTGAGAGATCAAAGTGTTGCAGAAACGCCCTTCAGCTGATCCATCATTTGAGCAAAGGACGAAACAAAAAAAGAGAATCAAGGTTCCTCCTGCTTGCTCAAGTGATGCTCTGGTTACCACCAGATGGCACTCACATTTCACTCTGCTGAAGCCAGCCTAGCTCACATTTACAAACATGCACATGTATGCAATCCCATGTCCAGGCTGTACAAACATTCAGAGTCAGACAACAAAGCATGAATGAGAAAAAACACTGAAAGAGAAAAGTAAAGACGGACAGAGCGAAAGAAAAGACTGAGGGAAAAGAGAGAACAAAGAGAGAAATAAAGAAAACAAAAGGCTCAAAGTGTAGACTTACTCATAAACAGTGGTCCAACTGTTCTCATCACTCTTAGTTGCTAGGAGACCAGTGTTGCCATGGTAAGTGATGTGGGCGATGTCATGGCCTTGGGCTGATACCTTTCTCAGTGTTCCACTGTTGCTAAGAGACAGCCAGTACACCTGTCCGCCAGGTAATGCCAGCCAGAGAGGCACGCCGTGGGCGTCTCTTCTCACCTGGAGCCCGTGGCCGTCGCGGCTCGTCAGCCCGGAGAGCAGGCCGTCTGACCCGTAGGAGAAGTTGTACAGGTAGTGACCGGTGATCAGGTGTTTGGTGAACATGTGGGAGCCATTCTGTTGTCAAAGAGAGGATAGAGCCAGTTTGAGATTAGGGTGGGAGGGGCTATTAATCAATCTTTAAAAAACTTTGAGCGTACATTGTTTAAAAGTGTTTTGAAACATGAACATTAACTCTAAAGCAATTGGATAAATATTACATTTTGAAGTAGAAATGTTATTATGTTGAGTCTGTAAAGACTTCAAGTCCTTTCAGCTGTTTGAACACGACATCATGAGAGATGACAGGAGGAAGAATAACGTGCAAGTTTAGATTTGAACTTAGCAGTACTATAAAACTCACACAATTTAAATATTTCCATATATGAAAAAAATCCCTTTTAAAGGTGTGATAACAATCCTGACCTCAAGTGTTTGAAAGTTTCTCAATAATGTTTTATTCAACATGCATTTGCACATCTTCCACAGCTACGGCTTACTCATTACCTGACTAAATAGGTAAAGCTCCTGGTCCAATGGGGAGCTGATCTCCACCAGTCCTGCTGGACTGGGCTGAGGCTGGTTTGGGCTGACAGCTCTGATCCGAATGTTGCCCAGATCAGCAATAAACAGGGTGCCGTTGGGAGCCACGGCCAGTGAGGAGGGGGCTTTGAGACGAGCGTCACGGGCATAGCCACCATCCCCTGATAAGAGAGACAAGACGGCTTTATTTAAATGAGCATAAACTCTTTATCGCCATTAAACATAAGTGAAGACACCCTCAGTTAATAACACACTGTGAAATACTATTTATCCTTTGGAGAGAGAGGAGTCACAACCGCGACAGACAAGCTCTGCAAAATACGGAGGAGATCCCATGGTACCGCTTAATCGTTTATCAGTTCAGCTCAGGACTTGGACTTGTTGGGATACCATAGCTTCCCAGAGGAGCAGATAGGACCACCTTGATAGTGACCTCATCCTTATCAGACAGTAGTTGTGGGTGGCTGAATGCATTCAGATGTCTTTGGTAGCACAGCAGGATAATAGCAGGGTGAAGCCCTTTAGATGCTGTCAGCAGTAGGCCGGGGGCCTCTGATGGGTCTTCGCTGGCAGCAGGGTGGCAGTTTATCTCCTGACAGCATGCGCATTATGTTTGTGTGTATGTTTTTGTGTGCGTGTGTGAGTACATGTCTGTTTGTATTTGCGGGCGTGTGCTCGCATGTTCAAAGGCACTGTGTGAGTGTGTACGGTGAAGGGATGGAAACGGAAAGCCTCTGAAGAGAGTAATCATCTGTTAACAGCAAGACATGATTGAAAATATGCAAAGTACAACTCAAGAAATAGGAATGGTTACAGCCCATTGGCTTGTGGCATGGGAGAGACACTTCCCTCCATTTTGAATAGAAAGAAGTCTGATTTTTATGAGCAGAATTAAATGATAAAATCACATCCTCTGACACTTACAATGAAAGCATGGCCTAACTGTCAAAGGAACATCTGCTTATTTGTTTGGTCCTTCCCTTCTTTCTTTTATTATGTTTCAGGTGTCCTTTCCATGATACACCAGCCAGTTAAAAACCTTCAGTGGCTGGAGGAAAGCTTGTTCCTCTGCTGGTTATTTGAACAGATTTGAAAGGTTTCTCACAAACTGGCTTCGACTGAAATGTAGCTGTTTTTTTTATTTATTTTTTTTTGGCTCATAAGGATCCTCTTCATGAATACAAATAAAAATACACCCTCAGTACACACGCACACTTGCAAATTCAAATACCACTTGCTTAATATTCCATTGCTACGTTGTAGATGGTGATTTTCTCTTTATATATTGTTATTGGTATGCATAAACATTATAATTGTGTTATTTTTCAAAGAGGGGGAAAATGCCTTTCTTAGATATTAAAATTCCATCTCAGTTAAATAATTGAGACACCTTGTTGCAAGAGAGGAAAACAGTGGAGGGGAAAAAGCTACCCTCACAATAAGCTAATAAAATCAGTGGCCAGCAGGGAAACTCAGGCAGTTTAGATTTAATCTATCAATTTAAAGACACACAGACTATTGCTTTTCCTTCAACTGATGTCAAAACTTCATCACGCTTCTTTTTTTTGTTTTCATGATTCTGCCAACTGCCCAACCAGGAGAAGTCTGATTTCACCCTGTAGGATTTTTAGCTTCACTCACATCTTGTTTTCAGTAAACAACTGTAATCCTATTAAACATAATTTAACACACCTAAATCCTCTTGTCAGCTAGTAAGCGTGCTCATGTGTGTTTGTGTGCGCATTCATGTGTGTGTTTGTGTGTGTGAGCGAGATGACCCACCAGAAAAGCAGTCGCAGTTGGGGTCTATCTTACAGTCACAGTCTGTGGGGGCTCCAGAGATTACAGATATCTCCCCGTTGGTCGACACCTGCGAAGAGTAGAAAACGTCAAACTCAGCTAACGAAAGCTGTGTTGAATTATTGCTAAGTAGAAGATAATGTTCAATAACGGCCTTTGTTGTGTCAGATCTCCACAACAAACAAGGCGATGATGGCATGCTATAAAAGAAACCTGAATTTGAAATAGAAAAAAAAATAATAGTGTTAGAATGAAAGAGAGTAAAGATGACAGAGACTTATCAAACCTGATATTCTTTTTGTCGAAGATGACATTTCAAACGCATTTTTTTATTTTAGGGAAAATGAAAGAATTAAGCCTTTTCACAGTGTGAGAACATTCCCTGTTTGGCCTAAATGGAGCATTGTTGACAGATTATAAATCTTTACAGCTTGGAATCTTTCTCTCCTATCAAATTAAACTGATCACCCTGATGGAGCGTGCTATAAATGAGGGTGAAAACTGCTTCATCAGCAGTTTGAACTTAATAGAGTTTGGCTGAATGCAGCTTCTTAACAGGTCCAGTGGGAGCATACATTATTGGAATATGATCTGGGAGGATAAGCTTGTTCTGGATATTTTAAACTGCCTTCATTACTCCTCTGGGAAAGTTAAGAGATGAGTAATTTGATCATGGAATTGTTTTTTCACTAACAGAAAAAAATAATGTTGATGTCTGAAGCCGCATATAAAGTTTATTAATTCCATTAAATCTTCATTGAATCTTTTTTTTTTTTAAATGACCGCAACAAACAAGATTCTAACTTGCTAATGTGTGAGCTTTAGAAGTACTGGGGGAAGATTTTGACAATAACAAACAAATATGATCTAAGTGTCTTCCCCTTGCTTCCAGTTTGGTCCACAGCCAGACTTGATTCTGCTGGTGCTTCATAATTGATGTGAACACATCAGGAATCAATCACCCAAAATGACTCCTGATGAGAAAGCCAATAGACGTGTTGAAAGAAGAAATGCTGAAAATATTCCTTGAAATTTGATGTAATCAGTTTTTATTTATCAGACGTGTCAGGGCAGAAAATCAATCCTAACTGGCCAAAAATCAGGCGATTTTAGACCAAACTGTGGGCTTCAAGAGTTGAAGTGTTTTATCAAGTATTTAATGAGTCCTCAAACATTAAGGAGAACTGGAGAATTTTCTAAATCAGCTTCAAGACCAGCAGGAGGGCAGTGTTCGAAAAACATGCTTTAACTTCTGAAATATGAATATAAATATGAAGCTATTTATTAAGTAAATACCAAATGTGTGAAGGACATCAGTTTGACTCACAATTTTGTGATCGATAAATGCTCTTAAAAAAAATATGCCTCTCGCTGAAAACAAGTTCTGGTAACACTTTATTTAAAGTTTTATTTATAAGACTGACATAATGCTGTCAAAATCATGACACGACACCCGTCATTCACATAAAGAGGGCCTCATGAATGTTGTCATTAAGTGACATTTGCTAAATTATGACACCTTTACCGAAAAAATGACATTTTTGGAGAGGCGTGATCACAATTGCTTGACATTTGCGGTAAAGGTGTCATAGTTTAGCAAATGACACTTAGTGACACTTAATGGCAACATTCATGAAGCCCTATTCATGTTAATGATAGGTGTCATCTCATGATTATTGCAGCATTATGTAAGTCTTATAAATAAAACTTCAAATAAAGTGTTACCCAAGCTCTTGCAGTTTGCTCCTTGCTGACAAAAAAAAGAAAAGCATCAACAGCCACAGCAGAGCTAATTTAGGGTGTAACAATCGTGCTTTGAATGAACCCCAAGCTCCAATATCATGCATATTAGATAAGTTCCCTGGCACTATCCAAGATTAAAAATAAAATTCAAAACATATTGGTTGTGCTTCTGTGATCTGTGATGTTCTGGCCAAATGTTTTGTGTGCTTTCTATGAGTGTGTGTCTATGTGTAATGGACAGACGTGCCTGCACCGTGAGAGCAGACCAACAAAAGTGCGGAGGCAGTGCCAAAATACCCAACGCAGCCAAGACACGTTCAAATATAATGGAGCTTATTATAAAACAGAAAGAAATAGATGTGGAGGCTGAATATGTGAGAAAAAAAATTCAATTTAGGGTAAAACTGACAGAATGGTCATTTTGACTCAAAGGAACTTTGAAAGAAAGTAAAATACTTAAGGTAAAAGTAAACTACTTTGACAGTCACAGTTTTAAAACTGAATACTTAAAACAGACCAACAGTGCCTGAGTCAGCTGGTTTCAGCTGCTTCAGATTTAATGTAGCGGCTAAGCTAAGTATTATTTTAATAGTTTGAAAGCTGTTAGTATGCACATGTGCACAGCTAGTTTGTCTTTAAAGTAACAGATTTTCTGTCTAATTTACCGCTTCCTGCTTCCTGACTGTTCCAGTATCAGTCTGTCAGGTTCTTAATGTGATGACTGCACATCAAACTGCAGACCAAGTCTGCGACACATCATCATTAATTCTTTAAAAACAACTGAGAGTCATAAAAGTGGTTTCACTCATCCTCATGGAAGTTTATCTACTTGTTGCAGAGCATGTGCTCATAAAAAACTCTCCCGTCCTGAACCGGAGCGGCAGGATTTTTAGCTTGTAGTTTGATTTTCTGGGTGACTGATTCTGAGATGAAAGACAAACATGGGCACGGAAATACCAAACACAAAACAGATGTGACAAATACAGATTTTTTGTTTTGCACTTTCCAACAAAACTACATGATCTCTATGAATAAGGCACCTGAAGCTTTTTTTTTGTTCCTGCCTCTGTGTGGACTCAGCATATGCTGCAAACCACAAAGGAACTATTGATTTAGTTCAGTGGGAGACTTCTTTGTTGTGCTGGTACCCATATGCAGTGAGGTTGTGATAGCATGCTGCTAGCTAATGCAGCTAATGGACAAATTGTTTTTAGTTCTTTATATAAAAACATTAAGCTTTTTATTTATTCATTCATTTGAGCTTTGGTTCCCATATTTGGAAGGTTCAGCACTTCGCTGCTGCATCTGTGACTGTGATAAACAACCCGACCGCAGAGCGGCCTGTGATGTAACAAGTGTTAAGTTAAAACAATGTCATAAGGACAGATGGATTGCTGGTGTCAACTGTCAGCGGAGGTGTCTCTTCCTGTTTGTCAGTTTTCTTGAGAGATGTAAAAGAGGTTCTTTTGGGGGCTGTTGCTCAGCGATCGTTCACGGAGACATGAAGTGGTGTGACACCTGTGCAGAATTTAGTAAGAACGACAGAGATGCAGGTTTTGTGGGGCTCAATGTTATGATTGTCTGTAATTTATCAGTGCTCACAGAGAATTCTCACGTAGGTAAATGAAGAACAGAGCAACATTTTCATGCTTTGAATAGGAAATCTTCAGTTTGTCAATAATTCAAAACTGAATTTTAAGCTTAAAACATCTGCAGGATTCAAAGTGGCAGGGTGACCTGTTGGATGCGGTTGATCCGCCTCTCATCAGTCTCAGCGATGAACAGTGTTCCCAGGTGGGAGAGGGCGATGGCCTTGGCAGCCTCCAGTGTAGCGCGCACCGCAGCCCACCTCACCAGGTGGTGATCAATGCCAGGAACCTGACAATGGATGGGGCGGCCTGCCACAATCCGCACCTGAAGACCTTCAGATACCTGAAGAATACAAGAAATATCACACCATCAAACGAGCTTTGTAAGAAAGGATGGGAAAAAAATCAAATATTTTCCTCAGATCAGCCCCTGACAGTGAATCTCTGTTTATCCACTGCATCAAATATCTTCAAACCTGAGCCTGTCTCATCTAATGACTCATTAAGTTTTACAAGAAAAAATACTCCAACAGGCAATTCATTAATTTCTGTGAACAAGTGTTTGGGTAATAAGCAAAACCTGAGTGACACTTTCTTCAAAACAATTGCTACAGAGACTGTTGATAGCATGTTATTTTTTTAACAAGGTGTTTTTCTCTTTCTTTTATTTGAACAGCCACACTCGCTCTAAATGCACCTGAAGTGACAGCACTGCAATTTGTGAGGAATATTTCATTACTCTCTTTCTGTCTGTGCTATCTAAAGTAAAAAAAAAAAAAAAAGTCTGTCAAAAAAACAACAAAACAGTTTCTAAGTTAATTTTTAGCAAATCTGCCTGCTATGTGTTCAGAACTCTTTCCTACCTGCAGGACGATGTTGTTATCCAGGATGTAGAGGGAGTTGTCCAGTGGGTTGATAGCAAGGTCTGTTGGCCACTCCAGACGCACCTGTAGATTGACACACACGCACACACAGGCCATACATTGAGAGTCACTGTATTTCTATGAATAAAATTCGATCAAAGGAACAAGAAAGCCTTGAAGGGAATCACTCACAAGACTCAGTTACAGGTGATACAAATAATATCTCCTCAATAACATAGCATTAGGCCTCCTGACCCTCCCCTGCGCATGCAAAGGTCAGTGGCGGGCAGGGAGCCTTCCCTGTATTTATTCAAGATTCACATCAGCTCGCCTCGGCACTGTTCCAAATGTCAGCCAATAACCATGATCGCCGCCGGCTCAAATAGCACTCCCTGCCTGCTAACACTGTGGGGGTCAAAACCAGACAAACCTACACCGGTGCTCTGCCACCCACACGCCCGTCCATAGCACACAAACAAACAGTCGAACTGCAAGCTATGAGTTGAGGTGGTTTGTCTGTAGGATCAGTCAGGTGATTGATGACTCTGAGGGCAGATTGGTAAATAAATGGATCATGTTAAATTGCCACTGACATGTCCAATTAGAGGCTCCGTCAAATGAGAGAGAAGAGGGTTCACTTTGAAATCCCATTTAAAGAGATTCATCAAGCAGGACTCACTCTGTCCTTAGCCAAAGAGGACACGCATCAAATCTCCTCTCCTCATGATATTGAACTTTGCAGCGATGGCAGGCAATCACTTTCACAAGTTAAGTTGAGCTGTGCACAGAGATGGACGGGCTGAATCAAAGTCAAACTGGAACAAACATAAAATGTTGCTATAAAAAAATCAATGGATGGATTTGTGGTGTTTGTCTTTGACTTTTGGACTACCTTGGCCCCTTAAATTGGTGTGAAGGCATTTTGGACAACCAAGGACACGCCAGGTAATGATACAGTACCTGAGCAGCCGAGCACTTTTAATAGATCAGAATATGTCAACATCCAGAGAGGTGGTTAACCAGCTTTGAAGGTTTGAGTTATGATTGAGTTTCTTTTTAACACAATGCCATCTATGATTTCAGTCTACATCCCTGAGTCTTTACTTTCATTCATTCAATTAATTAAACAGCTGTTGACTGTTCTTTGAGATATCTGTGTGGTGAGGATTAACTTTAATAGAAATGGCAGAGACATTTAGCTGAACCAAACTGATCAGTGAGCAGTGAGCAGTCAGCTGGATTCCTTAGGTCAAGATCTGATCCAGTGAATAACGTAGAGAAGGCTGCTGTAACAGGACTACCCAGAGTGGCAGGTGCCAACAGTCTGGTTATTTTCAGTAATAACTACTGGTGAACAGATGAATCTGATGCATTAGCTCTTTGATGACTCAAATGATGGAGACGTAGCATGAGGAAAACATCTGTCCATCAGGAATCAGTGCAAACATCAGGGTTGTAGAAATTTTAGACGTCAGAGATGTGAAATAAGGCTGAACCAGTGATGTGCGGTGTGGTCTATAGCTGATCAGATTTATAAATTTATTAGCCAGACAGAGTAGCTTATTTCCCATTCGATTAGCAGCCTGACATTAAAAACCTGTAAAAATTCAGTGATGTGCAAAAAACCTGATCTTCTGACCTGATGTTTTCAGTAGACCTTTAAGCTCTGTTGTTGGTCTTCCTTTATTAATTAGATCCTTTATTAGTTGATTGGTAGTCGAGTTTTGAGAACATTTTACGGTTCCATGTTTGGCTTTCATTTGGAGCAAAATTTTGAACAGACTGCAGCTGTGCACTAGATTTTGTAATCGAAGCGAGCTACACATCTGCATAGAAGAACGGCAAAAAAATGAACCTGTTTGCCTTCATTCACTCCCTTCAGTGAGGTAGAGAGTACTGTCCGCCTCACCTCATGCTTTTTTATCTGGGATTTTATTCAATCAGCAAAACTAAAAATAGAACAAAAATACATTAGCCTGACTATGGAAAACCAGAGTGTATTAAAAGTGTCTGAAAACATCCGGGACCTGAAGAGAGACACAAACAGGCTGGTACCAATTGCAAGCCTCAACCCAGTTTGTGAGGGGTTGCACAATCTGAGTTGAGGCCTGGCTGCCGGAGGCTCCGCGTCGTATCTCACCCATGTATTTGAACAGGAAATATGCAAATTCAGCAGTTTTGACTATGAAATTATGGGCATTGAAATCAAACAGAAAAGCAGAAAAATATAATTAAAAGTAATTTTATTTGATCATTATTTATTTTTTCACTTTGTATGGTGGCAGATGAGACTGCCTCACCTGCCTCCCCTGACCACATGTCCCCAGACTGAACCATTCTCTTCTTTGCAGAGAAGGTCTAGCAGACATGCAGATACGCAGTTCTGCAGAGTGTGCTGGTTTGGTTTTTTTTTTTTCTTCAGAGAAAGTAATTTGCGTAAACCACTTCTGTGGTCAGGTTTGAACTGCACAGTGGGTGGTAAGACACCGCTATGTGACGCAATACATCAGGAAAAGGAAACTTCTAATGGTTATAGAGAACAGGAAAAAGTGACAGTCAGGTCACTTCCTTCTGGCTTTACATAAACCTTCCATCACTTCAGCTATAAAGGCTAACTAGCTTCCACTTTGCAATTGAAAGTTAGCATAGCTTAACATTTCAGAGTCTTTACAAACTGAACAAAACCGGTGGACTCTCAAAATGCTCCAAGAAATAAAGTGACTGATGGTTTGAATTGTTATCTGATCAGCCATATTTTGCAGTAAACAGCCTACAATACAATCTGTATAAAATGCATTAGTAAGGCTTCTATGTGAGTGGTGGCAGCATAAGAGTTTAACCTTAGAAGCTGAGTCCTGATCAGGTTCAGTGCCTTTTACCTTGAGTTTAAATTTAAGTTATTTTTTAGGTGTAAGTCCAACACTTGGCTCGTCATTCTGCATAAATCACTGGAGCGATGTTTGTGTCCCCATAGCTTCAGATGTTTCTATCAATACTGACACCATATTGAGGTCACTGTTTACAAGAACAAACGAAAAATGAGGATGCATGCGAGGGGACGAGCTCAGATGGGCTGCAGAGGCCGATAACTGACAAACAAAGGGATAGTGAGGTAACACAGGCCCCTTTAAAGACATATAAGATCACCTCTGGGATTTCTCCGGGGCTTAACACACATATTCACACACACAGACACAGGCACTTGAATCCCTATGTGTGGGCAGAGATCACTCTATAGAGCCAGCACTTCATCTATAATTCATCTTGAGCTCTAATAGGCCTGATATAAGTCAGCAGAGTGATCTGAAGGCTGGCTGATCAAATCTGTGCAGTAGCTGTCTCTGGGTTCCTCCACTCTCTCTCTCTCACACACACACACGGTTAAAGACACACATACACCTTGAAGAGGACAGAGGGAGATGCTGTGAAAGGGAGCGGGTTATTTAGATTGACAAACCCATTAAGGACTGGGAGAGGGAAACAAAGAAAGGCTTATTATTTTTGATTCAGTGTTTTTTTTTGAGTAACAAATTTAGTAAGTCAACACACATGCACAGATCTTACACTATTACATTATTATGGATTTGTCTTCACAGAGAAATTGCGAGAATTAAACCCATCTCAGCTCGCTTCCAGCCTTTCAAATTCAGCTGCTTCCATTAGCTTACCTGGCTGATGTCCATGCGAGCGTCACAGCTTAGCGGCTGAGTCGACATCAGTCCATTTGAGCCAATCACAGTGGAGAGCAAACCCCTCTCATTAATCTTCTGAATTGTGGTGCCATCCACAAAGTAGACAACACCTCTTTTATCCACGGCAATACCTGGATGGGTGAGAGAGAGAGAGAGAGAGAGAGGCAGAATGAGCTTTGGGAGATGACAGAGTGAGTGAGTTGGGGTGAGAGAAGAAAAGGGAAAGAAGTGACGACTGAAAAGAGAGAGAAGAGATAGAGAGTGGTGAGTAAGAGAGGGAAGTAGTGTGGAGAGAGAAGAGAGCTTGGAAGAGGAATCCAACTCAGTTAGACATTCAGCTCAGCAAGCGGCTGTCTTATCAAAGGCACTGCACCACAGAAATGTAATTATATTTCCATTCCCGAGCCCACTAAAGGGATTAGAACAATACAACTGGAGGAAGAAGTTATTTGTCACATTAGATGTGTGCGGGGTGCTGCAGTGAACTTTTGACATTAGACTCCTGCAAACTTGCATTATAAATGTGCATCCATGTATCAAATACACACACGCGCATGTGTGTGTGTGAGCACACAGAATAGCTTGTATTTAAACTGCACATGTGAACACAAACTCAAAGTGTGTTTGGCTTTGAACAGCATTTGCTTGAACCCTCCTTGCCGTGGAGCTGTGCAGTAGATGATGAGCAGAGTGCGGGAAAGAGAGGTAAGTCTAGGTATTAAAGGTCAGGGCAGACTATGAATCATCTGTTATGGATGAGTGAAGACCTTCAGCCCCATCTCATCTCCATACAGAAAATAGCCCTTTGACTCAACTCCTCCAGCAATAATATTCCACAACTCAACCCTCACCTCTCATAACGTATGCCACCAATTCTCCTTGACTGCTTTCACTTCGTAGCTGCGACAATAAGCAATACCTCAGTAATCCAACCCGTCAACTCGAGCGCACATAACTCACTTTAACATTTTAAATACTTTTACTTTATGGTTCAGCATAAAGTCGTGTAAAGTTCAGGATTATCTTCCTTTGTCTAAAGAATGCCTCAGACACCCACTTATACCTATCCAAGCCACAGCGCTACATCGTATACCTCTCATACCTCTCATACCTAAACACAAACACAGAGAAATGTAGCACAGGGAAAAGATTTGAACAGGGCTCCATTTGACATTTACTTTTTTTCATATAGAATTTACATAATCTTAAAACCTGCACCGTTTACTACTTTAAGGGATCAAATCAAGCAGATCACACAAAACTGACATTTCTATCTCTAAATGTACTTACTGCAAATGTGTTGGTATGGAGCGCAGACAGACACATGGAGAGATATAAGTATTGATTTAAAGTTTCTTTTAACTGAATAAAGGATAAATCCAAGTCACTCTGTTCTTGGTCTCCAATAAACCCTGCAAGATTTCTTCACCCGTGGCTGCTAAGCTTTCTGTATTGTTAAAACATAGCAGCAAAAATGTGTAAGTCTGCCATTTGGTTCTGTGCAGACACTGTACATTAAATTTATCAGAGTGTTTGTGACAACAGCTGCTGGGAAACTAAGAGGGAATAGTTAAAGCTACCACTACATGTCACATTTACACGCACACGCCATATTTATACACAGACGGCAGACTATAGTGCTCATCAAAATCAACCAATCCCATTTACACACATGTATACAGAGAGCTGGGATCTAATCTGACTCTGCCACTAAAACACAACAAGATAAGAGTTGAAAATGAGGCAAAACATTCCTCTGGGCTGAGTTTTGAAACAAATTTCTGTAGCACTTATTACTTATAACATTATTTTATACAACACAGTCATAAAGTCCGAAATGTTAAAAAAATATATATTGGAAAATGCAAATTAAAATATCCTGGTGCACAAGGTTAAATCATCAAAGTACCTTTTGTTTTTATATTTTTACCAACCTGTGTTTATCCAACAGAGACCGACTCAATGTAGGAAGGTTTTTTTTAATAATAATTTTTTTTTTTTTTAAATGACTTAATGAGTATTTTTCAGAAATTCCATTAATGATAAAAATGCCACTTGATTAACTTATTGTCAATCATCTAACCAATTTCACGTCTGGATATAATAAGCTTATGGCCCATTCATCTGCCGCCCCTGCATTTTCCTCACCATTCAAAAGGTGCTCTGACCAGACATAAAAAATGGACAATGGAGCAACACCATCAGCATGCAGAGCAGCTCCAACTGCTCCTCCCCTGCTCATTCAGCCATCATCGTTTGATTTTGCTGTAGTTTTATTCTTGACCTGTCAGTCTTTTAAACTCTGTCACAGTAGATTATGTAGGGATGTGCCTGTGCTCACTTCCTGAGCCTTGGATAGAAATCATCAGCGGCCTTTTTTCCCCAGGGGACACTAAGGTCTCATCCTCCTTGACATACAATAACTCTCTCAAAATGTGATTCCATTCAACATGCGCACGCTAGCGCACAACAACACATGCAAACACAGCACAACACGGCCAACACAACTAGATTCACAAATGTCCTCAGACCGAGCAACCCTGGACCGACCCTGTGAGTCATAAATCGTGCAGGTGGAGGGGACATGCAGGAGGGGGTGCTGGGCAGGGGGAGGGCCAGGGTCAGTGTGTTTCCTCCAGAGGCCAGAAGGTGAACTGCGGAGCTCTCCCTCCTGGCCCCTTCATCATCCCTCTGACACAGACAGATTACACCTCCCACACAGCCCCCACAACACCTTTTCTTTCCTCTTGTAGCTTTCCCTCACTCCCCATCCTCTCTAACTTGATCTCCTGCTCTTTTTTTTTTGCTCTTTCCACGCTACCTTAGTTTTATTTTTGTCCTTTGCTTTGTTTCTTTTGCTGCGCTCACTCTTTGTTGCCCTGTACGTTATCAGAGCTAATCAAATCTATGGCCTTTGACCCTTCAGTGCTGTCTTGGCTCTATTTCTCTCTGTTCAGCCCATTTTTTATGTCTTTTCTTTGTTCCTCCTGCCTTGCCACTTCTCTCCCTGTCACCTGGCATTTTGCAGGAGGAATATCTCAACACTAAGTGCAGTCCGAAACACGGGATGTTCTTTCACCATTCTTCGTCTCTTCCCACTGTCCTTTCACTTTTGCACCCATTCCTCCAGCAACCTAAACCTTCCCCTGATCTTAGAGCTCATAAATCCTGCACAAGGACATGAGGAGGCAGCCAGGACTCTCTCTCTCTCTATACTGATTTCTGTTCTCTCCCTCTCTGTTCTTGGATATTACTCTTCTCCTCTTGTACTGCTGACTTCCAGCCCAAATTCCCTTTATACTTTCTTTCATGCCTTTGTTTGTGCCTTTCTTACACCCTCAGTATGCTTGTCTTAGATCTGCATGTCTAATGTTCTCACAAGCAGCTCCTAAACAGCTGCCAATCTACCAACAATAAATACAGCACCAGGCTGACTTATTCATCCTTGCTCAAGCATAACAATGAAGAATGCTTGTTATTATTGCCTGACATTGGCAAAAGGATTTACGCCAGTTTATATGTTGTTTAAGAGTATTTCGCCTTGTTTATTGAAAAGGCGGCAGATTAGTCCACATTTTTCTTGTCAGGGACTGGATTTCCTGCTGCGTGGGTAAAGCTGTATGCTGCGTTAAGAGAATTTACAGCCTCCTGGTATAGCCAATGGATACTCACAAGACATCAAAAGATTTACCGTTTCTCTCTGGGTAGACCTGGCTGGCATTAAGCTACTCATGTTTAGAAGCTGGCAGACACACCAGTGGACGAATAATTGAGATAAATCTCAACTCCAGAGAGAGGCAGACATTTGGCTAAAGTTTGGACGAGATTTTATCATCAAAGGAAAGTGAATTAGACTGAGATGCACTGACCTTGGGAAAACAGAGGGAGGGGAGTGAAGGAGAGGATGATAAAGTAATGCTTTTCACGTTCAGCTCAGATTTAGGGTAAAAAAGGCAGCCAAATAGAAACAGACAGCGTCAAAAGAGGTGTGAAAGAAGAGAGAGTTGGTGATGAGACAAAAGGACATGATGAGGAATTGCTTCAATTAAGACTTACAGATCAATCTCTCTCAAAGAATCTCTTTGTTCTCCGTCCTTGTCAAAAGAATATCAGACATAACGGCACCTCGTGCCATTGCAATACAATCCAATCCAATCGGATCAATGCCTCAGAGAGGGGTCTAAGTGAGCATCAGTGTTGATTACAACTGTCTGAGGAGAGGGAACCCCCAGGGATTTGACTGACCCAGAGTGAGAGGCAAGTGAGGAAATTTGCAAGTTGGTACTCCATCCTGTGCCCTCAGAGCTTCCTCCTCCCCCCATCTCAATGTACCCACTGCTCACCTTTGCACTATGGCAGTGAGTTCCAGAGTTGGGAGCAGAGCTTTCAGCCGCTCTGCTCCCAACTCTGGAACTCACTGCCATTTGACTTCTCTAACTCTGCTACCCTGCTCACCTTCAAATCCAAACTCAAAACTCTTCTGTTCAGTCTTGCCTACTCTCTTTAAACTGATTCACATGCTCCCCCTCCTTATCTATTGTTCCGTTTGTTGTCTTCTATCTTGTATCTTATATCTTTGTTTCTTGATTTTCTGTACAGCAACCTTGCGTGTCCTGAAAGGTGCTTTTAAATAAAATGTTTTATTATTATTATTACGGAGAGATGCAAGACGAGGTGAGAAGCACTAATTATGACCAAACAAGTTGGGTTGTGTATGAAGTTGAGGTGTTGACACACAGTTCTTTTTTTTCTCCTTTTTTCCTTATTTTATTTATTTTTATATTTTGAATCTTGTCATTTTTTTAATCACTTTCTATGGCTCATGTTTTAGTGATTGACACCAAACTGGTTGCGTTTGCAGTGGTGTTTTAACCTTTTTTGTTCCTATTTGTCTCCTGAATTTTCCTTCAGGGATTAATAAAGTACATTCTACTCTACTCTACTCTACTCTACTCTATTCTATTCTATTCTATTCTATTCTATTCTATTCTATGATTGTGTGTGTGTATGTGTGTGGTGCATACCGACTGCTAACACCTGAACCCTCAAGAGTGCAGGAAGTCAGCTTGCTGGTGTTGCTCAAGTTTCCCTTCAACAATACTTTTACCCTTCAAATGTTGACAGGATAGCTGCCAAAGAGCTGCCTGTATTGATGAAAGCAAGAGAAATGTAAAGAAAAGAAACACATCACAGACTGTCAGCCGGGAGAAACAACCACCTAAGTGCAAAATAAGCACATACTCTGCAAAGGCAGACTAGTCAAAGGACGTGTTTATGGAAGACAAAGCATAATCTATGCATGTATGGAAGTTCTAGTCATACCTGAAAACTCTTATACACCTGCAAATATGGCATGTACACACACACACACACACACACACACACACACACACACACACACACACACACACACACACACACACACACACACACACACACACACAGAAGTAGATTTCCGGCAACAAGTCATTCAATCTGCCCTCTCATATCCCCAGGCTCAGTGGGTGTTAATGATATGGACTGACATATTATTACATCTAAATGATGCTGGCTGTAGCTGATGATGGCTCATGGCACTTCTGCACGAGGTAACTATGTGTGACTGACAAGTGAATATAGACAGATGAACAGTTTCACCTGTACAACTGGCCCCAGTGTGTGACTCTGTCCATAAATAAAGTCAACTTAATTAGCTTGGGGAGGCCTGACGCTTTCACTAACTGCCACAGACCAATTGCAAGTGAAGCTGAACATCACCCTGTTTCAAAGAGTCTTTAGCCGCCTGTATTGTTCACACAATGCTGTTTGCATTTGAAGTGCGAATGTGTGCGAACGTGTGTGGATGCAAGCTTGTGTTGTGGTGCATGTGGGTATGTGTGTGCGTGTGTGCGTGCATGCTGTGAAGTAGCTAGGAGAACAGATAAGGCATGGCAGTTAATCACATTGTGCGCATATGCAAATACGGAGCGGATAAATCAGAGTGTCTGCAGATGAGAAATTCACACTCCCACACACAAACACAGACACAACTTTCATGAAGACACTGAGGTTGTCCATGTGCACTAAAGGGGGAAAATAAACTTGTTCTCTCAATCTCAGCCCTGTGATATGGTACAGTCTATCATGCTGATATGGTGTGTGCGTGTGTTTGTGTTTGTTTGTGTCTGACAGAATATTTGATTTCAGAGATGCATAAAAAATGACACAGGCATGAACCTTTTGAACTGCCGTCACAGTTTCCTGTATCTTATGGCATGCACGTCTTTGAACTACAATACTGTATAACAAAAGCTGTTTGCTTTCATTTTCTACCAATCGCATGGTTATCATCAGTCGATACAAGATAGCCCCATAAACAAGGACGGGCGTGTGTTTCTGGTAGATCTTTGGTAAGCAGAAATAATTCATGCTTCTTGTGATTAATTATTCATTAAAGCCCCACAGAACAGACAGTGGCTTAGTAATTAAGTCTGAATCAGACACTGGCTCATCTAATTATCAACCACTATAAGTTTGTTAACATATTAACCCGCATTAATTAATTATTGATAGCTGCCTTTTTTTTAAGCTGCTGGTTGCAGACTACATATTTATGGCGAGACAGGAACTTGCAAGCATGCAGAAGACTGGAGAAGATTTTGCAATAGTTGCATGCAAATTTCGATGTGAATAAACATTTTTTTTTTTTTTTTTAATATATGCGACTTGGCAGTAATTGCCTTGTTTGATAGCAAAAGACAGATCCAAAGCAATCACAGAGGCAGCAGACAAACTCAATTATAAAAGCAATTGAAATGCTTTGGACTAGAAAGCTCCATGAAAGGCTGAGGGGTTTGGATCAGTGCAGAGCGTCTGCAGATTATGTCGCACTGTTTAGAACATCAAACAAACACAAGGAGGTCTATCAATAGAGGCTCTTTTACCAAACACACCATCACAACAACAAGCCAGTGAGACTTTGCAGCACCGGGAAGAGGAAACGGGATCAGATGGGAGGAAACAAATGTTTTCACGACTGAAAAAGTAGAAACGAGCCGCTAAACTACTATAGATTTCAAATCTGTGAGCGCAGCTTCCATCCAAACAAAGTTACCCTGCATACAAAGACATCATAGTTACTGAGCCAGAGGCAGCTCCAGCACAAGATTTATCAGAAATATTTGGCTCTGCAGCCATTTCAGATTTTCTTCCACATGTTCCAAGAAAACTGTGTGAGTGAGTCTTTGGAGAGCGGTCTGGCCACCAGTTTCTTGAATAGCTGCAGGTGATAATGGTACCCAGGTGCAAACATTTACCGGCTCTGTTGTCCCACCATCCCTACAACAACAGCTGCCCCCTGCCTCTCTCAGCACCACCTCACCCTCCTTTCACACAGGCAGGTTCAATTGGACTGCCAAGTTGAACTCTGCCTGCCACCATCACTCCACTTATTCATCTTTCTGTTGGTGTATTTAAAGAATCAAGGTAGGAACAACCTGCATGGGCACAAGTTCACCGTCTTTACCCCTCATCAGAGCCTCCCCACCCTCGAGACAAACGCTTCCATCTGTGCTTCAGTATGAGTGTGTAAACGTGAGTGTGTGAGCATGATGAGTGTGTAAGCATGTGTGTGTGTGCATTCACCTCGAGTGAATGCAATTTATTCCTCCACAGTGGCAAAGCTCCACTCCTCCTGTCAGCTTGCCAGGCTCCCAGTGGAGGCTGACAGGACGGCTGCCAGCAGTGGCCATCTCGACCAGTTAAAGGGACACGCGTGTCACATTTCCCATGATCACGCTGACGTTGTCAACCTGACATACCCATAACAAGGCATCCATTACTAACTCTCTGTCCTATCAGTGAAAGAAGCAGAGTGGGCCCAGGGACCAGGATGCTGTCAATCAAAAACAGGCATGCTCAAGCACACTGACTGGCACAAGCGTTGCACCTTTGATGCACGGGCTCAGCCTTTGGCCTTCAGCCTGCATGTCTTATTGACTCAAGGCTTCATTACACACACACTGAGCTTCAGTAATCTCTCTGAAGCTACCCTACACACTTTGACTACAAACAAGGAAGCTGTCAGTCTCCATAGTATTTTACCAAATAAATTACTTGAATAGCAGGCATTTAGCTGGTAGAGGCTCGTTTTAAGTCAGCATAAATTTACCTCTACTAAGCACATTGACTATTTTCTCTGGTCCTTCGCAAACTTTGGCAGTGGGCCGACTGTCTCTTTCTTTAACCTCTGAGTCCTCCTCTGATCTATGGTGAATGGGCTGCAGACTTCTGCAATGGACGCATGTTTCCAAGACTCGCCTTAGATATGTCAAATAAATGTATTCCCTTCCTGGTTTTTTGGTTGTAGTTAAAAAAAGATAATTGTCCCCCTATGCTTGTGTCATCTTGACAACTAAAAATGTGTTTCTCTATTAATCCTATTTTTAACAAAACATATTGTTTGTCTACAGGTAATGTGTTTGCAAAAGCAGTGTTTTTTTCACAACCAAAATGTCTGCATAGTTTGAGTACATTTTATTACTGATGGTTTTTACCAATTTTCCATCAGGTTGGACAAAGTTGAGATCATATTTTGAGTTTAACACACTCACACATTGAAACTTTAGTCCATTCTTTCTGTTGGTGGAGAGAGAACCCACTGAAAGTTATTTAAACAATTTAAGTCAGTTGTATCATCCACTGTTTTGACTTTTGCTGAAAACATTTTCAGAGTTTGACAGCTGAGCTGTTATTCTGTTTGGATGGAGCTGTCTTGTCATATATGAATAAGTCTCCATGAGTAAAAACAACTTTTGTCAAATGGTTAAATTACTTTTGTCTACATTTCCTGACAAGCAACCTCTCGCTGTACTGAAAATAACGACTACACTGACAGCGTGAAGTTCTTGTAATGAAAACTCTCCATTCTGACGTGCTAAGTTTGACTTCTTTCTGTGCAACAACATTGTTTCCAGCGGGTTAAGCTGCTGGGTTCTTGATCTGGTTTTCACAACAAATAAACTGACTGATCTGTTGGAACGATAAATTTGAAAGTGATCTGGCATTTGAATCAAAGTTGGCCAATGCCTGCTCTGAAAGGGTAATTAATTATAAAGAATAACGTCTACAGCCACTGCAGGCAGTCTCATCAGTGTTTCTGCTAAATGAAAGCATATTTCCCCCCAAAAAACTAAAAAAATCAACTATAAAAGAGTTATTAGCTGGTGATTAAAATAAATTATATATTCATGTAAAAAATTACATGATGTAGTACATGAAGTGTTCTGAAACTTGCACCTTGTGTGCATTTGTATTTTAGGAATTAATTAATATTCCATCTAAATTATGCTACTGTTCATTTACCATGTATATTAGTTGCTACAACAAAAACAACCTGGTTTATCACATGATTTGCTCTTTAATTATCGTCACTAGTCCTTTAAAACCCCATATCAGATGACCACCTACAATCCCATTTCCAATGAAGTTGGGACGTTGTGGAAAACGTAAATAAAAATCAGAATACAATGATATTTAAATCCTTTTTAACCGATATTCAAATGAATACACTACAAAGACAAGACGCTTATTGTTCAAACTGATGAACTTTGTTGTTTTGGTTTTTTTTTTGCAAATTTTCAATCATTTTGAATTTCATGCCTGCAACACGTTCCAAAAAGGCTGGGACAGGGTCAACAAAAGACTGGGAAAGCTGAGGAATGTTAAAAAAAAAAAAACACCTGCTTTGAACATTCCACAGGTAAACAGGTTAGGAAACGGGTAAGTGTCATAATGGCATGGCTAACTTGACCATCTGTGAAGACTCCATTAATGCTGAAAGGTACATACAGGTTTTGGAGCAACATATGCTGCCATCCAAGCCACGTCTTTTTCAGGGACGTCCCTGCTTATTTCAGAAAGACAATGACAAGACACATTCTGCACAGGTTACAACAGCGTGGCTTCGTAGTAAAAGAGTGCAGGTACTAGACTTGCCTGCCTGCAATCCAGACCTGTCTCCCATTGAAAATGTGTGGTGCAAAATATGACAATGGAGACCCCAAACTGTTGAGCAACTGAAGTTATGAATCAAATATGAATCGAAAAGAATTCCACCTCCAAAGCTTGTATAATTACAGCTGAAATACACTGGCTGCGTCTGCGTTGCAGCTCTGCTCCGTCACAGCTCAGAGAGGTTTCCATTCAAGTCAATGTTTCAACTCACACTGGAGCCGTTCTGTTGTAGTTCAGCTGTGTGGCTGGTCCGACCGCAGCCAACCTGTTTTTGCCTGATGCCGGGGCTGTGACACGTCAATTCAGAGTGAGCGGGACAGGAAGTAGTGCACTGGAAATACCTAAAAAGAGCCTGGGACTTTCAAAATGAAACAATTAGAGTCAAAACTAAATCGTATTTAGCTTTACCAATGCAAGTAAATATCACTATAAGCAAAGACATGCCAGGAATTAACAGGTTTGATGTTTAACAGCACAACATGAATGAAGAGAGGTTTATTAATGGAGAGGAAAGCGAGGGAATTCCTTGGTCTCACGAGTCCCTCTATCTGTCAGTCCTGTAGCTTGCCAAAGTGGACAAACGCAGTCAATAGCAGCTGAGCGGAGCTGCAAAGCAGATGCAGCCGTTGTATTTGAGGCATTAGTGTCCTCAGTTCACAAATGCTTATTAAGTGTTGTTAAAAGGAAAGGTGATGGAATGCAGCAGTAAACATGACCCTGTACCAGCTTTTTGGAATGTGTTACAGGCATCAAATTCAAAATGAGTGAATATTTGCAAAAAAATTAAATAAATTGTATTAGTTTGAACAATAAATATCTTTTCTTTGTCATGAATTCAATTGAATATGGGCTTGTTGAAAAATTGTATGTACTGTATATGTTATCATTATGTTTAAAGAAAATTCACATATTATGATTCACCGAAACTTATTATGTTCACATGCTCACAGAGAACTATAAAGCATATCTAATGAATTTACTAGCTAAGATGCCTTAAGGCTTTGCTGTCTAAAGAATTTACAACCTTGTGTGTTAAGTCTTCACTCGAGAGGATTGCCTATCCTCCCTTATGTGTGCTGACCATGAGCACCTAGATGGAGATCTATGAGAACTTGGTGTGACTTTTTCAACTTGCAGCCTATATGCATATATTTGTTGCTGTGTGAAATATATATATATATATATAGACACACACACAAGCATGGTATGAAGTTCATTTTGTGACCACAGGCCTCATCGCCGATCGCTTTCATTCAGAGCGTCATACAGTTGCTGGCTGCTGTGTAGGATAACACGCAGCTCATCATGTCACTGACTCCCTCACATAAATCAGCACCTCTTTCACCATTCTGTGAAAAGAAATGTCAAGCTGACTATTCTGTTTAGATAACTGGTTTTATTGGATTTTCAACCTGTTGAAGCCTTGCAGGTTTGCCATGGGAAGTGAGTCACTCTTCAATGTATATATGAAAGGAAGGAAGATGAATCACAGACACAAGAGGCATACAGACTCAATGGGCTGTGAAACAACAGCAGAAAACATCCAGATCCAGTCATGGTTTATCCTATGAATTAGCTACAAAGATAATTTCATAACATAAAGCACTTTTTATGTAACATAACAAAGTCTGATGACTATTCCTCATTTGTCCGTGAGTTAGCAGCTCTAAATGAGGCTAAAGCTATCTGACTCAGCTTGAGGAACCAAGAGGTCCCTCATCTACAGTTAGCAAAGGCCAAGGCTTCAAAAGAGGGTGCTGTTTAAAATATTTTTTCCTTCTATGATCTGACACATAAATTGTTGTCACAACTGTGCCCAACAGACTACCCGCTCTGTTTGTCCACTCATGTAAAATTGCATTTTGTCTCGTCTGTGTGTTTTAATCAAGTGGCAACCTCGAAATATGAGAAAATGCAGAGGTGCTAAAATCTGCAGTTCGTTGAGTGTATGCTTGAGGCTGGCTACCGGAGTACTGGATGTCATGTACACACCAAGCAAGAAAAAAAAAAAATGTTCACAGCCAAACTAACATGTTTACAGCCTGGTACAAAGAATGTCTCCCATCTGAAACCTTAATTTCACTAACGGCACACACTGTATGGGGGTTGAATTTTTTCTAACTCAGCAGATAAGACAATAATAAGAATGCCAGTTTGTCCAATCAGAGGCACAGCTCAGCTCACGTGACTGCCGGGCGCCCTATAGCTGTTACTGTGAAGACACAAAGTCCGCCTCATTTCCAATATGGCCGCGCCGGCTGTTTTGCTTCAAAAATCCATTTCAGAAACAGACGGGTGACGTTGTGGTGACTACGTCCAATAATACAACCTATGTTTTTAATACTCTCCAGTGTGGCACAGCGTAAATAATGAAACCTCGAACTTTTCATTTTAGCCTTGGAAGTATAATCCTTCTCCTTTGCCACACAAAAACATGTTTTGGTTGTCAAGACTGTAGACACAACTGATTTCAACTAGCAAAGAGTCAACTAAGCATTGAGGGCATTCCTCTGGATTTTAGAGGACAACTGACCTATGGCTATGGCCCGCCCTCAAATGCGATGAGCCAATCACAGTGCATATAGCAATCCCATACACTCGGACGCTCTCTGCTTGAACATCCACTGAAATGCATTGCAGAGAGTCAGTTTTTATTCAGTGCTATGATTTTTTTCCCCTGAGATTTGAAGCTTGAAAAATGGTCACATGGTATTCATGGGGTACATGCAACTCCAACACAAGTTGTCCCTAGATGATGGGCAATTGTATTTTTTACCTTTCCTTAAGCCACATCTTACCCAAGAAAAGTGTCTTCTTTTGATGAAGTTGGGTGATAGACCACAACATCAATTCAATGTGGAAAAAAATTAACAAGGATGTTTACGTCTGTTCTAAGGTAAGTCAACATCGTATTTTAGGCAACATATTTTCACTTTGCTGTAAAGAAATAAAAAGTTATCTTCAACACTAGAACTGCCACAGCCGTCTGACGGAAAGTTTGGGATTTTTTCTAACGTTGGTTTATGTTAGGCTAACATTAGCTTACGTTAGATCCTAGCTGAGATGTTCGTCATGTCACTTTGTTGGAGTTCATTGACTTGTTTTTTTTATAGTTTTTGTTCATTAGCTGTTGTCCAAAGGGCTCTAGTTAAACTAACGTTAGCTTCTGGAGCTTAGCTTCATTAGTTTATCTGTAATAACCCAGATAACAAAGGTTGGCAAACTAACAGAGACACTCTTGGTAAAGACGGTAAAAAGGAGGTTAGATTTTTTTTAATGACCAATGCTGATCCTCTATCTTGTTGTCTGAGATGCTGATGGTAATCAGATGCGGTTTATCACGTATGTACTGGGACCTGCAAGTTTTGTCTTGTAAATGAAGCTTTTTAATCAACCTTCCAACAGTAAATTGATTCATATATCGCTCTAATGTGTAGTTTAGACCCTTTTGGTGCCTTTTAGATATGTGATCTTTCTGTCTTCAAAAATCATCAGTGACCTTCTGTGAAATGTCTCCTACCGTGACACCTCCCATAGCGCCTGTCACTGAATGTTCATTGTTTATCCGAGTGAGTGGAGGGGGCACAGCTCAGCCATAGGTCAATTCCAAACATATTTTGTCATTGGGTAAACTTTCTGCTTTACTCAGAGTTTCCAGAGAAAACGTGACCTTGAGTGAGTTTGCTGTCAGCATCATTTCAGGAATAGACTCGGTCGTGCTGTGGTGATACAGAGTTTCACGGGCTTATCTGCTTGTTATAGTTGTGAGAGACTAGTTTTTAGATTCCTGGAGTTCTGTCAGGAACACTTACATCAGAAAGTCAGAAGTAAATATAGAAATAGGACATTGGCCATATCTCTGCAACTCCTTCTCCAATCATACAAAAATTGCTCACTGGCTGGACAAGTCCTCAGAGCACCTGTGTGCTTTGCTTGATGCTCTTTTCCATGGCCTTCCAGATTCGCCTCTGGCAGCTTTATTTTCAGCATTAGTTTAGGGAGAAATGAGTCTCCAGCAGAACTTCATATTGTGGCTGCTCAGTGATGCATGTCTGTTGCACAAACCATTGCCCCGCCATCTAATTATCATGGATGCTGCAGTGAGAAAACAAGCTGTGGTAGAAATAGCATGACCCAATGGCGTCTCTCAAATTTGCATTATCATAGAGTATGCTGCTGTTTGCCTTGCTGTGTGATTAATTCATGTGTGTATCATTAATGCAGGAATGTCCAGGGGCAAAGACAAAAGCTCGGTCAATGTGAAATGAAACACAGGAGCAGGCTGTTAAAAATTGTGCACACATATGCACACGCTCACACACAAAGAGAAAGCTGAAGCTGAAACCACAGTGTGACTTATCTGATGCCCTTGTTTTGAGAAGTAGTGTTCTGTTTAAACCAACAGAAACAATGATAGTTGACCCTCTGAGAGAGAAGGCAGCCACAGGGCCAGTTTAATATGCAGATGAGGTGTGAAGCTGCTCTGCAGGATCTGACGCAAAACACTGAGTCCTCGCTCGCTCTCTCTTTTTTTCCTTTTTTATTCTATCTCTTGTTCTCTCTTTCCCTCCACTATCCACTTTTCATTATCAGTTTTACTTTTTATTCTCTCTTTTGCACTCACTATCTCTCTCAGCTCTTAGCTCCATCTTTTCCTACATCAATTTAATCCCCTCACTCCTCTTTTTGCTCAATTTTGTGAGGCACAACAATTACTCTGCACTAAATGGTAAGGGAGCCAGAGGTAGAATAACAATGGCATATTAACTCCAAAGTTCCAACACTGAGCAGCTGGCACAGCCCTGAGAGAGCTCCTAACTTCACCGTTGCAGTGCGCGGATCCAGTTTGGGAAGCAGGAGATTTCAGGGGGAGTGAAATGCAGGCTGCCGTGATTAGAGCTGTGCATCAAAGGACAGCACCACTCATACGACTCCACTGCTGGAAGAGAAGCAGGGGACGACTGTTTGCTGAGCTAATGGTTTAAGTACAGCCTTGCTGACAGAATCAAATGCTTGATTCACACTGATGAAACAGACTAGGAAACGCTCCTGTGCACATTATTATGTTTTCAGACATTTCTGTAAATGAGACCAGCGCCCAGTGTGTGAAGACATTCATTTGCCTAAGCTGCTTATATGACAACCACCAGCCAAAGCAGATACTGTACAGCATGACGCCAGACTTCCTGGTCTGGGGTTGGGGACCAGGCACACGATATGCTATGTGAAGAGTATTTACCCCTGGCTGTGGCTCCTTTTATAAACTTCTTGGCTGCTAAACATGCTAATAACCACGACTGGTTTAAGCCCCACGGCTTCATTTGGCACCCTGGCCCTGCTATCTCCACTCTGATGGCTTGCCTCGCAGCTGAAAGGGACGGGGCAAATGTGTTGCGTCAGTCTGTGTGAGGAACAGAGGGACATGGAGAAAGAGACAGAAAGGGGACACAGAGAAAGAGTGAAAAAGAAAGAGAAGCCGTGTGGGAGAGAGAGAGAGGGAGAGAGAGAGAGGCCGACGGGGCAAAAGCAAGAAAATATGGTGGCAGCATGTCAGCCTCTGATAAGGGCATTAGTCTGCCCCCTGTGGGCTGGAGTGAGAGACTTCCTCTGCATACACTCACACTCTCACGCACACATGCACACCCCTCTCTGTGGATATCAGCTCTGCTGTCTGGGACTAGTCGACAAATAATAGATAAGACCTGCGCATGGCAAACACCAACAACTAAACTCTCAATCAATGGAGCCACTCTCTGAACTCCTCTGCCCAAACCTTCACAGGAAACACAGGCGCAGATGTTTTTACATATTTTTCTTTACAAAGTGTGGAGGGAAAAAAATCCTTCATGTTCTGAACAGAAGGAGTCCAGATACGCGTGCCAAGGCTGTAGGGCCCTGTGGGACTGATGCCTCTTTCATGTCAGACATGGGATCCATCCTAAATGGAGCAAGGCCCTTTATTTACCAAGCTAATTGACTGCAGAGGCACATGTGGAGCCAACTCTAAACAATGCCCCAGATCTTATTCATAAGTGAGAGTTTGAAGGACACAGGATAATCCCTGCAGCTTACACTATGGAGAGCCTATAAACTTGGGAAACAGCAGCATGCTCAGTAGTGCCACAACATTGTTGGCTAGATTAAAATTATGGATTACTATTTAACAACTGTTTGCCATGTTGTAACAATATTGTGCCACAGCAGGCCCAGCGCCGCTATGTCAACATCAGGGCAGAAGGATGATTCATTGATGAGGAAAGCGAGAGAAGAGAAAAAGAGATGGAAGAGAGGAGAAAAAGGAGGAAGAGACTAATTTGGAGCAGGGAGCTCACCAGAGGACACGAGACAAGATCAATGCTGGAATCACAGAGCCACAGCCTCAAAAAAAGAATGAAAAAAAAAAGACACGGACATATTTCTCTGTGAAGTCTACCACTCATTACCATTGGTAAGAGGGTAAGAGGAGGAGGAAGAGTGTGGGCTGTGGCAGATGGATGACAGGGAACCAAGGGGCTCCAGGCAGAAATCTCCAGAGCCTTTATAAGAGCTGGTTAGTCTGAGCACAATGGCCACGGAAGAGTCTGTGAAGTGAAGTGAGTCAAAGAGTATAAAATACCTGACCGTGCGTGAACAGGAGGAGTCTAGGGACAGAATATTCCATTACGGTATAAAGGCAGAAATACAGCATGTTCTGAGGTAAAAGGGGCACACACATTGAGGATATAAGTCTTCAGATCATCTGTCAAATCATTGCAGAAATCATCCCCAATCTTGTTTTTCTCTCATCTTCTTTCCCTTTTCATCTTTGTTCCCCTCTCCTTTCTGTGTGAACTCAGGAAGTTAGGGCTAATAAAAATCAAACCTCAACCATCAAACTCACATCTAGTTTGTATTTGGAACCAGTGAGGAATAGAGACACTTCAACACTACATTTGTTTATTGTGGCTCATATCGACCGGCTGTCTGCCTCCGACATCAGACTGCACCTCACGCACCAGCTGGTTGTGAGTGACAGCTGAGGCCGTACAGGACTGTGGGTGTAGCCTGAGTGACATCCCTGTGGCTAAAGCTTGTGTGCAACCTGGGAACCAGGAGGGGACCAGGTGTGTAGGTGTGATTGGCGAGGGTTATAAACAGATTATTTCTTTTTCCAGGCAGCAGAAGCTTTTTGTGCAAATGTGCAACCCACAAGCTCAGTCAAGTCTTGTAAAAGGCTTCCAAAACTACAGGTAATGATAGCAGCACTACAATGGCTGTCGTCCTCACATGCTGGGTGGCAGAACACAAAAATAGGTATAACAATCTGAAACTTTTACCTCTGTAGTATGAAATGCTAGGAGACAACAGATGCAGCGGATGAGACAACCGGCCAGTAAAAGAGGCATTTAAGGACGATTTGTTTACCTTGTTTCAAAACCAGGAATGTAGACTAACAGCCTATTTTTCCATTCAGTCAATGCTGTAAGAGGCAAGGTGAATCACTATTATTATGACTAATAATTACCATTAGAGGAAAAGCCTAATAATCTCCCCTCCTCATATCAGATTCAGCCTGGTGTTTCACTGTACATGTCCAATCAATGGACACCATGATGATGATGATGATGATGATGAACACTGTTCAGAAATAATTATTCTTTTTTATCTCATTGACATTCACCAACATCACTTCCACAACATTTTATCTACTCTCTATACGGCAGCTGGTTTGAAGGGACGTCAGTTAGGCTGGATCCTTTAAGGTTTTAAGTTCATCAGGATAGTGTATCCATCAGTTTACTCTATAAGATGTAGAAACATGATTTTTCTGGGTTTTGACTCTCTTGACATCCAGAATTATTTCATAACGTGTAGCAACAAAAACAGCACACTAAGGTGATCGACAAATGCAGTTACATGCATAAACCATCATCAACCAGCTCTTGCTTTCTAACTAAATGTTTTAAAGAATGTTCTTTTGTTGGTTTCTTAGCAGTCAGAATCAGCTCAAAATATCTTGCAACAACACAAATAAAGTCATCCAAAAGCCAAACAGCTTTATGTTGTTCTACTTTGTAAGGTTTGGTAAGTGATGCATGAGACACCCGCTCATAAAAAATTTAAAAAGATGTTATTGATGTCTAAAAATGTCTCTGTAGTTTAACTTTCAAATGATAAAAACAAAAAATGAGACGAAAAGATACTTCACAGCTTCCACAATACAATAATGTTAGAAGTAAGTTTATCAAATTAACCTGTTTGGTGTTGGCAGAGGAAGCTCAGCAAATCGTATATGGGTGCAACCCACATCTTCAGCTCTTCTCTTCATCCGACAAATACATGTTCCTCGCAAACGAGGATTCAGATTTATTGCTAACAAGTATTGTTACAAAATAAATAAATAAATAAATACAAAAATAATAATAATCTACCAAACACCAAACTTAATTTTTTCTTAAGTTTATATGAAGAATATTCATCATCCAGCCTGGCAGTGGGGCTATTAAAGCGTACAGACTCTGATTTATGAACACAAACGACAGCAGCTTACATTGTTAACAGCTATAACACGGAGCAGGACAAATCTACCAGTCTTGCTGAGCAAATGCTTGTGCACACACCTGCAAACAGATAACAAGGTGCAAAGTTCATCAACAATAAGCGGGTGCATGATCTATAAATATGACCCACCCAACTATTTGAAAACACAGCCAAATACATATCTGTAATAAACACAAGCATAAAGATTAAAATATGTAACATGAATATGCACATGAGTATGCCAATTAATGACCCGCCAACCTGTCAGAACATATTGGATGGAAGTAATAAACAGGATTCATATGGTCATCATCAGGCGCACTCAAAGTTGTAGTTGGAAGTTTAATTGGGATGGTCATTAGTGCAGCATTAGTGCAAGGCCACCATCATTAGTACAAGTTCAAATTTCAAGTTCATTTGCGATTTCAGCCACAAACAATGCAGCTGAAAAATAAAAACATGTTACAGATAAACAAAATGTTGTTCAGCTCTCAAAAAGCAGTGTTGGATTTTTAGGTCAGATCGTTTTACTACTCCATTTTACTGCAATAGACAAAAGAAAGTCTCTAAACCCAGCTCCCCTCTGGGTGACAATGCTTTATAGATGACAGAAGTCAGAAGAGACCAGAAAGGCTTGTTCCAGCTCACAGGCAGGGAAAGGAAAAGATATAAAAATGTAGTACAACGGCAGAGAAGACGCATGGCTGGAATCCGTTCCTGTCAGCTAATAACTAGGGGTATAATGATTATCCAATTCAAATCGACACTCCGGGCTTAATGTCTGAAATATATGTGCATTAATTCAAATAACTTGATGTGGGCTGAAGCTGGGAGGGAATCAGAGCTGGATCTGCAGACTTCTCTGTATTAGAAAAGTTAATATGACAGGCAGATTTTGGCTTAACATCAGCGCCTATAAAGTACCATTTTCTCTAGCCAAAGGGAACCATGCTTAACCTGTTAGCGAGGCTACTGCTGTCATTTTAATAAAATGATCAAATTAATTCAGTCTTTATGGCAAAATTTCACCCAACTTCACCAGCAATGCTTATAATTAAAGAAACAGCATTGCTCTGGATTTTTAAAGACACAGTCAGGGCTTTGTTTGAGTGCTAAAAATGTGCACTAAGCTGTTGTTATGCAGGCTTCTCTGTTAGCAGGATGCCAGACTAAGTGTGTAGATGTGTGGGTGTTCACAGACTGAAGTGACAGCTCCCTGAATTGTCTTATAGTTTCTGCACGTGCGAGGATACCAGAGTGTTTTTGATAACCTGGGGTGGTTGTATGATTGCAGAGTGGGCTGATTGAGAGTGAAGTGACATTTATGGAGTTATATTTATCGAGTGTTTACTATTTTGTACGCAACCCACGATCTGTTTGTCCGGTTCTCTGGCACTTTTGTGCTTTCTTTGGACCGTGAGACAGAAAATAACCTTTCAGTTTTAATTGCCACCTGCCAGCATGAAAGTTACATGTGGAAAACTGGTGATTACAATAACTCTGATATGACATGAGCGCAACATGAGCAGAGGTCTACTCAAACAGGAAGAGTGTGTGTGTGTGTGTGTGTGTGTGTGTGTGTGTGTGTGTGTGTGTGTGTGTGTGTGTGTGTGTGTGTGTGTGTGTGTGTGTGTGTGTGTGTGTGTTTGTGTGTGTGTGTGTGCATTTCACATACAGTGAAGCTGTACACAGTCAATACTTCAAAAAAGATAATCAGATTTTATACGGTTGACATATTTTGATTGAACCCTTCCTCTACAAGGCCGAAACACTCCAGTTTATTGAATTTTCAAAGCTAAACGTTTTTGTGGGTTATTGTCTCCAATACAAACACAGACGACCAGGGGGAGTCAAGTTCAAGTAATACAACCAATTACAATGGCTGTTTTAGGTTTCCAGTTAATTTCACAATAAATAACAGAAATCTGACAAGGCTGCTTTTTGTAAAATCGAATCTTTGGACTGGGAGTCCAAATAGTGGGATGAACACTGATGGTTGTGCTCAGAGTGTACTTCAGTATGTGTCACTCATGGATTCATTGTGGAAGTCTCTGATTCTCGGCAGCATGATGAACCAAGCATGTTGAGGATGTGGAGGACCATCCTCTTGCAGACAAAGGGCATCTCGAACTCGGCCTCTCTTTGTTCAGAGTGTGACAAAGTGACAGTGAGCTTCCTGCAGAGACAGGTTTTCTTGGAGCTCAATCAACTCGCTTTCTAAAGAAGATGTATTAACCCCGGGGCAGATTCTCTGTGCCTCCATCAGGGATTCTGACACCTCTGATGAGAAACAGCTTTTCTATGGACAGCTGCACAATGTATTCACATATCGAAGCCCACAAAGCATATTTGGAAAGTTTCATCAGATCTTGGAGGAGCTCAGGGTGGTCAGGAGTGGATTTTTTTTATCCTTTGGTTTGCTCTCAAACTTTTGGCAAATCAAGCAAAGCCTTCCTTATGTTAAAATATCTCTGGCCTCCCCTGATAGCAGACATGAGGCCACACGGTACAGTCCCCGCTGTGAAGCTTGACATTAAGGTTGCTGAGGTGGGACCTTATCCGCCACTAATGTAACAACCTCCATTTTCTCTTCATTTTACAAGAAATCTTACACGTTGCCTTTTGCATTTTTTGCACAGGCAGAAAAGGTCAGGCCACGCTGATGGAGAGATGATGCCTTCAAATTGTTGACAAGTCACATCAGAGTTGTCATTACTTCTGAGCACATCACACACAAAACTGCTCGGTGGATTTTGCAGTGATATATCCGACAAGGGTGGTGAGTTTTTAAGCGTTAGACGGATACCCTCTCTCCCTCCCTGTCATGGATGGTCATCCCTGTTGATTCATCCATGGCAAGTGAGATGAATGGTGCCTTTTTTATGTCATCTAAAGTTGCTGGAGCAAATCTTCAGCAAGAATCTCGGTCCGTCTTGCTGCAGAGCGTGGTATCTGATTTATTTTCTCTTTCATTTCATCCTTTTGCTTTCCTTCTTGCATGGCCTCAGACACATCACTCTTACACTTGTTCATTACTTCAGCGTCCAAAAAAGCTTCTTGTGTTTGCAGATGACTCAGACCGCTCTCAGATAATCTCGCACTGCACGCTCCTGCTTGTGTCATCAATTTTACTATTATCCTGCTGGAGGCTTGATGTGATGTGGACTGGTTTTGTTCTGTGGTTCAGGTTTTGGGATTATTTTATTTTTAGAAACAGGATCATTGAGGAGTGTGGTGGCATTTCCTCTTTAGCAGTTTTTGACCTGTTCTTTTTTTTTTTTTTGTAACAGCTTGTTTGACCATTTGCTCTTTGGAAATGTCAACCTGACTGTGAATGGTAAAATTAGGCTAGGTGATGTAACATGTTGCTGCTGTGTCACTCATTAAACGTTCTTGGTGAGGAATAAATTGGAATGCAGTCAGCAAAAGGCTTATTTGTGAAGACAACACTTGGACCTGTTGTGGTAGGAAGAGGCCAGGTGAAAGTAATAACACTGATGATGGATTCATTCCACTAAAGAGTCCCTGTGAGCCATGACACAGGGCCAGAAAGCACAAAACCAGGGTCCTGAAACTGGAACACCTGACTGAACTGCTGCCATGACTATTAGCTTTATTAGTCACACCTGCGTTTGTCCTGCTGTGACATGCCAGAGTGTCTGCTGGGGGACAGGTGGGGGAGCACTTTGGCACACAAAGATGGACTATCTTTTTTATTTAACCAATGTTTTGTAAGCAGTAGACTAGTTCACTGAAGAAAAATCAAAAAATATCAAAAGCACCTTTGAGCAACAATAAGAATTATTAAAATTGGGTTGAGCTGTGGATAAATTAGCATTCAAAAGTGGTTAAATCAACTCATGTTAAAAAATACATACATGATGACAGGGTTGAGTAAGAGGTACAAGCAGCATGAATCCATTAGTCGGCCGGTGGGGATATGTGGAGTGTTTCTGTGGCAGAACACAGCAGGGTACTTGAACCAATTAAGCATTAATTCAGTGCCATAGAATGTCTTTATAAAGGAGCGCTTATAGGTAAAAATGCTATTTTACTTATTATATACGGAACAAAATGTTCTTTCTTATGTGAAAACATAAAACAGGCTCGGACACAATGGTAACACTTAACTCTCAATAAATACACTTTGTACGTTTTAAAGATAAAGACAGCCAGCACTGTAAGTTACAGGCCAAATTCAGACATGAAGGGGTAATTGATGCATCTTTGATGTGATGATATACAGCACTAGTTCATGTGGAGTTCACTGTTATCCATGATTCATAATGTGGAAAGTCAGAAGATGATATTTCAGAGGATGGTGAGGTTTAAGAGGGTTTTGGATTTCATTAAAAGACAGCAACCCACAGACAGTACACGGCACAGAGGTAATCTAAAGAAAGATATGACAACCCAAAGATGTTACAGACAGAATTCTCACAAAATATCATCCCACTTTATTTTTTTTTTCTGATGATATGATAGGCGAGCAATGTACAAAGTGTGTCAGAGAAGAAACTTGCAGGGATGCTAAAGTGACTTTTTTAAGTGATGATGAGAATTGCTCCCATCCATCTCACAGAGATCTCAACACTGATACTGAATGCACTGCACCCTGCTAGGTAGGAAATGGAGTGGTGTGTGAATTACATACATACAAACAGACTACCAGAGTGTCTGTCATGAAGTCAGAGAAATATAAACGTATTCTGCATCAGTGTGATGAGCTGTTTCAGTAAAAATCTTTGACCCTCAGAAAAATCCCAGTCCTGCAGCAAGGTGTATGAAATATTATAAATACTGATTTTTGACTACTGATTCCAAATCCTGATGGATCAGCCTCGAGGTGAGAGACTGTAAATGTAATTCATGCTCATGGCAACACTGTGCAGTAACTGTGAACTGACTGACAAGGTGACTTCATTAGATGTAGTGTCTTTAATCTCTTACCTCGAGGGTTGTTGAGCGCAGCCTCGGTAGCCTTTCTGCCCTCTCCGCAGTGACTCTGGTCAAAAGGTAGACACTGCTCCCCCGTCCCAGCCACCACCTCCAGGTTACGAGATGGATCTTTTGGCTGCCCGAGGTTCCTCACCCGGTACACTCTGCGACTGCTGGTGTCAGACACGTAAAGAACCTCTCCCATTGGATCCATAGCAAGGTAGTACTTGTGAGCAGGGCTGGTGCTATAGAGAGATAAGAGTCAACACTTAGTAGAGCATTAAGCGTCACACATATTAAACACATATCTAAGCATGTAATTCTATGCTCTGTTCAGTTAAGCTTAGAATTTCAACAGTCTTCTTCTTACTTCTGAACCAGGTAAAACCAGCTTCGATGAGGAACACAGTGTTTTTCTCCCAGTGTTACTGACAAGACAACAACACGAGATGAACTGTAGCAGTTTACAGGCATCAGGTTGTTCCCATTGAATATCAAAAACCGAGCAGCTCCAGGAGTCTCATATTTTCTGTTCTCTGACTACAAGAGGAATTCCTTCTTATTTCAAAGCAGAAATGTCCGCAGCAGCTGGAAAAGACTTTGTGTTTGTAGGTTTGTCATGAAAAATGTTAACAGTGTTGTGAATTCAAAGATTAGTGATAGGTCTGTCTTGGATGTTGCTGCCAAGTTAGACTCCAGTGCAGAGTGACATGTTTACAAACCCTTTGTGTGTTGTATCAAACAACAACAACAACAACAACATGAAAAAGCTGTGGCAGGGAAAAAGTTTCACAGTTTACCCTTAAGATCACTGTAAATTTTTCTTTTAACTAGCAGAAATACCTCATGTTCACAAGGTAAATGGTATCCTTGGAGCCAAACAGCAAATAAAGCCTTTATTAATGGGTATAACCTTTTCTGCATTGGTTACAGAAGACTGACTGCTGAATAAGTCTGTTGACATTTCTGCAAAGAGTTTAGAATATGTGACACTTATTTATGAAGGTACACACTGTATAAACCCACTGAACAACCACTGGGCATTAACTGTTAACAATAAAGTGTAATTTTAACACAATAAGATGAGGAACTTGATTTATGACTGTATGTACAGGCTTGATAAAGTGGAGAAAAGATATTCATGAGTTTATTAAATACTACTACAGCCACATCCTTCTTGAACAATATTCCCATAGTAAGATATTTTTTTGCAAAAGTCAAGTTGTGTATTTTAAGATTAGCTTGTGAGTTTTGATATGTTCTACTTTTTTTTTTTAATGCTCATTTTTATTTTTATTTTATCTTCCTGGACTGCGACAGAACATGGCCCAAAACATGGCAAACTTGAAACAAAGCAAAGGGGAAAACAGGACGGGCAATAAAAAGGGAGTACAAAAGATTGTCCATGACTATAATTGACCCAGAACATTCATAGAGCTAAATTTGCCTTCAGTCAAAAGAGCCACGCGGACACATGATTGTCCATTGTGCAAGTTGCTATTGTTAGTTTATGAGAGGTGGGCATGAAAAAGGGAGGCACACTGGGAGTCTGTTCAGTGTAAGGCTGGAGCATGTTGTGCAGAGGAGGAACCATCAAACAGACTTTCTACTTCTTATTGTGTGTTAATAAAACTGGCCTTTTTTCCTCAGTGTAAGCCTCAGGCTCAGGTTAGCACACTGTGTACACTGACTTCATTTACCCCTGCATTGACTGTGAGCTGTATGCTGTACTTTGTGTAGGAGGAGTTTGGCCCCATGGGTGTTCAGCTGTACAGAGAAGACTTGACTTTTTGCAGTACATATCGTCTGCAGCTCAGTAATTACATTAAGCCTGTGATATTGTCTGCTGTTTTTTCGTTAGTAAGACTTAAACAGTTATTGCAGAACAAACTGAGAGTGGAATACATTTTAACATTGTTACTTCCTGAAAGCCAAGTAATTATTTCGTAGCATGATCTCTAGTGTCAGCCAAGCCTGGTCAAAGGCCTCCAGCCAATTAAACTGTAAAATGCCCTTTTTTATTCTTTCTTACCGTCAATGGAAAAGCCTTAAAGGGAAATGCTAGTGTCAAGGAAAGGATCGCTCTCAATTAAAGCACATTTACACTTATTTCCCCCCCAAAACTAGAAACTGTTTTGTCCAAGTACTTTATATTTTCTTGCAGGTTACGGATATGTTCCCGGTTTTATTTCCTGTTTGCTTTGGACAGCAGCTGCACACTGTGACGATGTTCTGCCCCAGCTAACCCTTCCTCTTCAAAGAGTAAACTTCCTCCTGATATAACCCTGAACCTTCTCACAGCCAAGAAAGGAAAACACTGCAACACAGGCAAGGCTGCTGTCAGTCATCTACTCCATTAAGTGCATAACTGTTTACAGAGATCTGCACTGAACTGCACATACATAATTTAAACTTGATCCTAAGAGAGTTATTCACCGAGTTTTAAAGTGTGCCACTGCTCAGTGCAGAATATCGTATTTGTTGGGCATCCTGAGGCTACCATGAGCACAGCGCAGCACATATAACAGATAAGTCTCTTCACCTGTTATTTTACTCATTCAGATGCTCTAAATATATTTATTCAGTGAAGGAGAAATGAACAATAATAACCACCACAGCACAAACAACTCTCCACCCTCGATTCCCCCGTTCCATCACAGCATAAAAACAAAATGAGGATCAGAGTTGATAGCCATAGTGAGCCTACTTTCTGAATCGACTGTCTGGGCTCTTAGGTAGTACCGTATAGGACTTCCTCCCCTATTTGCTCCACTCCTCGCTCAAACTCTTGCAGGGAGAGCCCAGACAATGGTTTTACAGTGAGTACATCCCATATTCTCTCTCCTCAGAGAGCACCTTGTTTTGAAGCCCTGTTGGCTGATAGGCACTTTGCTGGGAAGAATGTGGAGGGAAAAGCTTTGAAAGCTGAATATGGATGAATAATTAATGTATCTGACTTGGAAGAACAATAGTATAGAATGAAAGAGAAACACTAACATGCTGCTAACAGTAAAAAGCTGCTGTGGGAGGGAAAAAAAGGAGGAAACAGGAACTGAAGAAGAAACCTCCAGGGTGAGAGGAGGGCATCCAGAGTGCCTTCAGAAGAATCCAGTTGTAATAGGCTGAGACCAGTGGTTCCAAGTGTTTTTTTTTTTCTCCTTTTCAGCTGTACCCCAGAGCTCTGTGGGATTAACTGAAGTACCCCTTCACTGACACAAGCTTTCATGTTTTAAATGTGCCCCTTTGAACTGTTATAGCTGAAGATTAAACAACTTAAAAGTATGACAGATGAAACATTGATATGAACAGTTTAGGCAGCCAAGTACTGCTTTTAGCCATTTCTATCTGTCATGGTTTCTATAGTTTTCTTTCTTTCATTCTTTATTTTTTTCTTAATAATGATAAGGGTAATGATTTTAGTAACAGTGATAAGAATAGCTGTTGATGTTGAGTATCATTGTACATAAATAGGAGGTATAGTATTGCTTTGATTATGCTCATTGCAGTGTCAGTGTTATTCTATCATCACTCTATTATTTCTCTCTGCCTTTGTCTGTTTCCATCACTTGCTTTTCTGCTTTCATGTTTTTTTTTTTTCATTAGAGCACTTTGGATCAGCTGTATTGTGTTTAAAGTGCTCTACAAATAAAGCTGGTTTGGTTTGGTTTGTTTTACTCATACTTTAAGGAGACCCAGGTCTTCCTCAGACCAGAGCCCAGCTCCTTGTACCTGGCTAACTCAGTTAGCTGGATAATTTCAGGATTAATCTGACGTCAGCCAGGCTTGTCCCATTCCTCAAGGCAGGTTAAGCTAAATCACTATAGCAACAGATCATTAAACTTAGAGCAGGATCTAAAGACAATCACCCCAGCTCCCTAACCTGAGAGACCCAATCGACTTAGGAGCAATAATGATCCTTGACACGTTTCTTAGGGAAAGACTGATCTGAGATCTCCAAAATCCTTTAATTTCTGACTATTTTTCACCATTTCAGTCGCCAAGGCTCTATTTATTTTCAACAGCTGATAGGGTCATACCAATACTACCTGGCACAGCTGTGCACTTACTGTCACTCAAACTTTGTGTGTAGAATTGCTTTTTTTTTTCCGAGTGGCACATTTTTATTTAGTGTTGTGAATACAGGGAACATCAGCAAAACAGCTGTTTGCTGTTCAGTATGTAAAGAGTCTCTGGTGCTTTTTAAACATCTTCATAATGTTCCCTGGCCACGTCAGAGTGAATTTTATAAAGGAAGGCTTTTATTGATTATCATAACCCAGTCAAACTAATATGTGTTTAAAAGAAAACAAATGTATTCCTATAATTTTATAAAATAGCCTGTATATTTTTACGCATTTTCCCAACGTTATGAGTGCAGCAGCTCTGCTGATGTTCTGTGTTATAGCCTTATAAATCAATACATAACCATACATATTCCTTGCATTTAACCTGTTCACAATCCCTTGCCAGGCTGCTTGCCTCGCCTTCACAGCAGCCAAAGTGTTGGATTTAACAGCTATAATGTTTCTGTATTTTTCAAACTCCTTCATAATTGTTTTCTGCTCTGTTTGTGCGAAAAATGTCACTTTTTAATTATTATTTACCATTTATTATGACAATGTAGTATGACAGACAATCGTGATTTCTGTGATCCAACCTGCTCCCTTTTCAAGTAGAGTGGGCACATCCAAGCATCCTGATCATTCATGTCTGGATCCAATAAACGAGACTGATTCAGCTTGATTCAGCCTTAGAGGAACTGACTTAGCCAGCCTTCAATCATCCTGTTATATCAGGCTAAAAGGTCATTAACTCAGATTATTTGAACCATGTACGATGAACGGGGCTCTGGTCTGTTCTGTTTTTATCAGTGATTTATCCTTTACTTTAGCTTTGAACATTTCAACTGTTCACCATTACTTTTCAGTGGATATGAGCCAGTTGAGTCAAATAAATGACTGCTTTGAGTCAATAGAACAGTAATACAGGTTTGTGCAGTAAACCCATGTAGCTGCAACACAGCCTGTGTGTTAATACAAAGGCCACCACCAAAGCTGACAGGCTGCCAATCAGAAGCAGTACAGACACAACTTGTGCCACTGGTACAGGCAAAGTAATGTACAAACAACTAACAACTTCTCTTTATCAGTCCACAAGCATATGGCAACCCGCTGAGATTATCTTGAGGATAAGTGGAAGAAAAGATTAAAGGTGGTCACCTTTGCTGGTCGTTATCTAGAGATATCAGTTGGTCAGACACAAAATACCAATTAAAGTTTTTTCTTTTTTTTTTTTAAGTGTAGTAGAGCCACCTGCCTGAAGCTATGGCGGGAGCTTTGTTTAATGGCATCTGCGTCAGCGCTTATAATGTTCTGCAATCTAGATGTAAACAAGCACAGATGGCCGAGGGCATCTTCCAGCCCTCAGAGAGGTTCAGCATTGTTTTCATCTAGCAAATGAAAATAAAGGTGTGTGTAGGCTGTGTGCTGTTACACTGGCAAATAATCACGTACCCAGAGCGTACGTAGACTAGTGGAAAGACTGATCGAGGGATGAAACATCTTACAGGATAGGAAAAAAATATATATTTAGAATTGCGTATTTTGTCCATTATTGTAAAAATTCAAACATAAACATGAGTTAAACTTTACATCAAACTATGCTAACAGAAAATATTTGAACATTTTTTCCACACTTTTTTGTTGCCACAAGACCCCCCCAAGATGACTAATCAGAATCAGAATCAGAAATCCTTTATTAATTCCTGGGGGAAATTTGGTAAGCCAGGATAAGACAAATTAACACAGCAATATGTGCACATAGGTGTCTAATTTTATACCAATCAGCTAAATTAAGTACCTCAGGGGTTATTGGGGGGAATTGAGGGCTGAAAAGTTTGGTACGACATGTTCTAACCTTCTGTTCCATGTCCACACCCACCCATTCAGTGCAACCATAAAAAAAAACCAACCTTTGGCATCAACGAGATATGGTATCTAGAAAAATCTTCCCTCTTCTCAAATCGGATAAACCCATTCAGTCTCTCACAAACACCCACAAGGACACGCGCACCACCAGTTCGACATAACTCCTGATAGTGTAGCACACATAGACACACAAGCAAACAGACGCACGAGTACACACACAGAGCCTATAACATCTGTCTAATCTTCTGTTGAACACGGTGTATAGCTCTCATACCGCTATCAAGGCTCTGGGCCAGAGATGATGTCGAGGCCATACCGGGCCTCAGGCTTTCAGTACAAGTTCAGGAAGAGAGTGAATTGCTGCATGCTCAAATCAGACCTCCAGTAATCCCCTGAAACATGAAATCCTTGACATTTTGGCTGATTTCCAATCTAAAAATTTAATATCCCCTGGTGAAATTCAAACAAGGATTTGACAGATCTGATTTCGATCTGAGTGCGTGCAGATTGTGAGGTTGTTGTGTTTATGGGAAGAGGTAGTGTCGGGTTGATATAACTATAACTCAAAACTCATCTATTCGGACATGTTTACTCGCTTTAAACTGCTTCAGATGGTCCTCCCTCCTCAGTGATTTATTGTACTGTATGTCGTCTTTTATCTTGTATTTTATATTTTCTGTACAGGGACCTTGGGTGTCCTAAAAGGTGCTTTAAATAAAATGTATTATTATTATTATTATTATTATTATTATTATTATTATTATTATTATTATTATTATTATTATTATTATTATTATTATTATTATTATGAAGAAGGTATTAATCATCAGTTCTCACCTGTGTCTGGTGTCCCGGTTCCTGATAATGAACAACAAAGGAGTGTTTGGAAAGGAGAGAAGAGAAAGAGAAAAACAATCATTTATGACGCCAATAAGAGTCACTGTGAATTTCTAATGCTACTGTGAGTCCGTTTGTCTCCAATAAAGTGAGATCAAGGTTGATTTAGTTCCCTGCATAGCTTCACATTAAATATTAACCCCAACAGGAGGCTTTCTGGCATTCACTCTCATAGGACAGGGAGGTATCAAATACAGACATTAAGAAACCCCCATCTGAACCAGAGATATTAGTCAGAGATACAATAAGAACAGAAAACATGAGAGTAAAGTTACATAAGGAGAACACTTTACAGGACAAATGACTGTGCCATCCCATCGAGATTCTACGCTTGAGAAAATACAGAAAAAGAGAATGTAGCGCCTGCAGCGGGGTAGAAGATATCATCGTCATAATCCACAGAAATAAAAAATCTTTGTTTCACGCTGCAGACTTTCAGCCTCTCACACTCTAAAGAGGTAGATTAGAGTCTGATGTCTGAACCTCGTAGGCTCAGCCTTTACATGAAGACAAACTTCAGAGTGTTTTCGCTGAGATCAAAAAGATCACAACCACAGATGCCAAACATGCTAATGCCAACCAGGCTAATGCCTTACTAACCCATATCTACCCGGCTAATTTTGTTTTGATTGTGCTCAGAAATCCACTGTGAGAGATCCCTATCACGATCTTTGAACTCTAATCTAATCTCTTGGGTCTAAAGAGAACACGAGTCTCACTTGAGTTCCAGTATGGTTCTGGTGTATCCATCAGGATGAACTCTACGGATGAAGTTGAAGTCCCCCACATAGAGAGAGCCGTCAGGGCCACTAGCCAGAGCCACAGGGGCGAACAGCATCATGTCCCGAGCAGCTCCACTGCAGCTGGGACTGCAGGGCACGCTGCGGTAAAATCCATTCCCCATCACAGTGCTGATGACAGGAGGCTGCTGGGAGAGGTAGACGTTTTCCCCGTTTCCTTTGTGAAGGATTCCTACAGAAGGAAAGGATTCAATATGAATACTGACTGTAAATTTATATTATGGTAAGGTCCATCTCTAAACGGTGCTGGCTTTTGGCAGCCTGTTCCCCTGGACTACTGCATTAAAGTCATCCTCACTTAAATGACTGCGCAAGAAACGCATTTTTCCGGGGTACTCATGACATTTTCCTGTGCTGTTGTGTGTTCTTTCATGAATGTCAAAGTGAAGTGTTGTTATAAAGATTTCTGTGAGCAGCATTGTGAGCGTTACTTATTATGCATGGTGTTTGATTGAGTCAAAGGAAGAAGAATTCTCCTGTATTCATGGAAACCACTTTCAATTTATTGAATTCATGATGGAAAGAAGGTGTGTGTGCCGGATATTCATGAGCGATCATAACAAAAGCTGACAGAGAACACGCGTGATGTCTGCTCTCACCGCTGTGTATGTTGAGAGCATGGTGTTTATCCAGGGACCATCCTCCGAGGTTTGAAGGGACCAGTTCAAAACCCTGCATCAGAGCAGTCCTTCTCTCCCACTGGATGACTCCGGGACATGTCTCGTACTCATATCCAACAGAAACTGAAAAAAAAAAGAAACACATCAGAGGTTATCAACACCAACTGATACTCTGTGTTTTAAAGTGGAGGTGTAAACTACGAGATTAATGAGTCAGCCAGTTAATAAAACGCTTCAAGCTGCAAAAGTTTAAACACATAGGTAGCTCTTTTTTACTGACTGCAGTGGTGACTTATGATCTACACCAAAAACCGTGGGAGATTTCAGTTCAAAGTTTGGGGATTTTGATCAGCTCCCCTTTTGCTTTTTTTCAGACTGCACTGTGGAAAACCTTTTTTCTTTTGGAAGCTTGTAAATCTAAAAACTTTCAAACACAGTTGCACAAACAAGTTCTGCATGAGAAGCCCAAACTGTAAGAATGATGTTTTTTTTTTTTTTTTCTTTATGATTCTACAAACATTTAGAAATACAGTAGAAGCAGAAAATCTGACCCCCTACAGTCTTTCCACTTAAACTCTAATTATTAGATTATACAAAAAAGAATGACTTCAGATACTTTTTATTCCTCTAAATTTGGTTCAGCTGAAGCTGAATCACACCACTGGTACAGCTACTGAGAGAACAAGCCGTCAAAAATGTATGTCTGTTGATATTTTACCCACATCCTCTTCAATCCATAAAAGTTTGTCCACTTGAGAGAAATTCTCCCAGCATCTGTCTGTACATTTGTAGTTGATGAACTGTACAAGATGAATTTCTTACTTTAGATATCAAGAAATACCAAGTCGTGAAGAACTTCATCCAGTAACCGATTTTTTCTTCCTGTATTTCCCTCCTTGCTTTGCTTTTTAACCCCCGTCTCCAAAACGAAACAGGTAGTGTGATATCAGTTATTCCTGCTTCAAGGCTCAGGCTTAAGGTTTTGTTGATTCAGTTTAGACTATGTTGAATTCACTTGGTAGTTTTATCTGTAGCTTAACACGACAGTATGTAAAGTATTGTACAGAACCTGATATGAAGACTATAACACTCAGGCACACACAGCTCCAGCTCCAGCTCTCTAAAACTGTACTGTACTGAGCGGGGAGATGGATGAAAGGCCCACAGTGAGACCTCATCAGCGTGTGTGTTTGAGAGAGATCAGTGAGAAGTGGAGGCGTAATCAGGAGGAGCCTGTCTTCATGAAGGAACCCTAGAATTAGCTGCTTGGCCTCTTAGTTGTAATGATACGCTGTGCAGCTTCCCACTACAACTAACAACTATCAACAGCTTTTTTTTTTGGCTTGGGAGGATTAAATATGTTCAGAGAGAAATGTACCACCTCACACTTGGAAGATGATTAAAGGCAGCAGGTGACAAAATTGTTGGAGCTCTTGAGGATGTCCACACACACAAATAAATACACACGTCAATCTTGAACTCACTATCACAGAATAAATTGCAGCAGCTAATGGCACCTAGAATTGTGCATCATTCAGTCACGCTACCTTCCCTGTCTCAAGGTCGTATTCACGAAGTAAATTGCTGTAATGATATTCAAGAGCAAAAACACCCACTAAGCGCTGCAGCTCTTTGCAGTTTGCTCCCGTTTTGCACCTGATCGTGACGGAGATTAGCTGCAACATCTTCATTCTGTCACCCCTTCATAGTGCAGATGTGATATCAAGTATTTATTTATTTATAAGTTATTTTGGGGATTTTAATGCCTTTAACGAGAGAAGATGGGACAGCGGACAGAGGAGGAAACAAGGTGAGAGTAGAGAGTGACATGCAGGAAAGTCGCCACATGGACCTGGGCTGCCTGCTCAAGGGCTTTTTGCCATATGGAGCGCGACCTAAACCACTAGGCCATCTGTGCTCCAACATCAGACTAATATTAACAGACTTTGTAAACAGATATGTTATTTCTGGGTCATTTTTGGTCATCCAGAGGAGGAAATGTTGTTTCCATATCTTGGAAGTTTCAGCATAACATTAATTATAAACACTGCTGTAAAGTCATCACCAGCTCTCAGTATACGTTAATACTTCACTCTAACTTAACAGGGAAATTAGCGCAAGTGTGCGAAATAAACTGTGACACAGAGACACTACTTGCTCTGCAGCCCAGGTTTTAGGGGCATCTTAAGCATGTTTTGTGAATCAGGTGATGTCTTTCTGGCTCATCTGAACAGGTTTTGTGATCCCATAAAGCCTTTCAGTCTCTTAGTTTTCAGCCCTCTACAGTGTTTGAAGATTTTTACTGATGGGCTGTACCTTGGTGCATTCTTAAACACTTTGAACTCATGCTATTTACATCACTACATCACTTTTCTACCCCGATTAGATTGTCTAAAACAGACAAACAAATAAAAGTCAATAAAAAAACAGAAGTGCAGACAAGCATTTTACATTTAATCTATGAACATAATAACAGGTAGTGAGGTGTGGTTTGATACAAGATCTTTATGCTCTAAAATAGATTCTAAAATCAAAATATCGACTCTTTTAATACTTGAGTCATTTGAGGTGAAGTGTTTTTCATTGACGGGAACACAGTGGAAAGTAACCAAACTATTGAGATCTTGTCTAAATGACACGCGGTTGGTGCAAACTACCTTTTCCTCCGCCTGGATAAGTGCGTATTGCATAAGTGCAGCAGCATGCTGTTCAGTCAGTCTGTAGACACAATGGCAGAGTGTAAACAGAGTCATAAAATACATGCTTCAACAAACAGCTGAATGAGTTTAGCTCAGAGTAATAATATGTGTATCACTGAGATAATCTAACATAGGCAAAAAAAAAGCGCCTTGATTTATTCAGGTAAGGTTTCCTAAAGAACTGATGGTTTAAAGTGGATGACATAGACCAGGTGTCATTAAACTTTACAGAGCAACTTTGATAAAACAGTCATGGTGAACTTAGAACAATATATGGTTCAGTGTCTGAACTGAACTGAATATATAATATAAAAGATGGATAAAAAAAATTATCTATAAAATATATCCATTATTATTTACAATCAGTCTAATTTGCATTAATAGTTAAACATTTATTTTAACATGTTGGTAAAAAAAAAAAAAAAAACCACCATTTTAATATATTTTGTGTGATTGTGTCCTCTGATTTGTTTTTCTGTAGTTTTATTAGTTTGACTATGTTATAAATTAGGCCACAGCCTCAATACACTTCTGAGTTTGAAATAAATAAATGAATAAATTACTCTTGCATGTTGTGTATTCTCTGTGAAGCTTTGATTTAAACTACACATTTTTTTAGGTTAACCACGTTTACCATAAAACGCCAAGAAAAAAGAAAAAAAACCTATGTCACGTCCATATAGTATACAGTCTATGGTTTTGACCAATCAGAATTGAGTATTTAAGAGAGCTGGGTGATCAGTGAGAAATCCAGGTAATAAATTAGATATGCTGTACAATAAGGCACACAGTCCGACACAGACTTGGTAGAAGATCAGTTGTTGCTGTCAGTCAGTGGTTGCACCGATCTCTCTGCTGAACTTACTTCATAGTAAACCAACATGCCTGTGTACTGGCAAGCATTCAAGTGGAAGCAGGGAGCAAAGTCAGCATAAATAACAGCAGAGGTGGTGAATTTATAAGTGAGGGTGCTCTCTTCATGAACAAACCGAGGAGGTTCCCTTTAAAATGGAGGGAAATGCTCAGCAGGCACAGGGCCGACTTAAATCTTCGACTCAATGGGCACAATCAATAAAGTGATTGGTGAGGGAAAGTAATGGGTACTTTGGGACACTGGGGATTTCTAAAAGGAAAAGGGAACCGTACAGCACTGGACAAAAGTTCTTAGTTAGGGAACTATCTTTAAGCCTATTTAAAAGGTTCATTTGTTTCAATTTTGTGTGTCTTAAGCTCTGATAGGCTTGTAATCTTTAGTTTTAAAAGGACAGAAAAAAAAACTTTGAGGAATTGAGTTTGTATTTATATGGAATTGGAAAAAAAAAGACCACGAAAGTGAAGGATGACAGTTTTTCATTTGCTTCTGTTCCAGTTAGGTCCTACTTGCTCTTAAAGCAGCGTCTTTCATGGCCTTAAAAGCAATCTAAATGTATGAAACTGCGTTTAAAGTTGCCATAAATGCATTGCCACTAAAAGACCTGGGCTGTGTTTGCAGAACAAGGCTGTTTAGGGACAAGAAAGGGCAGAGCGGTCTCAAAGGAGAAGTGTCAGTGTTTCAAGAACTGCTTCACAACAGAATACTGCTGTAGATATATTACACACACACTCATACACACTCGCTCATACACATGGTCTCATAAACAATATGAACACACATTCAATATCTCACAGGTGAAGGCTTTCATTCCCCTTTGCTGAAGCCTCAGGCAATGTGTTCACCCCAGCAAACAGAGCGTGAGTTGGCTTTCTCTTACTCTCTGGATCAGAGTGAGAATGTAGAGGGTGTGTGTAGGCACACACGTTAACTTCTGTGTCACAGTGCCTTCAAAGACACGGAGCCATTAACAAGTCAGGGGCAAAGTGTGACGTTCAGGTAAAGTGAAACACAACAGAAGTCTCTTTTTATGATCTTTGATGAAACTTGTTTTTAAAACTCTTGTTCACAAAAGAATTGATATTATCTATCCTTCCAACAGGGTTTTCTATGTTAGCCAAACTCAAGACAGTAGATGCTCAACATAACTGTCCTTAACAAATGATTGATCAGGACATAAAATTAAATACTATTCAGTTTAGAATAATAACAAAAAAACATCACTTCTTCTTCACCTCCCCAGTTGCTTGTAGTTTAACACTGTATTTTTCTCTTTGAGCATTTTATCCAGTAAACCCAGTTTCCTCTGGTTTTTAAACAGAATCTCTGGGCTCTATTTTGGTGTCATTTGGGCACCCTGACATTTTCTTGCCTGGTTTGATATCTTGGTGACTAGCTGTGTGAGGATGGGGGCGTTTGAGGGTGTTGGGATGCCAATCTTGAGGCGCATGTACACTCGATGAAAAAAAGCGAGTCTCACTCTGTCCTCAGCCCACCTCTTTCGGAGCAAGTCGACAGCTCGACGTGCTTGTTCTATAATTTTTTTTGTTTGTTGTAATCATCAAAACCCACCCAACCTCTCTGGAAACAACAGAACCCCTTTTTAGAGTTTTTAAGCTGCTGTTCGAGCGGCTGACACGTGATGACAAAAACACCCCACACAAAGACAGCCCTGACTTCTGCTCATCCTGAAAACAGGCAAGATGGGCATCTAACCTTAGAGAATCTACTGCATCTATCAGTTGTTATTTCTAAAATATTTATACACACATGCACTTAGGCTGTTTTTTGCATGCAGGTAGAGGCCCTCTAGCTGGAAACACATTTCTGCACATGCCAGAACTATTGTGAGGAACAGATGAGGGAAAGACATGAGTAAAGGAAAGAGAACAAAGGAAAGCAGGAGAGAAAAGGAGTGAGGTAACAAGGGAGAGCGGAGAGAATGGAAGAAAATAACAAGGAAAGGAGAAGAGAAGGTTCAGGGGAGGACAGATACACAGGAAACACAGTGATGATAAAGAAAGAGAGTGGGAGAGGGAGTGGGGATAAGAGACAGGAGGGATGTGGTTCAGCAAAACAGGGCAAATAAAAAGCGGGATCATTGGAGTTGAGAAGAGGTGAGAGATCAGGAGAGCTGAAGCAGATGAAATGCAGCTCAAACAGATAAGGAGAGGACGGGAAGGATCGGGAAGGGCAAGAAAGCCTCAGGATGGAGAGATGCAATCTCAGTACGAGACCATGCACTCGAGTGGACAAAGCTTCTGGTGTGTCTGCGACACCTCAGCGCTTATGAAAAGCTCTCTCTCACAGCTCAACTGCTGGTGCATCCACAACCGCGTGTTGAACACAGGCAGTGGACACATTGTGTTTGAAATGACCAATCGGAGGTTTAAAGGTTTAAGCCTTGATGGCTTTAAATGGCTTTTTGTGTCATAATGAACCAAAAAAGCAATAACAGTAACAGCTTAACAACCTGCTCATCTCTTTTTGCACAGGTGAAAGAGGACACTGGGGAGACATAGACAATGGACCACATTCATAAACAGTTTTCATGCACAGATTTATATTTCACCCATGCACAGATTTTTTTCTCAGTAGAGCCAATGCTGCATCCAGAGTGCTATCCCTATGCCACTGCAGATTATATCTCTGCTATTCTGGGCTTGCCAAACCAGTTACCCCACAGTAAATGTGGAGCCATCCATCTTTCTTTCCTTTTTCTAAATACAGCTCCAGTCCTTCTTGAGTCGATGTTGTTGGAGAGGAGGAACAGGATTTCTATCTTGTTTCTTAATCCACTTACTACTGCATAAATCAAATGTTGTTGATTTCCTCACTAATTCCATTCTCACTTTGGGAAATTGCATTCTGCTTTTTTTTTTTGTATTTGTCAAATCATGTTAAAGATAAGTATACCTTCAGTTGTTTTAAATTATTTGTTCACAGGAAATCTTTTCCCTGTGGTAGACTACCTTAATGAACATGCTGAGCTGTAAATTATTTTAAAACAGAAACTTCCCTACAGGCTTTTGTGAAACTACACTAATGAAACAGTGTTCAGGGTGGGAGTTTCTGATACAGTATTGTCCAATTTGTAAAGTGTTTGGAGATAACATTTCATGATATATGAACAGTTTTTGGAAATTTGGAAAACTATCTATATATTTGGGGTCAGAGTTCACTGTGATATACCCACACGCTTATGCATCTGGAGTAATGAAACAAGCTGAGCTTTTCACAGACCATAAACCAGAATAATAATCAACCAAACACTCTTTGAAGTTCATTGGTATTCTGATCAACACTTCTGAATCTCACTAAATAACATTTTACATCCAGTTTGTTTAATCTCCACACAGGCAGAAATATAAAAGAGATCATTTGAGTAGTAATGGAGGAATTAGTTGTTGTTTTCCCTGTTTGGCCTCAATGGCTTTGCTCCTCTGGTTGCCTGGCAACAACAAAATACCAAACAACAAACTTTGTGCGCACTTAACACCCTGTGAAACCTCAACATGTCACTTTCACATCAGTTTTCAGGTTTTGTGTCTGAATAGAAGAACAGTTGTTACACTGAGAGTTTGTCGGCTTTAAGGTGCTGATAACAGTTAAAGGTTTGCAGCTCTATCCTTCAGATTACATCTACTTTGATCTTACAGCTGGCTCCTCTTCCAAAGATATCACACAGATGTGTTGATCTTGTTATCCCACACTTTGCCAATATTATCAGAGTACTTCTCATGTTATTAAAAGTGGAATAAACGGCTAAATATCAAAAAGGTTTCTGTATCTCAGACATTTCAGTTGCAGCACAACTCAAACTGCCTTTAATAAATGATGAAAGACGACAGCGAGAACAGATCGTACAGATCATCACAACCAACAGATGGTACGAAGTTTACACAACTGCTTCCACTGTGCTCTCAAATTAACTTCCGTTTTCCCAAATGGTAAAATTAGGCTTAGAGGATTTAAGTTGCAGGGTCTTTACTGTTGTTAGTCGATTTCTTTAATTCAGCTGACAGATATATCTATGTCAAGTTCAAATCCTACCTACCAGTTGCATGAGTGAGGCCCCAGACCTCCTGCCCATAGACATCAGTTTTGTTCCAGACCAGCCTATGGACCAGACCAGGCCCAGCAGGGTACCACCGCTGGTACAGACGTCCCTGTACAGATGCACGAACGTGCACCTTGGAGAGCCCGCCGAGCGGGGAAATAGGTGATGATGGGGAGGGAGGTGTGAGAAGGATTCGCAGCAGAGAGAGGTAGCCCGCGGCTCTGGTGCTCAAATAGTTCAACTTCACAAAGGCTCCTGGGATTGAAACTTCTTCCTGAACAGCCTAGGGAGAACGAGACGGAGAGCAGAGTGAGAAATACAGGTGATGAAAGGAGGATTAAGAAATGAGGAGGAGAGAATAATATTAAAAGAAAAGGTGATTTATCGTTACTTTGTATTCTTATAATGAGCTGATGTAATAGTGCCAGTGGCAGGTACAAGATGAAATAGCTCAAACAAAAAGGTGCACTAAGTCTCCAAAATATGCTTTAATGATACTCAAAGACATTTAAACAAGGTCTTTATTCTTTTCTGCTAAAAAGCATCATTCCTAATGAATGAAATTAACTTAATGACCAGAAAGAGAGCTTCCTTTAAGAAAATGTAGAAAAGAGGTAATCTGTCCTAAAACTACAGACCAGCAAATAAAAGCTGAGCTCCCTCTCCGATAAACTGTTAATTAGCTGCTGTGGTAAACATTTATTCACCCACTGTTATATCTTCTTGTCTGACATCACATCCCTTTTAAGCTGCTGATTAACTGATATTTAATAATCTCCGAAATGACGATCTCTGCCTCATTTTCATCAAAGGGTTTTGAGGCTTTGATTCCATTATTAACGCAGGTGAACACAGTGGGTGTTGCTAAGCTCACAGTGAACACTGAGTACCATTCCTTCCTTTATTGCTCGCTGCCTGTTTGCCCCGCGGTGTTATTTGTCACAAGGATAAAATGTTCCTTCATTTTGACACCTTATTCATCCAGCGTCGACTGATTTTTTAAAATGAGCCTGAACTTTGAAGTGCAGATGATGAGCTACGGATGTGAGCAATGCTACTTGTGAGTAAAAATTTCACTTTCTTGTGCCACAAAGGATCCTGTGACACAGTGCATATTGATGTGACACTTCCTGCAGTCTGTTAGATGTCCAGGTAAAAAGAAAAGGATTCTCCGTGTACTGAGAATTTCAATGAGCTCAAAAGTGAATTTTTAGACTCCTTAAAAAAAGACTGAAGAGTCACATTGCAGACTTAGTGTCTAATCACCAGACTGACCTCCTCACCTGACCTTCAACCACCTCATTTGCTTGGGTGGTGAGGAAGTATATGGATGGAGCACAAATTTGCATTTCTTTTTCATTCCCTCTTTGCATGATGCAAATATGAACCGGCCTAAATTTACAAAACCCAGACTGACTGGGTTAGTTTGTTGTCCAGCTGTTACAAATTGAACCTCAGCTCGCTTCTTGCTGCCGATCATTCAGCACTGGGTCGTGATGTATTATACAAATCATGCATTTTGTGTACCTGTAGCTCTGGCACTGCTGAACCCTTTTCTGCACATGCTCCTGTGTATCTTGGGAGTGGATAAGGCAGGACCAGTGGGTATGGACTCAAAACGCTTCTGATGTCACATTTAGGGGCTTGAACTTCCTCTCTGGACATGGTCACCTGACCCAGAACTAGGAAATTGTTGTTAGGGGTCCAAATGGTGCGTGTCTGTGGCAGGAAGGGCGGGCGCTGGAACATCAGGGTCATAGACATAGCCCCCAGAGTCACCAGGTCGAAACTATGTTTGAAATGACAGAAAAATAAAAGAGATTCAGAAATGAGAGGATAAGAGAGCATGCGTTTTGTGTATTCTTGCTGCAAGTGTCTCTACCTCCCGTCCTGCCTGCTGATTGTGAAACCATACTCTGGATGCTGCGGGAAGGTGATGTTGACTCCTACCAGAGGAGAACCGTCCTGCAACGCCACGCTTCCTCGAATCACGGCCACCCGACTGGAAAAACAAAAGATGGGAAGGGGAGAGGAAGCAGAAGGGAAAGAGGTGCACAAAGATAGGGAGAGATGACAGGTTTACAATGATTGAGGACATAATCATTGTTTGGAGAGAGAGGCATATTATGGCACGTTAGCCAAACGACCTTGTGCATGAAGAAAAAGGCAAAGGGGGTTTGTCCTGCTCAATGCAATTCCTTTCTTTAGCACAGAGAAATCTGCCAAAGATTGCCGGGATACAAAGACCATAAATATAGCTTCACCCACAGTAAAACCTTTCAACACCCTGTCATATAAAAAACGAAAACTCCACATCATGTTTATATTATAGTGACAGTGGTACCTGCAGCAAAAAGAGGCTGTGTTGTTCTTTAAATAGCCCTCAAGCTATCAGTCACATCTCCGCCGTTTCGAAATATTCATCTTGATTTTGCCGGTAAAGTGTGAAATACACTGCTTAAATCAAGAATGATCACTGAGCTGCTCAAATGAAGACGGATTCAGACAGACACATATGTTGAGCCCACACACACAGACACACACACACACACACGATGGTGACTCTGTTCTCTTCCAGAAGAGGGATAAATGAAGGATGGTGAGGTGTCCCCGGGTGGCTGCTTCGCCACGTTTGTTACTCCTGCCCTGAAAGCTGCCATCGATTTCCCTTCTGAAAAAACAGCCACATAATTAATTTATTTGTTTATTCTCGGGGAGAACCAGGAGGAAAGGATGCACTTTGCCATATTTCAGAGAGGCATCCCTGTTTGTTTTCAAACCCAACTTTCTAGGTCATCATCATGTCGGTGAGATGCATTTCCTCTCTTAGATTGCTGTGAGAGGTGTCTGAAAAATTAATGATGACACCTCATGACTGGTGTAACTGAGTGATACATTAAGCATGAATATGTAAAAAACAAGCTCTACAGTTGTAGCTTGATACTGATAGTAGAGGACAATGAGCTGCCATGTGACTGTTGATCTCCAGGGAAACAGCATACTGCCATGTGTGCAGAGGCATGTGAACACACGAAAGGTTTATTCACATGCAAACACACACTATCCTTAATCAAATAACAGATAATGGACGATAGCACATGCATTTACTTCATCATTCACCATTCTTTGAAAAGAGTTTACCGCAAGACAACTCAAGGACAGGGATGAACAAAACAAACACATGACTGTATTGACATGCACACACAGACACACAAAGAGTAAACAAGCACATACCTGGTATCAAAGGGCACGTCTCCAGGGAGGGTGTGTGTGGCTGCTTTGCCAAGGAGGAAGTGTATGCGGCGATAGAAGCTGTAAGTGTGTGAGCTGCTGGGTGAGGGGGGTGTGGTGGGGGGCAGCTGGCTCTGCTGCAACAGGGCCAGGGGGTCAGCCGAGCCGTGACACAGAGGGTCAGAGCCACAACTCAGCTGCTCGCAACAGTCAGGGTCCACGCAGTCCACCAGGCCATCTGAAAGGGGGAGGGAGAGAGAGAGAGAGAGAGAGAGAGAGAGAGAGAGAGAGAGAGAGAGAGAGTCAAATATTTATCAAACAAAAGAGCTGAAATGAAATAATACACATTTAACTCAGAACTTCAGCTTCTGCAGGTAATAAATATATCCCTGGGTGTTTTATTATGCATATCTAATGGAGCAAAATTGTGATAAAAGGGGTTAAGAACAAATATAAATTCTAAAGGCCAGGTTAGAGTTTATGTCTGAACTGGAAAGACATGAAAAGACAATAAAATCCCACAACGGCTGAGCAACAATTATCAAACGGCTGGCCGGTAAGAAACTCCACTGGGGTAATCTAATCTTCCACAATAAGCTGCTCGTGGATCATCATTATAACTAGCATCAATCAAAGCAATTCATTAGGGGCCGTCAGCATACAATTAAAGCATCTACAGCAATAAATCAAACCTGAATTACCAACGTCTTTTAAATATGAACCCTGGAAGTCCAGTGTAAACACTGAGCTGCACATACAAAGCCATGCAGCAGGTAATAGGAGCCCGGCTGGCATTTGTGTTTCCTATTTCAAGCCTGTTTCTGAAAAGGCAGGAAACAGTGCTGACATTTAAATGCATCTGACCACAGAGCGCAGAGCCAAAGGCCAACAATATTCTATTATAACCTCCTCCTACAAAGGTAGCATAGTACAATGGTTGATTTCCATAAGATTCACTACTTCAACTCAAAAGCACACTATTAATTGAATTTCTCATATTATTTTCATCTAAAGAGCAGACAGGTTTGTAGCTCATCACACAAGGCGTTCTTGTTAATTGTCACACACAAAGAAAGTGTTGAAAAGTGTTGTGTTTTGATGTATGTAATACCTATAAATATGAATTTGCATGCGATTTCTTGGCCCCATGAGATGAAATACACTGTTTTTTTGTGAAGGGGAAAGAACAATATTCCTTGCTCTCATCCAGGCAGAATAATTGAAACTCCCTCTTCAAAGTTCCTCTTTATTCTCTGATTACACGTGATAGCATCTTTCCATCTCTGTCAATCTTCTGAGACAAAAAAAAAAGATTGCTGCAAGAGAAGCCTATGAGAGCCTTCTGTACATCTGCCAATTAAGGGAGATGGTCGAATTGTGTAGCAGAAAATTATGGTATTTGAAAGGCTTTGCAGAGAGGAGGGATAAAAAGATAAGAGAAGTGTAAATGGTCTCCATAGGGCTTTGTTAGTGAGTCTTTTCCAGCATAATCATCTCTAAGCTGAATGGTTTGATACCTGCAGCACTGACACTTGAGGAAGTGCATCAATATTCATACGGTATTAAAATTCAATTTGATACCATACAGTATGCATATTCCTTTTACCATACAGTGCCATATGTATTTTAATGCATTTTTTGTTTGACAGAGAGAAGCTTGTCCCTCCATCCACCCACTCAGTAACTCAACCTCTGCTTAGCCTGCCCACACAGGGAGTTGAACGATATAATGTCAGACCAACATGCTTATATAAGTGAATTAAAGGGAGGTCACAGCAGCAACAGGGACCAATTCCTGATATCAGTGTAAAAAAGGTTTAATGGAAATTGGTGGCACGGTGGTTTAAGCATGTGACGTTAAAGCCCTCACTGGTTCAACTCCTGCTGCATGTTTTTCCCCACGTCCTACTCTCCGCGTTTCCTGTCTCTCTTCAGCTGTCCAGTCTATACAGGCAAAAAGCCCAAAAATAAATTCATAAAGGGATCCGGTTATTTTTATGAGACAATATTCTTCCTACACTGCAACCAACAGAACAGTCTGTTGGACTGTTTTAATGTCTCTAAATGCCAATGTATCTCTAAAGGAGTCAGGGAGATTTTTGTGTTTGTAGAATAAGGATAATGTCAGGATGCAAAAAACAAAACAAAACAAAACAAAAAAACAGCAACAAAAAAACAAACAAACAACAACCTGCTACCATTCTAGTCATCTACAATCAGTGAGGATGGAGGGGCTCCCTTCAGATCCCCTGCCCCTATCTGTTTGTGTCCAGCAAGGAAGCATATTGGGTCTTACACTTTTCAATATCTATGTCAATAACACTGCCCTTGCCGCAGGTGATTTTCATGTTCATCAATATGCTGATGACACCATTATTTATACATCTCATTCCTCCCTGACTACTGCACTGTCCTTGTTGCAGGCCATTTCCAATGGCATCCAGCGTAGTTTCTCTAGTCTTTATCTAGTTGGACAACAAAACTAAACTAAAATGCATGGTTCTCAACAGAAATCTACAACAGATGAAGTGTCCCCTCAAAGTTTCTCCTTATGACTCTGAGATTGATTATGTGGAAAGCTACAAGTATCTCTGTATCACTGCTTTCCGGCTTGTGACTGGAGCCTCACTCCATTCTTGCAGACAAACACACTGGTTTCTGTTCATTTATTAAACCCAGTCATAGCTACAGTCACTTTTTGATATTACCAACACACAACGTAGTCTGCGTTTCAGTAGCTTTACTTATCTCCTCAGACCTCAGTGGAGCTAGGCTTCACAAACTGTGTTTCAGATTTCTTTGTTCAGGATTTAATGGTCAGGTCCCAAATCACAACCACATTACGTCACACAGCCATCATTAGCATAACCTCACCCCTTCCATCGCTACCGGCAGTCAGCAATATAGTTGTAAGGCAATTGGAAACCGATAACAGCCAGCAGAAGTAGTTATCTGTCATAGGAACACCCATAGTCTTCTGAAGAAACAGGTGGATTGATAGCCTACCAGTATTTGTCTAGGCTATTACGTTACTAGTCAGTGATACATATTGCTAAATGTCATAAATGGGTGAAATAAATGATCATTCTGATGGAGACTGTGAGGAACGAGGCTGAGCTCTATCAGTGTCTGACTCAGAGTCAGTTTCTGGCTCTGACGGCTCAAACAGGTAGGGCTGGTTCCGTCCAATGGCACTGCTAGCGCTAGCTTCCATTGTTATTCTTGCAGCGGATCCCCTTCCACATGTGGGCGTGGTTAAGCGCCTCTAACTGACACGCCCCCTGCATTTCATGTCAGAAAGTAGTGCTTTTCTGCATGATTTTGATACCTAATTTCATATCCTTAGTATTATCTTTTTATCTTTCAAATTTGGCTCAGTGGTCAATGACACATTTCTGTGGTGTGACAAACTCAAAACACAATGATTTTGAAGCCAAGTTTTGGAGTAGTTGAAGTTTGTTTAAGTGATGTACGTCTCTGCCAGGGAGCTGAGCTCAGGCCCAAACTCTTTGCTGGTTTCTAAATAATCTTAAAGTTGTCACTATGGTAACAGTCTTCATAGATTTTTATAATGCCTCTTAAAACTTACTGTATGGCATCACTTAGAATACCTTAATGTTTTATGAAGTTAATGGTTTGTCTGCTGCTTAGTGATGTCTAAAGCTGCTGTATATATTTCCACTTAATATGTAGCCAGAGCCTGCAGATAAGTCAGCTAAATATCTTCATTTGCAGAAATGAGCAGCGTGGTTCTGTTGAGCGGTAATGTCTGTGAACGCAGACTTCTACAGCTCTTGGTTATAATTCTGATTTTAAAATCAAAATTAAATCCTTCTTCAAAAACTATTTCTGCTTTTATTGGGGGTTATTTTAGATATTCTTGTCAAAGTAATTTTGCAGCCAGACTTACAAGCAGGTACTCAGAGGGATGTATTGTGCTCCTCTAACAGTTTTCAAAAAAGGAAAAAAAAAAAAAAAAAAAAAAAAAAAAACCCTCTTCAGTTTGAAGATGTCCTGAAAGCTCCCGTGAGGAACTTTCAGTTTGTGCTGATTATGGTGGCCTCTTTGCACAAAGAAGTAGCTCTTATGTCTTTCTCCTTTTGTCTGGTACATGCTTAAGTCATGTTTTGTCTGACAGAATACTTCATCCTGCTTTATTTTAAAAATCAAATGTATGACTCATCAAAAAACCTTTCCTGATGCAAAGTATAAAAGCTGTGTCTTGAGTGTGTTGCCAATCACTTTGACAGACACTTGTCTGCTGCCATTCGTTTAGTGGTTTTATATAAACAGTCAATCTTTATCTGGCTTTTTGTTTTATTTCACAGAGACACATCAGTATTATTTTCAGCCTCTTTTCAGAACCAGCCCCGAAAGCTTTAATGTTGAAAGAGTTCTCCATGAAACTGCTGGTCTGAACAAAGGTCAAACCAGTAATTAAAAAGCTACCTGTAGGTTGACCTTTGTTTTAATGGTCAGTTAAATGTGTTTAAAAGGCTGGGTTTGTATCAGGTTTGACTAAATTAACACTTAACTTCCTCATAGATGTGAAAACGTACTGAGAGCACATCGAAGATCCCTTTCTGTCTTACACAACACAGACGAACCATCAAATAATGAGAAAACAATCAGAACAATAAGACGGAAAACCCATCAGTGCCTTCACTGTTGGTGGGCCATGGTCCAGCTTGGACTCCTGTATTAAGCCTCTGTTTTAAAGTCTGAAAGACATTCTTTGTTAGACATTCGTTAGTGTTTGTCTCTGAGGTTATAATCCAGGGTAAGGACCTGTAATCCATGTTTGGAGCAGCTAGCTACACAGACTCCCTGAAGTGTTGGCTCAGTAACTCATGCAGCTTTGGTAAACAATGTGCAGGGGGAAAATGGTAACATTGCAGCTATCAGCACCCCACACCACCTGAAAAGGACTACAAAAAAAGAATTTATGCGTTTGAGGTTTCCTGCTGCTGTGCGCTCTGATTCAAATGCCACTCATCACCAAACGTGAGACCACACACGAAAAAAAGAGAACCTTTTATTCCAAACAAAAGCGACCCTACCTTGTTTGCAATGATGGATTACAGCACCAGCTTAACAGAAGAGTCTGTAATGGATATTTGATGGAGTTTCAAAGCGAATGAACACAGTTAAGAGGGATATATTCTTCAAACTTGTAACGTTTTTAGAAACAGCATTAGATGGGACTGAAATGGTGAGGAAATGATTGTAATGAGCAGAGCTCTCACTTCAGAAATGTTCCTTTTTCATCTCTTTACCTGAGGATAGAACAACACAGCTGTGAGAGTGAGAGATGCACACCTCTCACCTGTCACCAAAACACCTCGTAACCAAAGAAGAAGGAATCTTTTCTGCACGGTTTGCTGTATTTAGACTTGTGACAATTTCTCTGAGTGCCTTTTATCCTGGCAGGTGGTATGCATATTAGACATTTAGCTGTGATAGGGGGAAAAACAGACACACACACATACATGCAAAAATGTACGCTAACACACACACTTGCAAAATTGTGCGCACACAAGCACACACACAGAAATACATATTCAGTATAATAATGACCAGCAGGACTCTACAGGAGTCTCAGCAGGACTGGGACAGCACAGAGAGATGAAGGGGAGGAACAATGAGGCAGATTTTCAGCAGGAGAAACAGGAGGAGAAGCAGTGGAAGTAAATAGACGGTCTGCACAGAAACAGGAACGAAACAGATAAAAAGGGGAAAAAGAGATAGAAAATGATAGATGATGTTAGAATGTCACCTCCGTCGTTGTCTGTTCCATCACTGCAGTCAGTTTCCATGACAACGCTGCATCCCGGCCCACTCCATCCAGTCTGGCAGACGCAGCGCCAGCCGCTCTGCTCCAGGGTACAGCGCCCATGCCCACTGCACAACCCTGGGCAGCCATCTGAAAAGGTGTGTCCCATGTGAGCACTCAGAAATACACACACGTTGAGAAAGTCCAATGTGACAGTCAAATTCAAACAAGGTTAAATTACCTTTCACCACAACGTCCAAATCATGTGTAACTGTGGTGGGAAATTAAGTGAGAATTTTAGAGAGAGAGGAATATATTTTTAAAAGGAAATTATTCCAACAACAGCAACACCTTTTTTTATCCCATTAATCATCCTGATCAAAATATAACAAGGAATAATTAAACACTCCCACACGCACACACACTCACCGATGTTACAGTGCTCCCCCTCCCAGCCGGGCTGGCAGATGCAGGTCCCGTCATGGCACTGGCCGTGTTCTTCGCAGCGAGGATGGCACGCTCTCTGGTCGCACGCAGCGCCAATCCAACCCTCCTCACACTGGCACTGGCCCTCTGAGCAAACACCATGGCTGCCACATGGCACTGGGCACAGCTCTGCAGAAACAGGTGGGTGGGGGTATGCGTGAGAAAAAAAAAAGTGTAAGTGTGAAAGCAAGAGAGAATGAGAGGGAGGGAAACAAATGGTGGAATTAAATGTTGGAAGAAAGGTAAAAGAGACGCAGGGGATGTGGAGAGAGAGAAAAGCAAAAGAGAAATCAGAGTTGGGGGTGAGCCATTGGAAATATATGTGTGAGAGAAAAAAAAAACAAAAGAATAGAGCAATAGAAAAGGATAACCTAAGAGACTAAAAAGTCTACTTTCTCACAATACACAATTTTCCCACCTCTAATAGCTGAGCTCCCTGGAGGAGGGGAGGAGTGAATATACTGACAATAACAGCCAAATGATTCTTATTTGCACTGCATATTTAAACTACAGGAACTCCAATCCAGTTCTATTCTATTCTTTCCTGACATTTTGATCAGATTTGGTCGGTATGTTAATACCCTCTCTTTTTCCTCATCTCTCCATCTTTGTCTCTGTCAGCTTTCTCTTTGCAATACTCTGTCCCCTCTCCCTCTCTCTGTTGCAACATCACTTTAAAATTCTTTCCTCCCTTTTTTTTTTGTCTATTTCCGTTTCTCTGCGCTTCTCTCTCTCTCTCTCTGCAGAAGCAAAGCCTCATCCATCAGTAAAGAGAGCAAAGTGCTGCAGGCACACAAAGACTACTTATCCAGCTGCAGTAAAAAAGTTATTTCAATTTAAATATACATAGCATGGAGAGGGAGGTAAAAGTGGATTAAAGTTGGAGAGTTTCAGCTCTTTATTAGAATTACATTAGCTTAGCTATGCTTCAACAAGACCAGGACGTGGAATTGCTGGGTCCTTTTGATTAAAAGCCCGGCAGGTAGAGAGAGGCCACTCATATCTCAGATATTCAGCCACGGTATATCATTATCACGGGCTATATCACTATAATAAGGCATGCATGCACCTGAGAGCAGGAGCTACTGCCAGTTCTCTGCAAATCATTGGTGTGCATGGTGAAACGTATCCATCCCAACAGCAGTGTTAACTTAGTGTGGTGGAAACAGATGAAAGTCAGCGCTATTATGGCTCTTTTCCTGTCAGGGTACACTGCAAGGACAAGGACACTTTCCTCACTGTGTACTGCAGAGTCCTGCGTTCCGTACTGTAGGCACTTCAGTGCACGTGTTTCACTTTTACAGGATAATTGCGAACACTCTCTTCTTCACTGAAGCTGTTGAACTGCTGTCTCTTAAAACAGGCTAAGTTTATTGAGTGCAAAGGAGAGCAAAGGCAGTTAAAGATGAAGAAAATCTGTTCGAGTCTTAACAACAAAACACAAACTAACATGTGGCATTTAGGTGAAGGGGAAAGTAAAAAAAAAACATCAGCAAGCTTTTAAAAACCAAGCTGAGCGTTCTTCAGCGTCACAGTCCATCTCAAAGGCCTTTCAGCAAAGTGAAAATAGAGGTCCTTTCCTCTTTCTCGCCTGCTACTTTCCCTCATTTAGCTGAAGGGAATATTTGTGTGTGTCTTTGAGTGTGCGCGCAAATGTGTGTTTGTGCATGAAGAAGTGTCTGTTACGCTACAAATGCAGAGTAAGTGCTACTGCGAGGGGGTTGGGGGGGTGAGGGTGGAGAGTGCTGCTGTCTGACAGTCATGAGGGGAAATCTCATTTACAACTAGCATGAAGGGAGTGAAAAAAACACACATGCAAAAACACACACACACACACACACACACACACACACACACACGCACACACAGGCCCATTTCACAGAGTGGCTCCAATCCATATTTCTCTCTCATGTCTATCAAATCCCCAGAAAATAGTATCTGGCAGGGCCGTGCGTGCTACAAGAAACACTGGCAAACTTTTGATGTGCAGTTTCAATTCCGGTTGTTTTTTTTTTTCCTGCGGGTGAACAATAATCCTGGGGTCTTACCAGTGTAGCAGTCTGGCCCAGTCCAGTTTGGCTGGCAGGCGCAGGTGTCTGACTCAGGGAGATAGGTGCCATGTCCTGAACACTGTTCCTGACAGGCTGGCAGCGGGTCGTCACAGCTCACTCCTGCCCAGCCTGCCGAGCACACACACTCCCCGCGCACGCACACGCCGTGCCCGCCACATTGAGGGTCTGCACAGTCCACTGCAGGGGGAGAGAGAGGACAAACGGAAAAGCAAGCATGAGTCAGAGGTGAAGGGAGGGAGTGAAAGGGCGGAGGAGAGGAGGTGCTGAGGGTGGGTGGGGGTGTCTGCCTCATTATAATGATCAGTTCACCGAGTATGAAAGCAGTGTTCTTTGCATCCCATCCAGGAGTTAACCACCCTCGCTACAATCCCTGTATCTGTTCCACAACATTACACTTCATAGGACACTTAGAACTGAGGCTTTGATAAGGGGTGAAATGGGTTGGTCTTTGTGAGTGTGTGCGTACATGTGTGTGTGTGTGTGTATGTGTCACAGTGGTCTCTGCTACACTGTGTTAGTGTGTATAATTACAGCTCGGAGCACCAAGCCCAAGCCACAGTTCAGCTCAGCTCAGCTCAGCTCAGTTCAGCTCAGATCCACAGCTCAAGGTCAAACACCTGATTTTGTCTCCACAGGCCGAGACGCTGAAGGCAACAGCAGGACAGGCGTCAGAACAGCTGTGCTCTCAAGTTATGATCAATTAAAACATTTTAATTGTTCTTAATATGACGGCTTTGTTTGTTTTCGCTAATTTAATGGGCACTTTTACAATACACTGCTGCATGTGGACGACTGTACAGACACAACACTGATTCCTGTAAAGCCTTCAATGCCTTGTCTACCTGATTCATGTTTATTTTTTTTAAATCATCAATCAATGGGCATTTCTTCTTCTATTAACAGCAGCTTTGGGTAAAACTTGTTGTGTATACTGTGCAGTACGAACAAAACAAAAGACCATGAAACATACAGTGAAAACAAAGACGGATGTTATTATAAAAATAGGTTCAGTTGCTTAGAGACTCTATAATACGGCATGTGAGCAGTGGAATAAAAGTTCGAGGACAGCCTTCATGGGAAAAGAAAAGTTTAAAACAGCGTACTTTTTTTCCCCATACACAAATACAGATCATCGTAACACTTGAATAAAGCTGTGTACAGATAGAGAACATGTAAACATGCTGAATGGTAAGCCTATTTAGAGTCCTGTTGGTTAAAGAGAGGTATTATGCTCATTATTAGGCTTCATATTGTCCCACTGATAGCTTTGAAGTAACCGTACATGATTAAGAGCTCTAAATACTCTGTATTTATCTCAGGCTGGTGACTTTCAAAAACACTCATTTAGCTCCTGTCTTTAAATCCCCTCACACACCACCATGAGCCCACTTTCTTTCCAATGGCCAAGTCTCTAAAATCCTCCAGCGCTGCTCTACGGCGTCATCGTTCTTCAGACAACAAGTGTTTTTCTATTTAAACAGTAAAAAACGGAAACGCAGCAACATGTTTTATAACCCGGAAAGATTGGAAAGGGTACGGAGAAAAAATCCTCAGTTTCAAAGAACAGAGAGCAGGTTGTTTTTATTTGGCAGGTAATATATTTACTATGTTCTTTTAAGGAGATTCAACAATCATTGATGATACAAATCAAGCAAATCTCAGTTCCTTCTCACAATATTTTAGCGTGACTGATTTGAATAAGCTTTTCAGAGCAGCCGGCAGTCTTATTTAGAGATTAGTCGAACACGTTTACCTCAGAGTTTAAAACTTTACTCACATCCAACATTCTGACTTTTTTTTTTTAAAAACATGAAAAACAATTTCATTTCATTTTGAAAAAGGAAAAAAAAAATTGTGCATTAATTAAAGCTCCTGTGTGGGTGAGACAGACCAAATGTTAATGATTTTTTATTTCTGATCTAAAAAAGCTAACATGGCCACTAATGGGACAAAAAAACATTTCTGTAGAAATATTTTGAACTTTGAAAACCACCAAAATAACGAAGAGCCACCCACACAAACTTTTCCTCACATTCAACCTCTAAGACTTCTAATGACTGCTGAGCAGGATGAGATTTTTGTCACATGTAAATTCTAAAAAAAAACAGTTTGACCACAGGGGGCGGCAAAAAAAAACACAAACCAAAAGTTATTCATTAGAGCTTTAAAGAAAATGCTGTTTTTACAGGTAAAGGGTTGTTTCATATTATTCTATTTTTCTGGCTACATGCAGAGTAAAACTGTCAATGTTTGTCCTTTCTTGCACTGTAACCATCGATCAATTTTTGCAGCAGGATTAAAAAAATGTCTACATTTGATCTGGACTAAATTTTAAGACAAGATATGAAAAGCTCTGATAATTCCTGTTTAATTTACAGACAAAACTATTAATGCCTTTCATGAAAGGTTTTCAGAAGTATTTATATCAGTGTCTGTGTGTTTTTAACAAGAAGCTGCAACATTGTTACTCCGTGGATAAATTGTCCCTGTAGTTCTGTGCTGATCTCCATCAAAGACACTTAAGCTGCCTTTACATCTACTTTGTTGCCCAGATAGTTACTGACTTGGTCAGCCGGCTGTTTGATGCTGGATCTGCTGCAAACATCTGCCTGCTGCAGGTGGAAACTGGGTGTATATGTGGGCAGAGCTGGTGCACAGGGAACTAAAAGGATCATACGAACTTTCTCTTTTGAAGTTTTTAATTCAGTGGGGCAGATGGTATCAGGCGCTGCTCATATCTGTATTTGTAAGGATAAATTTGTGATTTGAGTCTCTGTAAATTGAAACTGACTTGGCTGATTTAAGTTGGTTTGATCAAGGCTTCCAGGATGGGAGGGTTAATGTGGTTAATTTCAGCTGTACACGTGGAGCCGCATTTGGTGCAGGTGTTTCTTTATGAAGTGTGTGTCTGTTTACCTTGTTCACAGTTTGCTCCTTTGTAAGCTGGACTGCAGATGCAGATCCCCTGGATGCAGGAGCCGTGGTTGGAGCAGGTGGGGTCAATACATTGACCTTCCTCCACATTACACTCTGCGCCCTTCCACCCCGCCAGGCACACACACCTTCCTTTCTCATACATGCCGTTACCGCTGCACAACACAGGGCATGAATCTGCAAAAGGACAAACAAAGATTACATCCACATATTCAGTTATACACACATGCAAAGACCCCCTTACACACACACACACACAGAGTGCTGCAGTATATTAGCTGAGAGACCGCAGTAACCTACCGTGAGTGGGGCTACGCTCTCTTATCTCAGCTGGCGCGCGGATTCAGCAAATCCTCAAGCAGCCACAGTCTCCTTCTCTTTCTTTCTCTCACACACTCACGCACACATACGCATACATACACACACACTCGAGTTTATCCCTCACGCTGTTTCAATTTACTCAAGCACCACCTGAGCCCGGCTACCACGGCAACCCAGGAATTGTAGAAAATCCCCCCTAACGTCACCTCACTCGCTCAGAACAGGCCGTGAAAACAATCGTGAAAACTGAAGATTAGGAAATGGAGCATTAGGGGTTTATAGGATGCGAGTGGAAAGCAGAGTTATCTCCATGCAGAGATGGAGAGCGGTGTGGCTAATGTAATGACAGCCAGGTAGAAGAAAGTCAGTATGTATGATGATGCACCGACAGCTACATCCCACCGCATCCCGCTCCTGACTGCAGCTGGAGAAGGTGCAGAAGCTCCAGACTTCAAATGGATTAGAAAGAGGATCCTGAACCAACAGCTTTTTTCAGGGGTAATATGTAATGAAGGCCCCGTATGATCATGCGTACAAACACGTGTTCTGTGTTTGTTTGATCCTGTGTTCAATCTGAAACTCTGAACCCCACAGTAATAAACTCACACTCTTTACAGATCTTGCCAAAACTAGCTGTCTAACTTTTCAAACAGAGAATAATGTAACACTAGCAAATGAGCAAAGATGAGAGGACGGGATGAATAAATGATAAGCGTAAATAAATCATAGGATGTGATATCAGATCAGCTGTTCCAACACAATAAGGCAGATACAACAGTAATTTTACAAAGGCGGACAAAGCAACAGAGGAGGACAAACGGAGGCAGAGAGGGAGCAAGAGGAAATGAAATAAAATGAAAAAAGAAAGAGACATAAAAGAGCCTGATGCGGCTTAATCCTGTGTGCCACTGAACCGTAATTCTGCCCAGAACCTTATAACAGACATCAATAAGCATCGTGAGATGAAAGGCATGTTCTTTCATCATGATAAACATGAACACACTTACTTATTTAAGTAAAAAAACGCAAAAGTTACATTCAGAACTTAGCCATGGACGAATGAAGATTGCATAAAGATACATAAAAAAAGAAGACTCTTCTCGACTAGCCTACATGATAAATTCAGAACGATATGTATGTGTTTACTGCCAGTCATCTCATTCGCTTCGATATTTTCATGCACTTTTTGAGTCTGGTTACTCCCACTCTGTGATTTTTCAAGGGTTTTGAAGTTGTTGTCAGTCTAGTTAAACAGATCCAGCAGATGTTTAAAACATCTGCACAGGTCACGTCCTTGGAATTGCTAAAAGGTTTTTTTTTTTTTTTTTTAAATGTACATATTGGTAGAAACATTCAAATGCTTAAACGCAGCAAAATAGGAGCAACAGGACGAGGTTGTGGAGGTGGGGTTGAAGTCTATTTCTGTTGATATGGAGGCTGGTGGGCTGTTTTTATGACTTTGCTGGTGTACCAAATGGATCGCAAGGAATACTGAGAGGCATAAATAAATGTTTATTCTTGAATCTTGGGCAATGTTGCCAAAAAGAAAGATTCTAAACACTTGCAGTTGTATTACTCATCAGGCATCTCTTACCTTTGGCGCAGTCTGGACCCAGGAATCCAGCGAAGCAGTGGCAGTGTCCTGCCACACACTCTCCATTTCCATTACAGTCAGTGGAGCACCCGTCCATTGAGTCTGCGAGCAAACACACACACACACACACACACACACACACATACTGTCAAATCAGACATAAAAGGGACGGGAACAAAGTTGAACTTATACATATTCCACATGTCACTCCATAGGCTGGCGTGGCTCTCTGTTATTGAATGAGAGATCTGATAAGCAAAGGATGGTTCCCCAGACTCAGGGCCTATATTAGATTAGTCTGATCCAGCTGCTATCACTCTCTGGGGAATGGCCAAGCACTCACTTAGACTCAGTAGCACTAAGCACATTATACTGCATTACAGGTTGGAAACACACTGCACGCAAATTTACAAACATAAAGGCTTAATCAACAAACTGTTTACAAGGGCGCAGTTTGGAATGAGATTGAACAACATAAAACCTGACATTGTGAGTGCACACAGTGCTAGAGGAGGCCTACACAGAGTCGCTCAAATAGCTCCACTCTCGCCATGGGGAGATCAATGTAATGCTTGTTCCTGCCTGTGCTTTGTCTGATCTGGATGCTGGTTTCATCATATCCTTCTGTAGGCTATAGGTTTCGTCATACTCCTCCATTGGACTTCAATTAGCTGCCTTCCTTTCACCGTTCTCCTCTTCTCCCATTGATATGTCCATCATGTCACATCTCATTCTCTGGGCACAGGCAGCACAGCAGAGACGGATAAAGAGGGAGAGCACTTCTATGCTTTTAGGAGCATTATATGCCGAGCACTGTCAGCTCCACTCCAGATAGAAGATTCTGGAGGAGAGGAGAGGTGCCCAGAGGCTGGCAGAGTTGGGGATTTGAACTGTGCTACTGGCTGTCTTGTGCCAGCCAAACTCTATCTAAGCTAGATAGAGTAATTAAAATGAGTGTCAAAGATGTCACCCTTTATTTGACCCTGTGCCGTCCTGCTCGCTCCTCTGAACGTGGGATCGACTCCAGAGTCAAACCACTGCAGTCCCCTGGCTTGTTCTGTTCAGGGAGCATGGATGACAAATCCTTCAGTGGCATGGCTTGCTCTTTCTCTCTCTCTCTCTCTCTCTCACACACACACACACTCACAGGCATTTACAAACACATGCACGCAAAGTTATTATGTGACACCCGCCTTGAGGCGCGTGTGACACATGCTAATGAGACAGGCCCTGCCAGTAGCCGACAGCACAGCGTTATCCTCCACAGTGGCGCATCACTACAGAAACCAAAGTCATTTTCACCTCCATCACCTGTCATCGTCATACTGATGGAGAGAAGGAGTGGCAATCATCTTTTCTCCCACACAGTCAGGAGGACTCACAAATCTTTTTCCACATCCGTCTCTTCTCTCTTGGAAAAAAAAAAAGCCTCACATACACAAATTCCAATATTGTATCTGGCACCTGACACATGCACAGAACAAAAAACTCATCTGCAAGGTCACAGAGTTCTTTTTAATCCACGGGAGAGGAGAAACCCGTCCGAGCGCTCATGAGGGAGTAAGGTGCAGGACTTTCACAGTGATGTAAGCTTCATATCCTCCAGGTCAACGTCTCAATCATAAAAATCTCAAGGCAATTAACAGGTAATGTATGGTGAGCCATGTCTTTATTTGTTATGGTTTATATTGTGTGTGTGTGCGTGTGTGTGTGTGTGTGTGTGTGTGTGTGTGTAGTACTCATCTCTTTCCAGTGGCTAAACCCTTCCCAGTTAGAAATCACTCATGCCATTAGTTATTGCAGTTAAATGCTATTATAAAATAGGTGCTTCCAGCCAAGTGATATGATTGGTCAAATAAGCATTCCAATTGTACTTTATGAGCCCGTAAAGTCCCAGCCATGCTTTATGACCCTTGAGCTTTATGAATTTATGAAAAAAAAAAAAAAATTAAATGGCTGCTGAGCTAACTAGAAGCATCCAGCCAGACACAGTAGCCAACCACATTTTTTTTTAATTTCTCGCCGTTTTGATGAAGTTACAGCTTCCACAAAAAACTTTCTCTCACCCTTTTTTCTTTTTTTTTTTTTTTTTTGTTGGTCATTGTATTAAAGATATAATATTCAAGAAGACGTGTGATGGAAGCTGAAGTATAGCAATTATGCATAATTAATAGCCCTGCAGGAAGCGACACTATGCCTGGGTAGAGGCTGAGGAGAATTAAAAGAAGACAGGGAAGATGGGGCACCAGTGGAGGTGGAAGAAATGGCAGAAATCATTAAGCTGGAGCTTTTATGGGTCACATGCAAATGCCAATAATGGTGGGGAAGAGAAAAGGTTTTCTTTGCATCTGCTGATTAAATGAAATTCAACTTTTAGGAGAAGTCGATCTCGATCAACATCACAGTTATTAAAAAAAACAGTAGATGTGTCGTCTTTTTACAACAATTACATTTAAAGGATGTTCATAGCTGCAGACTTTATGCAAATATCAGTATGTAAAATCTGGACGTGCTTAGCAGCACAAAGTCAGTTTTGCAGCTTAAAGCTGTGTGTGTGTGTTTGTGTGAAAGTGAGATGTTCAGAGAGAGGATGACAGAGCAACATAATGCTTTCTGACTGATACAGGTCAGGTGTCATCTGACCAGACACATGTGGCTTTGATTCTGCGGCCCCGGCTTACTTCTTTGTTCTTTCCCCTTTATCAAAAAGCTGATGAAGGTGATTATCTATGACAGAGTTTTCTGTCACATGTAATCACATACCTCATTACACAACATGTTTAAATTCATGTTAAACACATGGTATATGCCCTATTTCTGTGAAGAGAAGCTTTTTTTTTTCCTCAGGGTGAATCATCTTCTTGCCTTCATATTCTTTGTGTTTTTTGAATATTCCTTTGCTTTACTCACTGTATTGATTTCATTTCATTGTATTCATTCATCTTATGTCAGGCTTTTCCTTTTCCTTTATTTATGCCCCATTTTTTCTTTGTTGTATCCAGTTACTGTTTGCTGCAGGAAAGCTCAATTTCCCGACAGAGATCATCTCATTTCCCCACCGTCTCCTCATAAAGCTACACTGTGAGCTACAGCATGCTATGACTCTTTAATAAGATTCATTGTACTGTCGCTCAATGGTTTTCATTTTCTGCCTCCAAAACAATCCAGAGTCTGTTCCTAAACCTCATTAGGCGTGCAAATGGGCACCGAAATGACCTTTGACATCGATCCATTAATATCATTTTCAGCTTTCAGGCAAAATCAGTTGATGAATCATTTGGAGAACCTAATTGGACTCAGGGCTGCTATGCTGAGCCCATCTGCTGTGTCCATATTTGTTTTGATTATTGAAGAGGAAAAGAAAAGTTACTCATTTTAAACGCTGCTATTTCCTCTTTAGCACATGACACGTGAGCTCAAAATAGGTTTGGTATGTTCCAGATTTTACTGACAGCACGCAACTCAACGTTGTTTGACAGCACTGAGATAAAATCTGTGTTTAGCTGTCACATGCTGTCAGTCATTATATAAAGGCCTGTGTCAATATGGGGATCAAAAGATGTTGTCAGTGCAATGTTTCCGCACTACCGAGCTGTTTAATGATTGGCTTATGACTTGGGCTTTTGTGAGGTTGTTATTACACATATTTAGCACTGAAGCGCTGCAAAAGCTCAGCGCAGTGTTCCTGATCCTTTGCTGAATAACATATAAACTAAATAATGCATGGCTGGTTACAACTCAGGAGGAGCACAACTCCAACAGAGTCTGTTTCATGGAGAGCTTTCATTAGGTCTGTTCATCAGATTGCACACTTTTCAAATTGCCACATTACTTGTGTGCTTCACATAATTTACCATGGGGGCAGTGTGCACTACATTCCCTAACATTATTTTTTGTATTTCAACACTGTATTCTCATAAGGAGTGCTGGACAAAGTGGGAGTGAAGAAACTGCCCTGGTAATTATCCACTTGTCTATATTCAGCCACGTACTCCTGCATTATTCACATCCTTCAATTTACACTGCCATCCGTGTGTGTCATAGCAATGAGCTGCAGTTAGCAAGCCCTGTCATTACCACCTGAGCTGTCCTCCCCTTTCGAACGGCTGTCTCTCGCCATGCCAAGCTCACTCTTATAACAGGAAAAGTTCCCTTCAAATGTCAATGAGTTTCAAACTGCTCTCGGCAATGTCCTCATGCTTTTTGCAAATCAACAGATGAAAGGGCGGAAAGGACGAGAGAGTGATGTGACCCTGGGATGCTGACAGTGATATGCACACAGGCTACAATTCTAAAAACTGCCAAAACAGAACAAATACTTGCACCAACACTGAATGTCTTAATAAAGGACGCTGGTGAGAACTCATCATGTATACTGTATGTGATTCCAAGCAAAACATACAGTTCTTCCAGCTCAGCAGCTGCTTATGATGGCTGTGTGGTTACAGTTGTTGTGTGTGCTTTTTTATTAAGACAGAATAAGAAAATACAATCTTAACAAAGAATAATAACACATACATACATTAATTTCCCTCATTATCTATTGCAATTTTTTATTCTTTTAATCTTCCTTTAATTCATTTTCAACTCTGTTCTGTATTGTGTTTAATTCTTACTTTCTCAGTAGAACACTTTGAATTGCAATTCTGTATGAATTGCACTATATGCACATTATTTCCAACCTAATATAAACTAAACAGAGTAAGTAATTAAATGACAGTGTTTCCCCTACCATTGTACTGGGAAGTAGAGTTAACTTTATTTTCTTCATAGCACCAGATCACAGCACAAGTGATTTAAGATTTCTTTTCGTATAGATCAGATCTATACCTTGTTCTTTTATTTAACAAACTAAATAGCCATATGTTATTTATCTTATTTACACAACATGATGTCATTTCTGTCTCTATATGGACGTGCGTTCATTCTCCTCTGCTCTCTGTATCATGTACAGCAGAGTTCTGCCCCAGCGTACACCGACACAAACACACACTCAGTATAGCGGACAGAGAGCTGGGAAAAATAATATAAGAACCACTACAAGGAATTAAACTTTAAACGTGGGGAAGGCATGATCCTGCACCCACTGCTGCCTCCCCAAGGCTGTAAACCTAGAAGAAACACTGAATGGCTATAGGAGCGATCATGACACAGTCATGAAACAGCAGCTTGACCAATGCTGTTTAATCAAGAAAAGCATCATTAGAAAAAGAAAGAAGCTTGCATGTCGACCAAACAAGCTTCAAAATATATTGCTACAAAGTGAATTAGATTCATGACTGAGCTTGTGAAGCAGATTAACCCCCCCACCCCCAGATTTACATGGATCACAGAAATGACCTACTTTGGATCCAAAACAGCAAATTTCACAGAAAGGTGACGAGTTTGCACCCCTGAAAGGAGGAAGAAATGCTACCCGTGTCACTGAATTGGTAATGCATCTCCTTACCTATGGTGGTGCTGTGGAGTAACACTTGTTCCAGGTTGCGTCCATCATTGTAGAGAGCAAGGTGCCATGTGCCAGGGTCCATGTACTCTATGAAGCCTGTTTCTTGGAGGCCGCTCACCAGCAGGCCTTTGGGAGCTTTGGCAGTTGAGACGGGATCAGTCAAAGACCTGGGCAGCGCCTTCCCATCCAGCAATTTCACAAAGTCGAACTGAACAGAAGACAACAATGACATCCAACTGAATTTAGCATGCCAGGAATTCCAGAAAACCTGCATAAATGTAACAGAAATTTGCAAGTTAAACTATATGCAGTGATGTGTGACTGTTTTTGGGTGTTCTGGGAACTGCACATTGGCTGATATTGAAAAAAAGCCTGTGAAAATGAAGCCCATGAGGTCGCACTAAACATTCTTATACATGCAAACTGTGAAAAATAAATCCAGAAAAATAGGGGAAGTTTTCTTCCATGCAAACTCAGTTCTTTTCCAGGTATTTCCTCATAGCTTCAATAAAAATTTAAGGTGCAAGTTATAGATATTCAAATGGAGCAGGCCATAATACTATTTGTATATATCTCTTTATGCATCTCCCTTACCCTCTTTTACTTTCTCCACCACCCTCATCTCTCCTCCTCTCCCTCTCCATACGAAAACCTTCTTGAACTAGCAAGCACTCACTGAGTCTTATTCCCCCTGAGGGCTGTGTGTCACAGTAGTGTCAAAAACAGCTAATTAGACCTCTTCATGCAGGCGAGAGCAGGAGCTCACTGATGTTAAAAAGCAGATGACTCAGTGTGTGTTGTATTTAAGTCCGTATGTGCAGGCAACGATGATGTTCTACACTGTGCAGAGGGTGCACGTGCGTCTCTGAGTGTGTATGTTCTGAAAATGTTTCAGAGACATTTTATTCACACCAAGCTAACGGAATCTGAAGTTCCTGTTTCCTTGTGAGAAAGATCTGTGTACACTCTTGGTAACTTGCTTATGTGAAGCTGTCCGTCCACTTGGGAAAAAAGCAACCAAAAAAAAGATTCTTTTGTACTTTTAGCAGACAGAGAACCTGAGTTTACGATACAGTGTCACAATATTGTATGATAAAAGAAGCTTGATTACTCTATAGTTGAAATAACAAATCAATTATTCAGCCAGTTAATTGCATTTGGAAATAGTCAGCACCAGATGATGACTGCTCTCATGAGGCTGAGTTGAAAATACACACAGAAGTTCAGTTCTTTTCCTCCTTATCCCAGCCTCAGTCTCCAGCCTCAGTCCACTTCTAGAAAAGTTCCCTCACATTGTTAAATATCTTCTGCTTGAAAGTCTTCTCAAGGCTGCGGTTATTTTTGCTGATTGTGCATCTGTTTCTACCACACTTTTCTCTTCCCCTCAGCTTTCTGGTAATATGCTTAAATACAGCGCTCTGTGAACAGTTGGCTTCCTTAGCATTAACATTTCACACTCCTTGTGGAGCGTGTCAATGGCTGTCAAGTCAGCAGTCTCACCCATGATTGTGTCGTAGGCTCAGTAAACCTTTGCAGGTGTTTCCAGTTAATTATCTGATTAACTGAGGTCTTGCTTGTGTTGTACGTCGCTTTGCACAAAAGCGTCTGCTAAATGAAATTGAAGAATTTTAGAGTGTGACACCAGTGATTTACGATATCCATCTTTAACACAAATCCTAGTTTTATAAGATACTGAATTTGGGGTTGAAAGAAAAAAGGTTAAAATATTTCACTCTGTGTGTTCTGAATCTATATACCAGTGGAGTTTTATTTTTTAAATCTTTTTGAATTGAACGAATGAAATCACTTTACTTTTCCAGGATATTCTAATTTACTGAGCTGCACCTATAAATATTCTTATTTTACTGACATCTGAGTTGCTTGATTTGCTTTACTAGTTTTCAAAATGTGTGATAACAGTCTGTTAGCAGTTTCACACATAGCTGTCCTATTGTTTGAGGTGGTGAAATGCAAGGTGACAGATCCATGTGGGAATCCTTGTTGGAGATGAATCTTTATCTTTTAGACTGAGAGCACAACTGTCAGCTCTTTCAAGACATACAGTACTTCCACTGATTTGTTAAGAGCTTCCTGGGGGAAGTGTTTGAGCCACAAAAACTATCATTATGTTTTCACACAGCTGCATAGAGCACAACATACCTGGTTTTGATATGAAGTGAAGTGGAGTAACTCAATACAGAATTAAAGCCTCATTGCACATTCAGTGTAAAGCGTTACTTACTTTTACACGTGCAGACGTGTGCTTAAATGGTGATTTGGTTGTGTTTCTCTGTAGCTTTCTCATTTCATAAAAGGACATAACTATGTACTGAAATGAACAGCTAACAATCCCCAAAAGAAAATCCTTAGAATAAGCAGAGTGATTTGCAGTGACGGATAACACCGAAGGCAATCTGATATGAAAAGAACAGCCAATCAGAGAAAAGAAAAGACAAAACTACCATGTACTTGGCTGAAAGCATATTTAAATACTATAAAATGTCCAGTCATGCACTCATGAGGAATGCACAAACGGGACACAAAATACATAGTTTTTTTTTTGTTTGTTTTCTTTTTTTTTTTTTTTAAAAAAAAGAAAAAAAGACGAAGGGAAAAAAAGCTTTCACGCAACTGCCTTAAAATCCATGCCTAGTGTGTCCAGAACTGAGATGAAATGTGAACCAGAATGTGGTAACATACAACTTTGGTTAAAATCCTCATCTGGGCGAACAGCTCGTTTCAACAGAGGCCTCCCTTACCTGGGTGTGTGTGGGCGGTATGTTCCTGCGTCCATAGACCCCCAGCAGAGCATTGTGTGAAAGAGAAAGGTTGAACTTGATGTAGGTCGGATGATGCACAGTCATATGAAACCTCCAAAAGAGTCCCGGTGGGATCGCCTGGCTCTGCTGTGTTCCAATGTCGACCTCGCCACGGTCGATCGCTCTGCCTCGCACCCATTTCTCTGCAGACAAAAAAACACACATGAGTAATACTGTTAAATCTCAAACTGAAGATTTGTGGAGGTAGACAGGGACTTTTATTCAGTATCAGAGGGAGCAATTAATAACAAACCTGGTGATGTCAAACATCAGCGTGATCAGCGGCTTTACTAATGAAGCGAGACTGAATAGACGTCAGGAGTGACTGAGCACAGGTAAAAATCCTGCTTTTCAAGAGTCCTTGCTTTGGCAATCCTTTAGATAGGCTCTGCATAAAGATGAACTGCTTTAGAAAGGAAGTGTTTTGTCTGAGAGCTGTCGACTGGGGCTTTGTCATGTGCTATATTAGCATCTTCTAACAAGGAAAAAAGAGTATGTGTTAGCATGTGTGTGAAAGCAAAGAGACAGGGAGGTGGATGAGAGAAGTAAAGGGGGGCAGGGTCATGCACGCATTCACAAACAGCACCGCGACACAAAGATAGTGTCTTGAGTGAGAGCATGTTTTGTGTGTGAAGAGAATAGGTCTTTCCAGCAGTCCCCTGACCATCAGCTCTCCTCTTCTCTGTAAGGCTTTATCAACCACCAGGCCCGAGTCTTTTGTGCAGCACAGAAGGCGAGGCTCTCCAGCCCTCTTTGTGTCGGACTTTATGGAGAGATATATCTGCTTCTAGACTAAGATGGAGGAAATACGGTGACAGAGGGGAGCCAGCCGATCGTTACGGCCACAAAGGTAGAAGAACAGTTAGGGGCAGATTCATGGACGAGGATGCTCGCTCTCAATCTATAATGCCTGCAGCTTTACCACTCCATTATGGCGGCACCATGCCCACCCAGAGGCCAGTCGGCATATATCACAAGTACCGTCGCATGGATAAGTGGAAAGGAAAGCGCCGATCTGTGAGTGGCTTCTGTTTTTACTGATGCTGTCCTTTCTATGCTCACTTGATTATGTGGAACTTAGGAAATGTTCCTTTTAATAACGACCAGTTTGTTCCATCAGACACATCTGAAGAACTACCAGTTAAAAAACAATGTCTGTGCCCAAAGCAAGAATACCCATTAACTTGGTGAGTCATCTGACTTTTGACAGACTAGTACAATGAGAATAACATTCAATTCTAGTTCTCATTGTGCCCATCTTATGGCAACAAATGGATATTGTTATTTAACACAATCAGTAATCAAAGTTTACATTTATCACATAGCAGGTATCTCAGGTGTATGATCACTTATATGCACAAAATATCACTTTCACGAGCCTTCACTCAGACTTTCTGTTCAGTGTTGATTAACAGATGCTAGAACATCATCAAACAAAAACAAATATGAAAAATGTTGTTGATATGTAATGCTAAATGGTAGAATATCTAAACGACTTTTTTCATGCTAATAATCTTAAACAGGGGTAAGTAACAGGGTGAGCATCATACCTGAACAGCTTGTCTAACTAGCATTAATTTGAATGTAGCATCTCCTCAGGACTCCATTTAGCCCTCGCTCTCCCACACTCAGAACTCCTCCAAAACAACGCCCCGCTCACATGCACAAGCACCGCTGATTCATGACTATATGATCATGACCATAGAATGTAAAAAAATGGACATCATCTCGCTCGGCTCAAACTGAGGTCACCACAAAAACTGCTCCCTCTGGTGGCTGGCTGCAGTACAAGACAAAAACTCTGCCTCTCTATTCATTCCAGATGGGCTGTGGTCAAACTTTAAAGAATTATTACACCTCGTAGAAACGTTTCTCACATCTGTATGCTGTGGTGATATTTAGATATTATTGGGCTGCATTGTGTTCAGGTCCCTTTTTTCTGAAATGTTTCTTTTTTATTAGTTATTAGAGGTTAAAAACTGGGTTTTACGTCTCCTTTAACGACGATTGACAGCTGCCGTTCATGTGTAGTTTTTTCGGGATCAATAAAATACATCGGGATGGACAGTTAAGAAGAGACTAGATGGTCTGAATAAAAAATAAATAAATTATTTTTGTCGCCTGTTTCCACTCAGATTTTCCCAGAGTTCCTAGTTAGTCTCTACAGCGCAGACTCTGGCTGCACAATGGCGGGCAATGGTGGCTCCCATGACGGAGGTTTTTTGGCTTCAAAACCGTACAATGGTAAAAGGCGGAGCCACGCTGTCCATTCTATATACAGTCTATGATCGTGACTGATTCAAAACCACAGACTCAAATCAGTCCTCAGCACATAGTTTTTGTTTGCACTACGTTACCAGTAATCAGGGTATAGGTAGTTTTTCTACTCCACTCTACTTCTTCTCCAGTGTACTTGGATCACTCTTGGCCATGCACACTGAATCAGGGCTAGTGCACGCTGGCAAAATGTACAAGTAGGAGGCAGAATGACAGGATGAGGTTTGATTTATTTAACAATTTGGCTGCAGAAACAGTAGGCTTGGTTGGTGTTTTCCCAGGTTCACTCCTGCTGTAGACAGCTGATATTTTTCTTTCTCTTTTAAGAACACATCATGCATTAATTGCCATCCGGACATAAAGATCATTTTAGCTAGAATAACAAAAAGTATATCCAAATCTAATTACCACTACACACTACCTTTAATTGCCAGTATTTAGCCAAAAGTGCAGCGCGGCCCCACAGAGAAAGCAGTGCCGAGTTCTTTGGTCTCATTTCTGTTTCATCTAATTCTTACTTTTAAGGCCTGCTCTTGCAAAATGTCAAATATCATGCTAATAAATGTCAAGAGTTGACTTTTTTCCTTTTTATCTTCTATCTCCTTTATCTTTCTCTGCTACGGACAAAAGGAGTGAAAAAAAAAATATTGACTAATCGGTTAATTGATTGAACTTGACTGGGCTGTGACAAGTGAGCTTGATAAAGGACGAGGAAGAAAGACAAAGGGAGAGAGACATGAGAGGAGGATGAGAACAAAAAGAGAGTTCAAAAAGGTTTGTAATGAAAAGAGGAAAAAGAGAGGAAGGTGTCCATGTGAAGCACAAATTGTCCCCGCACTAAAATCTCTTCCTAACAGAGTAAAAGCAGCTTGGCAGAGCGATAGTAGGTATTCATGCATTCCTGCTGAATCTACCTCAGCAGTCTATTCCATTTAATGCTAATCCTCACTCCTGTGCCTCACCACAAAAAAATAAAGGCCAGCAAAGGGATGGATGTCCTGAGGAAAGCAGCCTTTTATTCAAAAGCAGACGAACAGGACATGAATAGGGCATGGCAGTTGGCAGAACAGAGACAGGCGGACAGGCGCTCAAGGCAGGCCAGCAAGCACGCTGACTGGCAGGCTCACGGGCAGATGAGCAGGCAGGTCCTTCTGATGTTAATTACTGTATAGCGCCTCTCCAAGTCTGATGTAACACAGGGACAGAAAGCGGCGCTCAGGTCAGCCTCGAGGATGGGTGGTAGAGTGTGAGAGATAGGGGGGGCTGGGGAGTTGCAGAACTAAGGAAGGAAAAGGGGAGGGTGGAGAAGCATGCCCAAAGAGGAGGTGGCCGTGTCAAGTTACAGCTGCTGATGCAAGAAAGAAGAAAACCCTCTTTGCATCTCTCTCTCTCTCTCTCTCTCTTCTGTTTTAGCAGCACTACTGAGTAATACTGCAGCTTCAGTCAAAAGACGGGAGGATCGAGGCATCTTGGAAGTCCCAGAGAAACCAGACAGATCTCACGGTGACTGGGGCTCCTCCAGGCCTTGCCAGCTGCTAAGATTACTGTTGTCAGTCACTGCGCTCCACCAGCACCACAGCCCCTTCTCAACGCAAAAACCTGAGTGCATTCTTTGAAAAATATCTTACAAAACAGAAAATCTCAGTTTATTCCTACTTGGCAGGCAAGAGGACAAGCTTAAACAAGCCAATATGTGAAAAGGGAGGTAGAAATTCTTCACACCTTGCTATCTTGTGGCTTTAATAAGCAAAAAGCAGCTTGAAATTCACACTTGCGAGCGTTGCTTAGAATAAAAATATAAATAAACGGCATCACATAAATCTCCTCTTGTGCTTCTCATCATTAGCTGGCAGCAGAAGTATGTTGTAAGCAAAAAGAGTATAAATCTTTTATTTCAAAATATCTAGCTCATTTCAAAGAGCAATGAAACTCTCACAGAGCTCATTCATGTCTGCCATCAAGCACAACTTGCTCTTGATTGAAATAATAACGGGTTAGTGGGCAGAGCCGCTTAGAACTAACACACTGCACAGTAAGATAATGGTGCTGCCACCGCCAATTATAATGGCAGTGCACATAACCCGGCTACTGCCCCACCCACAGTATGCTAACACATATACACATCGCAACATTTTCCTCTAAATTAGCTCCTGTAAAGTCGCTCTGCCACGGGGTGTCTGGATTAAACCGCTTTTGGATTCTGACTTTTAACTTAACCCACATCTAATGACCAGCTAACATCCCCACACTGTCACCTCCATCCTTCTTCCAGAGGCTGTGTTTCTTCAAGTGTGACTTCGCCTCTCCGTTTGTGTCAGTTGTGTGTCTCCGAGTGCTTTGTGTGTCTGGAGAGTGTGTGCACCAGGCCAGTGAAAGAGACGAGCTACATTAGGACTTGGGACACAAGGTCTAATTAATTCCTCTTGCCTACGGGTTATTCAGGTAAAACAATTACACCTGTAATCTATTTTCAAAGGAACTAAACTGTCTTTGCAATTAATGTTATTATCCCTCAGATTCTAATGAAGCAGAGAACAGACTAAAAGTGCAGCAGGGGTCTTAGTGACAGGACATGTCTGCAGGGACCGCTTCTGTGTGAGAGGTAGTCCATATTAAGGTGATAGTCCTGTGTGTGGATCTCACACACATTGGTGCAGACAACATTAATAGTGTTCCAAATGCAGGAGAGATTGAGTTTGCCGCAGGATGAATAAAAATATCACAATGGCCAAGGTCTCTATAATTACTTGGATTCAATTAAGGGCCTTTTGAGCAGTTGGCTTAATAAGCTTTCAGCCTCCTCTCTCCACTGTGCAGCCTAATGAGTGTCAGTCAGAGTCAGGAGAAGATAATGCTCTTGGCCTTAGGGCCTTCCATTACTCAGCCGTCCTCACCTTCTACCATCAGGCCTCAGGCTATGTCTGAGACAGTCGAGTCTACCTGTTCACAAACTCATTCACTTCATGACACCCCGAGAGCTCCTCCATTGTTACCAGTGTGATGTATGTTTTACAAACTGACACATGAAAAGAGAAAACTTGTTTTGTTTTTTTTTGTCTTTATTGCTATCTTCTAATCTTGTACGAATCTGGTCCAGGCCGAGGCCTGGAGGAAGCAAACCACAGCTCACAGGATATTCCTTCTTCTCCTCTTGATCAAGAGTTTTTTTGGTCTTTTAACAGCAGATGATGCTCTTTTTGTCTGCAGGAGGGCCCTATCTTCTTCGCCAGAAGCTACACATTATGAAATCACAGATGAATGAGCAGCGTGCTCCCAGTATAACAACAATTTTGGTTCTATCAAAAGCAGAATGTACTTTTTTGTGCTCATTTTGAAAGTCTTGAAAGCAGGGTTCAGTTAGAAAATGTGTCAGTCCAATAAAGCTTCCTTTACTCTTGATGAACTGTACAAGCAGACGTTTTGTCATAACAAAAGCAAGTTAAAATAATAATATGTAATTTTTGTTGTGATATAAATATTTAACTGATTCATTGTAGAGGGTTACATCTTCAATAACGAAGCACACATATTTTGTTAAATTCAAGTCGGATACATTTTCAAGTCTTCAGAGCAGCTTTTCTAAAACTCTCTACAACAGGATGACATAAATTGAGTGAAAGTACACCAGAACTCCTCTTCAGCTTTAGGCCCTGCTCTGGCAAAATAATAATAAAAAAATAATTAAATAATAATAAGAATATATATATTTTTTAAGTTTCACTTTGTTGACCAAGAAGATAAAAATTGAATTTGATTTATCTATTATTTTATGTGTGCCATGTCAGAAACCAACACATCAATCTACTTGTCAAATGTCGAGAGTGGGTACTCCAAAGCCTCCTCTCTCTCTCTCTGCTCCTCATAAAATCTGTCATCTCCTCTGTAAATACTGACTGCAGCTTGAAACATGTTTAATTTCTTCTGCTTCTATATTTGGCGGAGATGTTTTGAATGCTGGCTGAGTAACAGACAGAGCTGAAGCCGCTGTAAGGCTTTCTCAACTTGAGGCGCTTGAGCATGGGGTTCACTAAATGATCTATACTTTCTCTGCGTGTGTGTGTGTGTGTCTCTTTGTGTAGTATGTGAGTGTGTGTGCGCTACATCCCAAGACTGTATCCCAGCGTGAGAAAATCAATGAGACCAGTGTAACAGGGACCAGTCCATCAGCACTGACACACATGCACACACTCATCCCTCCCACAGACACGTCTCCTCTCCCCCCACAGACATGCATCCACTGTGCACACTTTCTCTACTCTTACGCACACAAACACACTGCTCAGCCTCACTCCCTCAACTCTCTCTGCACGCAGTCTGGAATATTGATGTGCTCTTTAAGAGCTCTCCTCTCTGTCTGTGTCACATTCCATCCATCTACACACCATTTCCAACCACACCATCAGATCGAGTGAAAACATTCCCACACTAACGCTCCTTTTATACACCAGTTTAAACAATCATCACATAGGCTCAGATGGCATTTCACAAGCCCCACATTTCATCATCTTCACATTATAATGAGGCATTACGCAGCTCTACTATATGTCAGTTTATATCATTTCATATCATTAATATATCCGCCGTTCCACATTGAGTGAAATATTATTCTCAAACTTCAATGTACTTCATTAAGGCAGGGAATCCTCTGACAGCAAATTTCTTCTCTGGGCACTCCTGCTTTCATCTGCACCAGAGGATTTTCTGTGTGTGTGTGTGTGTGCTAGGTGCATATGTGTGTGTGTGTGGGCATGTTCGCACACTCACATTCTTCCACGTCTCAAACAAAGAAGTATAAAGAGAGAAGAAATACGGGGAGCTAGTGTGTGCATGTACATCAGCCTGAGGTTGATTATCATGGGGTGAGTGGCAATTAATGTAGCACTAATTAGAGAGGCTTTTATGTGCGAAGGACTAAGAAGGGCTCCTGGTGATCTCTGGAAACTGCAAGAGAGATAGCGCAAAGAACATAAAACAGCGCACATGCCTCCACAAGACACTAGCCATACGTGGATGACACATGTCAATTAGTATCTCTCACTGAGCTGCCGGCTGCTGTGTTAAACATAAGAACCCTGACTTTGGGGAAGACGAAACCAATCAAACACTGCGCCTATCTTTATGGCTCTGAAGATGACAAAAAAAATCTGCACTAAAATTACACGAACAAGAATACAAGGAGATTACTACCTTCCAATCATTTCCCGAGCTCGTTTCCTCTCTCCCAACTGTGTCATCAGCTTATATCAATACAGGAATAAAAACACCCTCCAATCAGCCTCCTCAGCTTCCCTTTGCTCCTCGATTTGTTGTTATATGACTTTATGGCAGCACACTGAGAATGAAATCAATTACCAAAAATAAAAAGAACATTCTGCTGCTCACTTTATTTGTTTTGTAGGGAAAAAAAATACATAAGGATGGCTAATAAGATGTTGAAAATTGTATTTTAATGTCAGCCATCATTTAGCTGGTGCCACTTTAATGGTGGATATCTGGAACATCCCTCATGTCGACTGGTACCCATCAATCACTCTCCTCTCCCGCCGTCACTCTCACTCCTTTCTCTCCCTGCCGTGTGATGTTTTTATCGTTCCCTTTCCCTGCAGCTTCCCCTCACCATCGTTCGCTGTGTAATCTCGGGGATTGTGTGGTCTCTTGGTGTGAGAGGTGATGGGTACAGCAGGATGAGCGTGATAATCTGCCACACTGGATTACAGTCTAATCTCTAATCTCTCTGGCCCTCCTCTACCCAGGGACCACCTCCACCGTGCCAATTTTATTAATCTGAGCCCCCTCCATCAGCGGCTTAGCTTTGCCCATTTTGATTTCCCAGCTTTCATCAAGCATATAAAGCAATAGGAGCTGAGACAATAGATTGTTGTGACGCAATGCATGGAAGTGAATTCCGTGACCCCTGTGCGCTCTATCGGAGGATTTAACTACTGATGAGAGCCTTAATCCTCTGAATGTGAGGATTCATCAGGAATAGTTGCTTTAGGGACGTCCCAGGTTGCCTAAATTGCAGCGGGCTGCAGTTTGGCTGGCTCATTCTCTGTATAAGTGCTGAACATGGGCTCCAACGGCATCCAATGTAATATCCATCAGAGGGAGTCTAAGCGTGAAGGTTGCTGTGTCCTGCCTGACTTCATGACCTGGAACACTCACAATTAATGTTCTGTGTCATGGGGTTAAATTGGTGTTAGTAATTCCTCTGGCTAGTTGAGAGATGGCAGAGTGAGAAAAGGCTATTCCAGTCACGGACTGGCTAAGAGGGAACATGATTAACCAATTACCTTGCCTTTCTAATAAATGAGTAATCAGTTCAAGGCTGATCTCTGGACTGATGCCTCTCCATCTTATCGAAACATTCATTGTGCTGAGTGTGATATGTATGCAAGCCACAGTACTGATGCAAGAGACACTGAAGAAGATTGATGCCAGTGGATATAAAGTCAGTCTCATTTTATTACAATCTTAATGTTTCAGTGTTGATATTTACTCTTCAGGAGGATTTTCTAGTCCTGCCTCTCTTTTCATAATGGTGCTTTTATTAATTCTTTTTGCAAGTGCGGGCGGGTGTGTTTGTGGGATTTCAGGTTCATTAAGTTTGCGCAAACAGAAAAACGGCAGCACAAAGATATTCTGATAGTCACAGAAATGAGAAAAGTATGAGAGGTTTTTTTTTTTTTTTTTTAAACAGTTGAACTGAAGCCTGTTTGACGGAGAATGTTTGTAAGTTATGAGAGCAGACTAAAGGTCAATCCCTGTGGTACCCCTCACACCTTGGTTTTTCACATTCACATCTAGTGAAGGGGTTTACCAGTTCTCCTTAAGGCTGAGGGGTAATGAAGACAAACCAGCACCTCACTTGACAGGAAAGGGTATGAGAAATTTCCCATGATATCGAAACTGCTGGAAATGATACTAATGTGCTTATTAGATATCCAATCCTTTGCTACTCCCACAGACTGTATAATTAATGGACGTAGTCTCCGCTACGTCACCTGTCTGTTTCTGAAACGGATTTTTTGAAGCAAAACGGCCGGCGCGGCCATATTGGAAATGAGGCAGGCTGTGAGTCTCCACAGGAATAGTCATAGGGCGCCTGGCAGTCACGTGAGCTGAGCTGTGCCTCTGATTGGATGAACTGGCGAGCTTAATATTGTGGAAACTGACGAGTTAGAAAAAAATTCACCCCCTGTACAGTGCGGGCTATTAGTGAAATTAGCGATTCAGACGGGAGACATTCTGTGTACCAGGCTGTAAATATGATTATTTTGGCTGTGAAAATAGCTTTTTTTGGGGCGTGGTGTGTACGTGACTTCCGGTATTTCTGGAGCCAGCCTCAAGCGGACACTCAAGGAACAGAAGACTTCCGCATTGTCTCATATTTTCAGACCGGAGGTTGCCGCTTGGCTACTCCACGTAAACATTAGCCATGATTTGTTGGCTGTTGGTTGTATTTTAATGATCTAGCTAACACTGCTATAGCTATTGCAACAGTTATAGCTAATGATAGCTACACTGATGTCAGACCAAGGTGACAAATTCACGGCAAACAGACTTTACTATGATGAAGTAAGGGTCGCTCAACTTTTACTTTTCATAGCTTAGCTGTCTAATCACTCATGTAATGCAGTACATCAAAATGAAGTCACTTGAATGTGTCACCCTAGTCTGACATGGGATTATCATCACTTTGTAAAAATGTGTTCAATTTAGAGGTGAATAATGACACAGCTAGCAAGCAACGAGGGGTGATGACGTAGCAGAAATCAAGTGGCGTCTTGTTTCTTAGGGGCGTGTTGTCACCCCCTTCCCCTTGGCCCTCAAAACAGAGAGCCAAGGGGAGGGGATAGACAAAAGGGTAAGACAAAGGGGGAGGGGAAAGAGTGACAACTGGGATTGGCCCATCAATTAGTAAAATGGAAATCATAGAGACTGTTCACACCCACAGAGCAGAGTGATAATAGGTTTATATATATATTACAGGAAAAAATAGAACCATGATAAAGCAGAGCAAAGAGGGTCAGATGCAACTAGAGATGAAACTAATCCTGCTAAAATCCATTGTTGCAGGGATTAGCATGCAAAATCATGCCAGTGTCAGAAATGCAAACTTTCTCTTTTTAAAGTGCTGAAATTATGAACTTAATTATCCTAAAATCTGACGGCTTTAAATATCAAACAAACGTAGCATGGTCATTTGTCACATATAAAGATTTAAAGGAATTTAAATAACCATAAAATTTAGTTGGACTGTGTTCAATCAAAAAATACCAAAAATACTGTTTCAGTATCTGTCCTTCTACTGCTGAGTTTTAAATTGTCTGATTGTCTTTTTTCGTGACATTAAAAAACAAAGAAAGATGAAAGTGGCTACAGCAGCGGGTCGCATGTGGCTCCAGGTGTGGTTTGAATTTGTTATTTGGTTTTGTTATTTACTGCTTCACTTTACACGTATATGCGAATTCTGCACAGATACTGCGGAGTGTATGCCACTGGTTTAGAGTTGCAGTCTGTCATTGTCGGATGCACAAGGACGGACTGATAAAAGGAAAAAAAAAAACAGACATCTTTTCTAAGTATTTTTCTGTCTTGTCAAAGTCTTGCACTTACATTTCCTTCAATGCAAATCAGCTGTCAAGACTTAAGAGTTTTGGTTGTGAAGTGGCTAACTTCAGTGTGAACCAACCACACACAATTTCTTCTGAAGTCCCCATAAGCTTTACATAACTTCCCAGAAAGCAGCAGAACCCTGCGACACCTGTAAACATTCTTTGATGTTTGAAATCACTGAAGCTTCCCATTAAAACTAAAAAAAAAATGTAACTAAGACTTTAATTAAGCAGTAAGAGCAGTCCATGTCAAAACTGACTCGTTCCCTGGATTCAGCAGCAAAAAGAAACTTTCAGATAGGATAGAAGACGCTGCCTCTGTGGCTCGGATTGATTGTATCATAGTTTAAAGCTTGCAGCTGTGAAAGCCTGAAAATTTACCAAACCGGATGCAGTCTGAACAGACGATTGTTTAAGGCAACATGGTTAAGACTGACTTAAAACTGAGAATGTTCTGGAAAAATAACAGGGGCTGAAATGTAGCCATATACTGTAAAATTTGACTAATTAAATGGTGAAAAAAATACATTTAATGAATAACAAATCACTGTTTTACATTTGTTCTGTTGTTACTGACAGGAAAATCCTGTCAACAGTTGAGCGCTGAACATCTGTTATTATGGTGTGGACTGCGCGCGTGTCGGCTCACCTCTGTCACCGGCGTGTGTGTTTTCAGGGTTGAGTGTATCCAGCAGGTGGATGGAGCTGGTGGGTCTGGTTTTGCTGCGGTCGTCCTGTTGATGGTCTGCTGAGCTCAGGCCATTCTCATACAGCTGGCTCTCGCCGTGCCGCAGATGCCAGGTCAGACCTAACAGGTGGACCGCTACACACAGTTACACACAGATACATACACACAGTTACACACACACACACACACACACACACGCGCGGGGGGAAAAGAAGAGGAAAAGAAGAAAGCAAAGATCATTATTCTGAGCATGCAGAGGGGTGTGTCTGGATCTCCTTTAATGCCCATCAAGGAGCGCTCAAACAGTTTATGTGCTTATTAGTGCCCAGCAAGGCAAGGGACAATTAACTGCAACACAAAAACACACAAACACATAAACTCATCTACACACTTATCTAACATATACGTGAATACACGTGTGCTTGAACACAGAACGTAGCAGAGGTGAGCAATTAAGGCAGATCTTTGGAGCCTGAGCCCAGAGCTGGTATTAAAGCGCTAACACAGTCTTTTATGCATGACTAATGATGCTTTGAAAGCTGCTGCCGATTCACAATCCATATGGGCCTTTTAAACAACAAAGGCTATGGGTGGATGCTGGATTCCCCCTCCCACTTATAAAACTGTTTACTAGCACGACAATCCAGCATGCTATTAAATAAAAACAACTAACACCTGCCCATTAAGGAAATTAATTAGCGCCTTGCATGGCTGTCAATAAAATATTCAGTAAATCAGCCACCTTGCTTTGACCAACCACCAGGCTCCTTTAATGAGAGATTGTGCTTCTACACCGCTTGAGTTTTTAACTTTAAAAAGAATCTCTAAAGGTAATGTCCCTTTGCTGATATGAAGAACAAAGCAAATGAAATAAATCATGGCAGGTTTTTCTCCTCTGACACATTCGGAACATCAAACAAAAGCGGCAAGTCAAATCACAAAGTTGCTATGTGCTGGTGGCAGTCACAGGATGGCTGCTGCATGCAGATCAAGGTAAGGAACTTCTAACGACTTCAAACGTCTTCTCTGTCTGTCTTGTGTTTGCTGATTGCCGAAACCCACCAAAAAAAAAAAAAAAAAAAAAGAAAAAAAAAAAAAAAAACACTTGACGCGCTCTCCAGCGCTTGCACGAAATGGCTGCGTTGTAAGAACAAACTCACAATTAAACTACATGACCAACACAATTAGACAGATATCACATCCAAGTGCAGGAATTTGCCTTCTATTTTCATGCATGCATCAATGCACACACCCATGAAGACACACCCACACGCTCACCCACACTTGATCCCCAGCTGATGAGAAATACCTAATTAAAACTCCCAATAGTTCAAAGCTATGCGAGTCACTCTCGACTGCAGAGGCACTGGAGGAAAAAAAAACAAAAAGGATCTATTTTCTCTGAAAAATAAAGCAAATCTATGATGAGCCCTGAGAGCTGAAGCCAATTTAGTCCCCTGCTCCACTTTTGCATCTTTGGGGATCAGCAAATCATACACTCAACATTTCAACATGACTAGCCCCAGCCACTGTGGTTTAGCTATCTACTCATGCGCAATATAAACGCTTCAAAGCAGAACACTGACGATTACTACAGCCATGAGGGAGACGTCATGCATCATTTAGTTCAGACTAATTGAACTGTCAGCCTGTGACGAGACCAGACATGGACACGTACACATTCTTCACATCTGTATGAGTACCAGTCAGTCATTTTAATACATCTTTTTTTTTTTTTTTTGCTTTCCTCTTTCACTGTGGTTTTCTTATTTTCATTTCATAAATATGCAGTGAGGGGGATTTTCTCATTAACACTTCTCTGTGAAATTAGTTGTGATGACTCACTCTGTTTCTAGAAAATAATAATAAAAAAAAAGAAAGTAATACAAATGAACTGCCTTGTACATTCAATTTCATGGGTTTAGTTTTCTAAATCCAAAAATCCCTTCTAGTTGCCTGGTCTTTATCGAACAAGTGAGGAGGAAAACAAGCAGGTGTAGAGATAAACTCAGAAAAGTAAAGCAGTGAGAGTCACTATTATGTTTCCTTTAACAATTTTAAAAGAGTCCTGCAGATTTTTCTTTGAATGCTGCCCCTCCATCAACTCTATTCTGTCAAGATGAAACATGAAATACAGTGTTGCACCTACAAATGTAAGTTTGAATGCATCTTCACTGTTTGTACTGTGTTAAATTGTGCAGCGAGGTGGAACAGCCTATCATAGTTTCATAAATTAGTCTGTAAGAGTGCTCAGTGAAGGATGACATCTTATTCCCAAACTGATACATTTGGCGTTTCCATTCAATCGCTCGTGCTTCATTCTTTCCTCTCTTTCTCACGACTGAATTGCTTGTCTTTCTCTCCTTGTTCTCCCTTGCTCCCCCCACACACACACACCTCTGTAAGCCAAGTGTTAACCACTCCAGTAATGACTCTGCAGTAGCAGTCCTCCACGGCTCTCCTATCTTCTCCTCTTCACCACTCCATCCCTCCTCAAAGGCCCCTCAGACCCTACTTCTCCTGCTCCTCCTCATCAGCCTCTCTCTCTACGTCTCTCGCTCTCTTGTTTTATGGCTGTTGACCTTTTGCTGGAACGCTTAGCATCTAGAGTCACAGAGCGCGCACGCACTCACACACACACACAGACATACACAGACAAGCACGCGCACACTGAAGCGAGGAGGGATAAGGACCGGAGAACTTGATGAGGAGAGGATGGTGGTAGAGGGTGCAGGTCGGTGTGTATGCTCTTGTACTTTTGAGGACCCAAAGTCCTCACAGTGGAAAAAACCTGTTGATGACATGTTTGTTGTTTTTCACCAGAGATCAAAGTTACTTTTGGTTATTTAAAAAGACTGAGGACATATGAAGTGATCGGCAAGGGCGAGACTAGATTTCAAAATATATCGCACAAAGAAGAAAATTTTGTTTTGGGTGTCAAGGGCTCTGTCTTCATGAGGCTGATGGTTAACGGCAGTTGAGGAAACTGGTATGGTTTCTAACTCGTGACTTGATGGGCAGCCTCTGTGCAATAGACAGCATATTATTGCACAGACCAAGTGCCTTGATGCTAACTGCAGGTTAAATTGACAGGACATCCACTTTATAGAGATAATACATGCTGCCTGTGCTGAGTAGGAAAATCTGTGTGCTCCAGGTCTAGACAGAGACTACACTTAAAAGTTATCCTATGAGTCCACTGTGTTTTGATATGCCATATGTCTACGTATAGCAGGCGAACTAAACTTGAAGTGCACCGTAAAGATGGTTAACACATAGACAGTCTCAAATCAGCCAATCTAATGGGTTAGACTAGAATCAACACTGCAAAGAAAGTACAACTTCTGAGCTGTAATCTTATTAACGCAAGATTTCCAATTAGGACTCATTGTGCCTTTATATTCATAAAGATTAGACCTTGAATGTAAAAACTATGAAACGCTATCAATCATATGACATCGAAGAATCAAATCATCAAAACTCCAAAACAGAAACAAATGTGACCATCCTGTGAGAGGATATCCTGCACAGGAGTACTTGCAAGGTATTACTGAAAAACATGTTATAACACTGAGCTCCTTCATAAAACTTCATAAAACTGTATTCATGAGTCCCTGTTGTTGGCTGAAGGTGAACGGTGGTTGAAAATCTCAAAAGAGTGCAGAGGCACAGGGCTGGCAGCAGCTATGGGGAAAAACGTGGGTCCTGCCCACTCCAACAAAGTTTCAGATTAAATTATTCTAAATTATGCTGGTTGAAAGAAAAATTTAAACTTGCTGGGATTAAAACATGTTGTCACCAAGCGGCAACCTCCGGTCTGAAAATATGAGAAAATGTGGAAGTGTTAAAATCTGCAGTTTGTCGAGTGTACGCTTGAGGCTGGTTCCAGAAGTACCGGAAGTCACATCCACACCAAGCCAAAAAAAAAAAAAAAAAAACATTTTCACAGCAGAAATAAACATGTTTACAGCCTGGTACAAAAAATGTCTCCCGTCTGAATAGCTAATTTCGCTAATGACACACACCATACTACTGCTGGGACGATGTGCTTTTCTCCCAATTCAACAACATTTCGCTCTCTACCAGAGAAAAGTGGTAATTTTTTTTCAACCCAGCTCATAAACAAAGAAACCTGAAACTTAGGTGAGACAATTTTTTCTCCCACTCCTACACTGTACAGGGAATGATTTTTTCTCTACCTTGCAATTAAGAAGATATTAAGATCCCAAGTTCATCCAATCAGAGGCACAGCTCAGCTCACGTGACTGTTGGGCGCCCTATAGCTGTTAGTGTTGAAACTCGAAGCCCGCCTCATTTCCAATATGGCTACGCCGGCAGATTTGCTTCAAAAATCTATTTCAGAAACAGACGGGTGACGACGCAGAGACGATGTCCATTAATTATACAGTCTATGGTTATAACACAGAGCTCCTCCAACACCAGCTTTCTCAATTAACAGTTTGGCACTTACTGAAATGTATTTTTTGGAGGCTCTTGGAAAGAAAAAACAATATCTTGTCAAAGCTAAAGACTGGAAACAGGATGAAACAGTCAGTCTTTTTGTTAGAGTTACAGCATCACAGTTGCAGAGGTATTAAAAATAAAGTCTCATAAAACACTGGGCAAGGAACCAAATCTTCATATCCTAAATGTCAAACCTTTCATTGAAGAGAACCTCCTGTCACATTCTGGGTTTAAGTTTGATGAATAATGCAACTCCTGCAGAGTTGAGTAATCAGTCTCAACAACAACAAATAAATGTGAGGGTAGTATGGCTGTATGTTTTATGCTGACTGCCTTATTTATCTCCTTGGTCTGCAGATTCAGATCCTTGGTAATCATTGGTGAAATCATTGAAGTATTTAAATCAGATAATGATGGCACCTCAGTTGGCTGACAATTAGTATTAGCCAATGATGCCCTGTTGACGGACAATAATGTACCATGCAGTTGTGTCAGTACTCAATGCTAATCTGCATCTCATCATATCTTCATCACATTTTAATGTGTCCATTTACCGGTTAGCCAGTATAGCTTACTGATGAACTGAGGCAGAGGTTTTGATTGGGCAGAGGAAGTCACCTAATAGATGAACCGATTTGTTCTCACGGTCAAACAAAAAGGAAATGTCAAGAGAGTGGGAATGGTATTTTTCTTTTGGAGGAAAAACAAATATGAGAGACGTGCGGCTTGTGAGGTGTGGTCCAGTGACATTTTAAAAAAGGGGAAAATAAGAAACAGTTTAAAATACATTCAGTCCTATGACTCATTCATCCCTCAAAAGGTAAGAATTACAAAAAAGTGAAGCAAAGAAACCACTGGTGTCCAAATCAGTTAACGGCTCAGCTGATTTTTAATCATTCGTATTGGCTCTGATTTTCACAGTTAGTGCATCTCTGCACACTGTCCCACGGACATATCAGCAGGGATTCATATATATCAGGTTTATAAAGTATTATCTACTAGTCATTTAACAGAACACTGGAGGAGAAGCTAGTGTTTTAGACTGTTTCAGTTGTATGGATTTTGCCTTTAACACCCACAACGATGCCCCCGTTCCTCGATAATGAACATTTTGCACATCATTTGAGTCCATTTTTAAACAAGAATCCACTTCTGCAAAAGCTGCCTCAGGAATCAGCAGTTACCCTCATTTCTCAACTGTACTCTCTTTTCTTGATGTTTAGTGCGGACAAAAAAAAATGCACACACTCACACAGACACACACTAGGACACAGCATGCAGTCAGTTATGTGAGCAGCATGTGCTCAGCATGAACCTTCACTCTAACTCTCTTTTCCCTCTGTCTGTCTATCCATCTCTCTGTCTCAGTCCATCTTTCTCCGTCTTCTTCCTGCAAAACGGCACACAGCCGTCAACACACATAAGATGTGGGAGAGAGAGAGCTGGAGTTAGCCTAGTCATTATAGTGGCGGCAGTAGCAGCGCAGTGGCGATGGCGAGCAGCAAGCAGCAGTGCAGCGAGCTAACAGGCCGGGGCCCTCTCACACATGAATCATTGATCAGCATGACAGTGAGATGACTGCCAGAGGTAATAGGACAGCACTGCTGTGATGGGGCTCTGTACTGTACCCTCACTGCTAGCTACCCTGCTGAAATGTGCGGAGAAGATGTGGCAGGCTGAGGGGAACAGTGCAGGGTGAAGGCAGAAACTGAGGCAGTTCAGTGGTAAGAGAGAAGTGTTTGATGTGGCTTTAACAGTTTACTTAAACTACAGCAGAGAGAGAGAGAGAAAGACCGGACAGATTCAAGCTGGTGGAAAAAGGAAGCTTAGATAAGTACTACTCCATTACAGCTGTTGTACATAAACAGCTGGAATGCAAGGACGTATGAATAGTGCATCTTGATTGTCATAAATGGAGACCCTGAGCTGCTAAACTCCTCCAGCATTCTTCCAGATACAGCTTTTAAAACCGTCGGACCATTGGAGCTGCGAGGAGCAGAGATAATGCTAGCTTGCCATTGCTACTGCAGTATTGCTATTGTTGTTGTCAGGCATGTGTGTCTCCAGATTAGATAGAAATGATTGTGTGCTCCAGTGATGATTAGATTTCACAGTCGTGGTGGGAGAAAGAGTGGGAGATAGAGAGAGAAAATTGTGAGTGTGTGTGTGTGTGTGTGTGTGTGTGTGTGTGTGTGTGTGTGTGTGTGTGTGTGTGTGTGTGTGTGTGTGTGTGTGTGTGTGTGTTCGGTCCTATGAAGTGTGTTACACCACATGCAGCTATCTGGTGTTTGTAACAGTGCTTGCCTGGGCTGAGGGACACAATGGGTGAGATTGACTGTGAATATACTGTCTTATCGATAACCATTACAGCCAAGGTAGCGCCGCAGTCAGTTAAAAATGATTTATCAATACTCTTGCAGGAGCGGAAACACACCGGGGCCTGATTGCCAAGTTCCTTTTCACTCATACACATAGCTAGCCGCCAACTTTATTCCATCTGACATCCAAAGACTACAGCTGGCTTTGCCCTGCAGCAAACACTTTCAAGAGCATCAGTCATTCGATTTAGTGTGTGGTTTAGCATGTACAGTAAAAGCAATTTCTCATCCAAGTTCTGCATGGCTGTGTCAGCCTCTAGCTAAGCCACAACTTCTGAGGGATGGGAGAAAGAAAGGCATCACGAGAAAGAAGGGCAGAGGGAGATAAAAGACACGGGGAGAGGTAGAGTGGGGAGTAAGACAGAGAAGGATAGAGACAAATGGGGAAAACAAGTGTGAAGGAGAGTGAAGGAGAGAGACTTCAGAGCCATCTGTGTCTAAGTCAACGTTGGAGAAGAGGACTGAGAGCCCGGGGGTCTGTCTACCCTCCCGCCTATTCGCCTGTCGGCCCTCGCTCCACTCTGACAGACAAGAGGTGCTAAAGTGTTTTTCTTACTCCCCTCTGCCGACCTCTTGAAAGCTACTAATACAACTGTCATGATTGTTTAAGTGTGTATGTTTGCGTGTGTGAGTGTCTACCGGCTGACATTTCCTTCTGTGTAACTCTGTGTGTGAGCAGAAGCAGAGGCTCACTCTGCGCCGTCTCTGCTGGTATAAACCTGAGGACTCCTCATCATCTGTGTGACCTTGCTAATCTGAACGTCTTGTTTGGATAAAAGGATAAAATGAAGGGAAGAGGGATAAAAGGGATAACAGAGGTGTAGACACACTTCTCACACCTCAAATGATGAGATTTGCTGTATATCCCTGTTTATTTACCAGTAAAACTCACTGTCGCTGTCATCTAGTTAGTCACGGTGGCGACGGTACACCAAGTCCAACAGATCACAGCATTCGGCTTCACGCATTTCTCTGTTGTTCTTTCAGTCCTCATCGCGCCCCCTCTCCTGTTCTGTCAGAGCCGTCCTCTCTCCCCTGTCTGTCTCCCACTCACTGTCTTACTGATCTGGTCCTTTTCTGAAAGCTGAGTCATGTTACAACAGACAGAATAGTGTTAAATGAGCAGGGAAACGGCGCCATGTTAGAATACCCCCTGGGCAAACACCATCAGCCACATTGAGCGCTAAAACACTGCAGACAAACAGCAGCTCATAACTGCTGCTCACAGTCACGTAAGGCTCGGCCCCTTGATGTTTGCGCGTGGGTGTGTGACTGCATTTGTGCGTGTGAGTGTCACAGAGGGATGAGACGGGGAAAAAGAAGAGTGCCAGTTTCTGCGTAAATGTGTGTGAGCTTGTCTTGCCTGGTGAACTATTGGAGCCATTGAGACTATTTCATTGCAGCCTCTCTGACCTTCTGGAGACATTTTACCAAAGGGCTCTCTCACCAGTCAGAGCTTTCTGACCACAGTCTGTCTAGCCATTTAAAGCAATTTTACCAAAGGCCTCTGAAGCTGTTAGGGTGGTTTTAGCAAAGGCCAGCGGGTTTCTAAGAGCTGCGTCAGACGACCGAAATAGAGGACTGAAAACAAAGAGAATCTCGACCAATCAATACGGACCCCAATGAGGCATGAAGCAGCAGGGTGAATGAAGCAGGAGCTTAAAAGAACACACATGCACACACACACTGGCGCACACACACAACTACAATCATGAAATTACTCATGCATTCTCACATACAGTACATGCACGTCTACACAAGGGCTGTCAGACAATTATTCATTTTTAATTCCAATTCATTAATCAATCCCTGCTTCAGTTTGTTGTGATCATTTGTAACTTCAATTGCTTTTTTGTTTGTTTTTTATTATTTGATCTAATAAAAAAGTTAAAGCCCCTCTTACCTGTGACTTCATTTTTGGATAAACTTATTAATTACACTTAATTTTTACTGTCTCTTAATGGCTAGTTATACATGCAGTCATTGGATGAGTTTTGGTCTTATCAAAAGAATTATCTGAAAGGAATGAAAATAAACTTGTTGATTTAAGGACCTTTCTTTTTCAATTTAAGTTCAAGGTGGTTTGTTTTCGCTTGCCACCTACAGTGCTACCAAAGTTGTGCCCTCTGATTTCCCACAGGACGAGCCTGGAGTCATAACCACAGAGTGTGTACACTAATCACCCATCAAAAAAAAAACATGTTGCTTTGAAAGAAATTTGTATTCAAGGGTCGTTAATGCATCAACTTTGACAGCGCTAGTGCACATGACATTTTGACATAGAGAAACATGAATGATGGCCTCAATTTTGTAATTTATGACCATTGAATACTTTTTAAGCAGGGATGAAGATGTATTCGGGTTATTGATATTAAAAGTCTTTTGTAAATATTGAGTGTTAATGAACAGGACAAGACAGAATATCGACAGGAAATTATATTGTTGTCCTGACTTGTGTGATGCAGTTATCACCGTTGGTAAATACTGACATTAGGCTAACATCTTTATATTTCATTTGGCAAACTATGGTGCATGAAACAGTCGTAAGCTGCATCACTGCTGTGTGACTTCTGGCATTAATGATGTGAATGAAGTTAAACTGAACTGACTGAAAAAAGACGATGAAATGGCCAAACAGAAGAAGATAAGAGCGGGTTAATGTTGTGCAAGGGTGAACTTAAATTCAGAGATTGGCTCACTACTTTCAAAACCAGAAAGTAGAACGAGAGAAAGAACTATTCAAGCTTTAACCCTGAGAAGGAGGAAAAGAGGGCTATGCACTCAAGCCTGCAGAGAGAGTTTCACACACCTGCAAGCCCAGTGTGTCAGTTACTGACCATTTTATTAGCAACAAGTTGAAAACGTCTACCTATTTGTGATAACCCGTCTTATACCGTACAAGACTTACAGGGATAGTCATTTAGTAGATGTTTTTATGAAGGCTGTGGAGGAAAGGAGGCTGACTGAAAAAATACTTCGCTGTCATCACTGATTCCACAGTATATACAAGATGTCCATAAAGTCTCTTGACAATTTGAAAATTTTTATTACAAAGTCAACTGATGAGATATCTTAATTAGATTTCTCCTGTGTACTCTGTAGTTATCAAAGTTTTAATCACATTGCATTTGTGTGTTTCAACTTTCTTGTTAATGAAAGAGGTCCTATTAAATGAACCCCTAAAAAAATGGCTACTCCCCAAGAAAAGGCACAACATATCGTGGTTTAAAATCAGATAAGCAGACTCAGAGAAACTACAGGGTTATGTTAAAGCTATTTATCAAACAAAGATACAGGACATCACTGATCTAAAGCTAAAGATCACTGATGCCATTGCCACCAGTGATGAGGCTATGCTACCGTGAACATGGCAAGAAATCGAGTGGTCTTGATGTACTTTGTACAACTAATGGTCCCAATATAAAGGTGAATTAAATTACTTATTTCTTTATTGTTTTTCAGTTAAAATCTTTAATACCAAGGCACAGATGGCCGAACGTTCTGGGCCATTCGCAGCCTGCCGCCTCTTTCTGATGTCATTCCACACTCTTACCCTGTTTTCTGTGTCCACTGTCCCCAGTTAAAAAGCAGGGAAAAAAATTAATTAATTGACAAATAAAAAACTTACTGCTCCTCAACCTTGGACAAACAGTTATACACATAGCTACATGTTAATGTGCACAAATGCAGTAACAGACACACAAACATCTCTCACTTGCTTTTGTGTTCAGTTTTTTTTTTAAATTGTAAAGAGACTATGGACACCCTGCATAACTCATAGATAGTCTGGATAAATAGGTTGGTTACGCCTGTCAAATAACAAACTGTGTATGTATTTGAAAAGTGTCATATAATAGACGTGTCACCAGAAATTTCACAGCGGTTCAAAAGTTCTGTAAATGAATTGCAAAGATCAAAACAAGCTCATTGTTTCATCTCAGGAAAAAAATAAAGTGCAGTGGAGAAACATTAAATTGCACTATGTCTTTTTCAGGTGTTTTGTTTCTTTCAGTTTAACAGATGTTAAGAAATGCAATTACATTTGTCTTGTAAAGTATTGATTATAAAGTCATAATGTTTTCCTTATCTTGTGCCATGTAGTCAGAGTCACCTGGCTGTTCCCAATCCTTATATTAAACCATATTGATGTCTTTTGTAGCAAGATAAAATGAATATGTTCAGACCTTGAACACACAGATACACATGTAGGAATGGTCATTTGGAAGCCCTCTCAGTGCACGCTATAATTATGTAACAGATTTTAAACATCTGCTTAGGCAAATCGAATGAAGCCAATTGACGATTCAGAACATGGCAGCATTGCTGTACTGCGATTGACTCACTGTATGTGACATTGTTTTTGTGTCCAGCCTTACTGTGCTGAGCCAGATCTCTCCTAATAGAAAAGGTACTAGTTTCCAGGCCCGACTGGAAACAAGCTGTAGCAGCCAATCTTACCCACTCAGCATTGCTGAGAGGATAATTGGTTGCCAGTTGCCCTCCTTGACAGAGCTGCACAATGAAGAGGATAGCAGCTGATCCCAGACAAACAGAACACCTGTAAAAAAACTTTCCTTGGGGAAGAGGTAACGTTTCATTATGGCCCGCCGACTCAACACGTCAACAGCTTCATCCATTCAGCCATCACCAGCCTCAGCTGACCCTCTGACTTTACCTCTATACGCATACTGCTCTGGCCTCCTGCCCACCACCTGCCATCAGAACAGACTGTAATCCCCACTTTACAGATTGTTCACTCCACTGAGGTTATTATTAATATACAAAGTTGTATGAGATAATGAATTCTCTGCAAATGCCATTAAACAAATTTGCATATTGACTTGTGCTCCATACCACCTACCTTCATCATCAGGAACTGATGTTACACAACGCTCAAAATGTTCTGAAGGGCTTTTATTCAACTCACCCATTACAAAGTGAAGCCTGCCTGCAGGTCATCTGGTAAGTCTTTAGCTCAGTGAATCAGCACTTTTTGAAAAATCAGAGTTGGAGTACATTTTTATTTTGGGCATGTCTTTGCTATCAAAGTCTTTGTTTCTTTGTACGTTGAAAAATGAGGCCAAGGAGTTTCATACCCTTCCTTTCTGTTGGGACATTTTCTTAATTGCTTTGCACATTAGGGCTGAATTGAACTCACATTTGAAAAATGAGGTATTAAATCTAAAACCATATATTGTTATATCTCTGCTATAAAAGACTGTGCCAAAAGAAGTGGACCAAACCATAAGAGGAAGATTGGATTGTCAGGGTTTTGCTGGAGAGCTAAATGTAGGGTTTCTGAATTATTTCTGTTCAATTTAAACCTTAGATCACAAACATACTTACACAGTCGGACACAGCATGCAAAGTGTTATAAAAAGAATACCCCCAAAGTGTATACTACAAACACCTCACTCAGCCTATGAAGCCTCACTCCTAACGCTGCTGTTTTCTACATTAACATTTCTGCACATCAGTTGTAACAGCACGCTATCAGCATTCAAAGCACCAGAACCTGGAAACCAAAGCAGCTGCATGAATTATGCCCTTAAATGTTAAATGTTATGTCTTTACACCTGTGAATGTGTTGTCTTGGTCCTCATTCAAGAAAAAAATCTCAGCCAAGTCGGAGATAGGATGTAGGCTCATTGTATTAAATAAAGGTCAAGTAACTTGTCTGGAACATTCACACATTTGATTTAACATTTAAAAGCTACTCGCCTGTATGTTTCATACTGATTCCATCAAATGGAAGTGGACTTGCTCTTTATGATAATGGCTTAAAGTTTTTTCACATTATACACTTGGTGTAAAATGGAAAATATATTCAAAATGAACATAAAGAGATGTTTTTGCTCACCTTTTGCCTGCATTCAGCCTAAATCTGCTTTTTTGCTCCATACACTCACCAGCTCTCGAGGACGTAACATTGCCACTTTGTCACTAGATTGTTGCAACTTTTTAGACTTATTTATTTATTTATCTTTTAAAAAAAGAGCCTTAGTGTTGACCTGCAACTTTTTGAGCTGGCATCAGCTACTTTCTTCAGGTACTTTTATCAGATACAGCTCCCCTGTTCACATACTGTAACAGCTGCTACTTATGCAGGTTTAGAGCCAGCTTCAGTCGACCGACCTGCAGTATGCCTGAATCATAAAGTAACTGCACCTGAATGAGCCAGTGTAATACCACCAATCAATGGCCTGAGGTGTGTTTCCTCTTAGCCCACCACACTCTAAAACTTGAAGTGCTACCACTGCTATGATTACAGCTAATTAAATGCTAATTGTTTATATTTCTGTCTTTTTACTTCTGCCTCAAACTGCTTTTTGTCCAGGATTTAAAAATAAACCAAAGCTTGATGCTAGAGGTTTTTCACAAGGCAAAAACACCCACTTTAGAGCATGACTGCTAGCTGAAATCAGACTGAAATAACATGCTGCTTTAAACTCACCTTTTTTCTGACAGAGACACGATTTCTCCTCCCCTTTGCTCTTATCTTTCCTGATTTAGCCTGCCTAAGCTCTATTTTTAGCATAGCTGGGCTCTCGGACTGGTATGACTGTAACACACAGATAGAAAATCTGATACTCTCATTAATGTGAATCAATCGATTGCAGGTGCAGACTAAACCATGTGCAAATACTGAGGGGGGAGCAGGCTTTTTTGATTGTTTGAGGCTGGTTGATGATGAAATACTTTTTATGCTGATGAATCAAAAAGAATATTTAAAAGAAAACAAACTCAGATTTTTTTTTTTTGCACAGTCTTTTTGAAGGCCACCAGCAGGCCATTTATCGAAGGCCATTTCTACAGCTGAGAAAAAACCTTCAGTGATGATTGCTGAAATAAAAAGGCAAAATGTGAAGGAAATGAGACTTGTTTTGCTGTTGTTTCTCTCTTTGTTAGTTGTCAAATAAGATCTTCCTCTCTAGCCTCATTTGACCTTGGTCTTTTATCTTCAAACAAGAATTGTCGCAAATCTTTGAGCACCAAATGCTCATTCTCCTGACATCAAAATCAATCTCTGTCAATAACCAATAAGTGCATACAAGCACTTATATTTCAGCAGTAGTTGCCTACAATTTCATGCAGCAGACAATTTTGTTCAAAGCCACATATATATCCCAGAGTGAGTGCAAAAAAAGCAAAGATTTAAAGGGGGTGTGAACGACGTGACAAACGGTGTGAAGAAGTGCTTTAGCTTCAAATACACCTGGACTTTGATATTGCCATGTTGTGCCAATAATAATAGAGCCTATAAAAACTTTTTTTTATCAAATGACCTTAATGCTGTCATCATAAATTCCTATGCCATAAAAATAAATTTTGTATATTATACCAAGTTCACAAAGACCTTGGTCTAAAAGTTCCTCAGAAGCAGGATGGCACCTTGCAGGTCAAATGCAGTGGGGGTAACTCAGGATGAGTCTAGCTCAAGTGTGTATGTACTCTCAGAAGAGCTGGGTCTTGAGCTTTTTTTTATTCTTCCACCCCGTTGAGATGGAAGCAGCACAGTAGGTGCTTTTCCACCTCTTACCAGCTGCACGTATTGTATCTTGTCCTTTCCATATTACGGTTTTTCTGTTATTCCCACTACAACCTAAAATACTCACCCACATCCTAACACCAGCATTACATGACGCTCAAGAGAAACATCAAAATAATGAAAACTGTGATAGTTTACTGTGTTGGCTTCATGAGGAAAATCTGGTTAAAAAGAAGAACAGCAATGTGAGCCTGGCTCCAAAGGGCACAACCAGGATTTGAAATGAAATGTTGTGAAAGTCGGCTTTATTTCTAGCATCTTTACTACTATTGCTAGAAATTTAAAAAGTAATACTATTGATTTACAGATACTAGTGGCAATTTTCTACACAAAGTACCTGTTACAACCTATGTTTTGAAAGGGACAGCTGAGCTATCCCTCACTGTCTGTGATTGTGGTTCATTTTCCATCTTAGAACACAACAGAGCATGTCGAAGAAATTGGTGGTTGTGTGATTATTGTGCTCCATACGAGTTTCTAACAATCACTGAAGGCTACAGTGGCAAAAATACAGACTTATTTCTTGTAAGAACAGCTGATCGTCCCAATAGTCTGATGACCTAAGAGGCTGTTAGCCGACAGGTAATGTCCTCTAGGTGTAATCTGCATGTAGTGAGTCTTTATGTATTTGTTTGTCAGACTGCTCATTTCAGTGGAATAAAACAGGCACTTAGATCATGATAAGCTGTAATCAGCCTGACGCCAGCACAGACGAGGCCTGCGTGGACATTTGAAGGAGAACTCCATATCAAGACCGGGCTGACTTTTTAAGCATGTAGAGAGGGTTTTTTTCATTTAAAAAAAACTGACAAAATTGCTTCAAAAATCATTATAAAATCTTTTCCTTCTCACAAAAAAAAAAAAAGCTTCATTATCTGACATGTTTCTGCAGTGTTGTTGCAATAAAGTGCAGTGTGCATCAATTCTGAAACAGTCGTCTAACTGAGCAGCTGGGTCAACAGTAAGATATTGCAAAGTAATAATTTATGTATCGCTTGAAGGACATTGTTGATTGTGTGCACAGCAATATATAACAATACTTATATAATTTTAATGATACCTGTAAATTTTCCAGCAAGATTTTCAGTTATTTGTTGCTGTTTACAAAATGGACGTGTCAATTTGTTTTGTTATTTTGCAATCTGAATATCTCTTGCTGCCGCAGAGTGATTTGAAGACATCACCTTAGGCTGTAAGAAAGAAAAACAAGAACATAATCTGCAGATTTATAGATAATAATAATCATTAGTTTGTTGCTCTAATAAACACCCAGACGTAGCATCTGTCTTCTGGGGGCTTCAATTGGAGACTGTACTGAGTTTGACCTCTCTGAATAACGGCTAATTTTTGAGGCAGATGCTTTGAATTGCCATCAAACTGTGAAAGCAGATTTACGGAGAGAAATAGTGTGAAAATAATGAACTTAAAGCTGCTAACGGGTCGTTTGGTTCTTTATGGAACCTCCAGGTCCCCTGAAGCAGCTCATGTTGCACATAAAGAGTCTTAGCTTTAAGAGTACACCGCCTCTGTCCCTGTGCATGCTGAAATGTGATTTGAAAGTGATCATTTGATTGCAGGGCGCCGCTGACTTGCTCATTTTACTTGCGTCAAAAGCTTCTCACTGTTGCCATAGAGATGATTATCTTTCAGAGCTGACACATCCCACCCTCGTCCCATATTGGATTCAACAACTGAGGATTGTAACGGTTTTAAACAGCAAGATATTCATTAATGCAGGAAATACTCTAATTAGCTGTTCTGACAGCATCGTAGAACAATAGTAGGTAGATTTAACGGAGGCAGAACCTAAATGAGGCTTGGAATAGAAAATGAGTTACTGGTACTGTTGTCAGCAGCAATATTCCTCAAGATTACAGATGCAATCTTAATCTGTCCTCTATCTCTCCTTAAATGCCCCATTCGCTATCATAATGCCTGCTGCTCATATCTGATGACCGTGTTGCTTAATAACAAGCTACGAATGCATGAGGGAGGGGTACGTTGGGAGATAAACAAATTAACAAAGCTATTCGCAGCCCCTGAAACACCGGGGGGTATGGGAGGAGAGGAAAGAGGGCAGTAAAGAAAGAGAAGATGCCTGCCGTAGCTAATCACAACAGGGGGCATGCGCTGCAATCACTTAGGCACAGCATTATCTCTGCAATCATGCATCGTCCTATTGTTGTGCTAATTGGAAACCTTAATTTGAGACTTAATATTATTGCCTCATTATTTCCCGGGTTACTTCTTTTTTTTTTTTCCCAAATCAATAAACAAGTCATATTACTCACAAAGAGCTTTATGGTCTGCAAACAATTTCTGTACTTGATGAAAAACTGGTTCCAAACTGTCAGTGCTAAAGGATTTGCAAGTCAAAATTTAATATCAAGAGCTACTTCAAGATCTGCTGCAAAGACCTGGATCTCACACTCATTGTCAATCTGTGACTACACTTTAAACACACAAGTTCAATTCCAGCTCAGTACCACGCTGCTCTGTGGTTGACTGCAGCGAGGAGTGCTAAGTTTTGGCCGGCTGCGCGAGTTAAGATGAGGACTCAGCCAAAAGTAACAGCTGCGTTAAAATGATTTTCACCAAGAGGTGGAAACATCTCCAGCTCTGCGAAACGTTGGACTCCAGCTTGGCACCACCACAAAGGAATCTTTTTGCTTCCCTCACATATTGTTAACATCTTGATTGAGTTAACAGTAGTCTTGGTAGAAGCACTATTATGACACTGGAAACACACACAGATTTTATTATGGTGCACGTTTGTTCCGTCTCTCTCCTCATGCAAACTAGAGGTTCACTTAGAGTTCAAAGTAATCTCAGCAAAGTCGATATGTAGTGACATTATACAGATTATATCGTGTTAAATTTACAGATTATCAAGGATTATAAAAATATATCCATATTTTTTACTCTCTTTACCCTAACTGTTCGCAGCTATATGACCATAAGTAGCAGTATATACTTGTAAAGGCACGCTATTTCTGAACTAAACCGGGATTAATTTTTCCTTTACAGAAAAAGAGACGGATTAAAATGACGCACAAATTCACGTTTTAAAGCAAAGACTCACATGAACTGAACATAATTACTTGTACAATCTTGAATCTAAGAGTTTCTTGAGTAATCATTATCATTTGACATGATCGAAGACAGCCTTAAAAACATTTCAACAGCCTCTCTTGTCCGGCCAACGACATTATATTGACACAAATTTTAGTCTTTTCTTACCATCGTGTCAGACAAAGAAAAATATCAAATAATTATAACTTTGAAACTGAGGCAAAAGAATAATTGGTTTCTTTCTTTGGGAATTCACTTTCCGTTGAGGATCTCACAAAGCAATTGACTAATGTAATGGGTTTGACAATGAAAAATAAAGTCAAAACTGTGTTGGAAAATCCACCAAGAAACATCTTCAATAAGACAATAACAATAAATATGCACAATTGCCTTAGCACAGTAGAATCCCCTGAAGGAGCTGATTATATTTGGAATAAAGGATCACTCATTATCATATATTAAACACTGAATATTATTTATTCTGTTTCTTATTGTAATCCCCATGATAATGATATTTAATCTTCAATAAGAACCTATTTTAATGAGATACAGAGTCAAAATCAGTAAATAAAGCAAAAGTAAACATGGATTTGATTATGCAAAGATGGAATAACACCAAACTACTGGAGGAGAATCCCTTTCTTCTTCTTTTTGTGAGTGGCTGTTAATTAATTCATTAAAATGACTGATTCATTATGTAATGAGGGAACCTAATCATCTGGTGTCCCATGTCTCAACCTCTTCCCCCTAGACAAAGACATTAAGTCCATGACCACTTTAATCTTTCCATTAGAATATCTTTGATTTACAGGCTAACATATCATCTATGCTTACATCCCATACGTCTTGGTAGGGTTGCCATGGTGATGTCAACATGAAGATCGATCATTGCCAAGCAGGAGTGGAGCATGACACCAATTAAAAGGTGATGTCGTCTCCAAGTCATCACTCACACTCCTCACTAATGCACTAATTACCGGGGCTGGGACATTAATGGAATAGCATGGTTCAGCCTGGGGATTAATCTGCATGGCTTCGCCAGTGTGCGTGTGATGTCAGTCGGTGATGTGTGTGTGTGTGTGTGTGTGTGTGTGGGACTGTCTGTCTGCATGTGTGTGATTAATGCAAACCCCCCACTTGCTCCGGCATGACCTTGAGCACCACCACAGGAGGGAAATGAACCGGCTGTGTGGAGGGTTGTGATATCTGCACTTTGGGGTGGTGGAGGAGAGACGGGGTGCTGAGGTGGAGCGACAGGCCAAGGTTGAGGATGAACAGGGGAGGGCTGCAATTGCTGGGATCAATGAATAAATATGTTTTATGACTTTGACAAACTCTGATGGTAATCTTCCAGACTAAATCGTGAATACAGAAACTTCCTTGATTTGAAAAAAGTTTCTTGATTAGTATCATTCATATAAACAGCGACAGAATGTTACATCATTTGATAGCTGTGCCAAATAAAGTTTTTACGCCCATTACTTAACAGTTGCCTAAGCCTTCTTTGGAATCAACTACCTAATGTGCCAACCAAGAATCCCAGACTGTGATTGTTGAAATTGTTGTTAAAATGAACTATTCTGGATGTTTTGCCACAGGCTGACAGTAGCTGTCTTCGCCTTTCAATACAGCACAGTCAGTTTCGTTGAGCCTTTAAACTGTGACTGTGGACATCCATCTTCTTTCTTCAAAGAGTTCAGCTTCAAAGATTTAAATGCACTACCCTACTGTGATACTTTTTGAAGCTGGAAGTAGAGATAGAATGCTTAAATGAATGCTATTTATTTATGTGTACACACATACTTGGCTCCTCTGCGAATGTCAGTGCTCCAGTTGGGCCAGCTCAGCCTAAAAAATCTAGACGCTGATTTGTAACATATTTAAATCATAGCTTCATGAGTAAAAGAATGGTTTTAATAAAGCAGACTTTTTTTTCTTTTCAAAAAAAGCACATTTATCAAGGTTAAAAGCAAATAAATCCCAGGATGCTTAATTAAAGTAATACGACCCGGCTAGAAAAGCTACAGAAGTAACACTGTGTGAGTAATGTTTTTTGTAGTCATGGGTGTGGAAAAGAGTCAGAAAAGAATGAGCTTGTACTTGATGTATAGTGTGCGTGTGTGTATGTGTATGTGTGTGTGTGTAAAAACATTAATAATATTCTACACAGGGTCACAGAGAACCCTGTTTGTTCACAATGACTCCTCCAAAGTAAAAATGTCACATTTTAAGCCGTCCCACTTTAATCCCTATCGATCTTTCCCTCTTCTCTGTTCCTTTTCAATCCCTTGATGCCTTGATTTTGTGTTCATCAAACCACTGTTGGGGTTTGTGTATTTTTTATCCATTCTTTTCAAATAATTAGGCAGTTTTGAAAGAGCCTCTTGATTTCTTTCCTCCTCAAGCAAACCCTTTAAGAATTATAATTCCTTGTATGAAATCAGCTCAAATAAAGCTTCTGTTGTAATGGAGCTACAGGTGACAAATATGTATCTAAACTGCAACTCACCGATGACGTATGTGAGCAGCAGGGCCAAGGTGAGGGTAAGCAGCGAAGCTGACAGGGCGGTACACTTCCAGTTGCAGCAGCGGTGAGGCTTGTTGAAGGTAAACAGTGGTCTGGTCACGCTGCTGCGAGGGAGAGGCCGGGGAGGGGGGGAGTACACGGTCCCAGAGGTCAGGGGGTAACCCTGGCCAGCCCCTGACAGCAGAGCTGATGAACCGGAGCCCTGCTTGAACAGGAAGTGCCTGTAAGAAGAACACAAAGAGGAAGTTTTACTGTAAGTTACGCTTTACTGTTCAGTCAACCTCCCTTAGTTACTGTTCTTGTTTCGTACGGCATATGTGTAAAATAAAGCAGATTTACCACCTATAAGTGATTCCTGATTGCAGACAGAGGCGGACAATTTTATTTCAAGCCAGAAATGTTTGATCTTTAAATTAATTTTACCAGGCGTACTTTGCTAGCTAATTAAGCTAACACGGGTTTCATGAATGTCCAGCTTGTACTGCCTGCAGCTCACCGTCTTTGAAAAGAGATCTAGTGATATTTTAAAGACTACGCTTTAAGATACAAAACACGTGGAAATGAAAAGATAAATGAGGGGCAAGCAGGCTGATCAAGTGTAGCAAGCAAAGCTAATTAAGCTTACACTGGCTTCACTAGTGCCTACCTGACTTTCTACACCTGAAGCCTTTAAAAGCGGGGTTTGAAGCATCTGACTTTATTAATCAAAAGACGTTTTCCAACTGTTGCATGGAGCTAGTTTATCTTGGAGCAAGTGCAAGAAAATATGCTGATATTATCCGGCTTATGTCTTAAGTAGGTATTTACTTGATGCTGTTTTTAGTAAATATATATTTCCATCTGGGTTTACTGGTGTGGAGACTATCCCAAACCCACACAGAGCAGGACACAGCTGCTAATGTTATCCTCCACATAGTGAATGCCCTAGACATGAATGGGGCTTTATAAACACAACCTGCAACTACACACTGACTAATTATTAATGTGCTCCCTGGCCTTGGGAGTTAAACCCAGTTACCACTGTGGGTAATGAGCTAGTTAGAGAGACATGCTAATGATTTCAGCTGACATTAAAGCAGATAAATACACTGTTTAATCCATTCCTTCATATTTTTTTTTTTTTATCCGCTGGGTTTTGAAAATAGAAGAAAATAAGACTCCTCATTGAACTTTTTAAATGTTAAGTACCTTTTTTCAGTTCAGTGCAAACCACTTTGGCAGACAGAGAAATCTTTACATTGGAAACTTGATATTTCAGGTTTAGTCAAAGAAAAAAATCATTACCATCCTCAGTTTGTGGTAGTCATAAAGTCTGTGTTGCACAACCACCTGCCACTCTGGGCCCAGTGATTTTGTCTTTATGATGCAGATTTTAGTTCATATTTAAAAGCAATCAAAGTCACTGTCCAGGATTATCTAGGACAGTGTTTCAGTCCTTCGCCAATTATCTTAGCTTGCACACACATCATATTTTCCAAGGTATCTGCTACCTTATTCTGATTCTATTTATGCAAATCTGCACTCAGTGGAATGCAGTCTCACTCTGAAGTCTGCCTGGCTGAAGCTCATTTAAAGCCCCCCTCAAGCTAAGGGATTTTGTTGGAGACCCCTCTCCTGTTATTTTGAAAAAAAAGAGGCACACGGGCTGGCTCAGGATTCAGATATCACACACAGGACAGGCTGTTCTACTTTGCTAAAGCATGAAGATGCCGTCCAAAAAGCTCTCAGTACTGTCTAGAACTAAGTAATTTAGCTAAACCTTTAATATCTCTCCATGTTTGTGCTTTTTATTTAAGTGGTCTTTTAAACTTGCAAGGAATGCATCATCAAAGATTAATTTAAAAGCTAAAACCAAGCAAGAAAGTAGCCTAAGAGAGTCCCTAAGAGCTATGAATCCCTTTGCAATTTATATTACGGTCCACCATAAATTCCCAGCTTCATGAGCAATATATGTGACCAACGTAAACCACTAACATTACTCACATTTAGAGCACTACAACCGGTTAAACGACGCAAAACAGTGTAGCCACAAACTGGTGTGATATACCCGCAGCACCCTGAGGATACTGGAGGACGGGATAAACTCTGTCTCAGTCCGAGTCCCTCAGAAAAAAAGGAAGCTCAAATTTGACAAAGTGGCTCTCTGGTGCAACATTATGAGCAGGGACTGTAATGCGGAGCACCACTGATATGAAAGAGAATGAAAAAACTCTGGCAGCCAAAGATCAATGACTTACCTATTCCCTTTTTGACTCATCAAAGCAACTACTTAAGTTATTCAGCTGTATTAGTTAAACCAAGCTGAGGTTCATTTTCATTATGAAAAAGAGAATGTTTGATGGTGGAGGATGATATGAGACTTTGCTGAGGGGCAATTAATGGAGGTAGCATTTCATCTATATTGTGTTTGGATAATGGAGGCCGAGGGTTTGGAGGGTGACAGATGAGAAAGCAGAGATGTGGGGGCTTAGAAATTATGCAATTTAGGAAAGTGGATCTGGGAAGGCAATTATAAGTAGATGCTGCTTCCTCCAGTCGTATTGACTTCCATCAAAAAATGAGCAAAGGCTGCTGGTGTAAGGAGGCAAGGAGTGGTTATACTGGAGAAAACATCAGAGGAAAAGAAATAACAGGGATGAATCATTGTTTTTCTCTCCTCAGAGTTGGTGTGTTTTCCATAACAAAAAAATATCCTCAAGCTCCTGCAGCTCTCCGCCAGCGATGATTGCCCCAGGTTACCACGCACTCTCTGAGGGTTAATATCTGCTGTGAGTATATGTGTCGAGGCAGACTTGCGGCTTGCCAAAGTGTTATTCTGTCCATGCACGAAGGTTGCGAGGTCACAGGCTGCTGGTAGGCCCGCGGTCTCTGAAGAGCCCTCCGAGGACAGGCCATTAAAGTGGGGCCAGACAGCAGACTGACACCATCTATGGACACTAGACTTCCCCCGCCCATCCTCATCCGTTTGCCCTCATTCACGACAAAAACACATCCATCTTCTGGAGTCATTTAGTCTCATTTTCAGCCTTGAAGATGGATTTTGTTTTAAAATGTGCGAAATTGAGCCGGTGAAATGGGAGTTTTCCAGAAATTTCTGTCAGTAAAGTTTTAGTATCATGATGCATGAGGGAGTAAACCAGACTGTGGCACTTTTGTCATGCAAATTACAGGAAAACTCTTGGAACACAGTGATTTGCATAGGGAATGGATGAATTTATCTCAAGGTTAAGAAGGCGATTTCATTTCTATAGGACTTTTCAAACAAAGAGGAAACGTAATGTGCTTTACATAAGACAGGCTTAAGAGCTGTAAAATAAAAACCATTAGAGCTAAATTGAATCAAAATTGACTAATGAAGACGAAAAGGGGAAATGGTTTTTAGATGAACGCATTCTGACTGTACTGCTGCTGTTTTATATTCCTTCTTTCTTTGCAGAACTCAAAATATTCCTTATTTGCGGCACGATGGATGTTTTTTGTCAGACTTTTCTTTCTACATACTTCAGCTGATTTATTCATTTGGCATTTTCTCCCCCGTTTCTTCCCGCGTATTTCTCTCTCTCTCTCTCTCTCTCTCTCTCTCTCTCGTCTGTCTATGATGTGGCCCTGTGGCTGTGTTTAGCATGAGAGACAGATGACATCCATCTTTCACTGTTTGCCTCCCCTCTTCTCCTCTCTCTGCATCAACCATCTCATCTGCTGAAGGCTGTGAGTCAGATGAGGGACACAGGAGGCTGCACATGGGACAAGCACACACCTAAGGGTCAATGGTAGTTCAGCTCTGTGAGGCCAGAAATAAACTTGGCACACACACACACATGCTCGTACCCATAGAGAACCATAAGTCTGTTTAGAGATGCCCTCACAAGACGAGCATACAAAAAGAGATGTCAAACAGGGTGAGTGTTTTCACATTTTTGAGGCCAGTACACAGGTCGAGCCCGCTGTGGTGCTTTCATTGCTCTGCTGAAGGTGGATTAGAGCAAAAGGGATCAGAATCCATCTGAAGAAATTGCATTTGTCAACGCATATAGAACTCTTGTCTCCTTGTGAGGCGCTTTTAAAAAGGCTTCACTGTTCTTCCTGGCTCCCTGCCTTTGATCTTCACAGACAATATCCAGAGGCGACGCCCAGGAAGCTCTGAATTCATATCAGAGGGCAGATTTCCCCAGAGACAGGAAGAAAATGAGAGTTCCCGCTCTCCAGGAGGTCGGAGACGAGCGCCCAAAGGCTGTCTCTACCTGGGTACGTGCGCAAGGCTCTGTGTGTGTCTGCGTGGGTAGAGGCCTTTGTGCTCAGTGCACAGGTGTATGCAGATACTGTGTGTGTGTTTGTGTTGTTTTTGGTGTGTGGCTGCACATGCACAGTGTGTGATCTCAGTGATAAGCAGAAGGAGAGGAGGCAGGGCACCAGTCAATTTATTACAGTCCCTACATTTGTTATGCCTCTTAACACACCCAGTGTGAGCTCTGGTCAGATATATTGAATATCCATATCTGTATCCTGCCACTTACACAAGACAGCCTCTCCAGAAACATAACGGATATGCAGCTGAAAAGGAAATCTATGCACACTTCAAACAATCTTAATCTCTGCTGACGTAACATCGATACATTTCAATACAGATTCATCAAATACGCATCCGGGAAAGCTGAAGGGTACCTGACAACAACAGATATCCTCCTTTTTTTGGCATTTTTATTAAGGTCAAAGCCTTAATTAAAATTCCATTGGCGTGAGGTCTCATGTCATGTTTGTAAATACTTGATAAATCTTTAATCTCATGCCTGAGATTGGGTTGATAGCGGCAGCATCAGTGTACAAGCTGAAATATAAAAATCATTAGATAAGAAGTGCATCTGAGAAAGTGAAAGAGGAGAGGGAGGATAGGGCTGGAATATTAAATCCAAATCAGAAGTGTTAAGCGGTGAACTCGTTTTTTTCCATCCTCAACCCACCAAATGCTGGAGAGAAAAGAGCCAATAATATCTGAATTATGTTATGGAGGGATACTATTCTATTGACTATGAATATAATTACATTTTATGCTTTAGAACTAATAGTGCCCTATCAAATGAAACTTATTTGACTATAAACTCCCCAATGCAAAAATGTATTACTACAAAAAGAAGCACCCTCCAATATACTGAGCTGCTGCGGAAATTGGGTTTTATAATCACATCTCTGAGGAAGCAAGTTCTTTATGTTCAGCAAATATTCTTTGAACGATTTGGGACGAGCAGAAACATAAAGTATGAATTTTATTTATGATGAGTTCTCATTGAAGGCAAACACACACACACACACTTGAGTAATGTAATTACAATGCACTTCTGACAAGTCTTTTAGATTAATTCTCATGTCTGGCCAATGATTAATTTAAACAGTCAGTGAATCTAATTTTATTCTTCCTTTCTTTTACATGAGGTAAGATCTAATTATGGCCTAATGCATAACTTATTAAAGCATCTTCTTCTGCTGTGGCAGCCTGCCAATCTCATCCTCACTCATAATTCCAGATCTCAGCTGCTGCACCCAGCTCTCATTAAACATGCAAACGCATTCTTTTGCACCTTGCTGTTCTTCTTGCAGTTTCACAAATGAAGATCGCCTAAATAACTCTCAGATCAATTATTACTTTTGCAGAAAGGAAATGGTTTATTGGATTTCATGAGGAAGGAATTCCAGCAGTTCCAAGTGACTGGAAATATTTTTGACAGGCAGTCGGCTTGGACATGAAATAACAAAGTGTTCCTGAAAAGAGATTTTCTACGAGGAACTGAACATAACTGTTATTATGGTGATGACAAACTCACAAGCTGGTCTCTTAAACCTGTCATCAGTGGGGGGTAAGAAAATGAAAAGAACTATAACAAAAAAAAAAAAAAAACCTACAAGATTTATTCTGACTTTGATGATTTGCAAAGTCCTGTAATAATACCCCAGAGGCCTGCCTGGTGTTCCACTTACTCCTTTCTACACGTGAAAACATGTCCAAATCTGTTAGTCCAACATTCATTCCTAATCATTCCACTCTGATTTTTCTTAGAAATACTGAAACTCTGCCAATTCGCACCCTGATTAAAGAATTTCCTTTAATCCAATGATCCTCATTTGTGAGATTAAAGAAATGTCTTAATCATGTGACATTATGCTGAAGTAGGGCAATTTGCCTTGAAGTTATTTTCATTTGAAGGGTTTCGTTGCAAGTGACATAACTGCTGCTATGATTCCAAAGCAAGAGAAGAAGCCATAAGTTTGTTCAAAAATCTTTAAATCATATTGCTGTAATTTTTTTGTTCAAATAGATGAAGAAATATAAAAAAAAAAGACATAGACAGTGGGGATGCATTCTGATGCATTCTCTTACCTGGTCTCCAGGGGGATGTTGCTGTTGAGCACCCAGCTGTTGTGAAGCTGTGCCTGGTCTGTGCTCGAGCTTGTGTCTGCCCCCTGGCTGCCCTGACTGGCCTGGCACCGTGTTGGCATGGTCTTCCTCTGCAGGCTGACTTGAGTGTAGGGCGCCGGACGGGCACAAGTGCAGGCGTGGGGCGGCGGGGGAGGCGGGGGTAGCGGGCGAAATGTGAACTGACCACCTGGACTGCTGGGCAGCTCTGAGCAGAGAGACAGAGAGAGGCAGCGGAGGAAGAGGAGAGAGGGACAGGGGAGAAATAAAGAAAGGTTTATTAGCAGCGCAGTACCATAAATTACAAATAAAAGTGGCATGTTAGTTGACAGTTTATTGTTATTACACTGATTGAGGGACATAAATCAGTTTGAATACTGCGCCTGTCCAGCATGTTCTCTTCCTACCTGCTTTGATACACTTCCAGCAAGCCTATAAATAGGTTCTTGGCTGCCTGCTGCAACAGTGAGCAGTCTTTAAAGAGCCAACAGCTCTGGCTTAATCTGCACCCGCCAGCCCAAACTACCCATGTGATGTTTATTATGAGATCTGTAGCTTGACGGAATGAGCTAGCCAGCTGTAACTCCCTCACACTGCTAACCTCGGGGTCTGTCTCGATCCATCATTTATCATTCTCTTTCACCGCAACCCTCCCTCTCTCCAGTTCTTCCCTCCTGCTGTTTTCTCCCCCTTCCTGGTCCGTCTGAAGCGGGCAGCTAATTACAGTTTTGCTAAATGAGATGTGCGTGCATATGTTTGCTTAATGTGTGAAAGTGTGTCTCAGCATACTACTGCAGATGAGGGTTGTTTGGCATGGATATCCACGGGCATGCACCTGTTTGTATGTGTCAGTATGTACTCATGAGTGTACATCAGGCATCCTGGGACATTATTAGTTATCAGTGTTTATGGGGACAGCCCTTGCCATATGGCTGCAGCATGGTTCTACGAACATGGCAAATCCCACGTCCCAGAAGACCAATACTGTCCAGCTGTATTGACAATAAATGTAACATTAGTCTCAAACCTCTTGTAAGAGACAAAGGGATCCAGGATCTGGTAGACTGAGAGGGTTCTCTCACAACTCTATTTGCTGCCAAAATGTCAGCAATAATTTAGTATTTGAAATGAAGCCCACCTGGGAGGATACCACAAGGCTGTCTGTTCAACTGTAAGAAATATACGGACATCACCACAGAGCAGATCCTCTGATTCCAGACAGATGAAAAACCAGGACAGAAAAAATTAAATAGTCTTGTTTCTGTTATCTACAGCTTCTATTACCACCATAAAAACCTGCGTGATGTCCTACTCTGCACTTCAGTCACCATTACATCTAAAACCGAGGCAACGTTTCCCTCAAACATCGCAGGGAAACAGTTATTAAACTTGCTATTGTCGACACTCTCATCATCACTAAATCTGTGAACATGCACTGACATTGCCATATCGCTTTGATCTCTTCACTCTAAATTCATCTCTTGTTGCCTCATGCACGGACACACAGGACAACACAGGATGTCCTGGACAACAACGTTTGGTCACAGACTCATAGCACATCAGGTTTTATGACTCTCACTTGTAAGAAATTCACATTTTGGATATATATTTATATCATGGCAGTGTTTCAGAGATGCAATGGACGGATAGGAACAGTTCTGTAAACGGTCCATAATCATTTCTCCATGATGCCATCTGTCCAGCTGATACAGCATTTTGAACACTGTTATAGTGGCAGTAATGACAATTCCCCTGCTTTTGCACGAGCATAAATCTGCACATTTGACACTCGCATTGCCCAGAATGACTGGTAAAATTCCGTCAATTCGCTTTGCGAACAAATGAAGTTATTCATCTTTCAAAACAAATTGCTTGTTACTGATCATCTAACATGGCTGAATTGACTCTGTCACATTTCCAAACCCTCTGATAAAATATTTGTCTCCGTTTCCCGCGCACTGCCACAGTGAAATTATCCCGTCTTTATTCATGACAAGCCATTACTCACACACATTTGTTTCATGGCTTCACTGAAACATACAGGGGGATTCTAACTCAACCTCCTCGCTCCATTGTTCTTTATCGCTCGAGGCCATCTGCTACAGTGCACATTACACGCTTACACTCTGCATTTGATATTTCTGGCGTGTTAAGCATGTTACTTTTGAGTAAGAACAGCTGAAAGTGATGTAACTTGCAGCATGCGGATGGTGTCATATTTATGTAGCAATGCACGGTGCCTGTAGAAACCTTAATAACTAAACTCTCCAGAGAAGATCTATCATATTGCATTGTTCTATATATGAAACACAACCTGCTTGTTCCCCCTGCACTAAATCATGAGGCGATTGCTACAGCTAATCAGACCGCACATAAACAGCCCGTATATGAGACCTGGTAAAATGACAGGGAATGTATTTGTGTCATCACCTGGAGGTGCTGTTTAGTCTCATCTAATGGATGTGGGAGATGGAAGTTATTTTAGTCTGAACCACCTCTGAGTATTAAAAATTACATGCTTAGGGAAAAGTGACAGAACATTTTTGGAGCAGCTCTGCATAGTGTGTCATTGTAATGCAGCAGAAGCTTTAAAGTGGTTCTTCAGTTTTTAGCAGTCTTTCTGATTCATTAGTAACTGGGAGTCCTTTGAGTTCAGCCAGAAATCCCTCGCTTCAAGGTTTTTCCCTTTTGGAAGTGGATGTTTTAAACATTTGTCACAAAAAGACTTTCTAAAATAAAATCACATGCAGTGCATTTCCAGAACCAGGCAATAAGATTGCAGCTTAGATCTTGCTCAAGGCCCCGAATCAGCCTCTAACTTGACTTGTACACGGCTTTGTTGACTTCAGATTTGACTTGGACTGAAAACGGTACAAGGGAGTCGGAAATTGTACAAAAAAAAAATCACAGTTACAGTTTTTGCCAAACCTCCAGTTTGATTTATTCAGAGCTGCCCAATTCTTTCAGACGTCACAATGTGCACCTGTCAGCCACAGGCATGTCCCTGGATCAAAACACATCAACTTTGTTGGAAATCGTTTTAAAACAAATGCTTGCTCTAAATGTCACAAGCACTGGAAGTCATGAAAAATGCAGAGCCTTTAGTAAAAACAGATTTATTACTCTTTAAAAGAGTTCATTAAAAGCAAACAAATCCTGCATTCTAAATCTTGGAATTTGAGGCGCTATCTTGTTTGGCACATGGGAATAAATAACTTAATCTGAGGTTGTGTTTTGATTCTTGCAGTGATTTGCTAATGGAGTCAGATCAGTCTCAAAATCCACAAATGCACACAGAAGGATTCACTAATGTATTGCTGACTCACACAATATATATATATATATATATATATATATATATATATATATATATATATATATATATATATATATATATATATATATATATATATCGTTCTACACAAATGTAAAAAAAAAAAACACAAATAAAAAAAATCAAAATTCACAAACGTATTTCTGATTCACACACAAATTATTAATTTTTTTATTTATATTCAATTGAAATTCACAAATATACGGCACATTTACGAGCTGCTTTTCATTTGTGAACCTCGCTGCATTATTGTGTGGATTTTTGAGACTCCCCTGACGCACTTAGATTCACAAATACATTTTTTTTCAACAGGGAAATGTCTGTAGCCAATCAGATGTCTCTTCCCAGTTCAGCCAATCGTAGTAGCGTAGTGTCGCGAGTGTGTTTTAATGTGATCGTTTTAGCGTTCAGTTGCGCGTACAGAAGAACTAACAGCATGGATATCACTGGGAAACCACAACTAAAATCTGATCAGAAGCTGTAAATATGTTTAAACACATTTCAAAGTGTTCTGTTGGAGATTAGTCAATAACTTCACTTGAATGCTGTACAAAACAACAGAAATTCATTTGTGAATCCTTCTGTGTGCATTTGTGAATTTTGAGTCTAATCTGACTCCGTAATGCTTAAGTTTGGTTTATCATGTATAGTCTTTTGATATAGCACATTCGAAATAGTTTGAGTGTTTCTCCAGTCCCGTGTTTGTTAATATTTAACGTGAACATTGAGTAAGAGGTTTGATTTCATAATTACTCCAAGGGTGATGTCAACTGTCCTCTGGTTCATTGTACTCCTGATTTTGTTCTCTCATGAAGAAGTTAAAGATGTAAAGAAGAAACCCAAGAAACTGTGACACTTGGCCTGAATCTGAAAAATCTGGATACAACACTTTCCATAATGCCACTGAAAACTCTTCTCTCATAAGACACCCTCTACCTGTTATTAAAGCCATGTCTTTCAAACACACTGTGCTAGTTTCCAATAAGGCTAAAGACCAAAAGTCTATTATGGAGCTGTTTAGAAAGGCAGGGTGATTTTATTTATTGTCAGTGCTTTATTGTATTTAAAGAGATTTATCTGTTTACAAAAGTCTTGCAGCCAACTCTTGTCAAGCTTAGTGCACGACTGACATTTGGTTTCTGCAACACAGGGAATAGTTGTGCTTTCATTAGACCTAGAATTGAGCAAAACCTAAATAACACAATAAAAATGGTAATGGAAACACCAAAATTACCAAAAACCTCTAAAATTGGAAACACCTTTTTTGTAAAAAAGAACCTCACTGGATGCACCCCCCTCACGTCCTCGGCCACAATCCGCTTCCAGAAGTCCCTGGTATGTGAATTCTGCTGTTCATATTACAACGGCTCTGCTGTTAGTTGTGTGTTCAGCGCAGATGTTGGTGTTTTTGACAGTCAGTGAAGTCATCAGGAAGGCTGAGAGCTGGTCAGAGTGCCGCAGGAGGGAGGGGCGCAGGTGTGTGTGTAAGTGAGAGAGCAAGCTAGCTGGAGATGATGATTTTAAATTCATTTTTTGTTCGTACCTGTTGTGAGTTGGTGTGGTCACGGCCGACAGTGACCAGCGAATAAAAACACAAGTTTTCATGAATTGGCATTGTTGCCTCTGCAGCGTCCACAATTACATTACAATATTCTGACGCCCTCTGCCTTCATCTGTTGACAACATCAGCCACAACAGTAACGCCCATCAAAATGACAGCTCTGGTTCTTAAAATGTCAGTGGATATCCATGGTTACAGCTGGTCACAGTCCTCCTTCCTTCTTCTGCAAATTGAATCTCAGGGGACGATATTTTAGTTGTACATCACTTGTACACAGTTCGAGTCATAATGATGAAAATGTATGAAAAAGTGTAACGAAAACACGGCAAGTGACCCCTAGTGCTGAAGTGTGAAGCCAGAGCAAAAAACTGCAGTTCCTTGAGTGTCCACTTGAGGCTGTCTACAGAGCCAAGGGCACTCTGTTGGCACCAATACTGAAATGAGCACCAGAGAATTAAAATGTTTAAGTCCTAGTAAAAATAAAAGTAAAAAGGTGTTCTCATCTCCATATCTCATCTCTTTTTTTGACAATACAGGGGGGGTTAACTTATCCAGTTTAATTGTATTAGTTATGCAAAATAAGGTACGACTGTGGGTGTGGTTAGTTTAGCTGACAGGCATGGCCATTTAATTATATTTCAGGATGCAAAATGTAAGCCTCAACTCCAACTCTCTGCCTAAAATAGCCTGCCGTTTGTTGTCATCTTTCAGCTTCGTCACAGAATCCTACGGGTGACATCTTTCAAATTAAATATAGGAAATAAAAAAAGGGGGGAGTGGTTGTTGAGTGGGGAATACTTTTGAACATCAATGGCTTTCAGTTGTTTTCAAAATCAAAATTAAATGTAATTTACTTCCAGCTCTCGAGTCATGAATGATCCAAACTTTTGAGAAGACCACAGCTTCCAAAACTCTGGGCACACAGTAACCGCAGCTTCACCCGCTGCGTTTGTGTTTACTGGTGAGTGAAATGCAGGCAAGAGTGTAAGTGGACAGGAGGAGGAGGAGGAGGAGAAAGGAGGGGATAGAGGGCCAGGGGAGAATGTAATCTTGGTGAGTAGGGTGACACAGGGGCCCGGGCTGCCAGATGGTTCTTTAAAGGGCTTAGCTAAGGCAGCTTTGGGTCTCCGCACACAAAAGATCCACAAACTGACTCAATTCCTCTGTTCTCACACAAATGCGCAAATGGCAGAGAAACAGTTACTAAGTCGTTCTTCTCGTCTTTTCTCTCGCACAAAATCAAATGAAACACGCGAGCTGTGATGATGTGCTATACTGTAGATATAAGCTAAATAGATCTGGCAGTGTACGGCGGTGGCCCTGCTGTATTATGTGGGCTGGCCAGGAGTACAAAAACATCAAATCAAGCCTGTTGGGAGCAGATAGAAGTCATGGGTGGGACTATTACAGCTCTAGATGACAGTCGTGACAGTCTACTACATCCTCCTCCCTGGGGTTCCTCTACGACTTAGCCCTCCAGACACTTTGGAAAGTCGCTTATGAGATATTTTCCAGGATTCATCAGCTTTTGGTTACATAAGCAAGATATGAGGAAAAGCCTTTTAAAGCCAGCAGAGATCTGGGGGGATTTTCTGTGAAACGTAACAGGTAACAGGTATTTGGGCTAGGTATTAAAAATGCATTACTGTAGGTGAGATAGACCTGAAAATGCAAACACATTACGTATTTATGACAATTTGGGCCTTTTAAGCCCAGTCATAGACCTGTAATGAGGGAGGAGCGTAACAGCAAATGACTCAGGCATAAACACAAGCATGCACAGTTAAGGTGATGATAGTGTGTTTTTCTTTGTTGTGGATATTACCATCCATGTTGAACAGTCTTTGAATAAAGTCTGAATCATGAGCGCTTAATAATTTTCAATGAAACACTGTTTATAATCGCTGTAGTGTGCGCGGCAGATGTTAGGATCTACCTGTGCATGCTGTTTCTGTGATTGAGCAGAGCAAGAATCAAAAGCAAGAGATGTTGTGGAAAGAGAAAAAAACAGGACTGTTTCTAGTTCCTGTTAACTTGAGGGAGAAGTGGAGAAGTAATGTACGGGGAGAGGGGTGAGAAAAGGGTGAAGTTATGCTGCAGGGAGGGTAGTTAAAATAATTAGACGAAATAGAGAAAATGTGATTTTTTCCATCTTCTGGTTATTTTTCATTTCAAAAAATGTATGAGAAATGTCATGGAGACATCAGTATAAAAGCTCTGTGTGTGTGTATGCATGTGTTTTTTATTTGTGTGTATGTGTGTTTGTTGCTTGTAGTATGTGAAAGATTACAGTCCAGCCTCTGTCCTGCAACTTTAATCATCTTATCAGCTTCAGTCTCCTGTTCATTCATTCACTTGCTTTAATAACTGTGCAGTAAGGTGTCTCCTCATAAAGATAAGAGAGTGGCTGCATGTATATTTATCATTTCCAACTGTTTGTCGTAAACAGCATGCTGTTTGAGATATCAGTATTGCCTTTTTTTTCCCCCCACATCAACCAGCAGGGTCTGATAAAAGTATTAACATCGCTGCAGTGGGCTTTGCTTTTATGAAATGAACCAGAAGATTCATCTCCACATGCCAATAATTTCTATACGGTCCCTAAGTGGCAGTCGCTGCAAACAAAAAATGTGCAGCTTCTTTAATGAGAAGAGACCAGGTTTTTGTGTTGCACACTACAAAAACTGGAGGCACAATAACACCAAAGTCTAATATTTAACCAGGTTCTGTCCTCTTCTTCAATCTCTGTGTTTGCTCCCACTTCCTCCCTCTCTCCTTCCTTTCCTGCATTATTGTGCCCATGCAGCGCTCCAGTGCCGAGTTAATTTCACTTATTACAGGGAAGGCGTATAAAATCCATAGAGCCTGACCCCAGCTATATCAGACCCGCCTGTCGAACAGAGGAAAGCGATCGTTTTAGAGAACATTTAACACTATTGTTGGGCCTATTCCAGAAAAAAAAAAAGAAACACATCATCCACCCCACTCTAAAAATAAAAGCTTCATAATTTCCCCTAGGATAGCTTTTCATCTATCTCACTTCTTAATTGACTTGCATTAAATTGCCACAAAGTTTATTCCACTGCTGCGCTTCGATGAAATAAATAATTAACCCCATAAAGAGGTCTGACAAGTGAAATTAGAACTCCCTGCTTCTTTTTTTTCATGGTAATAAGATGAGACCCTGGCCTGGCTGACCACCTGACTCTTCCCAACAATTTGTCTTTGTCTCAACGTCTCTCCTGACGAGAGATAACACATTATCTCATTAAAAAAACTTCCAATGTGACTCTTTTCATTGGTTGGCTGCAGATGAAGTCGGTGTGAAGAATGGTTTTATCGATAATAACGATAGCGAGTGTATGATAAGAGGGGCTCATATCCCTAATGATCACGGCAGCCGCGATGACGGTGATGAAGATGATGTTACTGATAATAGCTGCGTTGGTGGTGATGAAAATAAGGAAGATAACGGTGACAGCATTGGTAATAACAGTAATAACAAAGATGGTGAAAACAGCAGTGATAGGGACTGAAACACTGATAATTACGCTGATGACAGCGGACTCTGAGACTGCAATTAGAATAAAAACAGCCATTGATTCATCTGTGCAGACAGAGGATAAACGGTGGGATCTCCATTTAACAAAGTGACACAATCATGTTGTCCAATTAAAGCAAGAAAATACAAATGAAGAAGCAGAGTGCTCTAAGAGCTTTCCCCCGTCTCATACGGAAGCCAGTCGATTTTCATACACAGGCTGATAATTAGCAGCCATGCATCATCCGGCTTTTTCATACCAGAGGACTCATTCACTGTGCATGCAGCTGTGAGTGTGTGTGTGTGTGTGTGTGTCTGTTGGTTGGTGTGTGTATGCATTTACATGAAGGTGTATATTTGTGTGCATACTTGTGTAATTGCTTGTTTGTACCCTATCTTCAAAAACAACTCCGGAGCAGCTCCACAATCATGTTTAGGCTCCAGGTGATTCTGAAAGTTGCATTCCCCCGGAGACGACGTGAAACCTCCCGAGTGTAGCGCATGTGCTCTACAGCGAGAGGCTTACCATCACTCAAGCACTTCACTGCAGGGGCCTGTGCTCAAATTATATTTTCAGAAGAGCAACCTCCTCTAACCTGAGCTATTTAAATGATCTGTTCAAAACTTGCTATTAATCAGCTAATGTTTTGCACTACCAGACCAAACTTTATTTTTTTTTCTTTTTGATCTTAATGAAAGTTGGCTCTGCTGCGGAGGCCGGCGCAACTTTTTCTGGATGTAACCTGTAGTGGGATAGCAGCTAGCTGAGCTCAGCTCATCTCTCCTGAGAGCACAGCAGTGTCCTGATCCTCCATGACCTTGTCTCTGCTACAGAGCAACCGGTCATTGCCACCTGCCATGGAGCTGTGCAGGTGTTTGTGTGTACGTAAGTGTGTGCAACGGTGCATGTCATAAGCCCATGAGTGTGCATACGTGCATGCATAAGTATGCACACGAGTATCTGAAGGAGCTTCTGAGCATGCTCAGTATCGGAGGGATGTCATGTGAATTATAGCCTTGGTAAAAAAAATTTGCATCGGCAGGAAGAGGATGTGACAAGGTGTTTGAGACTTCAGGAGGTGAAACGACACAATGGCCATTACAGTGATTAGTGTACGCATTCATCTTTTACAAGCCTCGTGATTCTTCTACTCTTACCCTCTCACTCTCTCTCTCTCTCTCTCTCTGTCTCTCTCAGTCATGTGAATGAACACACATACTCTGCATTTCTCTCCATCCCAAAACAATCACAACAAGCATACGCAGAGCATGAGGGAGATTTGGTTGCACACACATGCATACACTTTATTTCCTGCAACGCCAACACTTCGAACAGGAGAAAGTGCCTGAGTGTGACAGCAAACAAACCAACATGGAGACTCCTGGCAAGCTAAAGAGAGTTTAGTATCAAAGCTACAAGAATGCACCAGCAGCAGCCCATTTTTTTCCCTGGCTGAGAGAGGCAGAGAGTATGCGCAGTGTTGTAGCAGACCTGAGCTGCTGGTAATTAGAATGGGCTCTGAGGAGAGACAGGCAGTGGAATGAATGCAAATGAATTCACTGGCTCGGGCGCTGGGCTCCACAACCTCACTTTTTATATAGCATGCCTTACAGACATGAAGCAATGGGCACAAACAGAGCCCAACTACACAGCAAACACTGAGTGACATGACAGTGGACACACATGCCAACCCGTCCACACAGGACACACACATGTGCGAAAAAGTGTGCAAATAAAAGTGTGGATCCGGAGGCCTTCCACAAATACAAATCCCACAGTGCACATGCAAGCATGAAGAAAGACACAAACACCATCACAGCACAAACACACACGTACACACACATACACACACATTATCATAATCCCTGCAAAAGCCACTGTGTTCCTTGTGAAAGAGAAAGGGGATGAAAACGCTTGTTCCAAGCGAACATCCACAGCACGTCCCATAGCGGTATAAACAAACCCTTCTTAATTGGTGTCGATTTGGAATGAAGTGATGATTCATCATGCAGAACTCCCCAGAAGAGTATTGGAAACCCAATCATTTCTAATCCATATGACCTTGACAGAGGGCCAGAGTCAGACTCCAACTCCTCTCACATGCATTGTCGGACAGACAATGTCGAGGCATTGTAACTGACTTTACAGCTCGCTGTAACTGTAATCCACCAAAGTCAGATCACTTCACTGATTACTCCATCTCAGCCAGCGGCAAATCTTTATGAAGCACTCAATTCTCCACAGCAGTCATAAATCAGGGTACTATAAGCTTTCCGTCTCCATGATGGCACACCAGAGACACTATTTCCATACCACGCTGCTCCAGTCAATAACTCCTGTTCCCATTCCATCTACCAGGCCTGCTTCTGACTTAAAGAAGTCCACTGGTACCATGTCGGCCCACCTCCACAACCTCTCCTGGGTGTTCATGTGAAACTTTGATCAGTAGGAATGTGGCTCTTCTCAAGGAGAAGCGGGTCGTCTGTGAAGGGGTCTTGCTCTTTACTAGCTGGTGCTGTAAATGAGTCTAATTAACACGTCTCCCATCCTATCTTAACCAGGCATCTGGGGCCAACTAGACTCTTATTATAGAGTAGATTATGCATGTAATGTCCCCACTGAGATTACAGTATGGAAAGTGGTGCATTCAGAAATACGAATATGCACACGACTGTGAATATTGGAAGAAAAGGGGAGAAGCAAGATAGATGAGGTGCTGTTTGGTATTCCAACCAGAACACATCATAGATGGTTGAGCGAGATAAAGACACAAAGCCCGTGCAGAAGAGAGAGAGCAAATAAGAAGATATAGATGTGTCTTCAGCACCACCTGCAGACTCGACCAGCGGCCATCTCGCGGTCAATGAGGTGAGTGCAGCCACCGCCCCGGGTCAGCATTAACACACACCAATGACAAGTCGGCACTTGCCCTCTGGTGCAACAACACATTGCCGTTCCACTCCACCGAACACACCTATCACACCGATCACAGCGTACACACGTGCTTACGCTTTCCCTCTTTTTCCAGCACTCTCCGTCTGTCTCTCTTTCTCTCTCTCCCTCTTTAAAACACACACACACACACACACACCAGGAGAGGCTTAACAAATGTGGGAACAGATGCCCCACATCAGACTGCAGTTGCCCTCTACTCCCTGCGTGCCTCTGGAGAGTTAGAGGAATACGGTTAGTGAAGATAAGACACCGTGGACCTCTGCTGTCTTAATACACGCCTACATTAGACACACACACAGCCACACACATACAGATTTTTCACTCGTTTGTAAATGTACACATTAGAACAAAGAATACTGACGCAAATCTAACAACGGCTGGGTCTGTTTTATACAGACCTTTTGTGCTCAGCCCTCCTTCCAATCACCTCACCATCTTTCTGCAAAAAATCACTTCGAACTCCACTTTCTTTCAGCGATGTGATCAGTCTTCATCAAGACTGCTGTTTTTCTTCTTGCTTTTTGAATTCAAGTACTCTTCTTAAGTGAAAAACAAGACTTTCTGTGACCTTCTCCACACAGAGAACCTTTTCTTTTTTTCCAACGATTCAAAGGCATTTTTGAGTTCACGTGAACTTTTCTACACAGACATTTCGAGACAGAATAGGAGACGCCGAATTACACTTCACAGCAGTAACAATTTATTTTGAATGTAGCCTACATTCAAGATTTTTTGACATTTACATTGAGGGGAGGAAAATCCCCATCCTTTTTTTTCTCCATTCGTGGGAAAAATAATTAAAATTGATGTTTCTTGTCTTTTAGAAGCAGGAATATGAGAAGCCTTAAGGATATTTTATCACATACAAGTTGTCAACTCTTTTGTATTTCCAGATCAGTTTCATGCATTCAGATCAATATTTTATTCAACACTGTTCTCACAGCTTTTGTTTTTGCACTCAGCGAGGGCATTTTTGGGTTAACTAGTTCACTTCTGAAGCAGCATTAGCTACTAAAACTACCCATGTACTCCTCGGGTAGGCTGCAGTTGTGGTGCCATGTTTTAGGATTTTACAGACTGCAAATAAATATTTCAGGCAGCTCTAGACTCAGCTGAGTGTGACATTTTTTAATTTTTGATAGTCGGGGAAACAAAGGGCTGGCACAAAGGAGGTACGAGGTTTGAGAATGAAAGCTGTGACATAATAAGAGAGACAAGCCAAAGAACTGAAATGTATCACAGGCCTTTAAAGTTAGGGAAGCAACGATCCAACTTTTCTGGTCCCGATACCGATACCTGGGCTTTGGGTGTCAAACGATACCAAAAGTAATCCGATACCAGTGTTAAAATAATAACCTGCATTCCGTACTGTGGGATAAGAGTGGTGATGTTTTGGGCAAAAGGCAAAAAATAAGAACATGTGGAATCACTGAAGTTGATATTTATTTAAACTACAAAGTGTTTTAATGTTAACCAGCAGTTTGATGAAAATAACGATTTATAGCTTACAGAAATTATTATTCAATTGTAAATTCCTATTCCCTGTAGACTGATAATGTAGCAGGAGGTAACATTTCAGTTCTAAACTGTATTACACAAGTGTTGGTAAGCTGTAAACAAAGTGACAATTTTGTGATAAAGTAACGCAAACCATAACTGTAACCATGGTGTGGCAAAAAAAAAACTTCTAGCACAAAATATGAGAGGGCTAGTAAAAAAAAAAATAAATAGAAACTTAAAAAATAAAAAATAAAAAATAAAAAAAAAACGATTGAGCTGGTTGCCTGGATTGGCACCACAAATCGTCCCTTTCAATACCCGATTACAGGATCGGATCGGTGCATCCTTCTTTAAAGTCTGGTTTTGATATCTGTTTTGTTTTCTTTCATGTGGAGCTATGTTTATGCATGGATGTACAGTCGCTGTATCTCCTTTTAGGATGGTGGTAAATGTGGATTTGCAAGCGTTTGGAGCATTTTTTTTTTTTGCTTAAATCCAGGGTCATAGCATGCAAGCACACTTTGATACAAAAGGATACACAAGCCTCTGAAAAGTCTGTGACATTTAAGGAGTACTATATATAGTGAGCAGTCAATTGAAAAACACCGGCTGGCTGCAGGGTCAGCCAGGAGATCAGATTAAATAAACATCATTGAGAAAGACACTCACGCATCACACACAAGCAAAAATAAAAAAAACAAAAACAAAACTAAACTAAAAAAATCAAGGAGAGAACACAGAAGCACACGAGGTTGACGTTTTGGCCACAAATTAAGCGCCAGCTTTTCATCCAATCGTCAGTGGATCAGACATGTAATCACTTAGCTCTCAGTCGGCAGACACATGGCAGACGAGGGACCCGGGCTGAGGATATGGAGATGGATCAAGGGTTTAGGGTTGACACTTTCTGTGTTTGACTGACCGACATCAATCCACAAGCCCTTATGGTGTGTCCTCTGTGCCTGACATGGCCTGGATATTCCCCTGGTTCTCTGAATTACATGATTAAAGATCTACCAGCATAGAAGAACAGAACCCAAGGGCTGACAGGCTGGAAGCTGCCCTGCTGAACATTGATCCTGTGACTCCAGAAAATACTACAACTGACTGTAGGGTGCACAAAACACCTAGCTCTGCAAACCTGTCAAAAATATGCAGACGTGTCTCGGTGAAGTATGCAAATGCAAGTCGAAACCCTGCATAGCAATCTCAAAATTAGAAGATAGGTCAATACGTTATTACAGAGAGAGAGAGAGAGAGAGAGAGAGAGAGCTAAGTGTGCACTTAAACATAGAAAGGTAGAAGGATGTTTTCATAGCCATTAGCTAACAACAGTGTATGACTATTCAGAAGCCATTTACAAAACACACAGTTCCAGACATTTATAGCTATTAGCAGCCATTAACATTTGTGTATAATCATGTGGAATAATGAGAGAGGGAGCCTCATCTGCAGAAGCAACAGTAACCATAGAGAAAATTAAAATCCATCTAGAAGATGATGACAACTCTGCCGCAGTGGAGCTCCGGGCGCGTTGCAGGTGCACACAACGCACATTTAAATGCCAGAGGATCTCAGTAGTATATACACAAACACACATTTTCACCACCAGAAGGAGACACGTGCAGAAAAACGTAGGGGAAAAAAAAGGGTTCACAGCAGGGAGAGCCATAAAAAAAAAAACCTTTGTGTGTGCACCAACCCTCCATTTTCATACTTAAACACCAACAGGGAAACCGTGACACCACTGCTCTTTCCACTCATCACTCCATTTTTTTTTCTATCTACAACTGTGACTATAAAAGGGCCACTAACCTCTGACACAGTAACATAAAAAGAGACACAACAACCAGAAAAGACTGTCAATGACCCCCCCTCTAAAAGGGTCAGCTGTCCAAGGCTATAAAATCTTAAAAAGCATAAGATAATATTCTTCCTGGGCTATCAGTGTGGAGACAGCTATGAATGGCGAGGGAGGGGGAGCTGAGACAGGACCCCGGCCTTAATGTAGTTTGTAATTGTAAGTGTTGGTCTTTAATAAAAGCCCAGAGTATTTGGTCAGGCTAATAGACTGGGCTCTCTAAATCCTGCCTGGCATGCATTATTCAACAGCCATTAGCTATCGCCTCATCGGGGAGGCTTTATGAGTCCCATCATCGGCTGGGACCCAGGCTATGCACACCAGAGGTGTGTGTGTGTGTGTGTGTGTGGGAAGGGAGAAGGGAGGAGATGCAAATACAGGTATGAGATGGAAAAAAGAGTGAGCGGTGGGTGGGTGGGTGGGAGGTGGGGGGTAAAGAGGATTCAGACTCAGAGAAGACGAATCAAAGAGGCAAGCTGACGAAAGATGAGCCGCGGCATAGGTGAAGGCCTGTGATATGAAAATGACTACAACAGAGATGAAGAAATGTCTGGATGAAAGCCAGGGGTCATGTGATGGAAGGATGAAAATGTGGAGGTGTTGACTTAAGGCAATAGGAGAAGTAACCGATGGAAGGTGGTGGCCTTGGTACCAGATGTATGGGTGGGGATGGCGAGCGTGGGGTCAGAGGGAGGCCGGAGAGAGCAACAGAGAATGAAAGAGAGATGCCAGGCTGAAGTGGCATTTTCCATTGGCCTGGAACACAAATGTCAGACGCTTCCTCCCTCTCCCCTCTCAACCTTTTCTTCTTTCAATTCCCCTCACCTCCCTCTCAACGTCCCCCAGCTCCTTTCACTCCACCTCCTGCTGCCCTTCTCAATCTGCCCACCTCTCCCTCGCCTTTCTCCTTCTCCCCAGAGTAGTGCCAGTGGTAATTTTGCTTTCAGAGACGGGAGAAGGCCATGAAACACATGGAGATGCAGGCTGCTCAGTTACCATGGTATTGCTGGCCAACAGGAATGGCGCCAGGACCGATGCGTTTGTGTGTTTGTGAGCGCATGGGTGTGTACGGGTGTGGGTGTGAGCGTGCGCTCCTGAGTGCATCTACACGTCTTGGTAATGGGTGTTTAGCAGGCCTGCCAGACTTGTCCCAGCCACTGCTCTCCCAGACTACCAGATTCTCCTGACCCTCTGCGGCAGCCCAAGGACACACTCCTGTCTCTCTAATTAAAACACAACCCTGACACACACACACACCCACACACTCACACACCACACACACCCTGCAGGTCTGCAGCTTAAAATAACCTTAAAAGGAACAAGCAGAGCCATCATCCCCTGCACTCAACACCTCTTCAAAATCCACTCAGGGTTTTCTCACCAGGCAGCTCCCAGGCAGACTCTGCCTCAATCTGCAGAAGATTTTGCAACACACAAACTGCAACTTCAAATGCAGTACTTGTCTGTAGGAGAGAAAGTCAGAGGAGCAGCGTTTATTAGTGCATTTCTTTCCCACTACAATAGAGCAGCTGCAGCATCGCTCTGCTTCAAAATGTTTGTCTGAAAAACTGTTTGCAACCATTACAAAACACGGAGAGTTGAGCGAAAAAGCTGTCAGCGAGGCTGAGGATGAGAAAGTTATTTCTAAAGTGTCAAATGTATTTAATCGTACCGCACACAGAAAGAAGTCCCACTATTTGAGGGTGTTAGCGTCACATTATGCCATCTTCAAATCATTTGCATACGTATCATTAGGCACAGCCCACACATGTGAGACCACTCTCTATTTGTTGGAAGCACATCATCATTAATGTTGTGTTTTGTCATTCTGCGAACACACGGTGTGTTTCTTGTTTAACGAACAAAGATGGCGCTCAGCTGTGCGTGCTCACTGTGTTATGTGAACGCCTCAAATGAGAAAACTAAGACGTGTGGACATCACACGAGGCAATCTATACTGAGACAGCCTCTCCTCTTCATCTTCACCAGACAATTTAGCATGTTTACTTCCTCGTTAAGCGCATGAGAGGTCCTGATGGGAGGAATCCCAGGGAGGCGATGGCGTCCTGTCACTGTGGGTTACCACTGCAGCATGATTTAATGGAACTGTCTGTCAGAGTGCTGAACAACAGCCTGTCAACCCAGAGGAAGAGGTGACACACGCATACATACGCGAGCACATGTATAAAGTCAAAAAACACAACAGAAATGGACTATCAACAACTCTCTCTCCTTCCTCTCTGCTCTCTCTGTCTGCTCCTCCTTCCTTCACACACACAAAAACAAACAGAGGCATACAAAATCATAACGCAAAAGCTCAAATGTCCAGAAAGGCTCTGGCAAGAGCTAAGACAGGCGGAGACAAACACAGAAGCTTTCCGAGCGCAGTCGGAAAAATCATCGGTTTGAAAAACACACATCACCAGCAGCCCCCCTACCAAGAGAGGAGATGAGTGCCAGAAATACGCTCGCTGCATCAAGAAGCACAGGTGTTATCAGAGCGGTTAGAGGGAGATCCCGCCAGTGTACGACAGTCATCTCTACAGAAGTAGCGGTGTGGAAATCAACCCAAACAAATGTAATGACTGGTTCACAAAGTATTTAGCAGATTAGGCAGAAAACTGCATGCGTGATGACGGCCTGAATCCAAAGCTCATTACATGTGGCACTGAATTAGAAGCTCACAGAAGCCAGCATACAGCCCTGTACCCATCGTGAAGGCTGATTTCTATCCCCTGCTACCCTGTGAATGAACTAGAGAGCAATCACATCATCCAGGCTCCAGGCACTAGCTATAAACCCTTTTCTTATTGTATATTTCCACCATCATCCCCGACCGGCAGGACAGAGAGCTCTGATTAGCATCAAAGCCTTTGATTGCCCCACTCAACAATCAGAGCTGCTCTCCTGTTTGATGCTCACTGTGATGCATAACGGTGGCTATGTGTGTATCTGTGTGTGTGAGACGAAAGAGAGGAGAGGCTATGAAAAATCATACTAGGTGTGTCTAAATTACTCCTGTATATGCAAGGACACACATGCATTTACTGGTGTAGGCCATCGCATGCACCTGCAGCCTTAATGCCTCAAAAATGAACCCAAATTGTCCTTTAATATGCCCGCCTCTGAAGCCCACCTTTTGATGTTGCACAGCGAGGCTCCATTCTCTGGTCTGGACAATTCACTCTGACTCTGAAAATAGGCTGCTTCTTTAAAGATACCTCTCTCTGTAGCTAAATATGATTAGCTGCAGAGGACATTGTAGCTCTCTCCACAGCTAATACATTTAGTATGGATTGTCTGAGGGCTAAGGATACAGCTAGCAGTGAGATCAATATTCTAAGTCAGAGTCTGTCTGGAGAAGAGGAACCATGCTGAGAGATGGTTAACTGTTCTAAGGCAGCAAATGCTGTCTGGAAGCACTGAATGCCAGGAATCCCACAATATTGAACACTTCTTCAAAAGGTAATGCTTAATGCTCAAGCTGGGCGATGGGCTGTGTGGAGTGTCTGCATCAGCCGCGGAGCTTGTTGAAGATTTGTTGTGGATATCTCTAAGGAGGGGAGATTATATAGGGCAAATCTGGATGATTCCTTATAGTCTATAGTGCACCACTTAAGACTGAAGCCCCATAGGGCCTTGGCTCCATAGGGCTGGTGTCAAAGTGGTGCTTTAAATAGAGAAAAGGGTCTCTTCAGAGATAGATGGGGAAAAGGACCCAGATTTAAGTGGCTTCATTTGCATGCGTGAATCCCTCACTTAAGCCCATTTGAATCGCACGCAGGGACAACCACACACAAACGGACATGCGCGAACCCTCACACAGCGTAACCCAAGCACACAAATACACACACTTAGCACTGACACATTCTTTCCCTTTTTTTTTCTCCTAGAGTCAGAGGACATTAGCACTGCATCTATTTCTGGAGGCACATTAAGGCCGTTAAACATTTAAGATCCACGCAGAGTGATTCCAACTGTCAGAATGACCTGTTCTCTCCCCATTTCGCCTGCTCATGTAAAAAAGCTGACACGAAGCTTGTGACAGAAACATGTATTTGGTCCCGCTCCGGATTCGGCTGAGTGGGCTGGCATGCAGGCTGGATTGGTGGGATGGGGGGGGTTGAGAAGAGTTAGGAGGGGCAGGGAGGGGGTGCAGTCGTTCGCTCGCCAAATGGGTCCATTTTCCTGAAATGTGAAGCCTGCACTTTCCTGACACGCTATAATAAATCTATCAATTGTGTGTGGTTGAGGGCGTGTTATGTGTCTGTGCACCATGCATGAAGAGGAAATTGGTGGCATCTAAACAGGAAATATCCCCTTCCCTTACCCTCTATAGATGTGACAGTCACAGTAACAGCTAACGGCCTGGCTCACCATAACACATAGTGGCATATGCTTCATAATGGAAATGCATTGTACCAGTAAGTTACAAATATACACTCACAGTGACACACATGTATGCATTGCACACCCACATATACACACACACAGAAGCTAATGTGGGATGAGTAGACAACCTTGTCTGCCTTCCATCTCAAATCTATACATAAATTTATCATTTGCAGTCCAGGGAGGACTAAATCCATGAAAGCAGCGATGCTAGGCTTCTTTAATGTGAAATGACAGGCTTCTGGGCAGCTCTCAGAAGCCTGAATAGTCTCTATTTCCAGAGAGGGAGAGTAAAATACTAGCAGACTGTTGGCTTTGCAATATATCGTTTATTATTGCACACAACCTTGAACAGCCCTTTATCCTGTGTTTCAGCCATATCCCATCCACTCACACATGCAGAACATGCTTTGGCAGAGGCTTTACGTCCTTGGGATGCATTTGTTGCCTTAATGTACTCGTACATAAATGCTTCCTTCTGTTATTATGTTTGTGTATTGTGACCTCGTGGCCTTGACGGGCTAAATTTTTTATGATAAATGTTGGCTCGGGTCTTTCTTTCAAGTGAAACATACATACCACTCAACACAGGGAAAACATGGTAATATGATGTATTTAAACTAGAAGATGAAGACAAGTTATATGTTGGCTGTGGCTTGTTAAGCTGGTACAGAACCACTCCACTGGAGCAATGAGTTACCAGCAGAGGCAGGAGGGTGGAAGGCTGGTTGTGCTAGCACTGCTAAAATTAGCCACACTAGGCAGACGGTTTATCTTTATCAAACCACAGACTGTCGTCTAATTGTTTGCAGGGTTACATAATGTATAATTTGAGTTCTCAATCAGTCACTTCAAAACATCCCTGTCGTTAGGTTTGGGTTTTTTGTGTGTGTTTGTTCTGATTTTGACTTCCTGTTTTAAGTTTAGGTTTTTTCCTTGTATTCATATCTTGTTTCCTTTATTAGTTATGAGCAGCTGTTTGTTTTACTTTAGTGATTTTTGGCATAGGGAGGCAATTCTATTTTGGTGATAGACACACCTCATTTTGTGTTTTCCACATAATGATCTCACTGTGTACAGAGCGACTTACATATTGGGGCCAATACCAAAAAATACAAAAAGAAAACACAACCCTTTTCAATATGGCATCAATTTCAACATGCTGGGGGTATAAGAAGCTGGTATTGTCCGTAAGTCATTCCCAGTTCATCATTCAAGCAGCCATGAACACATGACGTCACTTAACGGATGAGCAGCGCCACCTGGCCATAGCGCGCCTTCAGGTCAGTAACAGGCAGTCAGATGTTGCTCATAAACTTGGTGTTTCTCCAAGTGTCATCAGCAGACTTGTAGTAAGACAGAATTACTGGCAGCGTTGGTGACAGACCCAGGAGTGGAGCCCCATGAGTGATGGACCGCAGTGATAACCAGTGCCTAAGGACCTATACACTCAGACACCGTTATGCAACTGCCACACAGCTGCAGGCCTGTTTACGAGAAGTGAGGGGTACCAGGCTTTCCAGACAAACCATTCGCAACCAACTCCACCGCTTTGGCTTAAAGCCAGACGACCGTTGCAGGTGATTGCACGTTCTTACCTCAGAGACATCAGAGAACACATCATCATCCCCCAATTCCACCAGCACACCCCCAACTTTCTGTTCATGGATGATAATGCTCCATCACATGCTGCCAGAATCGTCACAGCTGGACTCCAGGAAGTGGGAGTGCCTCATATGGTATGACCAGCAATGTCCCCTGACCTGAACCCCATAGAGCACATCTGGGACCAGCTGAAGCAGAGACTGGATGCTCATGACCCCCCCACCCCCCACGTGGCCTGGCAGAACTGAGTGTAGCACTTGTGGAGCAGGGGAACGCATTGCCTGAGAACAACATAATGAGGCCAGTGAGGAGCATGAGACGTCGCTGTCAAGCTGTCATTGCAGCGAATGATGGAAACTCCCACTGCTGACTTTGTCAATTTTGGTTATTTGGAGCTATCTTTGTTATAAAGTGTTGGGGTAAGAAAATATTGAACTAATGAAAATGGTGTTTCTTCTCATTCATTCATTCATTCATCTTCTATACCGCTTCTCCTGTTCAGGGTCACGGGTGTCTGGAGCCTATCCAAGCTGGCTTAGGGTGAGAGGTGGGGTACACCCATGACTGGTCTCCAGTCAATAGCAGGGCTGACATATAGAGACAGACATTCTTTCACACACACACTCACACCTACAGGCAATTTAGAATCACCAATTAACCTGATGAGCATGTTTTTGGACTGTGGGATGAAGCCAGAGTACCCGGAGAGAATCCACACATGCACGGGGAGAACATGCAAACTCCACACAGAAAGGGACAACGTGCCTGAACCGGGATTCGAACCGGGGACCTTCTTGCTGTGAAGCAACAGCACTACCGTGCAGCCCGGTGTTTCTTCTCATTTGTTAATATTAATATTAAAGGGAATTATTACTTAGTTCATTAAATTCAGACCAAACAGGAAAAGCACTCATGTAAATAACAATATCCCTAACTTATTGTGAGTAGTGTATTCTGTGTATCTTTCTACTCAGGTTTCTTGGTTTCTCTTGAATTTCCTGTTCAATTTGTAGTTCTTACTCTCTGTCTGTCTGGACCAGTTAAACTTCTTGTCCTTGTGTGTCTCCCTCCCCTGTGTTTGCACCTCATTAGTTTCACCTGTGTCCTGTGCTCACACCTGTTGCTCATTACCCAGTGTGTACTTAGTATTTGGCTGTTTCGGTTTCTTTCTTTTTTTTCAGATTATTGTGTTGTTTCATGTGTACCATGTGCATGTTATTGTGGATTCCTTGTTTTCTGTTAAACCTTTTTGGATTTAGTTTTCTGGGAAGTTTGAGTAAGTTTTGCCCTTTGCTTTTTTTTCCTGATCTTTTGTTCGTAATTTAAAAAAAAAATTCTACATGTAAATATTTCTTATTTGTTTCTTATCAACTGTCAAATGAGTCGACAGCATTTATTTTAATGCTCAGTATGGACCAAAGATTCCTTTGTGTCATGCCATGTAACTTTTTCTTTTGGTTATTTAACATGACTGCTCTTGTATATTAGAAAAACAACTTTGGTTTGATGGTTTCCCCCTTTGCATTAAACTGGGCTGATTATAAAGCAGCATTATTGCTGGTACATTGTGTACCTGCACTGACACAACAATATTCCCAAACAAACAAGTGGTGCACATCCAGTAATCATTTCACCACGGTCCTACACTTCCCCTCTAAAATACCTCTAATAATTTTTAAAGGTGTGTTGGACGCAGCTAGATCCCTGCATTCTGAGGGATTGCTGTCAAAATCTTTGATTTAGGCTGAATTACTACATTTCTCCCCTATAACTTACAAAAATGTCTTTACAGTGGATCAAAGGTACATATCAATTCTCATTTCCCCCCCATTTAAGTACACTCTGTGAAAAATTGGCCTTTTTGGCACCGACATGAACCCTCCTGTAAACCTCCATTTGAGTGAGTTCAGAGCTTTTCAGGTATTGACTGAAAAAAAAAGAATTTCCTCTCACAGGATAATAAAGTATCTGTCCACTTTACTGAGGTACAGGACTGTTCTGCTTTCGTCAATAATATTCGTGTAGACGTGTGTTTTTTTCAGCGTGCCTACTGCTGCACTGGGGACTAGTCAATATCCCACAGTGCACCTCTGACCTGTGGGCAAACCTGCCTCAGACTTCCTTTCTTCTTCCGATGGACATTGATTTTCTAGCATCTCCCACTCGTATATAAAAGTGGCAACTATTGAGAGGATGTTAGCAGAGCTGTATTTTAAACAGATGAGGGGATATGAGTGGATGAGAGAACTGTGAGGAATATTCCTTCAAACGCAACAAACTCTCAAACTCGGAAATCTTTCAGGCATTGCGGCATTGTGCAATGTTATTGTTCTCTATATCACAAAGTACAGCGTGTAAGTGTGAAGAGTATTACACCATGGATGTATGATTTGTGAGGTGCTATTCTAAGGTGAAAGTCTCTGTGTGTGTGCGTCTGTGTGTGTAAGTGAGAGAAGGCGGTATCTGGGTCTTTGTGATGAATCTGTTTCAGTGGCAAGCAGGGTGCTGCGAGCAGCATGCCGTCTGTTAATTCACATTCGCCACGGGTGGTTGGAGTCTGTGGCTGATGATACTGGTAGGTGTTGAGAGATGGAGGAAGAGAGGGGAGAGGAAGAGTTGACAAATGAACAAAAGCTGTGTGCAGGGATGATCCTTGATGTCAACCACTGGCAAAACTGAGTTTAAAGCAGATCTTAAACAGGAACTTCCTGGCATTAATTTAACAAGACGGTTCCCTCTTGGCTGAATAAATCTGTACCCGCTACAGTATGAAAGAATTGGCTTTACAAAATAAATATTTCAGCTCAGTATACTGGAGTGTAAAGCCACTCTGTGCTTGTATAAGTAAAATTAGCTGGAGCAGCCATCGCAGCTGGAGAGTTTTTGATCTCTAAGCCACCACGTCTTCATTAAAGTATTAACCGATGATTGCAGCACCACCCTGTTTATTTCAGCTGCGATTATAGGCTGCGTTACATCCATGCAATCATAACCGCCATCTGTGATAAACCTTCCCACACAGAGTTGCCTCCCATGGCCGTGAAAGAGTCATGAGCAGATTGATCTATAGATTTCTTTCTTTCCTTGTTTTCTGTCTTTGCCGTAGGCCAAACATTCACACATCACCCTGAATTCATCCCACTAATGTAGCATACAACTGCAGATGCGCATTTGATAAATCGCACATCTCACCCACTGGCCCCCCTCACTGCTTCTTTACCTCCTCCCTGCTCGGGATATCAGGGGAAATCCATTCGACTGAGACAGTCCAGATGTAAATAGCTTTTGTGTAAGCCGTGCCCACTCAAGATCACACCAAGTAGCACTACCCAGGGCTGTGAGGACGAGAGGCTGTTCTTCATCCATACCAAGAAAGAAATATCTCTTTGCAATCTTGTTTATACTCTGTCTCACAAAGCTAGAAAATAAAATAAAAATCAGTGTTAAAAGTTTTTCCAAAAGTGGTTGTCACTCTCCTGCCTCCTCTCGTGTACAGCAAAAAGAAAGGATCCCGCTTCAGCCTCCACATCACATAAATCAGGCATGAAAGCATAATGGTGAGGATTTGACTGAGGGCAATCGGGGGCAAGGACAGAGATATGAGATATAACTCAAACCCATTCTTCCTCCCTCCCCTGCCTCAGCTCAGTCTGTGTGCTGACCCATCTTCTGGTGGTGCTGACCCAAAAAGACAGGGGAAAGGGAACTGGGAAGAAGAAACACATCCACCTTTTGTCAGCTGCGTACCCCATTATTTGTGCCTGGCTCAACGAGGAGGCTCGTTTCATGTCTCCCCCGAGGTGATCATCTCTCAACACATCTCACACACTTGACTCATTTCTGTTTGTTCCCAAATCATACAGGCAGGACTTCAGTCATTCCCCGACACTGAGCTCCGAACATAAAGACAACAGCTGAATGTATCATGACTATAACACCAGTTCCTCTGGGGAGGGAAGGAGACCTTGAGAACTGCTGGAGCATATCTGCTCAGTCTGGAAACCACAGATTTGTAGCTCCTCGATCAGATTATCTAAACCCTGAGGTCAGATGGACAAGAAAGAGGAATCGGCTTAAAGAATCAGAGTATCAGGCAGTGCCACTCATGTCTGTATATCATCATATATCTGTACTTAAAAATACCAAATTAAACCAAAAAACTAACAACTTGCAAAACTCTTTCCCACAACAGCAATTCCGTTCAGAGTTTATCAACGAAAACCAAACACATCAGGCCTGGAAAGCTTTGGATTTCATCACATGCTAACATAAGGCAGTGGGAATGATGCTAAGCACAAAGTATTTGTAGGATAGTGCGTCTCTGTGCCATCCTTAAAAACCCAATATACAGAAACAGAAATAAAAGGGAGGGCTCAAACAATGATATAAGTTTGGGTTAAACAATCACCTTCATTGAATTAAAAAAATATAATGCATTATAAATTTCAGCAAAGATTCCGTTGCTGCATTCCATTAATTTCTTGAACCACAAACGTCACCAAGCACACAGCCAGACAGACAGAGCAGCTTTGTAAACATGAAGGAATATGATGACTAACCTGCCGGCTTTATTTCTCTATTTACTTAAACATTACAGAAAATGGCACCATCTGTGATCAACTAACTACTGGACAATCTTTCCCATTTCTCTTAGCCTCATGTGGGTATCACACACAAGTCTTACACACAGTGTGCAAAGAGAGCAAGAGAAACAGGGGAGCGAAAGAGAGAGAGGTCCCTCATGAGTCGACTGAGGTGCAACGGACCTGATTATTTGAAAGCTCATAAAAGGTGCTGATGTCATGTTGTACCATGCTGGATTATTTTTGAGACACCAGATCACAAACAAATAGCCACAGTTTGCCTAACTGCCGTGAAAAAAATAAATCCAGCGAGGCAAAGAAATAGGAAAGGGAATTTTGACACAGAGCGGAACTATTCTTTTTTTTTTTTTGTATTTTGAAGGGGTGGACCTGAGCTGAAAGAAAATTCAGAGAGCACATAATAATAATAATAATAATAAAAATAAAAACTAATAATCATTATCAGAAATACTTAATTAGTGCCTAGAGGGACATTCAGGAATACAGCTGCTCTTATAAGTGATTTGAGGAGAGAGACTTGTAATAAATAAAGAGAAAAAAAGACTTAAGAATGCTGAAATTGAAGAAATGTATAACAAAGAGAAATATTAACAGATGAATCAACAAGAAATAGACGTCACTAAAAGATACAAGGAAGACTAAATGAATTAAACAGCAGCTTTAGTGATTTTTCTTATCTGAACTCACCACATTGACAATTTCAGGTTAAAAATCACAATTTTTAATTTCTGAACAGTTTTTTTGAGTCCACATTGACAAACTAAATAAAATTCTTACCAGCATCTTAAGTTAAGAATTAAATAAATGCAATGCACTTCATTATCTTGATATTTAGATTTGTTACCCGAATAAAATCTGCACAGTTAAAGCAGTGTGGTCTGAAACTGTGGCTCTGAAGTAGGAGACAGCTTTTAAGTGTTTCATCCACAGGTTTGTGTTGATGAGCGCGCTCTAATATTCTGCTCTGCCAGCTCTTGTGACGCCTGCCGACATCAGTTTGATTCACTGCACCTGTATGCTTCGGTCATAGCTCGAACTGAAAGTCCTTTAGTGATGTTTTAATCCTGTTTGACACAATGAGCGTATTTACTGTCATATTTACCATCATTAACCATGGCGTGCCAAAAGGGACACAGAAGCACACAATTACAAGAAATTATGCCTTAATTTTGGACCTTTATCACGTCAAGATTAACATGTTAATGCTGACAGCCCCAGTGATTAATTTAGATGAATTATTCATTTAGCCAGTAGTTAATTAATTTAATTTTTTTGAATCACTTGACAGCGCTGGTTAGCATGTCTGCCAGTGTTGACCTGGCATGCAGCATTACACTGAGGCCAGGCCATCTTTCTGTAGCCACTGAAGAAGATTAGATTAAAATGATTTCACGAAGAGTAAACTAAAGAAGACTTAAAAACCACAAAGTTGTGCTACAACTAAAAACGCTTCTTCTTTGTCCAACTACAAAATTTAAATATGGTTCATGTTATTGGTATTACTTATTGTCTACATTTTTCCATTTTGAAAGAATTTGGTGTTTTTAAGTCTTCAGGACTTCAGTCTTTTTGGTGCTAACATTTCCCTGGTACAGTTTTTCTAGCCATGGTTTTAAATTATGAACCGCATTTAAAGGTTGTAGTTTTTGTTCCAAAATAAATTAGCCACAATGTTTGAAATCTGGGCTTCATTTATCTCAGCTATGACAACATATACATGGAAATCTCACACTGTTATTATTATTGTGCTTTTAATAATATTAATTTCACGTTGGAGTAAAAGTTTGAAAGGCATGGTCTCCAACACCGGGGGTGGGGCTTAACCATCTTGGTGTTTAAGAGCCGGTCTGAACAGAAATTAAGATCATTCATAGTGTGCTTTACAACCACCTCCTGTAATTGACTTAAATTATGCTCTTCAGATTCCTGCATTTCCTTTGCTAATGATTGCTGGCAATTTCTTTATCACTACACGACTTGCAATCATGATGATTCATGTGGAGTTAATCTGCTGTTTGCATTTGCAGCATGGCGTCAGCTGATACTTAAAATGTTAACTGTAATGTAATAGTCTCTATCTACGTGTAATCTTCTACATCTTGTGCGTGGGCGAGTGTGTGTATGTGTGATTGTGTGTGAGTGTATTTGTAGTATTGGCCACGGTGTACTCTGAATATTATCCACCTTGGCCAGACTCACTGCACCGGCTGGTGTTGATCTGATTCAGCTCGTACACGCACGCTGGAAAAAACATCTGTTTGGAACAAAATACTCTCACACACAAGCACGAACATGGAGTGCACAATGACTTGGAACGACACGGACACACAAATATGCAGTGCACATTCATTTACACACACAAACCAAACCACTAACCCCACCCGACACACACGTAAACACTATCTGGAAATGGCGTTGAGCATCTGTTTGGACAGCGTGAGCGCATTCAGTATTTTTTTTAAACACTGGCATGAGCTGACGTTGGCCATGAGAAGCTTTTCCACCACAGCAGGGTGACCGGGTGACCAAGCAGCCGTCCAATTGCCTGCACACACAAATACATGCACATACACACTTTAAATCACAATGCAAATTCAGTACTAGTCATCCCTCTGACTCAACCACTCTCATTTCCCAGGTCACCCATAAAATGCTCATGCTTTTAGCAGCATCCTGAAGCATTTTAAGCAGCTATTTATTTAACAGCATGATTATCTATCTGGTGTTAGGGTGCTCCATCGAGCAAAGTGATAGGGTGCGCTATTAACGCCCTCTGCTCTGGCACAGGTGGCAGCTGCTCAGAGGACATGAAAAAAAAAAAAAAGAGAAAAAGTACGCTATTTGATGAACCTGTTACATTTTCTATATGTACACAGTGCAATCCTCACCACAGTCTGACAGCATATAAATGAATCTTTACCGCGCCGGAAAGTGGTCAATCAAACATGCTATGATGAGCACCATTGGGCACACAAACAACATCCTCTTCCAAAAGTAAAATGCTAAAAATACAGCCTGCTCTCATGTTGGGCCTTGGGATAATTCCATGGATTGTAAATATGAAGGTGATGTGTCCTGCCAATCTGTCATGTCTCATCTTAACAAATGCATCTCTTCAGGGAGCGCCAGTTTTGCATTTAGCGTGTACATACATCACATCAGTGTCACATGACAAAAGCACCCCCATTTGTATTGCTGACAGCTTGGCTGGGACCAGGATGTGTGATCCTGTGTGCGTGCGTGTGTGGAACACAAGGGAGAATGACAGTGTCAGAAACAGAGGGAAATAAACAGAAACAAAGACAGACAGAGAGAGAGAGAGAGAGCGAGAAAGAGAGAGAGAGAGGGAAAAAAAAGGGGGATGCAAAGACTCAAAGAGTGAGTCAAGCCAAGGCCTGGAGGAGTTTTAAGTTATTTACATATGCAGATTCTGGTCACCCCAGATCCCTACCCTCATCAAGAGAAACCAATTAAAACTCTCTTCATTTAATGTTTACCTTAATTAACCGTAACAATTAATTGCTGTCCAAAGTCCTATTGTGGCTTTTTAAATTAAAAGAAAGCTGCCTGTGACAAAGGTTGCACTTCAGATGTATAAATCATACAGACATTTCTCCAGTGTGACGGAGGAGTCTGTGCCAAAGCAAAGTAAGTGACACTTCCTCGTTTCGCTTTCCTTCTGTCATCAATGCAAACCCCCAGCCGTTTTTTTTTCCAATGCTAGCTGAGTGCTCATGTATGTTTACCTGCAAATGTAGGACACGTGTGTGTAGGTGTGCAGCTATCCCACCAGCAGCCCTCATACTGGTCAGCAGATTGTTGGGCGAGACCCAGTGGACCATTAGCTGCCTGTAGCTGCCAGGGCTGAGAGCTGATAATGACAGGTGGTGTACGCACCCTGGAGGTCTGACAGGCTCAGGGCACCATGCCATGTAACAACAGCCTTTACCACTGGCACCATGGCTATGATGGCAACCCTTAACACTGGCACTGGCACAGCTATGGCAAAAGTATCCCTGGCAGTATCAAGACGGCTTCCATGGAGGAGCAGCTATTACTACAAGCAGTTAAACTAAAATGGCAGCGACTGTTAATGGTGGGGAAACCACTACGCTGCTATTACTATCACTCATCCTCTTGGAAAACGCATTCAATTCCTACCCAGGCTGCAGATGACAATTCTGATTATCAGAATAACAATGAACCTGTGGCTGTGTTATTCAGACAAGCGTTTTCACAGCAGAAGCCTGCTCAGAGACAGGTCCCATTCATACACACCAAGGACGGCATTGTGTGGCACATAAAGGTCCTGATTTGCTTACTTTTCTTTTCCTTTGTCCATTGTTAAATAAGGCCTTGGAGCTGCCCATTCATAGAAGACGATGTCTTTTCTCCATATCTGCACAGAGACAACCCCGGCAAACAAAATACACATTTCTAATTTTTCTAATTCCCTCTCCCCTCCATCGCAGCCATTTACTTGTCAGTCCAGCTTTGACACAACTGCATTTCCTACCCACCCCCAAAATTAAACACCCCACTGACCCCTCACACAGAACACAAAGCAGCCAGGAGCATGTGTGGGCATCTGAGTGTGTGTATGTGTGTTCGTACAGTACAGGTACCTTTGTATCCACCGCCCCCTCTCAGCCTCTCTCCCCCCAATGCAGAACACTCTGATTTGCACTAATCTCTCGGTACACTCTCAGGGCTATTGTTCCTTTCTGCTGGGAGCTTATTCATGTGCCACTCACCATGCCCTCCTCTCATTTTAATACTCCAACAGCGCTTGGAGCTGAAAAACAGTTTTAAGCCCGCTTATTCGACTGTTTATTAAAAAAAGAACCCTCGCCTCTTTCCCCTCTGCTGTGTAGGTGATCGTGGAATTCCAAGGGATGTGACCGCTTATTAAAATGGCAAGTAGCGGCTGGACTCTGTGATGTTTTCATCACACAGTTTATGTATACAGACAGCCTGCAGGCAGCCGGTGGACAGTATGAGATGAAAGCTACGGCTGATGTTCTGATTTGATGACTGTTGCTATGGCAGCAAGATGAGGATGAAGGAGGGGTGTAGGCATCCAGAGAGAGACAGACAGAATAGAAAATTATCCCTGTCTCCCTCTCTCTCTCTCTCTCTCTCACTCAAACACACACACGCACATCCCTTACCCCCCATCAACTAGTAGTACAGTCCAGTAGGTCTTCCCTTGGATCAGTGAGCTGTAAAGGCCTATCATTAGGACAACAGGGTGGGGTCCAACAGTCTGACAGCTTGTCAGGAACAGAAGGCTGCATGGCTAACTATGTGATGAGGCTGCTATTAAAGAGAGAGAAACCAAACAACTGCACCCTCGCTACAATGAGGCACCTGGCGGATTCATGGTAGCTCTTCAAGCCTTTCCTGGATGGCTGAACGAACGGTTCAATAAAAACGGTTTCTGGCTCCAGCGGACGTGTTTATAGCGTTTCCTCTGGCCAAGCAAGGCACCAGGGTTAAGTTGATCATCTCTCACTCTGGTAAAATAGCCAGGGGAGTCCGTGTACCACTAGATCAACTCTACAACTTAAAGACCCTAAACGTTACAGCTCAGATGATCGATATGGCACTGAGCAATGTTCTTTACGAGCTAATAGACAAATCCATTCCTGCAAAACCCCTTGGGCCTTAGGAAGGCAAGAAGGAACTTAGAGTGTGCTGCTGTTTGCCTGGTTGCCACTTAGACCTCGGCTTGCACGCACACACAAACACACCAGGGAGCTTAGAGGAGACACTGGGATTCAGCTTGTGTGTCTGTGCATGTGCATATGTGTAGTTGCTTTGGCACATCAGCGGACATCTCTATCTCTGAGGGTGTATTGTAGTTTCCTGATTCCACTGAGGTTATCACGGCTGCAGAGCTGCCAAAAGGAGATTTGTGTCTTCCAACATCAGAGGGAGAGAAAAAAAAAACACATAAAGCCCCTTCCATTCACGTTGCTTAAATGCCCTTATCTTACACTTTTGGATAAGGGGGCTTACTTGAAACATTTGTAATTCCCTCACTATCTAATTAAAAGTTCAGATTGCCCAATAAATGCCAGAATTGCATCATAAAGTAGCGAAATCCTGAAAATCTGACTCCCATCTGAAATCTAATTCTCTCTAACACCTGTTGCTATTTCATCAGGTTCCATCAGTTTTATCTAAATGCTATCCAAAACCTGGCTGTAACACGTATCACACGGATGCTTCCTTAAATTACATTTAGTTTAAAAGCTGAATCTTGCCAGGCTTTTCTGATGACGGCTCTCAAATATCCTGCGTAATGTCTTTACTTGCCAGCGAGCCTCTGTGTCTTCCTATCTTCTCTGCGCCTCCTCTTTGTCTTTTTTTTTTTTTTTCCTGTGCCGCATGCTTGCTCATTAAACAGTAAGGTCAGTTTTTTACTCTTCTTTTCCACCTTTTGTCTCCATCCCCTTGCTAACCTTCTGCAGCACTTACTTGAACACAACTTGGCCAAACTTGACTGCAAAACTTTGGCACATCATTATAAAAATAATGGAACATTTTTATAAAGAATATAAGGGCCCTCTATGACATTGTGCAGTCCCGAGGGCCCTCAAAAGACCTAGTTTATAGCTGGAATGTAACATTTATGTTTAAGGTAACATTCATGCTTGTCTTGTTTCAAGGCAAGGTCAACAGCTGCACTAAGTGAAAGGCTTCAAATGACTTTATTCGAAGGTCTCACGGCAGTGATTTACTTTGGGCAAGAATGCCTCATTTACTGTTGGTAAGTACAGTCCTGGCAGGCATCTACTTTACTCCTTAACAGCATAACTTTCTCGCTCTCATCACTGCAGAGAATATTCATTTAGCTTTGCCTTCAATTATTGGACAAGCACTTTGTATGAGATGGAAATTAGGGAGGATAGATGTGAAAAAAAAACAGTCTTCTGGCCCCTTTCTCTAGCAATTACAGCACATAAGTGAGGAGTACAGCTGGAAAACACTGCTGAAAACATTTACAAATCCATCAACAAGATCCCTCCTTATGCATACCCCCCCCTCTCCCCCCTCTTGTGTTTTCTGACAGACAATTCAAATCTGTGATGTATATGAAATAGTGGAAAGCCGTAAAATTTGAAGAACTGAAGTAAATACTGACAAATTGTTGGCAGTTTTTCGCCATCCATCTTGGAAAACTCCTCGGTTGGAAAATGCACATGCATTTCACACACAAACAAAATAATTAATACTTGGAAGAAGATTTGTCAGAGGAATGAGTGTGCTCAAATGAAATTCGAGAGGCACAAGCTGTCAAGTGTAAATAAATTCATGGCTGACGACAATTAACAAGGAAGGTCTTGCATTTCTGTTCAAATTACTTTGTCTCAGTTGAGTGTTAGATCACATGATCCTGGGCTTTTAATATTCATTCAGCGACATCCTGCTTTGAAATATTCATTCAATATCAGTCAGTTAATGAATAAATATAATACCTAATAAAACCTGAAGACTGATGCGCATCTTTCTTTATTTATATTTGATTTTTTTCGTACTTCAGTGCTGCTTGATATCCCTGGGCATGTTGTGTTGATAGTGGCAGACGCGCAGTGACATTGCCCAGTCAGATCAACAGATGTGGGCTGACATGTCTCCATGCAGGAGGATTACTCCAGTACGGACCCATGTTTTCAGTTCTGCTGCTTTCATAAGGCTTGATTGCTAACTTGGGGATTCTTAAATGTTTGAGGCAATTTAAAAAACCCATTTCTTCAAGCCATTATCTGCAGTGTGTGGCAGAAATGGAACATTCAAACCTTTCCAGTGTGTTAATTTCGCACTGCGATCAGACACTTGTCAAGTTTTTAAGAAATAATAGACGTCCTATGGCCAATCAGAACCAAGTGCTTACTCAGGCCATAGCAATTACACAGATATTTGCATTTTCATGCGAAACGTTATCTAGCATAATGAGTGATAGAGCCTTTCATTGGATTGCTGTTTGCATTTGCCTGAGAACACTTTCTGCTCCGAGGACGATGTATGTCAATCCCAAAAGTGAAGTGAACGAAAAAAGATAGACAAAAGCCTGGAGTAAATCTGCAACTGATTAAACTAATGAAAAGTGGTCAATTAATTAGCATCTCATTGTAAGACAGCGTTGTAACCCAGATAATAAAGCTAATGTAGTTTTTTTTTTTTTTTTTTTTTTTAATTAGTCCACACTGCAGAAGACTGACACCAAATCTATCCGCTCCCGCTCTAATCAGCTCTGCTTTTCTCTTTCTCACAGCATTTACTTCAACACAGAGGACTATCAATTTTGCAATTCAATTAATGCCATCGTGCCTGTAGGACTGCCCATTGATTACGAGAACAGTTTTGCAATTTTGGACATGTACTTCTACTCACTCTCTGTCAGAAGGTGTGAAACTTTTTCTTACATGCCTTTGTGTTAAACAGGGATTGAGGAGGCATTTAGCCTAGCTTAGCATTAAGACTGACAGATGAGGAAACAGCTAACCAAGAAGTGACTCATGCATACAAAAACCTGAAACTGATCTGATCCAAAATCGTTGCAATGAAATGAAAATGAAATAGGGGAGACCAGGTGCGGTTGTAACATATGGAGAGTTGTGACATCACAATTTTCACCAAAAAGGAAAAACACTAGAGTCAAATGAATGTTTCTGCATTTACCCACTTCCTCCCTGATCCCTCACTGGGATTTTCAAGGCCTAAAAACTGCATCCACATTCTAGAGAGAGAAAGAAAAAATGTTTTTGTTATTATTATAATAATTATTGTTTTACTTTCTATGCTCTTCGATACTGTTACAATCATTTCATCATTAAACTAATTTTATTTTATTGATTTTGATCATTTTTCAGAACCCAAAGGTAACAAAAAATAGGATGTCTAAGGTGTTTTGTCATTTTTTTAAACTATCTGATCAGGTCACAGAGATTGGCGATATTTCTCAACTTATAAACTGGATCAAACAGAATCACAGTTGGCTCAGGTTAGCTTAACCAGATACGTCAATAAATCTGTGATGGCAGATTACAGGTTGCAAGGCCACAGGGAGGGAAGTCCTCATATTTATGTAACTGTGTATTGTAAATATGTATCTTGATCATAAATGATCACACACCTTCGATATGAAAAGACAAAAATACAAGCTGAATGAATTCATTAAGACTTTTTCAGTTTTTTTTTTTTTTTTATGATAAGGCTGTTGAGCTTTGAAAGTCCTGGGAGTTTCCTTGCGAAAAAAAAAAGGTAATAAAGTAAGAAAAATACCTCTCAGGATTTTCTCTTGAATAATAAATAATAATGAAGATGCAGTTAGCCTGCTTTAGCATACAGACTGAAAGATGGGGGAAAGGTAAGTTTTTCCACAACTCTGTGTTTGACAGGTTAAAGGAAGGTAGCCAGGCTTTGTACAAAGAGGAGAGAAACAGGAAGTCAAGCTACCCGAGAAGTTGAACTGCACAGCTACAAACATCAAATCCATTTGAAAAAAAAAAATTGATTTCCAGAATTTGGTGAAGAGGAGCTTGATTGATCTGTGAAAGACTTTCTTCCCTCAGGTCTGTGTTCAGTAGAGAAAGAGGGCAGTTAGCCTCGCTTAACAAAGAAACGAGAAGAAACCAACTATCAATAAGTGGTTTCATTTTTTTTTTGTTGAAAAAAATGATGGCTTCGCTCAAAAATCTGACTTGAACCTGATCCAAATACTCTGGATTTTGGAATGACATGAGTAAAAAAATTGTACGTCCATTCACAGTAAATGGGTCGGTGTGTGTGTGTGTGTGTGTGTGTGTCTCGGCAGTAAACTCTACTTGAACCGCGCTTTGTCTTTTTACTGCCAATCTTCTCCGAACTGACGTCTCACTGTCGTCAATTCGGGGGTTGATGTTTTCCTGAGATTGTCTGACTTGTGTTCGATAAAACATACAGCCTTCCTCGAGGGAGGTGTCACAGTTGGACACAGTTGGCCCCCTGCTTCGTCTCTCAAGCACCTCTACCACCATCCCATTGTGAACACTCGCACATGACAGAGAACAAAGATAGACATCTCCACAAACGTGGCATCACACAAACTTTCTCTTTGTTCTTTACTCATTCCTGTTTTTATCTTAATCTATCTCTCCTTTCCTCACTTTTCTCACACTCTGGTCCACACATATACACACGCACACAAACTGACTAAATTGACTTGTCAGCTTCAATCAGACCGGGAACAAAAGGATTCCTGCCAGTTTGAAGCTGACATCATTAACAGGTTTGGGAGGGGGCACGCTCTGAAGACAAAGGGAGAGCAAGGTCGGGCCGACTTAAAATGCACTTTCATTTTGGCAGGGACGTAAGCTTTTTGATTCCAGCCCCTTTACGCCAACATCTTTTTTTGCAAGTGGCTCTAACTTTCATTATCACGGGGAACAGAGGGGAGCATGAGACTTTGTTGTGCTGATGGAGAGAAATGTGACATCCATAATGCATTTCCTATTAGGGGATGCCACGCATGGACACACCTGGCCACGTGTCAGAGAGAGAGAGAGAGAGATGGACAGGAAGAGGATGAGAATAAATGGGGTGTTGGAGGTGCGGAGGAAGAAAAAAATGTTGCCAAGTGAATTATACCGATTCAGGAGGAAACGCAGCGAGCGGGGTGATGCTTGAGCGAAAGGAAGAGCATGTACTTTGGAGAGATTGTGTCAAGGGTTGGAGAGCCCTGGAACATAATGTACAGCCCTTCATGTGACATATGAAATCCACACATAAACCAGCTCTCTGGTGCATTGTAGCAGCAAAGCTTTGAACATTTAAATCCTCTCCCCTCTCTTCTCTGACTTCATCCATCCTCATTTGCCTGTGTTTCTGCTGCCTCGTGCCCATCTGCCTCCCCCTCTTTTGCAGCTTTTACTCTGACCCTGGATAAAGATGAAGTCCCTCATCTCAAATGGTAATAACTCTGGTCCATATGCACACAGCCATCACAAATTGATTACTGTGTAATGCTGCGAGCGCTCCCACGCCCCCTTCCTCTCGCACTATCTTCCTCTCTCCTCTCCCTCTCCCCCATCTCTTCCATCTCATAATTTTGCAAAAAGCTGATTCCATGTCCAATCCATCTGTCATTAAAAAGCACCCCTGGGTGCAACCAAAACATAAACAATCAGGTCTTAAACCCTTTCTGCCAAGATCTCTTCCTCACCCTCTCCACCATTCACCATCTTTGTCTCGCTCTCACTCGATACCAGCTTCTCCTTCACCTGTTTCACCCTCAACCACTCATTTCCTTTTATTCTCATTCTAATTATACCATTACATTACCATTTCTATTCTCTCATTAGCATATTTTGCTCTCCTTGTCTTTTATTCCTCTCCTCTCGAAATTCTCCTCTCTCCCCTTGCTCTCTCTTTTTTCGTCACCCGTCCTCATCTCAGCCACTGACTGCGCTCCACCTTTTTTTTTTCTTTTCTTTTTGCAGCACATAAACAGACAGTGCCCTTGGGGATGGGTTTGAGAGCTCTGTCTTTGTTTGTGTGCACCTCTAACTAACTCTCCATCTGCGGGGAGCCAAGCCAAGCCCAGCAGTGCAAGACAGATAGCTGGCACCATCCCAGACTCTTCTCTAGTTGGCCCCACATCTTCACCCCCGCCTCTCAACTTCTCCTTCCTCCCAGGCTGCAGTTTCTCCCACTGAGGCGGTTGTCAGCTGCCCTCAGGCAGCCACTCACATGCTGTAGACGTCTGACCCGTACCATTCCTCTTCCTTCAAAGATTTAAACCAAAATCTGCTTCCTCTTCCAGAAGATATTCAGTCATTTTCAAGCTGCATGCTGTGGATGTTCTTCACCGGACTTTCCTTGGGCTCCTATCCCCAGTCGACCTCAGGTTCACCTCTGATACGAGCTCACTTCAGAGGATAAATAACCAATAGCACCTTCGATGTATTTAGTCACATCAAAGAGCTTTCAAAGGGAGAGGAACTCCAGCATTAGCATTAGCTCCAACTGAGAATTTCAATCACGTAATAGCCCAAGGCTGTGAGTGAAAACTTAAAAAGGGTTATAATGTTATATTTTGTTTTTCTTTGAGTTGCCCAGTGAAAACTTTCTTCTCTTAATAATATGAGACTGTATGCATGTAAGTGTCTGACTTCAGCATGCTGCGCACTTCTTACATGCCCAAAAATGAACCATCAAATGCACCATAGTATCTGCTAAGCTGGATTTGTATCTCCCCGAGGAATTGAGCTGCAAAGTGATGAAAGCTTTTACAGAAAGAAGAGAAGTATTGAACTCACCATTGTCAGGCTCCGACTTCCTGTCATGTTCAGTGTCAGTGAGAGAGAGGGCGGAGTTGGCGCGGCTCGTGAGGCAAGAGCTCTGCTCAGACTTCAAGCCGCGCATCCACATGTGCTGCAGGCCGTGAGCAGGTGAGGGGTCGACCTCTGGCTCTGTGTCCACGTCCGAGCTCACTCCCAGGGAGTAGGTGCGGCTGTGGATGTGAGCGGCCGGTCCGGAGCACAACGCCTCCTCCTCTTCCTCCTGATGCTGCTGCTGCTGTTGCTGCTGCTGCTGTTGGTGGATGTGGTAGTCCGGGCTCCTCAGCTGCCCGGCCTTACAGAAGTCTAAATCTGGAGGTGAAGCAGACACATGCAGATTGAGATTGTGCACACAGAGCTACAAAGCCCCTAAAGCCGGCGTGTGTTTTTATTTGCTTCGGCAGCTAAGTTGACCAGGTGTTTGTCAAAGACAGGCATTTACAAGCCAAACACTGAATGCCACCCAAATTACCTGAAGAGACAGGCTGTTATTTGAGCAGGCATTTATTAAGTTTGCGCCAGAAGCCCAAATCAAAATGCCACCCTGGATTGTTCTTAACCATTTGCAGTGAAGCTATATCCTGTTCAAGCTGGCTGATGTGTGTTATCGAGCTGAGGATGTATTGAACTGCTGCTCAAACAGAGCACTGATCTCATCTATATTCTCCTTGGTGGGGTGAAGAGATCAGATAAAGATCAAACCTTATTAATATTGACTCAGACTGAGGGAAAAATTGAGCCTCATATGCTTTCAGGTATTAGAACGCCCTCCAATCCGGAGCATCACCCTGTTATCTGAGAACATCAGATATACTGTGTTAGTCCTCTCGTTACACTTCAATTCAATTCTATTCAATTGAGCTCTACTCTTTTTTTCCCTGCAGAGGTGGTTGAGTAAATTTTCTTTCCTGCCACCTGAGCTCTCTGTTTAAAATGTACACGTGGAAGTGATGGAACTGATGGAATTTAAAAAAACCAAAGCCCAAATTGAAATCTATACAGATGCTATTGTAGCTGTGCACCACATAAACTGCACTAAGAGCCGGGGAAAAGAGAAGGAAGACTTCTTCCTCTTCTCACTTAGTGCAGTTAATATGTGTGTTAGGTCAGGTCCTCTGAACACAAACCGCAGTGTTTCAATAAAAGCCACAGTCCTGTTGACCACTCCATTGACCAGCCTTGTGTCCTGCTGTGCTTGTTTGATGGGGTCGAGACCAACTGTGGTTCACACTCTGTTCCGCTAGAATTAAAGCGGTGCAAGATTGGTCACCACTACACACCACTGTTTAGCTCAAATTGGCTGCAAGAGGGCAATTCAGGAGCGAATAGGCTATTTCCCCGAAGCACAAACATGGATTGACTGTAAACGTCTTTGTTTTACAGCATGTACAAAACAGAGGAAAGATTTTTTTAGGTGATTAGCCATCGAGACTTTGCACCAAAATAAATTCATATTTCCAGCTACCGCAGCTCCACTTGACTTGATTCAGGAAAAAAATAACCATTTACATATTTGATAAAACTTTCAGCTGTTTGGAAGCACCAGAAGGTACAATCACTGTCAAATTAGACTGATTTTTAGTGCCCCTGTGTTTACACTCCTTGGTTGAACAGGTTATTTCTGCTCGCCTGACAAAAAAGTGTCAGGGTGCTGGTAACTAAGACCTGATTAACTGCAGATAGCAGCACCCAGAAGATGAGTGGTTTAAACTTTTAAGATATTTTAACAAGCTGGAAAAGGTTACCAAGTTACACTAGAAACTGTTCTGACTTCAGTTCATCTAAAACACACAGCAGAGAGTTTCTGCAGGGAACATCCCGCTGATTATAATCCTGAGTGTAATGCGTGTGTTATTATTAAGGACAGTCTTCATATGAGCAGAAACCTTGTTTCGACATGTTTTCTGCCTGCTTCTCTTTCATTTACTTCTCACCAGTGTTTTATATAATAACTCTGTGAGTTTTATATAATATTCGTGCACCCTTTTTTTGTCTTTATTTGTGTCTCGTCGACCTCCAGCTGAATGTTTCAGTAGATATTTACAGCTGAATTTACTTCCTGAGTTAATATTATCGCAGCTTTTGGTTATGAATAGTATTTATAGTGTATATATATATATATATATATATATATATATATATATATATATATATATATATATATATATATATATATATATATATATAGACACAATAGTATGCATGTGCAACATGAAAAAAACATAGGTAAGCAAGTAAGTAAGCAAACAAAATATTGAATTAATGAAGAAATGAATAGTTTAAGTTAATCAAATCTGCCCATTTACCCGATCAAGGACTGAATCCTCTTCACACGGGGCACACGGTTTAATCGACAGGCTGCATTCTGCGTCATATTCGTACAAAGACACTAATAAGGTTTATTATTCCCACATTTCTTGCAGCCATGTTCCCTTTATTTCTTCACAAAATGAAAGACACAATGATCTGTTAGAAAATTACTTTACAGCACAGTAATGTGCTTCTAACAATAACAGAACATACAGAAAGGACAGTAATCATTCTGGGTTGCTGGAGTTACACACATCCAGAGAGAAGGTTAGTAAGTCTTTCAGTTTTCTTTGAGTTTTTCAAGTTCACAAATTCACTGAGAGAGCGCACCGAGGCTCTAATTGCTCAATAAAGGTGTCTCGTTTTAGGAGGAGAGGAAAATTAACTCTGCTTTTGTTGTTGCTGGTGGACACCAATTATATTACGATGTGGTAAATTAGTTTAATTATAATGTGTTGTTTTTACATTAATATTAATATCATTCAAATAGTTGCCATTTCTGACTTTAATGCATTCAAACAAAACAATGTACATGCCCTCTTTCTACTCTCCATGTTTTGATTTTTGTTATAAATATAATTTGACTTCATTAGGTGGTAAAAGCTCCATTCAGACTCAAATGATTAGGCTCTTAGGATGCATTAAAAAAAACACTAATAACATAAAATGTCCCTTATTTCTGCTTTTATAAACAAATAGCTGAAATAAATTGAATGAATTTCTTTGAGTTAATTAGTTAAAAAACAGTAATGGTAAAAAAAAAAAAAAAAAACAAGTAATAATTACAGCAGTCAGCTGTCTAATGGGCTAAAAAATGACCGCAGAGCAAGCTGTTATTTTTTCTCTAGAAAAAATATCGCTCCTTTAAAATGACAGTTTAAGGAGACATTGGCGATGTGGAGAAGAAAGAGATGATGTTGTAAGAAGAAAAGTGAAGCTGGGTGGAGAGGAGAGGAGAGGAAGAGAGGGCAAGACGCTGAGAAGTATGAAGTGCATGGGAGGAGAATTAGAGGGGAAACAAATTGGCTGATCTTTGTCAGGAAGACTGTAATCCATTAAAAACGTCACTGGAGGCTACGTCCCCCCTTAACAGTTGGTTACTTAGGTAGGGTATACTATATATAACTCTGTAGCCCAAAGATGAACAGATGTGCTTCTCAGAACCGGCTGCCATTGACATTTCAAAGGCTGCTTTGGGGGGTCTTTTGCACCACACCATATGACACCGATGGCAGGAAATGTTGTTTTGTTATGGAAACAGAAAGGCTGAGTATCTGCTTAAAAACACCAGGTGCTCTTTAACACTAAAACGCTCAGGAGCACATTACAGTGGCATGATTATTCCTAATAGTGACCAGAATGGGATACTGGATATGAGAATAATGACAAAATCCATAGAAGTTGGCATTCAAACCATGAAATCCCCAGAGTGGCCCGCTTGTCAGGACTTGTAACCCTTGTGAATGGCTAATGTTGCTTGTTAGCATGGTGGGAAGGTCTTGCAGAGTAGCAGGAGGTTGGGGTAGTGGGATGAGTGTCTATTGATCACCATGAACCTTGCACAGCGGCGCGCTCCTGATGAGGTGCGGCTTCTCTCTTAACACCACACATGACCTGCATAAAGGCCATCCATCACAGCATGTACTGGCCCATTTCTCCTCCTGTCACCAGCAGGGAAGAATTTTTCGGTGTGTATGTGTCGACGTGCAACTGTATGTGTGCGTATGTACGCTTCAGTCTGTATGCGAGAGTGTGTGTGTAATGAAGGGTGGTTTTCCACCCCAGGTGAGGCCACAGAGGTTTGGGGTTGACCTAGTTTAGCTGTGGGAGAGAAATATCACCTCTGTGGAGAAGAGGTAATTGGCTGCCTCTGACTGTCCTTCTGGCTCATTGTAGACTGTAATAGGTAATTCACATAGGCCCTTTTAAAGGCTTCAGAGTGTGCGAGTATTTGTGTGAGTATTTGTGTGTGTGTGTGTGTGTGTGTGTGTGTTTTGTGCCAGTATCTGCTGCTGTGCCTATAAAGCATCTCTGCATCACTGGACGTATATTTCCAGGTAAATAAGTTCAATCTTTGCATGCCCTGAGCGTGCTACCTGGCTGGGGCTGGCTGTAGCTGCTCTGTCTCTCCCGGTGTGATCCCAGGGTGAGGCGCAGCTCATGCGTGTAGTCAGGGAGGGTTTCGCGGGAGGTGTAGGAGCGGTGGTGGGCGCGGCCGTCCTCGCTCTCATCAGACGAGCTGGTGTACGACATCTCCATTTCATGGCGCCCCTTAGACAACGGCTGGTAGGGTTTACTGTCCATCTCCTCCATGGCTTCCAGGGCTCCACTTAGTCACTCAGCACAGCCACAGCACAGAGCACAGAGTCTGCAGGTGAGAAAAGATGGAGAGTGTGTGTGGGGGGGGGGGTGAGGACAGCAGGGGAGGGAGACGGATGGGCCAGCGGAGGAAAATGAAAGGAAACAGGGGGTTGAAAAGACAGAGTGGAAGAGAAAAATAGCACAAGAAGTGTGTTATTGAACACGGAGGAACAATATGGCAGCATCTGCTCATTCCAATTACAGCAGACATTCATAAACAGTATTTGGCTCCTTTCATATTTCACACCAAAGGTTAGTTCCAAATCAATACGCTGAGAAGGGACTGTGATGGTGGCCATTATGTCCGGATGTTTGAAGAGAAATTGGCTAAAAACACGCACAGCTCTCTATTCTGTCAGTTGTGTTTTTTGTTTTCGTTAGCTACTGTATTTTGGCTTTATCTCTCTTTTACAGACAAACATTGACAAGTCGCAGATAAATCAACAAATTTGTAGCTTCGCCCCCCCGTCTGTCACTCTCATTAAACACAGTGACTCACCACATTTTTAAGTAGCGATGAAACACCATTAGAAACCAGTCTTTACAGTGTCAGTGCCCCTTCAAACAAAGAAATGATAAATCAGCTCTTTCAGCTCTATTCAGCTCCAATTCTCTTGTTCCTCCTTCAACCACATCAAAATCCCTTTCTGATAACGTCCAGCACAATATGCTTGTACAGCCATAACCGATGATTGATTGGGACAACGATTAGAGCATTGAAGAAGTGATTAGAAAATACTTCATTCATATTAGTTCTCTTTCAGCGTGCCCTGCCTGAGGCCTTTCCAGCCTATTTCCTGCAGATATAAAGCTTCTAAATGGAGCTTGAGAGGGTCATTGCTCATAGAGACAAAGTGCTATGGTATTGACCTCTTCAGGGAGTCCTGTAGTCCATATATCAAAGCCATTAGAGCGTGCCTGCTCAATACCTCAGAGATCTGCAGCACAGGGTGATCACCACTAGTCTGATACAAGTTTACAGCTGACCTTTCTACTACTGCAGTAATGCTTTTATTCCACCTGAAAGGCTCCAAACCCTGGCCCCACACTCACCTGACTCACAAGCATGCACACATGCGCCCACACAGCGACCACCGGCTGACCCCTGACAGCAAACAGTCAAAAAAATGGGCCAAGTCGCCAGCACATTCATGCCACACACACCCTGACTGACCCCCTCCCCTGCAGACATTACCATAACCCAGAATATCTGTTAAACGTCTACACTCATCCCCCCTTAACCCATCTTGCATGTTTTAGTAGCAAACAAGATTCTGCCTTTGAAAATCGTTTTGCATCTAATTATCTAAGTATAACCGCAGCATACTGTAAGCTCCTACATGTACGCACGCTTGTGGTTCCCTGCAATCACGATGCTTTTCATTTTGATTGGCAGGAGTTATTGCTGGGAATCAAAGCCCACTATTATCTCTGCTGCCCTGTCAGAGTGGGATTGACTGGTGTCACCTTCTCTCTGGTGCGGCGAGGAGCAAGTATACATTACCCTGTGAGCTCTGAGCATGCTGCAGGCACTGACTGCTGTCGGTCTCTACAGAGGCTCTCTGGCCCGTTTTATGTCTGTCACACGTTTACACGCGAGAATGAAAGCATGCAATCCTGCGAGCGGGAGCACCATCTCGCTCCTCCTGCTGTGTGTTTGCACGTACCCAGACAGCGAGTGATCATTTAAGTTGGTTCGTGTAGCCCTGCTTGTAAATCAACGTGTAAAGTATGAAATAAAATCTGGTTGAAACACACCTCTCTGCTTGTTAATCCCTGCCCCTCTTTCATCCCTCTTTCTTGCACCAGTCCACCTCTGCCCTCCCTCCGTCTTCCCTCTCATCCTTGCTCTCCCCCCTCCTCTTTACATGCTTTCCACCCTCCACCTCGTCCTCCGAGGCCGCTGCATTTAGAGAAGTAAGCCTGCTGGCAGGGGTTATTCTCACTAATTCTAGCCCACAGTGGGGCGCCCATTAGGGGGTTTGATTCTTGGTTTTGATGTCAAAACCTGGAGGTTGTTTCCTAGAGCCAAGCTCACTTCAAACAAGACACACAGGCATTCAGTAGGACAAGTCAGCATGTGCCACCTGAGCGCAGCACCAGCCTTGATTTGTAGTTGAGGAACAGCCACGGTGAGGTGCGGCGAGTGCCACAGGCTCACTATGGGTTGCTTTTCACATAAAGCACACAAAGCTACAGGGTCTGAGTACATTTGAATAAGCAGCTCCATACTGGAGTTAAATTTTAATACAGGAATATTCAAAACATTTCCTACAAGATATTTAGCATGTTTCTAATCATTTCTATGTTGGCGTGGTGCAGAGGACCACGTGGTGCACTGAGGGATCCATTAGTGGAGCTAACCAAGTGCTTAACTCGTTGCATCAGTGTACTGCCAGTGACTAACAACTAGTCTTAATCATCCCAAAGCATGAACCAAGTATGCAAAATTCATCGACTTCAATGATTGATGCACTCCATGCTAACTGCATTAGCATGCTGGGCTATTTGTACTCCATGTTATGGTAGCTCATTGATACGTGACTGTTGCAGAATGCAGCACAATAAGTGGAAAAGGCAGAGTTAAAAATGTGAGATGTGTCTCATGTTCTATTGTTTGCACTACAAAGGATTAACGGTGAGTTAACAGACGATGTATGTTTATGCTGCTGTTTGATTTTATTTCTAATTTAATTCTAATCTATAATTCATCAGTGTGTAATGAACTCTTCACCGCTCAGTTTAAAATTAATACAAAGTGACAACACGGAGTGAAACACATGCATCGCATTACATTGTTGTCCCCCCCCTCCCTCCATCCCCTACCCATGCTAACCCTTTCTTTCTGTCTCTTATCACTTCTGCTTTCACACAAACACACGGGAGTGATAATCCACAGCTACACAGCCGCAACAATATCTAATGGGACTCTTCACCCACTTGATCCCCTCCTATCCTTCCATTTGCTCAAACAGTGCAAACACAGGCCAGTGTGTTGTTTTTGCAAATCTGCTTAGAGGAGTGGTAGCGGCACACATCCGTAGTTCCTTTTAAACAGGATTTATGCTCCAAGTCATCTCCAGTGGGGGCGGAGTCCCTAAGATGTCCGACAACAACAACAACAATGACACAAACAGCACAGCGGAGATCGTCATGCGTAAAGGCAAGGACCATGAGGGCAAGTCAAAGCGATTTACTCCCTCCGATCTCAAACGAATGTGCTGAAATCGCGACGCACAGGAGAAGAGAGCATGCGAAATGGGAGAAAAAGAGAAAAGGCAAAGCGAGGACAGAGGCTGGCAGCAGCTCAGAAATTGAGTCTCATATTGGTAAATAAACAAGGAAGATGGGGAGAGCAGAGTGCTGTCCAACAATATTAGCTCCTCATCTTATTGATATTGTATAGTTCCAGGATTACTAATACATTTCCACCATGCAGAGAAGGTCTTATTTTCATAACTGCCTGGGGACCCCCAGTGAGTAGGAAGCTACTGTTTTTGTTAGCTCTGGCCTTTACACATTTCCAAGAAGCTTGTTTGCAGAGAGGCGAGCTAATCCCGCTCACTAAACAGGCCTTGCAGGCCGCCGGAATGACGGCGAGAAACCTTGAGAAACGCATACATAAAAACGTCGCTGCAGATGTGCCTAAGTGAAGCCTTGACAGTTCGGTTGTTGTTTGCAGGTTTTCATTTTGTCTACCATAATGATGGCTTAATCATCAGAAGGAATCGAGGCACAGTCTGTTGTTGCAAATGCAGATCCAGGCTACAGGTCCTACGGGAGTAAACAGTGAGCTGTCAGACGGAGATGCTTCTCCTGGAGTGAGGGTGTGTATATGGATGTGCGTGCGTGTGTGTGTGTGTGATAGATGGGGGTGTTGAGCTTAAAAATCTATCTGTTCTATTCGTTAGCACCGCCAAAGCTCCTCAGGCATATGACAGGGACACCTCAGACGAGAAACCCTGAAGGACCCACAGGACCCTGTTATACCTAAACCACCCGAATTACAACAAAACACAACACTGCTCGCTGTGAGCCCTCAGCTCCTGGCAAAAGGAGGGAGAGAAGGAGGGAGAGAGGGAAGAAGGGAGAGAGGGAGGGATGAATGGAGAGTAAGGATGAGGAGTGAGATAGATAGATAATGAGAGATGGAGAGATTTCAGTGAAAATGGGAGGAAGTGAAGGATAGAGAGATAGCCGAGCGAGACATGGACTGATAGAGGGTTTTAATTAGTGGATAAGGGCGAGCTATCTGTGGGCGGCGGCAGCACTCTCGTCACGTACTTGTGCTTTCATAGCTGACCAAGCCTGAAATCTCTTGCTGCTAATGCCGGGTTTACCAGCAGAACGCATACAGCCCTGTATACCCTCACGCACTCACACACATACACAAACACACACACACACACACACACACACAAGCTTCAACCTGTCCATACATTCTGTAAACCTGAGAAGATTCAAAGATAAAAACTTCACTGACAATCAGCGACAGCAGACCGACTCGGTGCCCCTGCGCCCACACACACTTATAGCATTTCACACTTTGCAACAAACAACACACTTGAACGCCCACGCATCATAGAATCAACAGTCTTTACTGGTCCTTTCACTAAAGGCTGTGAACCCTTGGCTTGTTGTTGCTATGTGTTGCAGTGTCTTTTTACCATTCAGCCTCCATCCTTCTGCCTGCTGCCATTATTCCTCACACGCAAGGTTAATGCATGTATTCACAAATCAAGTTGTATAGGTGATACAAGAGGCCAGCAAGTCTGAGGATGTGCCCACCGCTGTCAGGAGGAGAGCGTGACCAAAAAGAAGAAGACAAAGTGCAAGTGTGTGCGAGTGTGTGTCCACTCTAAAAGCAGATCCGTACTTGTCAGGAGCTGTCAGGGGCTGAGAAACCATCCTGGACCATTTGACTATTTATAGTGGACATGGGTCAAATCCCACATCGGCATCGCATGCATGAGCAGTGTGGAGAAATCCATAAGGTCCTACACTATTCATGCCCCCTGAACGTGGCCTAGAGCGACGGAGCAAAGCTTTAACTTTTCAAAGGCCATTTTATCCTTTTTTTCTACAGTTCAAACTTTTCTCCTTTCAGATCTCGACTGCAGTTTAGGTAGAGCTCCTTTATATCTGCTGCTCTCCAGACTACCGCTCTCTTTTCATGATATAGATCTACTTCTCTCTGATCTGAAGCCCAAACAAAACTCCAGAGCAAGCAATGTCACGCATGCTCTGTATGCACAATACTCAATACTCAGTGAAGACGCAACACCAAATTAGCTTGCAGGGCGCTCTCAGGAATCTGACCACAAATACACACACACACACACATACAGGGAGAAAGTTACACCACCTTAAACCACTTAATCAATATCCCTGACAAGGCAAAGCCTTATTCAACACATTTGATATTCCTCCTCTCTCGCAAGATAAATTCATGTCACTGTCCCTGTAGCAGGACTAAAAGGCTGTTCACACCGACTCGCTTTGCAAATAAAGCTTTACATCAAGACTGACAACCTCCTAAGCTCTCTGCATCAGCCACTGCTTGGTAAAAAGCCTCATTCAATAATGCATTTGACCGCTAAAACCTCCAACAACTCAAGTAAAGCAAAGTGGCAGCTTTACAGAAGCAGGATTAATTGATAAATCAATGACATTGATTTCTGAAATTGGATTTGGTGATTAGTTGTTTACACAGTATTTCCTGCACGTCTCTTTTATGAAGTTGTTGATTACAGAGAAATGAGTGAAGAGCATTAGCTGCAGAGAAGCAGCACTGAAGATGTACCAGTCAGTGTTCGGCAGCACTGCAGATTGATTTGTGAATGCTAAGTGGGCTAATCTTCCATCTACACGGTTACAATGTGACGCATGCCGTCTGAAAAGAGTTTGTACAAAGAGTCAGAGAACATTCAGAGATGTTCCCGGTGAAACTTCTGAGCCCTTTCAGCACCCAGATCTGCTCTCAGCCTCCACCTCCTCTCTGTCTCCTGGCCACTTACAGTTTAAGGACACAGACAGCATTCAGCAGCTCTCGCACAGGAAAATACTTCGTGACAGAGGAGCTGCTCTACAAAGGACACAAGACTCAGTCGGGAACAAACCGTGGTCCTGGTGCAGCTCTTTTGTAAGCTGCTGAGACGTGGATGTGTGGGGGCTGAATACATTCCTTTTGTTCACGAGTTCAGCGCATAGCAACACATACCATGGGTGCATCTCAGGGTTATGGTACTGTATATGGTATCTATACAGTTTGGTTAACTCTTCACTCTGAGACACACATTAAATTTTTAACATTCACAAGGTTGTGCGGCTGTTAAAAATTTAAATGATGCTTTAAGCCCTGCAGCTTCAGCCCTCTGAGAGTATGAGACGCATATCAGTGAAAAGAGAAGCTGCAGTTTTCTAGATAAACAGATCATTTAAGCCTGAAATCAATAGGGCATACTGTAAAATGTATATGCCTTTTCAAATGGAAGAGAATCAGTTTATGCACTTTCCTCCTAAGTATCTTGCACCATGCTTTTTTTTTTTTTTCTTTTCCCACATGCTGTATCTTCTTTCATTGGCGGCTTTTCAATCCTTGAAATTTGTTAGGAAAATCTACATGGGCCATGTTCCTTCAGTATTTGCATTTCTCATTTTGCTACCTGTCACATGAAGCATTGTGTCGTCGGAGCACGTTAAAGACGCATCTTTCCTTCAGCACATCCAGCTTGGATGACATGCTGTGTGAACATGTTGTAGAAAGAAGGATTTCAGGATTGTTACATCTGCAGACAACACGTATTAGGCCTGCTTGAAACAGAGTCTGAACGTTGCTGCCATGATTTTTTTGGAACAGATACGAGATTTTTTCTTTTTTTTTTTTTCCTCAAATCACTTTTCTTTGTGCAGTTTGGCTTGGCATTTTGGCTGACGATCAGCAGAGTCTATGTGTCTCTGCAGCTAGAAGTCAATTTGGGCAATGATAAACGCACTTGAAATACATCCCAGAGTTCACGGTGGATCAAGGCTCATTCTGAAATTAAGCCTCGACAACAAAACAGCTCCCCTGAAAAACAGAGAGGAAACACGCTGAACTTGATTGTAGTGTTCTGTGCAGTATTGTGTTTTATACATGGCTTCCAGCAGGGATGCATCAAGCACCGTTTTGGAGCTATTCATCTTTTCAATGACTTAATAATTCATGATCATCTAGAAAGTAGAGCTATGAATATTACTGATGATACACATGAGGCTATTTACCAGTCAGCAGGAAACAGATGAACTCGTTTAGAGGCGAGATGTACAGTATACCGTCACTGTGTTTTATGTTACTGAATAAATCACTTCATTCTGAGGGCATGCAACAAAGCTGCAGATGCAACTTAGCTCTACTGAGGTATTAATCACGGCCTTAAGGTGCAAATGTAGGTGTGAAATGCGTTGTTGAAATTCTATTTCATGCTACTGTGTGGTCACTTTACTTCCACTCCACTTCCCTTATCTCAGAGCTGCTACGAGAGGAGGAGTTTGCTGTAATTATCAGCTGTTTTGATGTTGTTAATGTGCAAGGTTTGTCTGAATATCTGACACATCCAATTTCATCAGAACCCCTCCCTGATAATTTTCTTTGCATTGATTAAAGTGAAGGTGAAACACTGCAGGCGATATCTCATCAGTCAGAGCCGGCCGACTCCCTTTTGTCCTCTGTGTCAACCAAAGCGAGATAAAATCAAAGCAAATATAATGGATTTTAACTTAATTATTTTGACACCGACGCCAACATGTGCAGACTGACAGGAAGGACAATTTATGTAGTGATAAATTGTGAGGGAAACAAACATTGATTTTTCTTCTTCTTAAGTTGTCCACTGACTTGATGAATAAAAATTTTGCAGTGAGAAATGTGTCCCTGTAGGAGTGTGTGTGTCCAAGTGAGTTACTGTGTGTGTCTGTGTTTAGATAACAGTACACACAGCTCTGTGGTCTGTCGCTACTGTACACAGAACAGGAAGAGAAGAAAAATCACCAGAACAAAACCACAATTCAACGGAATATAAAGCACCTTGGAGTGATGCTGTGTGTGTGTGTGTGTGTGTGTGTGTGTGTGTGTGTGTGTGTGTGTGTGTGTGTGTGTGTGTGTGTGTGTGTGTGTGTGTGTGTGTGTGTGTAAACACAGCGGATAAGCGCAGCCCAGTTAAAGAAACACCTTTGCTGTATTTGTGATTATAGCTGTGACAGATTGTACACTTATAAATTACTCACTTGAAGCTGTTTAATTCTCACATAATAAACATTAATGGTAACATTTTGTGTTCAAGCTTTTATAACAGTCCAGTGTAATATCTGTGTTCACATTATCAAAATTTTGTCTCACAATGTAAAAAAATAAAATCACGTTAACAATATTATCATAGTACTTCAGATGGATGGAATTTTGTTCATATTTTATTTTATCTGTGGCAAAATAATTTGAACCACAGTAGAAACAACACTGTATTAAAGGCTAAGTTAAGGTTAGTTTAAAACTGTCTTTAAGTCCAGTTGCTTCTCCTTCAGCTGTGCTCACAGCAGGCAGCACCCTACAATTCGACAATTCGACAATTTCATTTAGCAGACGCTTTTTTCCCATAGCGACGTACAACACAAGCAAGAATTTAAACAAGAAGGAGAAACCTTATTAGGTGTGAAGAAATGCTTCAAGTTAGTTGCGTCACAGGTGCTCTGCCATCAAGTGCCCACAGAACCCCCCCTCCCCCCTTTTTATTTATTTATTTATTTACTTATTTATTTATAAGTATTTTATCTAAATAGTAGCCACAACTAGAATTCAGTATCATCCATGCAAAAAGCTCACTACCGCCCCCTAATATAAATCATAATGTCAGGGAATCACTTTAACCTGATTTTTTACAATGACATTAACATTTCTTTTCTTTTTCTTTTAAAAAAAACATATGGTTATAGTTAATACAAGTTACTGTTACTAGTTTAGTGAAATCTGATTTCTTTCACTTTTGACTGCTGGCAAGCACCGAAACGTGCAATTTCAGTCAGGGATGTGCATACATGGTGAACAACATCATTGAAAGTTGTCATTATCACTAGCCAACACCAGAAAAAGCTAGTCCCTTAAACAAGTTGTTTATATTTTAATACTTACGGCCTGAAATGGAGGTGTTTGTTTGTATCTGAGCTGTGATTGTTTACCCATAGTAAACAATCACATCTGGTATCTCGTAGCACGGCATGGCACAATTTGGTGTATTTTGATCTCAAAAAAGGAGACAGAGTTGTAGGAAGGGTGTGTTTAGCTAACTCTACTACAGTGACATGTAACAAACATCGGGACTTGGATGTAAACAAGCAGGGAGGGAGGACTGAAAGCTGCAGCTGCTGTTAGCTCTGCCAACAATCGCCGCATTTAGCAAACCTGTTGCCATTGTTTACCTGCTGATTCTGTGATCCCATGTTTAGTTGTTTTGTTGTTGTTTTTTTAAAAAAACTGTGCACAGTTTTCAGAATTATCTTTGAGTTTTTCTTGCCTTTAGACTAATCTCGTCTGGTTTTTAATTTCCATTTAAATGACAAGCCAATTACTCGCTTCAGAAAATCCCAGGTTTGAACAAATACCTTCTGCTTCTAATACAACTTTGTCATGGATTTTCTCTCACCAATTTGTTAACATTTTAGAACAAAGAGTTAATGTATTAAAACAGAGAATAAATAATTGTTCAATCAAAAAGAAGTCATACAATAATTGCAAGCTGCACAATCGAAAAGTAGAAAGGGCAAATTGAGGCCTCAGAAATTTACATCCATAAAAATCTCATTCAGCCTTCTGTCTCAGCTTCCCTCCAGCAAGGTGTGTTCTATCAGCACTCCTCTCAACACACACACACACACACACACACACACACACACACACACAAGGACAAAGACAGACAGACACACACTCCTCTTGACAAATTAATCTCATATTTTAAAGAGAAGTAGAGTGGGCTTGACCAGTAAGCCTCTCATGTCTCTGATCCTTCAGTCCTTTGACTAGAATTTGAAAGAAGTGGTGTTGGGGGATGGAGGTGAAGGGAGGAGAGGAAATGGAGGGAGGGAGTTGAAGGTAAAGTGAAGGGGGAGGAGAGGCTGTGGCTGCATTTTCACAACAAAAAACTCACATAACACTCTGCTCCTTATTCAACTGTATATAGTTCTTGACTCTTGCCCACAGCACAATGGAAGAAGACAAGCAAGAATAGAGGGCTGGAGCTGCCAGCTGAGACTTTGCCAAATACTTTAAAGCAGAACGCCTCGGGCATAAACTGTATGTTTGTGTGTGCATGTGTGTGTGTGCGTGTGTGTGTGTGTGTGTGTGTGTGTGTGTGTATGTGTGTGTGTGTGTGTGTGTGTGTGTTTGGTAGCAGTACTGGTAACTGGAGGTGATTTTGGTTTTGATACTATTTCTGTCGCTGTCTGTGTTGCTTTTCTTTGTTTTTTACTCTCAAAAAACCTGTTGTATTATTTTTACTTATTACAAGAAAAAAAAACAAAGATACTCTTATAATTATCACAAAATAAGACGGAAAACTGCTGCTGGCACAGAATTAAGTCAGACGAATGAGAGACAGGTTTACAATCTTACTCTGGGAATAAATTCTATATATTATAGAGTACAAAGCTGTTTTGGTCTACTTTAAGCTGTCATTAGCTGATCAAACAAGAAAATTATCCTTTGGTTAAAAAAAGGGAAAAAAAAACTGTTATTCAACTGGTCAAGAAAATCACCAATCAGAAGCTTTCCATGCTCACCACGTATCATAAGTAAAAATGTATGCTTTGCTTTGCTTTCCTCTGCTCGGTGCATTAATTGTCAACACAACTGTAAACACTGGGTCTGCTCTGCCATATAAGATTTTTATGGGGTAATTTGGTGATATTACACTGCTTTTGTTTTTCTCTGTTTTTGATGGCAGTGCGGGTAATTTCCCCGCCGCAGAGGCCGGGCACAGACGAATGGAAGAGGAAACCCTAATTAGCACTGCAGGATTTGTTAAACAATTCCTCTTGAGGATGAAGCAGCATTGCAGCGAGAAGGTAAATATTTGAAGTTGTACAGTGGTTACATCTCCAAGAGTCTGTGCGGTGCCTGTGTGTGTGTTTGAGAGCCTAAGTTTAATGGTTGAGCTGCCTGATTACCCGACACTTGCAGGTTCTTTTACTTTGAAAACATCAGCAGGGTGGCGAACACTCTGACACATTTTATGCTTCTCCAGCAATTACACTCCTCCCATATGATGGACATGTGGAGGGAGAGAAAGAGAGGGATAAAAACTCCCACTGGGCCTCACATCGCCTGTAAGCTTAAAATCTGACTGCACCACTTAGGGATTTCCTCAATAATAAAAACAACCTCTGATGCATTTCACATTGTCCCTTCTCTAATTCATGACCTCAATTTTATTAAGGAAATTTTGTTTTTGCAGCAGACTTGTTGGGCAGGAGGGAAATGTGTGAGCGATTCCATGGGAGAGAGGAGCATTACAGTGCCAGGGGCTACTGCATTCCTGGAATGAAAATTCATAAATAATGCAGGGCTGGATAACAAAAAGAACTCCCCCGCTGTCTCGCTCAGCGCTGTGCTATCCAAAGGCCATGCAATATCACTCAAATCTCAGAAAACACAAATTATTAGACACAAGCCAAGATTTTTTTGTCAGTCTTTTCTCAACTCTGGACAATGGGATGTGCTGACAGAAAAACGGCGGTATCCTAGCAGTCTGCACTCGGGGCCTGAATTGTCAGGAAGTTGCACTGAAATAATGATGCGACTTCGAGCCACAGAAGCTGGGCTGCCTCTCCTTTTAGTTTCCCAAACTACATGTGCATTACCAGCGAAACAACATGTCAGAACAGAAAAAAGGATGTGTGTAACGGCTGAGAACGATAATTAGCTTAGCATTAGCTGCTGCCCACTGAGTGCTGAAAGCAAACTAGAATAAGTTGGCAGAACTCGAGATGTCCCACTGATTGATTACTCACACACTTGAGGTTGTTGACTGACAGAAATGCCAATGACTTGTCTGTGGCATGTGTGGAACATATAATTGTTGGAGTGACATTTCAATTGAAGAGCCGGTCTCCTAATTGTAAAGGCGTTGCCATAATAGGTGTGGCATTTAGAATTTGTGCTTCACAGCTGTTTTTCTACATTTCCAGGTGAGTGGCCTGCAAGGTCTCAAATACCAGCCACATGTGAACAACAAGCTCATACACACACTGCACTAGACAACAGTATGTGCAGCCTCAGGCGATAACACACACATGCTTTCAACACAACAGAGCAGAAAAGTACAGAGAGAGAAATGCAGGTAGGATTACAATCATCATCCTCCCTAGATCTCATACATCATCTGCTTCTTCATGGGGCTCTGTGTCAGTTTGTGTGTGTGTGTGTGTGTGTGTGTGTGTGTGTCTGTGTGTGTGTGTGTGTGTGTGTGTATATTATCTAACCTCTATTCACAGATTCTCCCTATTAATCACGAAGAGCAAAGACAGACTGCCTCGTTTTTATTATCACTTTCAATGAGGTGCGAGCTGTGGAAGAATTGAGTACGGTGCCCGCGTCACTGCGAGCAGCAGCGTCAGGTAGAGCAGTGACACACAATGCAACCCTGATATAACATGCTGCATTCCAGCATGTAGGCTGGAGATTCAAGCAGACTTTCTTTTTTTTTTTTTTTTTTTACTTTGAGTTTTTAAAATAATGTGGGAGAGTGAATGTATGTGTGATGGATGAAACAATTTCAACATCAGTAGATGTTCTCAGACACTGGCTGGAGGATTGGTGCATCAGATGATCCATAGATGAGAAATGCTGACAAACTGAACTTTTTGATTTACAATCCATTTGCATTTTTCAATTAAAGTTATGAAGATTTGTTCATTCTCTTGCCAAGGAAAGCTAGATTACCATGCCATGCGGGAGAAGTGTGGGATGCTTTTTTCTAAAAAGTTGCTTGTTAATGGAAAAACATCTTAAGATTATAACTCAGAAATGCTTATATATTTATTAACATTTATTTATTTTATTTTTGCTTCCTTAATTATTAATAAGTTATTAATATAGCTCCAGTGGTTCACTTCAAGCAATTATTCATAATCTACTGTGAAGGAGAGAAGTGAGGAGGTCTAATTTAAATCCATTGGAGCACATCCATACTACTGCAATTTTCGCTGCCTTCACAATAATTATGATTTATCAAAATGCATTTGCTGATGTTAATTATTTAGCACAGCACGTTTAAAAACACAGCCAGCGTGAGAAATATAGATTGCATGCAGCTGAATGTTGTTAGTCACGGGAAAGCTTCAGAGGCTGAAGCATGCAGGAGGGTAGAAGTTCATGTGTGAGGTGTGAGAATGAAGCAGTGAAGCAGGTCACAGTAATGAAATGTGTCCTGACGTGCCTGTTGGACCTGTGCTGCTGCTGCTGCCGCTGGTGGTGGTGGTGGTGGTGGGGGTGCAGGTGCTGTCTGGCCCGGGCCCGGTAAAGTCTGCCTGGATGTATGAAGACAGAAGGCGCGAGTCATTGAGATCTACAGCCTCTGGATCTCCGGTGGCCCTGCTGGCATCATTAGGCCACCTTAATGCTGATGGAGATGGAGTGGACGAGCCGGGACTGGAGCAAAACAGCTCAAGGCTGCAAACGTTTGGTGAACCAAAACGAACACGATACATGCACCGCTAAGGCAGGCGGGCTGAGGCTCTGTGCCGGGAATGTCACCGTTCAGACTTCGTGTCAAACAGACAGACGGGTTTGTGCACAAAGTCTGCACCACTGTACTTCAAAGGAGGTGCACTGATTTTCATAACCGCACTACACAAGCACTCACACGCGCATTCACTCTACCTCAATGTCTGCCTCTCTCTCGCTCTCTCTCTCTCTCTCTCTCTCCCTCTCTGTGACACACATGAAGGCACACGCGCGCGCGCACACACGTCCCAAAGCCCCTCACAGCACACCAGAACAGCTGATAATAAACATTTCCTGTGAACTCACGTTGTCTCAGCCACCCGAACCCCGTTTAGCCCAAGCAGCATTGTAGCCGATCACACCAACTGAACCCAGTAAAGGCCGGAACCGAACGTGCCCGCTTACCTTTCCGACGTAAAGCCATTCCTTTAGTCCGATTCCATGCTCTAAGAAGCCTGCAAATGCTGAAGACGTGCAATCCCCGCGGTAGTAATGTGCCTAGAGACGCGGTGCTCCTGTTAAAAATGTGGACGAGACACCTTTCAGTGTGCCTGCTGGTCTGGTATCAAGGCGGCGGTGCTGATGCTGATGATGCTCGTTCTCAAATGCCGATAGAGGAGGAGGAGGGAGAAACGATTTTGCGCGGAGAGGGAAGGGATCTCCTTGCTGCTGCTCCGCCGTGCCGTGTGACAGGGAGCCCGGCGCGGTGCGTTTAGCCGCAGTTGAACCCGAGGAGGCTGACGGGTGATGCTGTTGCTGGTGAGGCTTGGTGCCGCTATAACAGCATCTCCGGATCATACCACCGCACCGAGGAGAAGGGGGTGTGGCACGGAGCGGCCACAGACACAAACACACAGGCACAGGCTCCCTCTCGTCAGGAGGTCGTCTGGATCGTTGGTTAGGCTCATTCAGGTGAAGCCATATGGCTGCACTGTTGTCCTGTGATGGAATGCTGACTCATTGAAATAGACACAATTGTACAAGTTTGGTCTTTTCCCCTGCTTTCTGCTTGTGCTGCAGCTTTAGCAACCTTTCAGTTGCATATTTTAGAATATCAAAATCAAGTCATTCCAATGAGCAACAGGCCTGAGAGCATCCGAGGTGGAACTGAACGACAAAAAAACCTGCATATCATAAAAACATGCTGCCAATGCAGAAGCTGCTCATTGCATGGAGTAGGAAGACAGACGCAGAGGTGATTAAAATGAAACCAAAAATTGCATTTCCTAAGAACTATATATAAATAAGATCCCATTTAATGTAAATGTATCGCTCCAGTGGGCCTAGTTTTTAATAGCACCTGCAGATCATCTCATAATATCCGTTTTACTTTGCTAAATGAGCCACCTAATGAATCTGACCTGCGCTCTGTGTGTGCAGCAGTGGTTGGGGTATTCGCAGCCATGAGTGGCTGGTACAAACAACGTATGAATGACAGGGGTTCTAATGATGCAGTTTATTATTTCCCCAATGCACAGTACGCGCGGGGCTACAAACAACCATTTTGACAGCTGCTTCAGTCTATCTGCCGCTCTGCCTGTCTCGCCATATCCCCCAACACAACACAGCACTATGCTGCTCTTATCAACAACAGGTTTTGGCACTTTCCATCCGTTTCATCACCAGTTCTCTCTAAGTGGAGGCTCAGAGTCCAGCAGTTCAGGACAGAGATTATTGATATTTCTCAAATGGACTTGGGCTGTCACTGGATGGCCACCAGGCTGTTTCTCTCCTCTAACAATGACTGTAACAGATTGTAATAGATCTGTATCAGAAATCCAAAGACCTCCACTGCTACAGAAAGTGAGCCCCATGCTGAAGAGCTGCATGTTTCTGAGCCTCCATGTTTGCCTGCAGAGTCCTAATGGCAGTCACATTGCACCTCAAGCGGCTGGGTAAACGCTCTTTTAAAAGAGCAGTTCCTCTTCTGCTCCACACATCTCACTGAGACATCTCCTTGACAACCAGTTCAATGCAGGGATTTGAAATGTCACAGTTTTTACTGTGATTCTTTTTTATCATCACGGTCTATAGAGGAGAGATAATAGATGTGCAGACGAGAAGAGGCTTCGCCTTGCAGAAGGAGAGACGAAGCCTTCCCTTATTATTCTTCAGAACTTGACAAATACAAACCAAGTTATGTTTGAAGACACAAGGCTGTAGTTTGGAGAGGATCTGTATGATAGTCTAATGTAATACAACATGCAGCTTTAATGAAGGGAAAGTTAGCAGTGAAGCTCCGGCCGACATTTTATCCGATAATTAGCATCATTAGAGCCCCAGATGCTCCACAGTGCTGCTCAGAGTGCATTTCAGACGTGATGTCAGTTGCATTAAAACTGATGTCATCAGCTTGTAATGTAAATTGCATTAAAGTGGTAAAATTTAATTAAATACCAACTCATTTAGATAAAAAAGAATGTCAGTGGGAACTAACAGGAGACCACAAGACCATGTTTGCTGATCCAATTATTCCTGGCCTATTTGGACGACATGGAAGCCCAGCTGAGTGTGCAGGGAGGGATGGGGAGCAGAGGTGGATTTAGAGCCGGTACTCCATAAAAGCGGTTTGAGAGTGAAAAGAAAGCTACTGTTGCTGTTGTGAATGCTAAAACAGAGTCTGGTGAGAATAACTTTGATGGGAAGCTGTCCTGAAACTCCCTTTTTTTTTCTTCTTCTTCTTCTCCTCTCCTGATTAGAAGCAACTCACGCCTTCTCCGTGTGTCACATCTGTTACAGCCTGAATTGCAGGGATATATTACGCCTTAAATAGCGTCAGGAGACAAGAGATAGATCCGTAATGCATCCGCGACTTAATGCTACTCGGAGCCTCAGCAGTAATATCGGATTTTAAGTATCCCTGCACTACTTCACTTCACAGCTGGAGGCAGTTTCCATGAGCATTATTTAGTCTGCTACATGCAAACTGCAAAGCCAACACAGTTTTTCTCCTCGGAACTCTGTGTTCCTCGTAGGCTGTGATCGATTGGAGAGTGATCAATCCTTCCACCATGGAACACAAGGTGAATGTTGCATGCTGTAACTAGAAACCAACAATTATCCTCGTGCTTCTTTTTCTCCACTTCTTGCTGATTTTCTCTCTGTTTTCCTCTTTATTTCCCTCGACTCTTCCTCCCCATGTTTTTCCTCCAAACTATCCTTTCCAATTTAGCTCTTTTTCTACTTTTCCATTCATTTCTTCCCATGCCTTTCTTCTCATTCCCCCTTTCCCTAGCTCCAGCCCTCTCCAGGGTGACGTTGCTGAAGGGGTTTCTCTCGTTCTGTAATGAGGGATCTCAGATCAATGCTGTCAACAATACTCGCCAGCTGCACCAGCGATACAGTATAATTCTGCCCTCCCGATAGATGCCTTATCTCCGAGGGTGTTAACTGTTAACTCAGGGTTTCTTTCACTGACAGGGTGTTTGGGAGATCCTCCATCCTTCTCTCTATTCTAATCCTATGTCTCCACCCAGTTCGTCACAGCTTGAGTGCCTCACAGGAGACAGAGCCAGTCATTTATTGAAATCTTTTTTTAAATGACAAAGCTATGACCTTTCCGATGCATGTGTTCCACTACCATAAATTTTCACAGATTTCATTTTACATTTCCTCCAAGCAGTCACAACCAAATTACACCTCCACAGCCTCCAACCTACGGGCAACGAGCCAGGATTTTCATCTTCAATTATTCCTTTTTTTTACTTCCGATGGTGCTCTCTCGCTCTTGGAGACAGATAAGTGTTTTGGAAATCAAAAAGGGCTGGTATAATCTGTCCTGAAAAACACACAAACTCTGACAGCACTTTCAAAGGCTGTCCTTTTCCGAGCCTGTCATCAATTTCCCCCATGAAAAAGGAAAGGGAAGAAAAGAAGCAAGCACAGAGAGGTATCTATTGATTAATCACTAACAGTAAGAGTCCTGATGTGCGAGAGATGTGAACCGGTTTCAATGTGTTGACAGATAAAACAGCTTTATATCCTCACCTTGGTGACATATTCTCCTTCAAGTCTTTTTCTCTTAATTAGTCATATCCTCAGAAAGGGCATGACATTAATAAATTTTACATTAAACCCACGTGTATAAACTGAGAGAGATTTGAAAGAAAGCAATATTTTTAACCAGCGGTGCAGTGACATTCAATAGCTAGTGAAGAGCAGCTGGAGATTGCACGACAGAGGACACAGAACGATACAAGGGAGGACATCACTGCACCAAACACGTGATGCAGGAATTATTGATTTATAAGGCATATCTTTATCCTTACAGTACGCATGAAACAGAAGAGAACATCAAGAGCACTCCTCGATCACCTTCATCAATGGAACCGCGTCTTTGTTCTGGGCTCAAACAAAGCCCCGACACACACGCCCATACACACACCCATAGGTCCCAAAACCAGGGCTAAAAAGTGCTTTCTGCTTTGGACCCCTAAAATCTCAGCCTTGTTCCCATAAGGATCAAAGTGTATGTGTATGTTTCAGGGGGCTTTTTGTGTTTAAGTGTGTGCGGTGCTGAGTGCTTTCCTCAGACTGTGCAAAAAGCCCTCAGATAGCGTATGCCACCCTAAAGCATGGGCACTTCTCCTCTTCTCCTTTTATCAGCGCACACTTCTTGCTCTCGCTACCCTGCTTACCTGTGACAGGAGCGCCTTTCAAACGCGCCTCATTGCATTTCAAACGCCAGCGACTCCCACTCCCCTTTCTAAGACTCCCCCACACACGTACACGCACGCAGCTGTCAGCTACCCAAATATTGTATATCCCCTGGCCTTCTCTCCCACCCTTTCCTGAACCAACTCCTCCACAACCTCGAGTTGTTGAGAAAATAATATTTTATGCATGCCACAGCAGCCCACACACAGATACAGCTTATGAAAGACATACCAAACCTACTTTACTGCCAACATTTGTGTGCATGTTGCGTCTCATGTACATTTCTGTGCAGCATTTTTTTTTTTCACGCCAAATTAAGATATACTTAAATACTGTTTATGAACTGAAACGGGAATACTAAGCCGATAACTTGTTTTGCAGTGTCTGAGAGATCAATATACATTATCATTCCATAAAAGTTTAAGGAGCAAAAGGCCAAAGGAGATGAGTTTTGGTATAGGCAGCCCTCTTGGGGGAGAATTATCACAGCACCAGAATCAGAAGGAGCCTGCCTACATACCTCAGCATTTGTCAGAGCAGGAGAGGACACAGTACAATGAATTTGCATCTGTTTGAAGTGTTATTATTAATTCATGCCAATGAAACTTTGCATAAAAGAGGCAGGAAAATTTTTTTTGAAAGTGGGGGAAAAAAGTCCCAGTTATAAGCAGAGGGGCTGTTTGATCTTGTTTTGTCGCCTTGTTGTTCTTTCTCTGCTTGTGGAAACCATATTGTCATCCAAGTATCTATACATTAAGGTGCTCTCAAACTGACTCGGCCCTTTGGGAACAACAAGCTGCTGGAAAGCGTGGGCCTATCTTATTTAATCAGCATGTGTTGAGCTAAATGACGAGCTATTATCACCGGCCACCCGTCGACTGCTGCTCGGCTCCTCAAACAGCCGAGGCAAAAGGTCAAACACTGATAATGAGTGGACAGAAAGAGCGATTCCTAATAAGACGTGGATGTAAAATTTGAATGGGAAATCAAGGTTGAATACACGAGGGAGAGATACAGCATGCACATCTGGCAATCCATTCCATCTGTACTCTGTATTTACTCTTTGCTTTGTTTTCTCCGTCTCAACAGGTGCTCCTGAGCATGTGTGTGTGGGGGGAGGCCTCCTGCGTGTACACTCATTTTTAAGCATCCACAGGGTGTGCTTGTTGATGTACCTGCATGTGTATAAGGTTTCAGTTGCATGCATGTGTGTGTGTGTGTATGTGTTGCTGATGTGCACATGCTGGCACAGCTATTTCCCCTCGGAGTATGAGTGCTGGTGGTGTTGAGGGGGATGACAAATAAACTGGTTGCATATTATCAGCAGCAACACAAACACAGGCTGGCAGCATCCCAGCTGTTAAAAGGGGTCTTTATTTGTGTATGTGTATGACTGTGTGTGTTTGAATCAAGGAGAGAGAGGCACAGAAGGGTTTTGCCAAGTAGGAAGGTTTTGCCTTCAGGGAGAAGGGTAATTACACCAGAGCACATAGAAGATAAAAAATATTAATGGTATTACTGGTCAGCGGGGTTTTGTCCTTGGGCTGTCCTGGAGACGCATATCAAGCACGTTCTGCTAAAACTGTTGATTTAAATCTATCTTACAACAAATACTGTAATTCCACATCCACCTTTCTGCCTGCTTTTGCATCTAATAAAGCTGTCACTGCATACTGAGCAAAGAAACCATCTTTCAAGCAGAGGGCTTAAGCTCAAGCCCCAGTGACAGCAAGCATTTACCTTCTTTAAGTGTCCTTGAGCATTTTACTTAATCCCCAGCCGCTCGAGGGGCGCTGTTGTGGTGCTAACCTGTGCTCTCCGAGGAGGCAAGTGGAACATGAATTTCCCCTTCAGGAACCGCGGCTTCAACATGAAACAGCATAGCTCTGATAGCTCTGTCCATGGTGCTGAAATTCAGCAGTTGGAATCTAGACATAAGCTGCAAACCTTTTCATAACACCATGCTAAGTGCAACTGGTTTTCAGTATTCAGAGCATTCACACTGGCAAAGTGCTCAAATTAAGCATACTCAAAGATAACAGCGTGCATACTAAATTCACTTGTATTCAAGTGTGCTGTTGATGGACAATTTTGTCCCACAATGCTATGTACAAATTGCGAGATGAGCTGTTTGCAGATGGAAAAAAAAATACCAGTGCGTGGATGGTAGGACAGCTTGGACAGAATCACAAATCTTTTTTTTTTTTTTTTTTCAACACATATGTTCAGTTTAAAGGAGTTCTAATAAATTAGCAAACTTTACATTAATATCAGTGAGCGTAGCTTGATATGTTAGATACCTAAAAACAATACGATGATGATGATGTCATTCAGTCAGGGAGGACAGAGATAAAGACATCAGAGAGTCATTGCATGGGGTGTAGACTTTACACTCTAGATTTCTGTGTAAGTGTCTGAAAGTGGGGTCTTTGTACTTTTGGTATTCTGTATTTTCTGTTTCATTCTAAAACCAGACTCTCTTAAGCACCCCAACTATTTTAGAAGTGGCAGAATAAATCACTGGGTGCCCTTTTTGAAGAGAGATCTTTCAAACTCACAGTTTGACTGATGCCTGCCACAGTGTGTTAAACCACTTAACCACAATTTCCCTCTCTAAATAACCTGCAAAAATCTAAAATCTTCAACTTTTTTTTTTTTTAATGGCTTAAAATGGTCACGGCTGGGAATTTTGCGAGCCTGCGATGATACCACAAATGTATCCAACACTAGTTACTCATAAAAAAAAGTCATTACAGGGAAGTTGTTATAAATAAAGCACTTGTCCGTAACTTTTATGTTTGAAGTTTAAAAAAATATCAGCAGGTGCTGCTGGCCCTTCAGCATTTTCACAAAATCGTGTGGCTCTCTTTGAAAAAAGTTGGGACACCCCTGCTGTAGATGAAAATGAATATCCAATCATTCAAAAAAGCCCTGCATCACTTTAATCCATTGTCAATTAAAGTCATTTAGGGAACATTTTAAGCCAAAACATTTGACTAAAAACAAAAAAAAATGGATTTAGTCAGGTCAAAAATTAACTTTTTGTGCAAGAAATTTTTATATTATTAATTTAGAACTTCTTTGACCAAGAAAACCTCACTAAGATTAAAAAATGACAACATATCCCCACTTACATACAAGAGAATAATCAGTCAAAGCATCTACAAAGTGATTCATATCATATCATATACCAAATACTCTTGCACTGAATTCCAGGCTGCAGGAGCAGCAGAGTACCCCATGCTCTTTTTTTCCTGGACATACTCTGGGGAAAGAGAGCAAAAATAACCTTTTTGACTGGGTCACTGTAGCTTCCAGAATTTTACAGTTGAATTAAATTATATAATTAGGAGGGAAGCAAATTAAGAATAGCTTTATAAATAAGGACATGCAAGTGATTTAGTCTACAGGTAGGCAATGCAGGTCAGCCAACTCATACTCCACACATACAAAGAGCAGTGATGAGTTAGAGGCTTCGTAATGAACCTGAAAACTCCATGTTAAACAGTGTCTAGTGAATAAATGCCCTGAGACAATGTCTGTGAACATAAAACATCACAATAATCAGTCAGAGGCATGACAGCAGTAGCAACAAGTCTTCTCTTTGCAGCATGAGAAAAGCACAACTTATTTCTGAAATAGAAGCCAAACCACAACTTATACGAGTTGCTTAATGTGAAGCTTAAATGAATTGTTAATTAGAAATCCTTGATATTTATGCGAAGATATAGGTGTCAAAAGCAAGAGCCTAACACTGAGTTGGAGCAGTGCAGTAAATAACTGTATCATCTGCATAAAAGTAAGAGTTTGCATTTAACATTATGAATAAAGCTGTTGATATAAATTACAAATAACAGTTATCCCAAGACAGAGCCTTGGGGCACCCTGTTTATTGTTTCAAGAGACCTCAAGGTGAAACCCTCAGCCTCTACACACTGATATCTGTTAAATGAATATTTTTCAAATCCATGGACTGATTGTTCTGACTGTCTGTTTCATAATTAATTGTTCTAAAGTGTCATGAAGTCAATAAAAAGAGCTGTACAGTGCTTCCTATTGCCGAAGGATTAAATAAAATTATAGACTATCCTTAATGCCAATGTTGTCATGCCGTGTTTTGTTTTTTTTTTTGTTTTTTTCCTGAAACCTGATTAACAATCCCGTAAAAAAGATTCCAGAGTTTTAGCTAAAAATCTAGAGTTTAGAAATGTGGCCATAATTATTTAAAAGTGTGGGATCACCTCCCTTTAATAGGGGCAGGACAAAGTCAGATTTCCATACAATTGTGCACACAGCCTCTGAACCAATGTAGAAAAATGCTGAAAGAAAATGTAACCAGAAATGTCTAAACACGATGGTAAGGTTATCTTCAGCCCCTAGAACTTCCTCTAAAAAACTGTCATAGCAAAGAGATTGATTTTCCGGTGAAAACTCGATGTATGAGGATTTTTCAAAGCTGTGAGGTGAGCTATCAGTCCTCCAAAGAAGCTCTATGAATCAAACTGAAAATTTCTTCATAGCTCGTCTTTCCAAAGGATTGAAATTACACGGGCAGGTCACAAAAGTATTGATCAAAAAGCTACTGTAGATGTAGTTTTCTAAAGCATCTCTGACACCCAGAAATATCGCCAGACAACTTTTATGAGTCCCATTTCAATTCATCACAATGGGAATTCAGATGTGACTGCCCTTGACTCTAAATGACTCAGAGGAAGTCGGCAGGATGAGGATGGGATCAGTCCGGCTTTGAATGATCATGTCTTTGCCACCCAGAAACCTTTGAGATGTTTTCCGCTCTGTCCAAAGTTTCCTCTTAATGATATATTTAAGATAAACACTAACAAAAACAGCATAGGTCTCTGCAAAGGTTTTCATCCTGTTGCATAAGGGAGCCATGAGCCAAAACGCTTTGATGTCCTAAGTTCATGGCCATAACAAGAGTCAGCGCCTCAGTATGAGATCTTTTTTTCTTTCTGTTCTCTTTTTTGGGCCAAGGTTGGAACACTTAAGGTTAGCTAAACTGAACAATTTCTCTACTCTGTGTACACTCTTAGCATCGCTCTGAAGTGTGAAGAATTCAGTTGAATAACATCATATCAGACACACAGGTGAGTGAAACTCTCCTAACAATGAAAGCTCCTCTCAGTGAACAGAACCTTTGATAATTGAGTATTAGATCATTATTCATCCATCTTCTATACCACTTATCCTGCTCAGGGTCACAGGTAGCTGAAGCTTATCCTAGCTGTCTTAGGGTGAGGGGTGGGGTACACCCTGGACTGATCTCCAGTCAATCACAGGACTGACACACAGAAACAGACAGCCTTCAAACTCCACACAGAAAGGCCCACCAGGTGAACCAGGAATCAATTTGGTGACCTTCTTGCTGTGAGGCTGCTGCGCTAACTGTTGCACCACCCTGCAGCCCTGACATCATTATATTAAATAATACGTAGAGACAACTCAAAGGTGTAGAACAATTTTTTTTTCAATTCTGTGCCCATGTGGAGAGGAGAACAGACTTTTCTGCTGCAATCACTCCTGCTCAAACTAGTCTAAGATGCACTTTCATTAAGCTATTAAAGTTTAGGTCGAGGAGACAACCCGCTGTCTGCTATCCATGAAAAACATCGTACTCTTAATGTTGAATAGAGATAAATAAGGCTGCAGCATTTAGAGTCTACTTTAATCAATATACTTTTGGCACAGTTTCAGTATTCTAAGAACAACGTTTTCTTTTTGTTGCATCAAAGTATATGGGGCAATCTTGTCAAGGCTTCAAAATAAAATTTCTCCTCATTATTGCCACTTGAAAGTTTCGAGTTTCATATTAAGGTATAATCACACCGAAACTCACAGATTATCCATTGAATTAAGCTCGTATAGAACTGCAAATGAGGAATTTTCTAAAATGCTAAACAACTGTGCAAACACATAATCCCTTCTCAAGCACGATATATCAACTATTAATTTACACTTTTATTGATTTATTATGAGTCCAACAAGGCTAATTTGGTGTGAGACTGTATATTATACTTACATGGTTCCTTTAACTAGACCAGTGTGATTTATTATTGCTGGCTGGCAATAAGGCCTCTTTTTGGAGCAGGATCGAGCTGCAGACACAGCCAACATCAGTGAGTTTATCTGCAGTTTGAAGTTAAAGCTCCGCTTGGATCTGAGCTATTGTTGGGAAATAAAGCGTTTTCAAGGGTGAGAGTTGTTCTTTGTGTCAGGTTTTAAAGTTCAAGTGTTTTGAGATATTAGAGTTTCATATTCTAAACTTGGTCAGATCAGGTATTTACGACATCACAAACATCTACAAGTTGGAAAACTTTTAAAGGTTTCTCAAAGTAACTTGATACGTGCCATGTTGTGAGATCTACTTTTCATAAAACTCCAAATTTTAAATATCTGTACTGATGATGAACTTTGCGTTTTAGAAAATTGAACTCTATTTATTCATAAAACCTTCAATTAAGACTCAAACTAGAATAATTTTCAGTGGTAAGATTGCTTGATATTCTGATTAAAGTTGGAATCCAAGTGGAAGTAAAAATGTTCACTGCTCATACAATGTGTCTGCGCTCGGGTATATTTGACTGTCTCTGCACCAGTTGTCGTCTTCAGTGTTGCCAGAGTCTGCAAGAACTTTCACTCCCTTTGTAGTCCACACCTGAAATTGCTCAATTTGAAGGGCATATGACAAACTGTCATTTTCTTTGAGGAACAGTACACAGAGAGAGGGGTCATTCTGAATAGATGGAGGATAAAACTAGGATTGGTCTATTGTAACTGAAATGGTGAATGGATTGTGTTTATAAAGCTCTTTCTGAGAGTTATTCTGACCACTCAAAGAGCTTTTACATGACAAATCACATCCACACACTGATACCAAAAACTGCTATGTAAAGCACCTCCAGTATTAACCGATCCCATTCACACACAGATGGAACAGGATCAGGGGCAGTCGAGGGTTAACTGTCACTTTCAGCATGTTGGCACCCCTTACCCTCTGACTGAGAAACTCTACCACTGATCACAGCCACCCCTTAACTTGCTGTCCTTCAGGATGGGACGATTTAACATCTGAAAGTAAGTAAAATGTGCCCTAAGTAACAAGCATTTGAAAATGTGTGTTAAATTAAATCTGTAAGTGTGCAAATGTGAAATATGTACTTACACCGGGGGAATGGCTTTTATAAAGCTTGTTGCAGCAGCTCTCTCTTTGTTGTTCTTTTTTCTCCTTTTTTTCTTCTCTTTTTAGTTATCTTTGCATTTGAAATCTATAATTATTTTTTTATGTCTCTTTCGTTGGCCATGGACACCAAACAGGTCACGTCTGCAGTGGGATCTTTTTTGCTATTTTGTTCATGTTTGTCTAGGGATCTTATCGATTGAATTGTTCACACACGAGATTTCAGTTGTTAGCAGCCTAGCATGTTGATGCTAACCAGTGCTAGACCCGATGTTCCCTACGAGCTAAGAAGGAGGAGGCAAGGATGACATGCTGGCACTGCAGTGTGAGCTAAGAAGAGATGACACTGACCTGTCCTTCGATCCATCGTTATGGGGAATGTAAGATCTAGCTCCAATAAGATGGATGAGCTAGCAGTGCTAACCCAATACCAGAGGGAATACCAGAGGGCAGAGTAGCATAATGCTATTCAAAGACATGGCTAACGAAGCTAACACTGGATGTGAACAACACATTGAAGGATTCCACCTGCTGTGAGCGGACAGGACACATGAGAGAGGGACTGAACAGACTGGTGAAGAAGACTAGCTCAGTCCTGGACCCTGTGGAGGTGGAGGCTGACAGGAGAGTTATGGTCAAGCGGTCGTATCTGATGGATTTTTTTGCACTCTACACTTTGTTTGCTGCTGTGATGCTTGAATTTTCCTTTGGGAATAAATAAAGGTTATTCTATTCTATTCTATTCTATTCTATTCTACACTTCTTTAGAGGGCAAATGAGTCGACATGTGGCAACGTGTTCTGAAAGTTTGTAATTAATGTAGTCTTTTCTATTTACTGGGAAATAGGACACATACAAGAAACTGAAATCAATCTTTTTTTCTCCGTTGCACTGCACCTTATGAGTTTAGAATAAAGTTTTCAGGTGGCCTCAAAAGTGTGTCATATTAAAAATAACAGGAGTGGTGTTTTATTTATGGAACATTCTGTTCTGTGGCACAAGAAACCCTCCAGCCTCCTGCCAGGTTTGATGGTAACAAGAAGTGAAGGGCCAGGTCCAGCCTGAAAAGCTGGGGTATTGAATTGCATCCACATCTTGCGCATGTGTGTCCTTGAGTGTGGATGGGAACTTCAAAACACATCAATTGGTAATGTCATAGGCCTGTTTGGATTCTGTGCCTCAATTAAGACTCAGGGGGCGTAAGTGATCAGAGGGGTGAGAGAGCAGAGCACTGCAGATCAGTGATCAGTGATGGGAATCAGTTGGCAAGGTGTGAAACGCTGCTCTGTTAACAGTTTCACACACAGCCAGCCTGTCAGTGACGTAAACGCCAACGACCCCTGGCAGTGACAGACCAACTGACACATTCATACAGTGAAGTGTTCTGTCACTTTGATTTAACCTTGTTAAATAGTTTCACAGGTATCTTTCAGAGTGGAGACGGGTTTCAGCTCGACATGTGGGTGAGTTAATTAAGACAGTGACATTATTAAAGCTGAGAGTGACTGCAGCATGTTTTTTTCATTCACCAACTGACCTTTCTTCTGGTTTGAAGCTAACGCCTGACATCTTTACAGTTACGGCATCATGCCCTGGAAACATCCCGAGGAGAAGGAAAAATGCCAAATTTCTGCTTTTAAAAGTCTCACAAAAGCTTCAATGAGTTCAGGGTTTTTCTCTGTTTCCTCCTCTGACAGAGAGCTCCATGCAGCAACCAATATGCTTTTAAAAAATCGAACAAGGAAGGCAATTCAAACTCCGAGCACATTCTTTACTTTGCTGTGAGTGAAAGGTCTGAAATGAAGCAATTGTGCATGATTTAAAAACAGCATTTTATTTGACCATTATTTTTCCAAAATTGTTAGAAACTTAAAATAAGGGGAAATGACATTTACATAACACAAAAAGTGATTTTCAAAACCTATTTCCCACTCGTACAGCTCAGCTTGAAGAGCTCACAGCCACTAATAACAACCCCGAGAAATTATTCATTGATTGAAAAAACAAACCACCATTACACAATGCAAGCCCTCAAGCTGTAAACTTAAGAACCACCAAGACTCAAAGGGCAATGATGACAAATAATGCTGCTGGGATCATGCTCCTGAGTCAATCTTGTGACTTTGCCTTTGGCCACAAGTCCTGAGTTTACAGTTTGTTATCAGGTGTAGGGGAGCCAATATTGTGTCAGCCTTTTCTATAAACAGGAAAATGACTATTTTAATCTGCCTCTTAATCAGTTTAATCCTCAACAGACTACAGTTACATTCCAAATGAGACAATCTGAACTTGTAAATTTGATGAAATATGAAAGCCTTTAAGCTATTCTGGCTAACAATCCCCCAAACGGGAAATCAAATATTGTTCAAAGTGTCCCACTTCCTATTTTAATAACAACTGAGCTAATCAATTTAATACCCTGTTCCTCATAATATAAGTCTGAACAAAATCATGTTAAAACCCTCATATAGGGGAACTGTAGTTTTTTTTTTTTTTTTAACCACGATTGTGTTAACATAATATCCCTCAAGTGATTTGAAACTGGTGCGAGCGTTTTTTTCATTGTTATATTTACATCCATGAATTAGACCATTTAAAGACTATTTACTGATGACAGGAGTAGGCAGAGAGTCTTCTTCCATCTTATCTCTATCAAAAGTACTGTTTAAAAGAAACAAAAAATTACAGAGATGCCGATTCCAACTAGATAAGTATTTTCTGAGGACATATGTGTGTTTCAATATATGGTTGGTGATTTGCCCTGGAATTTTTACTTACAAATTGCAGACGTGGTTGATTTGCACGGGATTAAAAACAGAAGAATTATTACAAATTATCAGAGGTCCTCAGGTGAAACTAATACTGTGCAAATAGAGCTCATAACATGAAAATAACACCAAAATAGAAAAGTGTCATAAACTGTTAGTAGTCACTTGAGGCTGGCCCTAAAATATGGTCTTCACTAGTCTGCATGATAAAATGCCCAGTTTTATATTTTAACTACAAGTTGATTAAAAAAAAAAGGTTGGTCTTAACAGCTAATTTTCATGTTTGAAAAAAATAAATTGAGGTTAACATTTTAAATCCCTCAGGAAGTGCATGTATAATTATCACCAATTTTTACAACCTGTGCTATTAAAAGGTCAGTGGAACATGCTAGCTTTTTGCTAGGTTGTCCTTCGGTTAATTCAGACCCTTCACTTGAAGTTCTGATGTTTCTGTGTGGTCTTTTGTACAAACAGCTCGAGGTTTTTCTTTCAGGGAAACTGAAGCAATGTGTTGAGTATAAAATAGTGTAGCATAAGTACAGTGTGACTTTGCTGACCATACTTGACTTGTTGGTTTACTTAGCGTTGTCAAACAGAGACTTTGGTACGGTCACTAGTGCATTCAAGTCAAAGAAGAGCAGAAATACTGCAGCATTTAACAGGAGTGATGAAAATAATGACCGGTCATTTTAAGCATTCTACAGTAATGATTGATGATAACAGTCTTTATGTGATCTGTTTTCGGATCAAAAACATAATTCAATAACAAAAAAATATATAGCCCAAAGAGCCCAAAGCCCAATGACGTATTAAAAAGACATGATATGTGGAGTAGCTTGTTGCTATTACAGGAGTGAACTGGACTTGATCATGATAATTGTTCCTTCTCATGTTAAGAATCAGAGTGTTCTAAAGAAATATATGAAACTACTCTAGCGTGTTAGTGTTTGTGTCTTTATGTGTACTGGGGTGACAAGTGAGATGTTGCATAATCAAAACCCAGAGTGGGGCAACATCAGAGGACTGATAATCATCTCTGCAAGAGAGCTCAGAGACACTGAGACTCTAAGCCAATGGGAATAGATGACTGGCTCAGCACCATAGAAAACACTTGATGACACTTTTAAGGTGGATTTGTCACCTATCTGTATTTCCTCATACTCAGTAACTTGTCAGATTAAAGCTGTTTTATGAAATGGAACCACCAACCATATTCATCATCCATTTTTAATATGTGGTTTGGATGAAATGCAAGAAAAAGCAAAGATCAGAATTGGGCAATACACTAGAGTAACTTTCATTGGCTACTTTACAGTAGGCGCCTTTTGATTCTGCACCCAAAGGGCCAGTCTGGCTGGATGAGACAGACTGGCTTGTGATGGCATTACTGATTCAGTGGCTTTAAGCAAGGTGGTGAGAAGCTGAAAGAGGTCCTATTGATGTCTTTTTTTTCCCTTTTTTTTTTCTTCAGTTGGAGATGGGCCTAACCAGTGGGTATCCACCAAGGCACAATATTACACATATTCTGTGTGTAGCTACATTGCAAATAGATGGTTATGAAACTCGCTGAATCACTTGCAAAAAAAAAAAAAAAAAAAAAAAATCACTAAAATAGCAGAACATGACTGTGTGCCATGGCCATTTCCTTCTCTTTTTTTTCCTTAGACAGTGAATAAAGGATTAAGGTGGAAGTGAATGATTTTTTTTCTTCATGGCTGCTGTGGCCGTGTCACTGTAATACAGTTTGAACGGGCAGAACTGTTTATTTTTGCATGCTTTTTTCCCATTGTATTGGTTTTCATAAGCAAAAAGAGACAGAAAATGACATGCAGAAGAAACAGCTACATGTTAACTATGCATGTGTCTGTTGAATTTCATACACACAGACGCACCATCCATTCTTCCAGTGTATATATGAGATGCAGTGCAGCAGTGGATTCAGTCTGAAAGGTCTGCCCTGACAATATGATGATATGTAGCAGAAAACTCAGAGCACCAGAGGTCCCTGAACCACAGAGACTACTTCACAGGGAACCAAAGGCATATCTTCAGGCAGCTACATCACATAGCAGTATCTAACTGGGGTTGGTGTACATCATCATGAGCTCTGTAGCACCGGGTACTGGAACATCTTAACGCTTGGTTCCCAGAGGAGCAACGCTTTCCCCCTCTACAAAGCCCGAACATATTACATTACAATACTGGGAATACGAAACCAAATGTATGTGCTGGAGGTTTGTGTTGTGAGCTACGATGTGTAGTAGGAGTTGGTCCTTGGCTGTTTGAGCCCTGTGGTTATCTCTAGACAAGGCACCCTGAAATCAAAGGGGGGGGGGGGGCACATGTAAACAGTGTTAATCACCAGAACAGAATAATGTGATTTTCTCATAATGGAAAAGGGCGTAGCACATCACACTTTAAAAGCTGTGATTACTGACATCTCACTGAGTCCTGATGTGGCAGAACTAATTCCTACATACAAATGTATGTCACCAAAAAAAGACAGATTCCCTTCAGGCTAATTAATAATCAAACAAACCAATGAGCAGTGAAAAACCCAGATGACACGTCGTGTCCGACTACGCCAGGTTTCTTGCAACAATATACAACAGTGTCAACATAGCCAGGAGCTGTGTTGTGCATGTCTCTTCCTGTCGAGAGGTGTGTTTGATTTCTTTAACATTCCCATCAGGCTGTGGCAAATCGAGAAATCCTGCTCTCCTTGAGGGATGTAAACATCACACTGAGAACAAAAGGTAAGAGAATGATAAGGCAGAAGAAGAGGATCTTTATCCCTATTCCAACAAGGGCATCATTCAACTTATCGACTCTGTTTCCTTTGATAATAAACTCAGCAAATGAGGTCAAACTATGTGACACATTTCATATCTGTGTTGATTTTGCATCGGAGTCTCGAACAGAAGGAGCTTAAAGTGAATTTACCTATGGAGGAGACATGTTGACTTTAATTAATGAACAGTTTGAACCAAACTTCATTCACATTTTAGCCACGTTTGCATCCCTGAGCAAATGACAATTAGTGTGAGCTCATTGTGGGCTTAAACTCCCCGGCTGTCAATATTGCCGATGACTGTGGAGTGCAAGGGTCACTACTGCTGCATGCAGACAATGGATATGGTGCTATAATTGTATCTGCTCTCAGGAATGTATAGGTCTAATAGAGAAGTGCTTAAGAAGTGCTTCTGTGCCAGTCCTAAGGAACAAAAAGAGAGAATTAGGGCAGTGCACGGTTGTCACAGTTTACAATATAACCCAACAATTAGCAGTGCTACTTGTATCCCCAGTGTCCAGCGTGTTAATAGTCTTGGGCAGGTTCCAGTATTCCATTACTGAATAATTGGACAGCATAGTGGGCCATCACTGAGCCTCTTGCTCTTGCCAAGGGAGAGGTGAAAGCCTTATTGATCCTGTGTCTGAATCTCTGATCAATCACCTCAAATCAGCCCCCGGGGATGAAGGAAGGAAAACAGGTGACAAAGGATATCTCTATGACTACGTATGTATTAATCACAACAGAAAGGAGGAGGGAGAAGATGCACGCAGAATCCCAAGCAGGGCAGACCTCAAGCTTTCCCACTGCATTTTCAAGCGAACAGGGAAGTTACATCAGGAGATGGACGAGAGAGTGTGCGAGGACGCGTCAGTCAGGTGCTCCGCTTCTGCTTGCACAGTAAAGCCACCCGGACTCTCCAGGTGACATCAGTGGCAGAGGAGCCTGCTGTGGCTTCCTGTAATTGAGTTAAATAAATGATTGTGTTTCCAGTGGCGGTAACCACGGCCTTCAGCTTTATGCCTGGCTAGAGCCACCGCCGATTTAATTAATTTTTAATTAGGAGGGAAAATTGCAGGCCTATTCCAGCGGGACCTTTAAGACATCTGTGCATTGGAGATAACATTCTTAAATACCCTGAGCCTCCCAACAGTGGGGGCTTTGAGGGCAGCGCCACTCACACAGGCCAGGGCCATGGGAGGTAGATGAGGTGCAGGAAAAGTTTTCCGCTGGTCGCACTCGACGTGATCAGGGTCGGCTGATTGTTACTCTGAATGTCACCATGCTGGAGTGATCCCTAAAGCCTCAGACTTGAGAAGATTTGGTCCATCCATCAGTCATAGAGTCTCACGTCACTGTCACACACAACTTTAATTGAATGATTGATCGAACTTTCCCTCCTCCTGTCACACACAAACACTTATATATGTGCAGGCAGCATGCCATTAATTTTACACACACACACACACGCAGGCACATGTTCATATGCACACACACACAGAAACACAAAGCCACTCTCCCCTGATGAATATGTAGTGCTGCTCGATTTTGCGACTTGCCATGTAATCCCTCACACACTTAGCCTTTGCATGCTGCAGCCCGGGCTTGATGTATGGCAGTCATGGTGAGTAAGGATGTCGCGGGCGGATGTTCAACAGCCTGTTGGAAGATGTTTTACAGCCCTGGCAAGCAGTATGTTGTCACAATGTGTTCAATATCACAACGCATCAAAATTTACTGCAGGCTTCCAGCACTTTCCATTCATTGTACTTTATCGCCACAGCGACACACATTGATCTTGGCAAATAATACTTTTTATTATTGAACATTACCCCATGCACTCCATAATCAGATTTATTCCCTGTCCGGTATGTCTGCGCAGAGGAATATGAACAGATATCTGAGCAGATACAGCAGAAAGATTTCAGCCCCGTACCTGATGTGATAAAATCCACCAAGAACACTTTATCCGAGAGGTAGATGGTGCTGGGAAAAAAAACTCCTGACCTTCTCTTAGTGATACAGACTGACATGTTCTCAGAGAAATATGGAAGCTGATACTAAAGACAGCTTGCATTTTATCTTCCAGCGTGATACTGAGAGCCCCATCATTTATTAACTTCAAATTCTGACAAGTCCAGGCATGTTAAAGTGGAAAAATGAAGATAACATAACAACAGGGCTGATGAAATGAGAAACAATGCAAAATCAATCTGCAATTAATGAACTTCAAAGAGCTGAATGGATGATTATCAGCGGTAGAGATTTGTCTCTCCTCTGCAGAGCAGCACTGTATCTCAGTGTTACATTTTGTTACATTAACAAATGTGTTTTTGGAGGGAGTTTTTTTTTTTTTTTTGGAGAAGCTGATGGCAGAGCATGGAAGTGCCTAATTAGGCTGCTGTCCAGGAGGCTGCAGTGTGTGTGAGAAACGCCCGGTCTCTGGCATTTAATCTAAGCCTGTCACATCCACTTTGCCTCCCCCTCAGCCCCCAGAAGCACTCCGAGTGCACGGCTGAGGGGACACCTGAATGCATCGCTGTAATTTTCTCTACGCGGGATTCACGGTGATATGCCTCTCACATGACACCCTTCTCTGCCCGTGAAATAATGAATGAAGCAGCACAGTGGATTTGGACTAGTGTTTGGATGTGTGTATGTGGAATACAAGTGAAAGTGAAGACACTATGACAGGTAGAAAATCAGTTATAATTGGGCCAAACAATGACTGCGACCTCCATAATTATTTTTCACACAGTTTTGTTTTGCCAAGTGACAGACTTGTAAATTGAATTGTCTCCCATTGATCACAGCTAATCAGGGAGACGTAGAATGAAGGTGACGCAAAACTACAAAGGCAAAACCTGCGTCAAACAGGTGTGTCTGACAGGCAGGAAAAAAACAATGAGCTGACTGATGAGACAACAAGAGAGGCTGGGGACGTATTTTTCAAATCAACTTGGAGTTTGTTGTTCAGCGGCAAAAACCCAAAACAAAACAAAAAAAGAGAGTCTTGGTTTGCTTCAGTCTTTACAAAATCAACAACTATTGCCATCATCCCTGTTCCCCAAAGGATCACATGTAATTTCTTTATAAACTGTTAGAAGCATGCATATCGTCACCCTCTTAAGATAAAATAAAATTTAAAAAAAAATTCAAGTTTTTCTGAAAACACGAAGTACTGATTATTGAAAATATATTTTCTAATTATTTTACTCAACAAAGTTACAATTGATTAGATCACTATTGGCATAATAATAACAATGTCTGCCAATAATGTAACATGAGAAAAAAATCATGAACATTCATTGAACATGCCTCTTTAACTTAAGCCATGTAGCACCTTCAAGTCTGTCAACAACAAAGCAAAACAAACACTAACTTTTGCTGTTTGACTCCCTGCTTCTCCCACCAAGCACTTAGTTTGTTTTGGTTTGTTTACGCTGTCTGTAGTAGTTGTTTTTTAATGCACCTTTCAACACACATACAGACATACACCCATCACTAAGACTTCACACAGTACTGATTAACTCATTCTATTTTCAGGAGTTAATTTGGCTTTAATTTGGTTTAATGTGGTTTATCATTCAATCTGCTTTTTGTCAAGTGTTTTCGATGGCGTGGTCTACCTCTTGCTATGACTTTTGAGCCAGGTCGTGACACTTAATATAGCAGACAAGTCTTAAATCAAGGAAGTACCTTAAGTGACCAGGTAAATTTGTCTCCTCTTTGAAGCACCTGCCACCTAACAACTGGCTACGTCACATTTTCTTTTGACAGAATGAGACAGCCTAAGTCACACTTTTGACACAGACCAATTATACTAAAGGTGTAGAATCACATGATCTGTTAAACTGAGGATGGAGGTGATTTTACCAGTGGTGGGTTACATCATAAGGAGTTGGTTTAGGCAAAATCATTTATTTATTTGAAGTTTGGGTAAATAAACCACATAACCACTTGAATATTTGACATTACGACTTGTTTTTGAGTGAATAGAAAGCGCTACATTAAACATCATTTAAACAAGTATTGACTATGATTGTTCCTCTTTGAACCTCCTGGCAGGCACTGCTACCTTCCCTTAAGGCCACCAGATACATAAATGAATGTGTGGGGAGTTAAAAAAAAAGATTAAAACAGACTTTTACTGCTCCCCTGCAGAGATCTAGAGAAAACAGGATGAAGAATCTGAAGGTCTTCACTAAATGTGTGCGCAGAGTTGACATTTAAACACTTGCTCTTCTCTTCACTGAGGTTTCATGGTGACAGTGTTTGGAAATATTCTCCCAGTACATGCCATCATGCTAAGTTCTGTGGACAAGGACAGTCGTCTTATATGTGTTCAGTGTAGCTGGCAGGCAATTAGGGTTAGCTTAACATGGAAGAGACAAAAGTAGCAACAGCTACACTGTTTATGGTACACATTTGCATACTTACTGAGCCTATAAGCTCCTTGATTGACACTTAACATGCTTGTTGCCTGGAAACCTCCCACAACCAAAACAGTAGGTCATGCATGTGAATTCATGTGAAACCACAGTTCACCATTTTAATGTTTGTTCATGTTTAACAGGTTAAATGTAACGTGATAATGAGTTTTGCAGATGCTGGAAGAAGACGATGAAACTGACTTCATAGAAAAGTCATTCTGGTTGGTTTCCATGATATCAGCTTTCATGTTCAGCCAAGCAAAGCAAGGCCGAGCTGTAGCTTCACATGCAATCGACAGATAAGCAGTGGCATAAGTCTTTCTTAAAAACTCTATAGAGTGAACATTTCCTAAAATGTCTTAAAGAATTGCAGCAGAAGTTACACTTCCTGCAACAGCTCAGGAAGTTCAACCTGCCTCAGGAGCTGCTGATCTTGTTGCTACTCAGCCACCATCCAGTCGTCTCTGCAGACTCCTCACACCCCCCACACAAAATGTTTCAAACTCCTCCAGTAAGGTAGGCCTCTCAGAGCCCTGTACACCAAAACAAGCGGACACAGGGGCAGTTTCCCTCCCCAGGCTGGTGCTCTAATGACCACCAAACAATCACACAGTGTCAGAACAAACTGTGCAATAACCCCGCGGCTCACAATTCATACTCAGCCCATAAAAGAGGTTATTTATCTTTACTGTTTGGACACACATTCCAATCATGTTATATCATCCCCTCATCTGAGATGTAACAGCACACTGTTTAATGTAGACGCTGTCTACTTCATGTAAATTAACATCAGCTGTATAATTACATATTAATCCTCATGAATATCACAGTATCATCTTTACGCCTCCTTATTGCCCCTTCTGCATAATATCTTAATATTTAATGTAGCTTGTAAACATATTTTTTTCATATTGGTCAATATTTCATTTTGAACCCTTGTATGTGGAGAAAGAACTTTACCAAGGTCAGATTCCTGTGCAGGAATACTTGAACAATGACGATGATTCTGCTGGAAGTAGTTGTCTCTCATATCTAATCCCTAAATTAATTACACTGGAGATGAATATGGATGTTGCATGGGGGTAAAAGCATGGGAAAGCTCTTTTTTTTTTCCTGAATTACATTAGCAGCTCTCAGTGTAATAACAACATCACACTTTTTCTGGACACATTTATGTTGATCTCTAGCTGTGCAGCACGTCTTGCTCCGTACAGTAAAAACTGTGAATATAGCTGTAAGATGATCAACTTTTAAAACAACACACAATATTTTCAAGGTCTTTATTATTAAGATTATGATGTTTCTAATAAGTAGATTGCGAGACTGTGCTTTCTTTACGTCGAACGCAAACTGCATTTTTGGTCACCACCTTTGCGTTAGAACAGGCAGCAGAAAATACTTTTATCTGGAGTCATTCGGTTGAACTACTTTGAAAAAAAAAAATGTTTTTGAATCATTTGTATGCAACTGGTGTTGCTACCTGCCTGACAGGAGTCGTTAAATTCTGTATTTACTGATTCCAGCCTCATCTTCTGTATTCCCCGCGTTCAAGTCCTGAGAGATTGCTGCAACCATAAAGCAAAACACTTTGCGGTGTCAGAGCAGGTTTCCATGTGTTTCCCTTGAGGAATCCCACCAGTGTCTCTCACGTTCCCTTCCACGGTCAGTGACCGCATTAGCACTCGCAGGTGTAACCTATAGTGAACCCTGTTTAGCTCGTCAGCCAGCATCCTTTACAGAGAGCGCCCTCTCAGTAGTGCCGGGCTGTAATAGATGATAATCACAGTAGGACGTAGGAGGCCAGGCGGACACGATTTTAATAGCTTCAGATGGATGTGTCTGTTTGTACAGCAGGACAAGAAAAAGCGGCAGAGACATCAGCACCTACTCACAGTGACTCTGGTGTGACCTTCTCCATAGAAACGAGGAAATGTCATCTCAATTAGGCCAATCACATGCTCTGTTTCTGTCACTGCCGGCCAAAAGGACGTGCTGACGAGTTTTGACAGCTGGGTGCTAAAAGCTTGAATTTAAATTGCTCCATTAGAAACAATTTGATGAGGAAACTGAAAGACTCAGCGCTGTCTGTGGTTAAACACACAAGCAAAAATAAGGTACTCTCTGCAATATACTCCCATTTATCTCTTTTATGGTGTGTCACCTTATTTGTGTTTGCAAGTAGAGTTTAAATGAGGAGATTATAAATGAGTGGACATCCTTATGGTTTAAATAAAATTAATCTTTGGATGCGACACCAACCTTCTCCCAGAATGAGAGTGTGATTTAAATCACACAGGTGCCTTGTCATTGCATTTCTAATTTTAGTTTTAATCACTGAGCTGATATATCTGCATTGTTAAATCAGAAACCTCATATACCTGTTAAACCGGATCGTTAATCAAGTGATAATCATTCCAATATTCATTTTCTCGCTGGCACGGGAAGCTGCCGAGATACTTAGATATGCACACATGAGCACACACATGCACACGCTGACACGCACAAACAGACATACTTCTTGCCTTTTCCTCCTTCAAGCACACACCCACACCCACACTTGTTCAAATCAGAGCTTTGCGCCCTGGCATGCCTATTAAACAACAGCAAATGGTGACCTTGGTTTCACACAGAATATGAAATAAGCCGGGCCATTATTTCGTTAATGTAGAGTACGTGTAGCCCTTCAAGCACTTTAGCTCCTGCCTTAACATTTAACCATTCTTTATTGCTTGCTGACTAGGCTCAAGACAGCAAGGTCAATTACCAAGGGTTCCCCTCAGAAGGTGCTTTACCTAGCTCATCATTTTGCATAAAGTCTTCAAAAGTAATAATGACCCTTGTAAACGGCAGGCGGAGGGATTAAAGGCATTTCTTTTTGTTTTGATACACTGCTGTTTGTGATTTTACCCGAAGCCCGGGAATAAAATGTGGAGGGAGAGTGCCGTAAAAAGGTTTAAGATCTTAGCGTATTAAAATATTCAACATGCAGCCCTGAATAGAGGGTCACTACATGAAAAATGTTATGGAGCACATTATTTAAGGCTTTGGGAGAAGAATAGTCATCTCCCCCAGGCTACATTTGAAGGAGAATATGAGATATGTCGGCAATTCGCTGTGCAGTTTAAGCCCGCGCCGAACAGAAGATTGTAAACAGCAAATACCCATGAAATTATTTGCGTAGCCCCCACCCTCTTAATGACATCAGGTAACACAACACTAATCCCACCCACCCCCCTCCCCGGCCACCACCAACCCCCATCCACCTCTTACTCACTCACCCAGCCTGCACAAACTCCCTCAAATCTGCCTCATAAATGCATGCATGAGCTCACAAAGTTACACACACATACACACATTTGGCTCATAAATTTCAAACCCAACGCTACCTGCGGTAATCACTCTGGTCAGGCTTGAAGTGATCTACCCCCCACTGACAGAGGCTTAATCAGAGGTCACACATGAGAGGAAAAAAGTGCACCACTGTAATTGTTACATGCCTAATTTAGTAGAACATTGCCTGAGCTTTGGGCTGTAGTCTGCCATTGATTTATGTTATTGCAGCCCTATTGACTTTCATAACAATATGCAGTGAGCTATTTACCTCTAATGTTTACTACGCTGGATATGCCTATTACATCATACACAGTAAATGAAATGTACTGTACCGCCATGCTACTTAGTGCTCAATATAAAACTGTTTGTCTCACAGAAAGTGTGACTGAAAGAGACCCTCGTGCTGGGGCTGCTGCAACACTTTGTAAGAGGACAAATTTTAGAGGAATTTTAATCTATTGTCCTCTTACAGCTACATCCAACTCTCCCCAAAGGCATTCGCTCCATGATTTGAAAAGCAGACTCAGCCTCCGATTTGCAGACACCCCTGCACACAAGAAACTAATTAACTGGACATTAAGTTCTGTCAGGAAGCCTGCGACTAAATGCTCAAAGTTCAGCTTCTCACAACTCCGAAAAGAAATCACTATTAAGCTGCGGTTAACAAAAATGTCACTTTTTTTTTTTCAAAAGGGAGGGCTTAAATATGCTTTTCTGCTCACATTTGTATCTGAACCATTCATGGTTTGCAACAACTTAATGGACTTTTAAGTGAAGACAGCTGCAGAAAAAAAAAAAAAGATGGCATGCAATCCTTGAATTCTAATTTTTTAAATTTTGATCTTGAGATGCCCCACAGAAAAAGGTCTGCTTTGGCTTTGATGTTACATGTTTGAATATTTTGTAAATTTTCATTTGATGTTGAGGTGAGGAATTAATGCAGAAATAATGACACAGAAAAGATGGAGGTGAGGGAGATTGGTGTAGAGTATTGACCAATAGCAACTCACAGAGTAAAAATGCAACGCTATTGATTTACTATTTAAGTTTCCCATCCAACTTAGCACTTCTTAACTTGACGCCAAAAGGGTGAGGACTTGAAAATAGATGAGAATCCACTCAGGTTGAGACCTGACTGAGTGGAAGCACTATTGAGTCCAACATCTCAAACACAAATAGCTGCTTTGACACCGCTAAACATAACCGTCTCATGTTCAACATCGTATTGACAAACATCACTGGAGTAGGGCTTACTGGCCCTGGCTCCCCTGCTGCTGCTGTTTTCACAGTGTTTGATGAGGCCATGGTGTTATAGCTCAGTCTTTCAGAAATCATTGGGTGCTATCCTGCCTCACAGGGTGTAAAAGAGCTCCTTTGCTCTGTCCTCGCTTTCACCGTGTGCAGAATTTGTATGACAAACAAATATCCTTTTGAAAAAGCTTCACACGAATTGTAAAAGCAGAGACAGCAGACGGGCAGAACTGAGCCTCAGCTCCGGTAATTTGCCTCAGGCTCCTTGTGGTTTCAATCATTGTCAATCATGTAGTTTAATACACTTCGGAAGGCCGGGGAGGACCGATGTCACAGCTCAGAGTGGCACAGCTTCCTACCTCTGCTCTGCACAGGAAGACGAAAACAACAAACATGCACTCTAAATCACAGGCTCCTCTGAATATAATTACTATTCCCTCGGTAATTCCCAGAAGCCTTTTGTTCCTCTGCCTTCGCTCTCTTCAGATGTGCTCATTTGAATAGGAAGCAAAAAAAAATTATGTTCCCTTAATATATGATGTGTTTTCTTCCCTGGACGTTATTATGGAACCCTTACAGAATGGTTGCAGGAATAAAAACGTCATTGAACATAAAGCTCTGACACACGGTAGGGCTGCAGACACTGACTATGCTAATGAATGCTTCATGCAGCCTCATTATGAGCCGTAGAGAGAGCTCGTTTTTCTTGGCTATTTTCCTGATGAAGTATTGCTTGCGGAGGTTGCCCATGGTGGGCTTCTTCACGTGGCTGGAAGGAAAAAAAAAAACAGAGTAAATGAAGGGAGAGTCAGTGATTTAAGTGTGTGATCTACTGAAAAGGTATTCGAGTTGCTTCGGTACACCGTTTGGTCACAAATGTGCGGAATATCAGCCAGAATCAGGGAGCAGTTTATGGACATAATTATTATTGAGTTTCCCAGAAACTCCGGGGACCTTGTGCGGTTCGAACATAATCCCCGTCCAGCACAGAGAGAAAAAAAATCATGCTGTTTTTCTATTTTTTTTATCTTTGTTAATGTGATCCACATGGCCTACAAATTAGATGAGTAAGTGTACCATCTACAATTTTATGCACTAGTTATCCATATTTTTATGTAATAAGCTCAGGGTTCTGAGACAAAAACGAAGTATGCTAATTAAGACACTCACTCCCAATTTCCTCCCTTTCACCCTCTTTTCATTCTTTCTCTTTCCCAAATCTCTCCTGATTATTTCAGATTCTGCTGTTTCTCTCTCTCTCTCTCTGTCTCACACACACATGCACACACATACACACACTTCTTCTCTGTCAGCATCTCAACCTCATAATTAGCCAGCATTAATTAGATGCACTGGCGTAATTGTTAATCATTGGTTACGCTGGAAACATCTTGGAGAACGAACAGAATGCCAAGCAAGGCAGGGGGAAGACAACGGCTCAGCTGCAAAGAAACAGCAAGAAAGGGATACAAAGAGAGGGAGAAGATTGTGTGCAGATGTGGGAGAGAAAATGTGATTCAATGAGATTCCCCGAGATCAGCTCTGCTACTTTGCCCAAGGAGATGGCACACGCAGCACTGAGATCAGGCGGGTAGGTAATTCATTAATGACTCTGAGCCTCTCTTATCACCTGATATTATTACTGCTCGCACTCCTGAGGGCAGTTCAGGGAATGAAAAACAAACCCAGAAACACAGTTTGGCTTCGGAACATGGAGCGTGGATTGCAAACACGGCATAACGGCCGCCACGATGAATGGCAGGAAATGGAAAGTCAGGGTGATAGTTTGCTTATGGAGTCCCTTCGGGTTGCTGACACTGGCTGCATCACAGCCTGTCCATCTCTGATTACTGTCTAATCGAATTCAGCCTCATGTCTGGCTGCTCCCGCGGGTCTGCTCCGGCGCTTTACTCCTGTGATAAAACATAGAAACAAGACACCGCCATTTCATTGTGGAACCAATCAAAGGGGACATCAAAAGCCTGCATCGCCTCTCTTTAGCTATCACTCACCTCATCTATCTTTCTTTGCTTCTGTTTATTAACTTGTTTGCATTCTCTCCCTGCCTCTCTCTCTCTCTCTCTCTGCTTTGCCACTCCCTCTACCTATCCCTCTCCTTCTCTCACTCCATCTGCGGGAGCGTTGATGAAGGTAGTTGGGACTGGAGTAGTCAACTGAGCGTTGTGTCATCAGGAGTCAGGCGGCATTCTGCAGAGGTTACATGGCTCATTCTTTATTCTCCATGTCAACTGCCTGTAAATGTTTATAGCTTTGTGGTAAGACCTCGGCTATTCAAATTATCTTGTCACAATGCATCCCTGAGCAGGAATAAAGCCCTCCTTTATGGGAAACTGTAAACAGTCGCTGTGTGCTTCATGGGGAACAATACCCATTTATAAGGGTCCAGCAGAGGCCATGTCCAAAGGGGACAGTAAACTTTTCTTCCTGTTTTTTTTTTTTTTTTAGATTTCCTCTTCCCTCCTCTGGTATCCTTGCCTTTCTCAACCCTCCTTTCCCAGGGCTTGGCGGAGATCAGGCCGGCTTTTTAATGAGAGCTGCAGCCTCAGTCTGAGCCCTCCTCTCTATGCAGCTCCATGAGCCTCGTAATCCGCCATCGATCCTACCATGAGTTGTTGCTGTCAGCTTTCTGAAATAACAGAAAGAAAAACAAAGCGCCGTTGCAATTAGCCCAGGTTATAATTGGGTTTCATTACAGCTCCGCAGCTTGGCAGAGCGTGGCGCGTGTCATCATTTCGCTCACAGCGAAGCCCCTCCGAGAGGTCGGGAGTGACATGGTGCCCTTCCTGCCAGCTCATATCCACATGCAGAACCTTCTCAGTGCCACAGCTTTCACCACACAGCCAAGTAAGCGCTGCATCTGAATGTGACTATAATCCTGGTCACATGTGGACGGCCTTTCGGTTAGCGCCTGCCCGTCTGCTATATAGAAACCTATATCTAAAGAAATGGACTTAAGCTTTGCAAAATGTCCGCTGACTCGCTTGAAATGCTCAAGGACAGGCGAGAGAGATAACCTTTCTGAGGAGCAGCAGTGTTACAATATGCCTTTCAAAGCTTTTGTCCCGTCAGTCTGTCTCACCTTTGCGTAATTCACTGGACAACTTTTGCTTCTCTGCTCTTCCTTCACGGTGCTGAGGTTGTACAAAGGGGTGCATTTGAATAACAAAAGGAGTCGTTTAAGGCATGAACCACATTCTTATTTCCTCTTGATAATAACCCCACAGTCTGAGACTATTAACCATATTTCATTCATTTTTTTAACCACCATTAAACATTATTAAACCAGGTTTGAGAACACAGATGTGGGACCATTATTCCAACATTTTAAAGAGTTTGTTCCTCATTGAACACTCCAGCACAAATATTATGCTTTTAGTACTTTAGACAAACAGTTCCAGCAATAATTACATTCCTCTCTGCTAATATCCAAACCAAACTCAGTTTGTACTTCTCTTGTCAAATTCTTTCTCCACTTCCAAGAAAGAAAAAAAAAAAAAGATCGTCGGAATATTTGAAATACTGGGCAAAGGCACAAAACCAATGTAAGTTTTCCAAGACTCAAAGCCAATAGTAATAAGTAACATTTGGTACAAAAACTCCAAAGTGTTATGGAGGCTTAAATGAGTCTTCACACTCCTCCTCCCTGTGTATTCAGAGAATTGAATTACACCCCTCCGGAGGGAGACAGAGGAGGGAGATGGAGTGAAAAAAAGGAGAAAAGGCGAGATGGAGACATGGAGAATAATGGAGTTTGCTTTGCCTTGTGTTGCTTGCAATTTGGAAGCATAGTTTTCTGGCACCGCTGAGAGCAAACATCAGGACCATCAACTCCAATGGAGCCGATTCTGACACCTAAGTAAGAAGTTACTGTACCGTATGTTGTCATGGCAACAACTAAACCAACTTGATGATGTGAGGTAGCCTGATTGTCACAAACACGGTCACTGCGACCTGGCTGTCAAGCTGCTGGGGGAAAAGCACTCAGAGCACTTACAGGCCCATTCTTTTCCCCTGATTTCCTGTACCCTCATCTGTCCGACTGCCAGAGTCAGCTTCATGAGAGACAGGAAAGTACAACGCACTTTTATGCCCCGTTTGAAGCGACTGGTGTAAATCTGTGTGGGCTGTTTGAAGCAGCTCTGATTTGTAGCATCTAGTCTTTGGAGTCTTTGATGTCAGAAAAGGCAAAAGAAAGTTCACTGAGAGCTGCACGGTTAAAAACTGTTTCAGACTTTTATGTACTGATCAGGTATTCTCTATGAAACGCCTCTCTGTTTTCTTGTTGGTAGCTATGAAGCTGCAGACCATGAAGGTGTTTAATAAAAAAGAGGGGAGCGACTGATGATCTTGGCCTCTGCCTTCCCGCGGGAGCTCCACGATGGGCAGCCGCCACCTGCCACTGGGAGCCCTGCACTTTACTGGTGCCATGAAAAGACAGAGGCAGCTCTCCACAGGCCAATCAAACTATACCAACAGCTGGCCGGCTGCCCTCCTCAGCCTTGCTCACTCTTCATCTCTCTCTCTGTGTCTCTGCGCCTCAATCTGTCCCCCTCTTTGTGCATCTTGCACTGAAGCACAGAACACTACTTGCACTCCTCCTGCGTCATCTGGCGGCATGATGGCACTGCAGAGAGCGTCTCCATCCCCTCGCTCCCTCCCCGGCGACAAATATTTACTGCTCTGCCCTGATTTATTCTGGGTTAATTAGTTAAAGTTAAATAGCTATCATAGATGTAGACGTGTGCATGGGCACATGCACACGCCTAGAAACACAGATACAATCACACTGACAACTGGCTGTCTAATAGAAAGTGAACGCCAGCTCCTGACCTGCCCTCTAGCCCCAGAGGCATAATGTGGTTTATTATAGACATGTGAAGACTTAATTAGATGTGTATAATGCATGCTGTCCAGGGACTGCTCGCTGTATTGCTGTATAAAACCAGGCTGAGGATGAAGCTGGCTGTGTTAACAGCCTGCATTAGTAAATCTCTTTGTGTGTTGTGTTAGCAATATGAGGCAGCTTGGTGCTAAAACACTGCTTGCTCCTCATTATGACAGCTATATGTTCCTTTGCTAGGCAGGAGAGGGAGAGTAGGTGGGGGGTGCAAGATTCACACTCGTATCTTCCCGAGCTTTTTTAAATAATTGGCGCACTCTACGCTAAGCACAACGGAATAGTGTGAGGAGTTATAAGTAATGAGCATCATCATTAAACAAATACAACATGACACACCTTTTGGCTCCACATTTGACGACTTCCATAGTGACAGCTGGCATGACTAAATATGTGAAACTTTTTTTTTTTCCTTTCCTCTCAACCTCAGCCTACTAAGAACTTCTAACACTCCGGAGAGTTTCTACATCTTGAGCAAATCCATCAGCGAGGCTCAGCACCCTGCCCTGGAGAAAGCCATAAAGATTAGCAGTTAGATTACAATCTTTACTACAAACAGTCTTTCCAGGAGTGGGAGGGTGAAAGAGCAGGCCAAAGCTGTGCCGATGAGGGAGATTAGCCCAGGTTGAAACAAGACGGACAAAACAAATCCAGTCAAAAGAAAGAGGCCATTCACACAAAAGAAAGAGGTGAGGGGGAGGCGTAAAAATGGAGTGATGCTGCTGACTCTGAGAAATATTTATGACCCACGGTGAGCATAAAACTTGAGGAAGAGCTTCGGTGAACCAAACGGAAACAAAAAGAGCAGGGATCAATAAATCTATACAGGTTCACAGTAACAGCACATAAGGTGACATTTGTCACACGCATTATTGGCCTGTTGGACAGGACTGTGACCCTGGGTGACTCTGCCAACCCTGTACTCGTCTGTGTCTTCAGAAATGTGCAGAACCCACACAAAGTACAGAAGAACTGTGAAAGAAGCCAATGACCGAGTATAAAAACTTACTGATCCTTTTTAAAGGATGTGGGTGGCGATGTTTTATAGAATGTTGACAAAACCCATGAAAAGAAAAAAAGACAAACTGACTGTCCCTCAGCACATTCAGAGCTCCCTGTACTGTCTGCACATACTGTCTGCTAGGCCTGTTTATTTCCACCAAAAAAAAGTACATCTTTAAAAACAAGTCCAAAGTTGAAACTTTCTGCATTTAAAAGCAGCTGGGTTGCTTTTCAAAACTGCAAGTATTTTGTTTTTTCTCAAAGTATTCAAGCAGAAGTTAAAATACATCTTTTGGGACTATTTCGAGGTGTGGATGGAAAAACTACAAGAATAAGTACATTAATTCTGTGTTTTATGTGATTTGTTTTCTGTTAGATAAATAAAAAAATAGACTAATTTTCCCTACTTATTTTATGAACTAAATAAGACTCTTAAAGGTAGTGTTGGTAATTAGACTTAGAGACACTTTTTGTTATTCTGCTTAAAATTATCTTTATGTCCTGATGGTAATCAGTGCATGATGTGTTTTTAAAATAGAGCACAAAATATCTGCCGTCTACAGCAGGAGTAAACCTGGGAAAACCAACAACCATTCTTTGCGTTTTGGATCCATTTTATTAAACCATCAAATCCCATCCTGCTGTTCTGCATGCCTCCTGATCGTACATTTTAATGGCGTGCACTAGCCCCGATTCAATGCACATAACCAAGAGGGATCCAAGTACGCTGGTGAACGGCAGAAAAACTACCTATACCCTGATAAATGGTCACGTAGTGTAAACAAAAATGATGTCCTAAGGACCGATTTGAGTCTGTGGTTTTGAATCAGTCATGATCATGTGATCGCAAATCAATGGCACTGGGGCGTCGTTTTGAAGGAGCACTGAGTGAGGGGGTTAAACGGAGTCCTGAGGAGATGCTACATTCAAATTCATGCTAGTTTTCTATGACTACCAACCCTGCCTTTAAGAGTGCTTTGATTCATCCATTTCATTTTCCACATAAGTTATATTACTTTACACAGTGTTTAAAAGGCTGTAGGTGATATAGGTCTGGCTGTACAGCCGTGTCCTTGCTACGCATACAGCAGTAAATATGACTCACATTCCATGTTGCTTCATTGTGTGAAAAGCTTTTGCAAACATGTATGTCTGCAAATAAGCTATTTAGTTTGTAAATCGTAAACAGACTGCACTTGTGTGGTGCTTTTGTAGCCTAATAAACAAAAGTGTTTTATACATTGCTTCTCAATCAGCCATTCAACCCATACAGGCTCACATTGTTGGGAGCAGAGCTGCCATGTGCAGAGCTGGCCTTGTAGGAAGCCATGGAGGGTTCAGCATCTCGCTCAGGGACACTGTGACATGTGGATAGAGGAGACAACAAGAAGCAGGGCTCGGTTTGATACAACACCAACAGATACCAAAACAAGAAATTATATACCACGATTCATAATCCTGCTGGAACTACATGTTTAAAAGTAAAATGCCCAACAGGTTTAGTCAAATCTCACCTGGGAAAGACAATCCCAAGGAGACCATCTAGGGAGCCATCAAGTGTCTGCGACGTAATGCTATAAGATGCTTTGCTGTCTATGGTGAATACCATCACCATGGCAACAATCAAAGTTCACACGTCTCGGTAAACATTTCATAAACAGTGAGCAAACATCAAGTATTAATAATTATTTTCATTTATATTTTGTTTAGTTGATATAGGCTTTCTCTTGATGTGTGTGTGTATGTGTGTGTGTGTTTGTGTGTCTGTGTGTGTGTGTATGTGTGTAGATTGATGTAAATACCTGCGGCAGTTACTTGTTGATAAAAGCAAAACAACCAACAGTAGCTTACTAATAATTGTTCTTGATCATTACTGGACACTTTATCATTCAGACATTTTGCTGATAAAACCGTCTGTCTTTTGTTTATTAAAGAGAAGATTAATATTCATAATCAAGGTGCACACAAGATGCTTGATACCCCGAGTTATCTTAGCTTGAACCTGCTTTATGAGTGAAGATACTTCTTTTTTAAATTGTTTTACTTTTTATTTTGGACTGGAGCTGACTGCATGTCTGATTAGGTGGTCAAAATCAGTCTCAGAATGAAAGTACAGAGCAGTCTAAATCACAAAGCACAAGCTCTGATGTTCAATCATTTTGGTTGGAAAAACAAATTCAAAAGAATAACATTTCACATTTACCTCCAGTGGTTCTGAAACTAATTTTTTGGAAAAATTTGAACACTACTCACTAAACAAACAACTCAATTAGACAAAACCGAACACAGGTTTGGAATTGGAGAAAACAAATAGTGTTTCACAACAACAATCTAACATTTAATTTGTGGTTATTTCGTATTTTAATTTCAGACGCCTAACAGCTTCTACACCTAATCCAACTTGTCCGACTCTGCGTTGTACTCTCGGATGTGTTTACACACACTTTCTATCATCACAACAATAGTTGCCTAACGAGACAAACATGAACCTCGTGAGAACAAGCTGTGATCATTGCTTTCACAGGTGTGTGTCTATGATTACAAGTGTGTGTCTGGGTGCCATATTTGTTTGAGCGTGGCCTGGATGTGACTGTCGGCTGGTGCAGTGTGTGAGCATGCAAAAGCGGGAGCTGCACCCTTTCATTATCCTGTAAATACAGCCCGAGCCAGAACCATTATTGAGTTGTGGGATAAAACAGTGCGAGCAGCTGGTGAATTTACAGATTTACCAAACACCAGGGCCAGCTGACAGGAAGTTAGTGTCCTCATTTTAATACATGATTGCAGGGATGCCAATGGGAACAACAAATGGGATTAGTTTTGTTTGTTAACTTCTGATCAGGTAAACAAACTTGTCATCTGCGTTAGGAGTCACAAACTGTCCTTAGCAAAAAACCTTTCATGAATGGAAAAATGAAAACTTCTAATTTTAGGATTGTTGGAATGTGGTGATTACCTTTTGAAAAGCCTTTTTCCAACCCTGGGCCTCTATATGAATCTTATTACCTGTTATTTTACTTCATGTTTTTGAATGAACGATTTAAAAAAAACAAAAAAACATCCAAACTGGTATTTATATTTGGCGTTCTGATGAATACTCAAAAAGATAAACATTAAATGCTGGTTCAATCAGTGCCAGTCTCAATGTAATTTTGTGTTTCATTGCAAACATTTGAACAGCACCTGGGCTGGACATAGATTTTTTTCTTTCCATCGACCTCCAAGATGAGTTTTTCTTTCAGTCCCCTTGATAAAACCCTGACAGTTAAGCTTGTCAAATAATCAATAAACTAACTAAATTAACCATTGTGGCCAAAAACTGTTCCCAGGACATGATTGTGTGCAGGTGTGCCCGTTTTTGACCATAAAATGTACAGCTTTTTTCAAGAAAACTATACCTTTATGTCAAATCAGGGGTTGGTTTGTGGAATGAAAGTAACCCTGTGTGTAGTGGGGTACACACTACAGGATGAATAGACCCAGACCCAGCAGAACCCAGATTGTCTGACGGTTGGTAGGACCATTAGATGAACAGCCTGATAACACTCTGGTGTGAGATGTGTTAAAAAGCGACCTTACTTCCCTGATCTGCCAAAAGTTTATCCGAGCGATTCAAAATCCAAATATTGAGCATGTTCAGTATTTACAGTTAGATATCCGGCTGTATGAGGAGAACAGAGAGAACAGCAGAGCACACATTCAGTGAACTATCACGGGTAACAAAACAATAGCCAATCAGGGGGCAAGCTCGCCAAAGAAGGAAGCAAAACTAACGTAGACATGGAGACAACACTGAAAGCAGAGCCTGACCTGATGTCACAAACGGATGAACCAACTGCTGCCGCCACAAATCAACAACATGAGTGTTTACCCAGCAAACATACCACAGTTGAAGTGGAAAGTAGAGGAGCTGAGCAGAAATTGCTACAGAAGATCTAAAAGATAGTAACTCTAAGTGTCAAAAGTCAAGCCTGACTGTAAGAGGTTGCACAAGATTCCCAGTTTGAAGGGACCAAACTCTGGATTGGACATATTCTCGTACTCCAAGAGCAAAGCAGTTTAAACCATCATTTTGTGTCATCATGTACAGGATCTCACATTTTCAGACTCTTTTGGTGTGTGCCAGGCTTTACCCACTCTTGGATTCATGTTTCACTGGGGCTGAGAGGAGCCAAGTCATGAGTTTGATTACTGATGAAACAGAATTAATGTAATTTTATGCATAACTTTTGGTCTTGGTGTCTTTAAAACAGATGGTTGAAAGGAAGCTTGTACACACAGCACAAATGAAGACATGAACTAATCAGAACGAAACCTTTGTTTTGTGTCCCTGTCAGTGAGCGTTTTAAACTCTGCTGTTAAAATGGGTATTCTAACACTGCTGCTATAAGGGAGACCTGGGCTTTTTGGGCAAGTCCAAAGTAGACACTTGAGGAACTGAAGTTATTTGTGCTTCTGGTTTGGCTTCATTTTTAGCAGGGTGCCACTTGATTTACCCACATGGTGAGAGTCAAGGTCAAATGTTTGTGAAAGTGAGAGAGTTTAGCGGGTCAGAAATTGTCGGAGTTAAATCTTACACTTTGTGTGTTTGAGCTGGTACCAATCCCAACAACTGGTATAATCCTCCCACATGCAGATAAATCATCCAGCTGCTTCACTGGGTATCTGGATTCTGGAAATCAACTGCTGGCTCCTCACAAATCTTCTCCTCTGGATCTCCTCACTTCTCAAAGCAACCTGAATAAGACTCAAAGAGCAGAAGTTACAGGCAGTTCTGATGCTTTTCAAGCTTCTGCAGAAAATTTCTTTCGATAAATTTCAGTTTGACTGTTTATTCACTTCATGGACCTTGATGTGGAGATAATATTGGTGGCATTAGCTTGGAGCAAACCTTGAAACAAGTACAAACAAAACAAAACAAAATATTTACAGTGAAAATCAATTTCAAACCACTGAGTTATTCACTACGATAATTCTCGTTAGTTTTTTCAATCCTTTTCTAACAGGAGAACAGCACCTGTAAACTCCTCTTTAATGATCAGAACTCATCTCAGCTATAGACTGAGTCCCATTCAACAGCCCTCATTGACATTCCTATCCAAGTCGTACTCTTAACCAAAGCAATACAAAGTTTACGCTAACCTTCAACCCCTTACTGAGACAAAGACTTCTGCTACTTCACCGGAGAGCTCTCATCTTCATTAAATCTCCACTTGATCAGGGACATAATAACTCATACAAGCAGAGGGAAAAAATGTAGCACCACTTTTCTTGAGACACCTGCCGGTGTTGCTTCTTATCCTGCGATAATTATATTGATTTTTTTTTTTTTAATAATCTATTTTTTTCATTTCGTTCTGCTATTGCTTTTCTACACACTAGGTATCTATTACACTACTGGACCTGTTTGATTTGTCGTGTGTGTGTGTGTGTGTGTTGCAGTTTACAGCATGTTCAAATCTTTACAGTGGATTAAAGTGCAGCTGCACATTTGTCATTCCATCGTCTTCTTCAGAAAGCGCTGCATCTCGAAGCTGAGAGAATTTCTTCAAGGTCTGGCTGTTCTATTGTTTCTCCTGGCGTAAATATGAGGTAATAGATATCGGCAAACAACCAGGACCTTCACTATTTGGTCTCATGAAGCATGTTTTCACAGGAGCAGAGCGGAATTTCTAAATCCTCCACATCACTGCTTTACACTTTAATTGGAAAGAAATCAGCACAACAGTTTGTAATGGAGCAGACTGTCATTGTCTGTTTTAGTTTCTGTGTAGTACAGTGATGGCTGTCTCTGAGGAGCCCTGAATGAGCCGTTGATTAGATTAATAAGGCAACAGATTGAATGTGGTGATGTGTTTGGTTTACAGGTCATTCCCAGAGCCCCTCTCCCTCTGTGGTCTCTGTACGGGACCGGGCAGTAAAGCCATTTGTTGTCTGCAGAAGATACTGATAGGTCCCGCGGGTGCTGGTATTGTGTGGTCGGCTTGCTGCTCCAACAGGCAGGCATGTTGCAGAGAGATTTCCCCTCGGTTTCTTTTCTCTTCTACATGCGATACATGTTTCGCTACAGCTTCTCATTAAGTCTGCACTAAACACATGAAACCTTGAGGGGAGATCGAGAATTTAGCACCAACACCGTGTGAGCTCCGCAGGTCTTCTTTGATATTTCAGTAGAACAATGGCGGGCAAAGAACTTTTAACATGGATTTCTAATATCCTGCTGTTGATATTGCCTCACCGTTATCAACGTCCACCGAGGCTGTGAAAAACATTTCTCCATGAGATAATGGAATAATGTCTCACAGTAGCCTCCGTTCCTCATTTCTTTCCCTGTATAATCACTGATATGACATGATATAATGTGACAAATGAAAAATATCATATTTCAAAGCAACCAACACCTCACATTTATCATGGTTTGAAAAAATACCCAAAGGGTGAAGCCACAGTGCTTACCTGAGACTGTAGCCTATTGATCTCAGCTGGCAACACTTACTGTGCTCTATTCAGCCTGTCCTGGCTGAGGTCGCGCACAAACAGAGCCGTCAATCACTGCCCCACTGGCACCACCCTTGACATTAGGCTTACAATATCATATGCCTCCTAAGTCTCTTTTCTGCTGAACTACGGGACATTCACAGGGGATCCTCCTTTATTCAGCCTCTACAGATGCAGAATTAAATTTAAACTTTAATTAAGTCGTAATGAAAGTTGAAGTGGAGGCTGTTTTAACTCTCACGGAGCTCTGGCTTTGCCAACAGAAGTCTCAAACCTTGTATGCATGCTACCTTAACACATTCTGTGTACTGTGCAAACACGGCTGCCCGGTGGTGTGAGAGTGACAATGAATATGTATCGACGCATGCTGGGTTAAGTATCTGGCTCAAGGTCAGAGTAACGATGTCACCATGTCAGGAATCCTGATCAGCGCTTCTCTCTACAGGAGCAATATCTGGAAATAATATTGACACCTTAAACAACTGATGAATTCATTTGGAGCGGGAGAAAAATCCATCTCCAATGATTTCCCCATCAGTAAAAAACAGAATGTGGGCATTAATAATTCATCTGGATTCAGAGGGGATTGATCCACGGAGATGGTGGAGTCTTGACAGCTGGGATTGGAGGCTGGAAGAATGGCTGCTGAATGTACAGTGGTAAAAGCTTGAGCACACTTTAACATACAGACAAGTTTTACAAAAAGCAAGCTTTTCCTTATTTTTTTGATGAAGTTCTGAGTTACATAAAATAAGCTGAAGAAAACTAGATGTGGCACAGTGCTTTTTAAGATCAAAACAACCGCACATTAATGTCTAGATAAATTGGATCATTAAATTATGATGATGCTCTTAAATTCCCCAATTCATATTAGGTATTGAGTTTGCGTTCAATCCTGGGTGTATTCAGCAATGCCCCATTTCTGCAGCAGTTTAATAGTGCCTTGCTGTCTTGGTATCATTGCGCTTCTGCTTTGAATTGAGTTTATCCAATTATCTTGCAGGTGTGACATCACTGCTGCTGAAGAAAGCCTGGGAGGCAAAGAAAAGTGCTGCTGGTAGAATGAGAGATAAGCAAATGTAAAAAAGATGCAAATAGGAAAAAAAAAAGTTATTTTGAATCTTTTTTTTTTTTCTTCTGAATGTCTGAGCTAATTGGTCGCTTGAGAAGATGCTGATGCAGAGGTTTTGCAGGCTGCTGCAGAGCCACCCACTCTACAACTGGCACAAAACTCTGAGGCGATGTGCACAAACCAGCTCGCATGAATGCATTCCCCAAAGCTCTGGCAGCACCTTTCCACAGTTACTCAACAATCCTCTATTCTCCCTGGGTTCACTGTGAGGCACATTAGATTTCTCTATGTTCTTGTCTTTTGTTTCATTTCTCGTACCGCGGCTCCTTTTCCAGGTATTTGTTGAAAGCTTGCATTAGCACACCTACAAGTCCTTCTTTTGTCCTTTTTAGGAATCATTTCCATCTCTCACCTGCCATTAGCCAACGCAGCCTGTCTGTCTGAGTTACATTTCACAGAGACGAGATGCAGAACTGCTCTCTCCACACCCCATTAGAGGCTGGGAGAGAGCCCCAGTAATCCTGGGACGCTATGCAGAACATAAGCACGCTCACCCTCTCACACACAGGTGCACAAACACCCACACACATAAGCACACATACTTCCCTTAGTCATGGAGCAGCCTGCATGTCTCTTCTTTCAAAGCCGCCATACACTTGATAAAGATGCAATAAAATGAACCAAAAGCAAATGAGCGGAGTTCTAATGAGCTGCAGAGGGAGCGGACGACACCTGTTTGTTTACACAATCGCACACAAACACGGCGCGGTTAATCACCTGAGGTGCTGCCGGGGTGACGCTTATCTACATCACAATGGACGGGTCGGCTCGCATTAAACACAGAGGACAGATGCCGTTCCATTTTGCGCCTGCTTTTCAGTTTTAATGCCTGCTTTTTGTCCGCAGAGACACAGATGCAGATGTTCAGTATTGTGCTGCACCTGCAGTTCCAGCCCAGCTCCTGCCTGCCAACCATCAAAAAACAGACAGACTATGTACGCACAATAAGCCAAGTAAAAGAATAAGATAAAAAAAAAAAAACATGAAAAACTCTTCTATCAAAGATAGGAAGACATCAAAAACTATTTCAATCTCGCCTCAATTTTCTCTGAATAGTTGTCTGTGAAGTAGCTCTCCTCCATCACAGAATAAAGAGAATGCTATTACATATTTCTTATTTTTACAGGCTCTGTTGCCTCTGACGGCCTTTCAACAGCTGTGGTTACCACTTTATTTGCTGCCTCCATAAAGGTGACTTATAAGCTGTTATCACAAGGCCGGCCAGAAACGTCAATACGAGATTAAAAGGTGTGAGAAGGGAAAGGGACAGACTTCATTAAAGTTGATGTACAGCTACAAACACCTATTTATATGTGTGAGACAACTGGGGGAAAGCAGAGAGGTTCGATTGAGATTTGGCCCCTCTTTGACACCTATTGGCTGCTATTGATTTGTTCCATACAGCACGCTGCGAGGAAAATTTCAGCATTCATTTTCAGACAATGGTAAGTATGGGTGGTGCTTCTATGAGTCTGTCTTAAAGAAAAGAGACTTATTCTATAGAACAGCTTGTTCTCGATCTGCTCCTCCAAAATAATCCATAGAGAACTTTTCTCTCATTTTATGTCGACGCTTTTCAGAACTTGTTTTTTTTTATTCATTTTACTCTACAAAGCCATTGGTAGAGTTTTTTTTTTTTGTTCGTTATACAAATCAATAAGCAGACAAACACTCAAGAGATGTAAAATGAAACCCGGAGCATGCCCAGCTTCAAGCACAAAACACAAAGAAGCGGAAAAAAAAAAAAACAGTCAGCAGTGATGCAAAAACCCACCAGAGAAGATGACAAAGACATGCACAGAGGTGAGAGAACTTGGTGTGCAGCCAGCCATCATTATCAAACCAAATCACTAATGGTTGAAATAACATCAGCTCTGTTACTCACCAGTTCTTATATAGAAGACACATCATCATCTGACTCACAATCAACATTCAGCGACCTGATGATGTGAGAAACAAAAGGGTTTTTGGTTATGCAGTCTCTCTATGAAGGAGCAGGTCTGTCAGAAGGAGAAAGTCCATGTCAAGTATTCACAAAGTTCAGTCAAATTTCTGTATAATTGCAGGATAATGTGAAATGATTTTAAAGTATGCATCGAACAAGCAAAAAAAATGAAATAAACTTTTGACAAAAATTAGAAAAACTTTGGGCCAATGTTCTGTGATACATCACACGCCTTCAGATAGTTTTATGAGCCAGCCAACAGATTTTCATCAAATAGATGGAAATGATAGAAGGCTGGAAGAGCAGAGAAAAAGTTTTTAGATTTTCTAAATGAGAGAGAGAAAAAAGACCACAGTTTGCCAACAGTTAGCTCTCATGTATAATGTATTTGATTTCTGGTTCAATAGCTGGACTCTGCAAAATCAAGAGTGTGCATGCTGTCAAGAATTCAGCATGTTCACGTATCATATTTCTCTTCATGTTAATCCGTTTTATTCAGTCCAAACCCTATCACCAGTTTATCATATTAATAACTATGAAGTATACTTAAGGCACAAAGTCCCTTCTACTGGTCTGTCACCATGTGACTTTGTTTTCTCTTCAGGGGATAGACTAAACACAGAGCTCTTCACACAGTTTGTGTCTCCACTGTCACTTTTTAAGGCCCATTTAGGAAATCCTTTAACCATTTTTGGTGCCTTTTTATTTTAACATTGATGAGTCTAACACGTAGAGTTAATGTTGCAGTATTTGCTTTGTCACGACTCGAGACTTGACTTGGATTCAAGCATTGATGACTCAAACTTGAGTCAGGACAAATTTGAGAAGTGAAAAACTAACGGCTCAAAGAGGAGGCCTCAGGGTTATTTATCAATAAAGGACTTTTTTATTATCACTATGTCGGTTTCTTTCATAAGGTTTCAGATCATCTTCACCTGTATGCATGTTAATGTGCCATCCTGTTCTGAAACCGTTACTGCAAACATGCCTAAAGTTTTACTTAAAAAAAATCTAACAGCAAATGTAACATAAGCAGTTCAACATGTGCAGCAGGTAAAAATCATCAAGGAGAAGACGGGATTACCTAATACTTTAACAGACACCTCTCAGAAATGGAAGTCAGATGCTACAGTTAGCCAACTCTTACTGTTGGTGAAAGCAATCTGACTGAAGTGTTAGCATCTGAATAACAACCTGGTCCAAGAGCCAACCACAGCAGAAATGTTGGGCGCATCTCCGGACAGCAGCGGGCAATTACACGACACAGCAGTGTAACTTTAACTCCAATGTTGATGCAAATCGGCACAAACCAGCAGCACATTGAATGCTTTAACCCACTTCTTTTGCTTATACCTGAAAGCTTGAAAATCTGATCTTCAGGGAACAGTTCACATCACAACAACCATTCAGCACGGAGATCCTAATAATCCTGGTGGAATTTCTTTCATCCCGAAAAATAAAGATGAATCAACTGTATCTGTGTGCAGCTTCCTAAACTCTATCACAATCATTGTTTTATTTTTTATTTTATTTCTGAGGTGACGTGGGGGGGTTGAATCCATTGGGTACTTAGGAATGAAGCAAATTGTTCGCATGAATTTACTGAGTAAACATGAAGCATTTTGGCATTCACCTGCGTGTGAATGAAGAGAGTAAATATTTCTATTGTTGACTAGAATGGACTGTTATTGGAGCACAGAATGAAAAGGGCTGTGACTTTAAAGCATACATTGTTGGTTGCTGCCTATTTGTTTGTGCTCTGTAGTAGTGCTGGGCAACATGGCCTAAATTTGATATCACTGTATCTGTTTGCCTAATGGTCCACAGGCGATATGACTCCATATTTACCATATTAAAGTTTCTACAGAACAAAACGATTAACATTATGAGCTAGAAAGTTTATTTAACAATTATAAACATTACAAAGAAATAAATAGCTTCTCCCTGCAGGTATTTAAAAACACAGTAATCTTAAAATAGTTTAGTTAGGTTTAGTTTAGTTTAGTTTAGTTTAGTTTAGTTTAGTTTAGTTTAGTTTAGGTCACTTTCAGCATAAAGGCTCATTGCACACATTAAAGTGTAAAATTTACAAATAAACAAATATTGTGTTAATGCTATTTCTGCATTAACAACAAACAAGCAGCAACAAAAATCAATGAAACAAATCACAAAATAGGACCGAAAAGGTGTAGGCTGAAGCTTTCGCTTATTTCACCTACCCTTTTCAAAGTCAGGATTCACTCAGATTCCTTTGGATTTACACAACAATAAGATAGACTTAACTAAATAGTAGTTTGTCATAGATAGACCCATTTTCTATCCAAAATCTCAACCACATTATGTGCTCACACCACAATTCTATACCTTTCTATTGTCAATTGTTCAAATAGTTTTTTTAACCTACCATATGTTTGACATTCTTTCATTTCTGTGTCTAATCCATTCCACAGACGAACTCCATACACTGAAACACATCTCAGTTTAACATTTGTTCCACTCTTTGTTTTTTGAACATACAACTCCCCCTTAATTCATACTCACACAATCTAATCTTAATCAATCTCTGGGTGCAATCTGGTAACATTTTATTGTATGCCTTGAACATCAGTGCAGCTATTCTCAAATCCACAAGTTCTGAAAATTTTAGAACCTGTAGATTTAAAAATAAAATAAGACACTGTAGCAAGCAGGGTAGGGGCCTTATTTTAACTCCAATATTTAACAATAATTGAAAATCTGTGCAAGACAACTCTTGAAGGTATGCTCTTCTATATTAACCAAAAATGTAAATACATGGAAATAATACGTGTTGAACTAAAATAAAAAAAAGAGCAATCTCAAATACTATGGTACAAAGATGAACCAAAATAAATACAACATTATTAGAAAACCTTTAATAAAATACAAAAATAAGTTAAGAACAGAGAATGTTGTGATATGATATGGCTTGTAAAACATTAGAGCTTTGGTGCTCTCCAAATTTCACAAATTAGTGTAAAGTAAACAGCTTTAAATCTATAACACCACTTGCTATGGCAGACAGGCTGTAACATACATGTCAGAGGGTATAAGAGATGAAGACAAGCCTTTCTACAGTCTCCAGCTTTAGGCCAGCGCTGTGACATGTGACCATACGACTCGCCCTGAACGCTCTCTCTGATGGTGAGCTTGTGGCGGGGACACAGATATTTTGAGGATAGATGTCCTTGTGATCTTTCCACCATGTGAGGGGATCTGTCGTCATCAGGTTGTATGATGTGTAGGTAGCCTCAGCTCTATCTGTGTCTTGGTGTGTGGCTGTACTGGCGGACTAAAGAAGCTTCCAAGGCTTCGCTTCTCCTGTTCAGCTGCTGAGGTTGCATCCTCTGTGGTGGCAGCTGCATCACACTGTGATGTGTTGGGCAGTTCATGGAGCGAAGCCTCTGCCACTGAGAAAACTCTCTCTTTCAGTTCCTCAGTTTTTCTCTCTGGGACATATGTGCTTCTGAACCTGGGATCTTTGAATGAGGTCATCTTCAGTAACTCCTGTGTAGCAGGGTCATCATACTTCTCCTTCAGGTGGTCTATAATTGCCCTTTTCATTGACCCTGTTTGCTGGGTGTCATCTTGCCTGGGTGCCAGGGGGTCACTCTCAAACAGGTGCAGAACTGGCTTCACGCAAGACACTGTTGCATAGGCCTCAGCAGAGAGAGCATCTGTGAACACCAGGAGGGGCCCAAGGACCTTGTTTACGAACTCCAAGATGTGGATGTCCTGCCAAGAGGAAAATGAGATGTCTTGCTTTTTTGTCTGCAAAGAAAGCCTGTGTGATCGCCTTCTCTTGCTGCAGCATTCTCTCTATCATTTTGGCCCGTGACCCCCATCTGGTAGGGGATTCACTGACCAGTGTGTGCTGAGGTAGGCTTAGATCCTTCTGAGCTGCAGCCAAATCTCTTTTGCGCTTCCAGCTAAACGAGAAACTAGCAACCAACTTTTTGCACACACCAACAGCCCTTTCAACCCGGGGATCCTGTATGCTCCCCTCCAGATGAAGAAACAATTTGAAACACACTGAATTAGACACAATCAGAATACAAATATGAATACTGGGTACAAGTTTAGGTTATTCTAAATTATTGTTTATTTATTATCTCAAAAGTTTCTCTGGTTTTCCTGTTTCATGTGGGGAAGATGAGGACGATGAGGTAGAGGAAGATGAAGAGGAGGCTGAGGAAGAGGAAGACAAAGTGGAAACGTCTACTGATTCTGTGGCTGGTGTTAGAGTGGACAGGACTACCTCAGACTGAGCAGCCTGCGCAGTCCTACAGACCCTTAATGGACTTACACTAGTGACATTTAAAAAATGAAGTCAAACTTCAAATTGATGTGAAATCTTGCAGAGCAATGAAATATCACGGCACAGCGATATCTCACGAGAAACTTTGAAGTAGTAGAGAAAATAAAACTGATGCTCCCTTTTCCATATCAAGCATCAATAAAATATCGATCGACTCAAGCTTGTAGCTGCATCATTGTACAAAACTACAAACCAATCAAACATTTTTTTGAGGGGCTTTTATGCCTTTATTTTGAAAGGACAGGACAGTAGATAGAGGAGGAAACAGGGCGAGAGAGGGGAGTGACGTGGGAAAGTAGCCCCAGATCGGACTTGAACCCAGGCGTCCTGCTCAACGGCTGTTTGCCCATATGGAGCCCGACCTAAACCACTTGGCCATCTACACTCCTAAACCAATCAAACTTAAATTACTGTATTCAATTAATACTTAAAAAGTACCATTAAAAACAGCTAATAAAATAGTTTGAAAAGATTTTCATTTACAGAAAGAACAACTACCACCAACAAAGGAACTGAGAGAATAATTCACGTTGTTAAGTTTGCTCATTTCACGGGAATTAGATGGAGAAAACAAAAGTTATTTTTCAGCTGAAGTTTAAGGAAGTAATGGCCTGTTTTCTTCATGTTACGGTGAAACTAATTCAGAGCCAAAGCAAAGAAAGCCTGTGGACACAGTTTGTGGTATTTTAGTTTCACACTCTGAACTCTAAAAACCCTCTCTGACCTCTTCATGAGAAGGTTTTTAAATCAAACCAAACTGTTTCTGCTTTCCCTTCTAGGAGAGGAGAGTCATTATTTGCAAAACCACATGAGGCCGTATGTCAGGCAAACATTTCCACAAGAAATTGTCGTTTGTTCTTGTGAGAACACTTATTGTTAAAAATACATTGCATGTCCCTGTTGTGGGTCAAAACATGCGACAAAAAATAAATCACAGAAGAAGTGTGCTGCTGCTGCTGCTGCTGCTTCCTCCTGGCTGATCACTCACTAAAAGCAGCTCAGTACCACCTCATGCTGTTCTGGTTTGGTTTGGCCCTCAGCTCCTGAAAACAGAACCAAGGCTGCAGCAGGTGAACGAGTTCATTAGAGCAGCAAGCTGGTGTCCACAACAAGCAGCCTCTTCTCATGGAACAGCAGAGTTTTGCCTTCAGCTGTGACCTCTCCTATCCAACACGCAGAGATAATACAGCGGCCCAGAAATTCAAATGCTTTTTACAAAGACACGCGCTTAATTCTGAGCAGCAGGTTTAGCCAGTAAAAACCTTGCCTTATAGCACACTGCCCCCAAATGTACCTCTGCTAAAACTCCTCCAGAGCTCCGTGCGGCTCAAATATCTTATATTTTCATATGAATATTTACAAAGGTCAAAGCTTCAAAAGTTTGGAAATTGTTGAAAGAAATGTGAAGAGTTAAGGTCAAGGTTAGAGATGTAATGAAGGCAGAAAACAAAATCTTGGCACACATATTTTACACTCTGTGCATGCTGATGATTTCTGCCCTCTTCCAACCCTTCAGAAAGAACATGTTCTCTACTTCTCCTTCATATGAGCTCACAAAACAAATGTCAACCTTTGTAGCAGGTGTAGAACAGAACAAAACCACACTATTATGCCCCAAATCTTAGTGCATTAAGCATTTAACCCTGGTAAAAGCACACGCACAGATAAATAGCAGTCAATTAAAAATTAACCTCAATTGAAATGTATCCTGATTTAACCTAGAAGCAGCCTCTTCGGCACCATCTGCTCTGCATGGGGATAACTTAGATCATTTATGCATTGTTTGCTTTTTTTCTGCCAATAGAATGAATCGTGTAGATGAAAAAATTATATAAAAAAAAAATCTTTAATCTCGAAGGTAAATCGGGCTCCCTCGGATTGTGAGTAATTCTGTGCAATGAGGTTGAGGAAAGCCAGAAAAGATTTAATCTTTTACCACCACCAGATGTTCTTTGTAGGTTGCACCACGTGTGCACGCTGCTCTTTTCTCTGCCCCCCCCTTTTTATCAAAAAGTCTCAGCTTATGAAAAATAAGCATTTTCTGCATCTCTCACAAACCTCTAATGAACTTTGCAGCTACTTCTCTTGAGCGGAAAGCAATTATCGACCCTGAAACTTTAGATTTTAAGCGGTTGCTTGTACGGATTTTTTTCTGACAGCTTCTTCAGTTTAGTCCAGGGAGAGAAGCAACAACAAATCAACAAACCCTTAAGAGGTTCTTCTGAAAGCCGAGGGTCAACTATCAAAACACGTAGCTTTTGGTGACTTGAAATTTACTGAAAATGAAAGCGCTTTCTTTCCACGGGGCCCAGCCATGCTAGAAATGTTAACTTTCATGTTTACCCTGAGGTTAAGTGACCATTAAAAGAAAAGTGTCAGCTTCTCTCTTGTATTTTGTGCCCTGCCACAAATAACATAGCCTCTTTTAACTAGTAATGGCTAAAACCTTGTGTGTCTGACTCACTCCAGCCTTCCTCCTGTCCTTGTTCTTCTTGCTGCCTCCACCAAATGGGTAATGGATTTTGAGCAAAATACCAGCCAAGAAAACCAGCCAACCAATCAAAATGTTCTCCAACAGCCCATCTACTAACTCCGCCGAAGACAGCAGAGGCAGTCAAACTCAAGTACAAAAGATCAAGGTGCAGACGGATCCTTTTTTTTTTTTTTTTTTTTACCTTCTCTTACTATGAAGAAGGTTTTCTGAGGACTTAAAAACCTCCAGGTCAAAACTGCTGTAATTACTTTGTTTTAAATGTCAAGATTAAGAACATAATTCCTCCTTAATCTGACTATTCTTCCTTTCTTAGTCTTTTTATAAATGCCAACTTGATTATACTGTACATCAATTCATGGTACGAGCCAAAGTTCTTGAGTCGAGCCTACATGTGGGCTCTGTGCTTACATTTTTATGAGCTACTGTACAAAATATGTAAAAGGTTAAAATAGGCCTTCTTTCTTTGCATGAGTTCTTCCAAGGTGCTTTTTCTCATCAACTTTGCAAAATAAAGATTCAAGTGAGCCCTGAATTGATTACCTCTGTCAGAAATCTGATTGCTATTCTGACAGGTTGGGTGTAGTGTGAGAAACCGTTTCACATTCCCTGATATTAAATGGCAAGTTTTTGTGATTAGTAAATTAAACATTTAGAGGTATTTATTCACAGAAAACACTTATGTATTGCACGGGTTCAGTGAAGAGGGTAAAAGCAAAGAACTAGAGGATGAAACAGAAGTGGTGGAGCGCCGCTCGGTTCATGGTTGCTCAGTTTAAAAACATGGGCTGTGAAACATTTATTGAGTCGATTGTATTTAAATCCAGCTACTGTGGTTAAAACTCAAAAGAGCAAAGAGAGTTTACACAGTGAAGCAGTAACCAAAAAACTTCCAGACTACTCACTGCTACTAACAGTCCCTGTTCTGTGACACCTGTGTGCCTGTAAGTGTTTTCTTTTTATTTACTTTCAGAATTTAAGTAAGTGAGGAGTGCCTGGAGTGTTTTTGTTTCCTCCTTCTCCTTCCTGCTCTGTATGCTTCACTCTCTGCACACCTGAACTGGATCTGTAATCAACACTCCTGCCAGTTATCATCCAATCACCTCTGCCTACAAAGACCCCGCGCCAACATCCAATCCCTGCTGAATCGTTGTGCCAAAACTTGTTCGTTTAAGCGGCCAAGTCCAGCTCGCATTTGGAAACTTTTTCTCAGAATTTGCAAGTTCTATCTGTCTGCTTACCACCCACCTGACACCTGTTTTTCCCGTCTCCGGGACTCACCTGCCCGCTCAAATCTGTCTGGATCTTCAAGAACTTCTTCAGCTAATTCACTACCTTGGACATTCAATAAAAACCTTTCGGAAAACAATACCTGATTAAATCTGAGTTTGGGTTCTGCCTTAAATCGTGACATTGGGCAGCGTTCAGAGGCTTTATTGGTTTGACTCCTGGCTGTTACCTTTTTCCAAAAAAAAATGCACTTAAAGAAATTAAATGAAAGCCTTTTAACCATTAGCCTACTGAATTAAATTCCACCACATTTCCCCCAGTGCTGACTTTATTTTACAAATTACCGCTTCTGAAATCATTCAACATGAGATCTTCACAAAGATTCTTTAAAAAGACAGATTTTTTTTTTCTGCATCGCTTCTGATGGTTGTGACATTTTTCTGGACACTGTCCTACACAGCGTGTGCATGTGTGTGCATCGGGGTGGAACTGCGATGCACAATACAGAGAGCAGAGGAGTTGTGAACACTTTTTCTGCACTCTGCGTCTCCCTCTCCAAGCGTCTCCATAGTCATTGTGGCCTGAATCATTTCTCGTGCGCACATCACACGCTTTACAAATCACTATCCATGGGTCTTTCTCAGATATTTTGAAATATGTTGGCCCTTATCCAGACAAGAGCGTGCTGGCCATGGTTGCTTGGGTCATCACAACATGCTGTTTCGGCTGTGTTGTTTTGGTGATAAGTCTTTTGGCCAAAAACCAAAAAAGCACTTTTTGGCAATTTTTGGACGAAAACTCTCAGTGGCCGAAATTTCAATGCATCTCTAACAAAAACCAAACATTGTCGGTCTGAGCATTGGTAGAAATGAGAAGGCTGACCTCGTATTCTCGGTCATAGCGAGAAAAGGGTTAATCAGAGGGGCTACAGGGAAGATTTGTTTTCTTAAAAAATCTCCCATTGGGAACCATCATGTCACCCATCATGGGCCCACAGAGTTGTACAACTTTTCTCCCCCCTGGCGTCAACCCTGCTAAGTTGAAGTAACTGAAAAATACAGCTCCCAGCTGCCGAAGCATATTTCCAGTCATGGAACTGTCAATGCTGACCTGTGACCCATCTGTACAGATTGTTGTGGAACAAGTGCACAGTCTTATTTTCAGTCCTTGGGGATGTCTGTTACTGTTTAGACCCTCAGGTGGGCAGTTTTGAAGGGAAATATTGTGTTAAAGTTTAGAAAAAATCTTCATAAGATGATAAAATCTTTGCGTAACTAAAGCAGGGAAAAACTGTGGACATGGTTTCTACAAACTGAACTCTCCACCCTCACCCCTTGAACCTCTTCATGAAGAAAGCTTTTAGTTTAAAACAAGCCGATCCATTGCTGCTTTTGATTCTGGCAGAGAATTATCATCATTTCCAAAACTACATGAAGTGAACTAAGTGGACTTTCATGCAGTACACCAAAGAGCACTTTTTTTTTTTACAGACACAATTATTGTTTCCCATATTTAATTTTTTATAGTTGCCTAGAACTGAGCATACTTAAACAATGATTTAATATAAAAAACGACTTTTCCCAAACTTTCACAAAAAACCTCATTATTCCAAAAACGAAGCGTGGATGTTAAAATTCATAGTTTTGTGGGATCTTTGGAATTTAGGTTTTACTGGTTGAGTCTTAAGTGTTAGCCCTGAAATGAATGCCTCTGACAAATTTCAGAAATCTGCTTAAATCTCTGCTCAGTAACGAGTTTCATGATGACAAATTGAAAAAGGAGTGTAAATCACCAGATTTATCACAATGCTATATTTTCCAACAGAGCATAAAATGATGTTTGCCACAATATGATTTCAATATGAGTATTAATACAATGTCACGTCAAAGTGACACACATGCTTCTGTTCTACATCACGTCTACTCATCTGGAGTGAAAGCCACATGTGCTGCATTTATTAACTCACATTTTAGCTCACCTGTGATGACATCCTACCGCCTTTCATTGTAGTGCTGCCTCAACGACACTGAATACTGGGTCTTTCACTTCTTCTTTTATTCTCTGTGTTGTAGCGTACTGACCATACATACTGAACTGAATTATTTAACCTCCAAGTATGGAGAAGTTTTTGAAAGTGTTGTATTCTAAAGCCTCTTTTCAGATAATTCACTGAAACTGTGGATGTTTCTTTCTCATTGATGCCTAACCAGCGTTGCTGGACGTACGATAATTATAGTATTTGTATGATAATTTAGCCCTCTGTACGATGTACGATCAATAACTCCACAAAAGGCTAAATGTACGATAATTTGACAATTTCGTGTGGTTGTTACAGAACTACCCCAGTCCGACGGATTTATCTGTAAACCCTAAATGCATCTTATGTCATGTGACGTTTCCAGCCAATCATAGTTTAAGTGTCATTCGTCTCAGAACGATTGACAGCCAATCACGGTTGTAGGAGCTCTGACAGGAGGAAGTCAGTCAGTTGAGAGAAAAATGAGCACCGGAGCCTAGAGCTGCTGATCAAACGCTGCTGATGTGGGGCAGGGCGATGTCTACAGAGTGATCAATTGTTATTTTCACGCAACAATAAGACAGTTGTTTTGATCATTATCAGTTAATTTGATTATTTTGTCGGGTGTACGATAATTTCCCCCAAAATACGATAATTTTGAGGCTCTGGTACGATAATTTCATATTTCTCATCTGGCAACGCTGTGCCTGACTGGAGTTGTTTCCAGCTTTTGTGGACTAAAGTTGGTGAGAGGTGTTCAGTGTCTTTGGTTAACCTCACATTAACATGCATGTTCAGTTAATATGGGGTCAATACGGTGTTTGTTTTTCAGGTGCTCCACCAGGTTTGTCGTGTTTGTGTATTTCACTTGGTCACAGCATTGTTCGTATTTTGCTTGTGTCTCCTCTTTCCTCTAAAATACAAAATATTTCCACAAAGCCAGTTAATTCCAAGAATCTTCTACATCCTCATTATCTCGGCTGCTTTTTGGCTGCAGAATTTCTGTTTGTTTTTGCACCTGAATATCATTAGTGTAATTTTTTTGTGTGAATTAGACCTTAAAGACGAAGCACACAGAGAGGGCGATTCTTGGCGCTAACAGTCGCCGCAGTGCTCAGTAACCCCTGCTTTGGTGGTGTCGTGTCATCATGGCGAAGACGCAGCACACAAACACCACATAACAGAGGTTACATCCACCCAGCTTTTAAATCCAGGATTTTCTCACCGCTGCCACGACTGCCCTTTACGACTATTATCACCTGCTTCTTCAGAATGTGTTCCTGTGTGATGATACACTTGCAGGTTGTCATTAAAGGCAGTAAAAGTAGTGGTGTGTTACATTACCATCAGAGCAGTTGTAGGTCTTGCTCAACAGCCCTTCTCTTCATTAAAAGTTGGTTAATTGACGGTGAACTGGATCTGCTTGTGAAGGAGTAATGAGCTGGGAGGGAAGGTCAGGCTCAGCGAATCAGCACTGATCGCTCTTCTGCTAATTAATATAAGGGAAATCTGGAAGCATCAGTTGTATTAAGAAGCATAAAAACTACCCAGATAGTGTGTCTATCTATACAGAGATGATTCTCCAGAGTGTTTGAAGTGCGTCAAAGCTGAAACCATGAATCGGGCACTCTTAAGACAAAAACATGGCATCTTAAGCTGATAAGCATGGATTCTATCTCCTCCTCCACCCTTGCAGCTTCTCTCCATTTGGCTGGTCATGTGCGTATACGTGACTGCCTGTCCACCACCCTGCAGTGAAGGTGTTAGCTGGCTAACGTGAGCACTTCATCATCCTCTACCCTGTCAGCCTCTGCTCTTCTCCTCTCTTTGTTTCTCCACATCCACGCTTTGCCGTTTTCAGCTTTTATTTTCTTTTTTCCCACATGCTGGCTGGTCTCCATTCCTGTTTTTTTTCATCTCCCCTTCTCTCCCATCTCTGCTTTATCTTCTCCATCTCCCCAGCTGTCCCTCTCGCTCCTCTCTCCCTGCCCTCCCATCTGCTGATCATGGCCTGATAATTTTTCCCCCTCGCTCTGTCCCTCTCTCCTGATGTTCCCCTGCTCTGTCCCCTATCTATCAGACATTTTACCAGAAGCACCCCTGCTACTTCCCTTACCCTGTTTCCTTTCTTTCAACCCTTCTCCACTCTGTTCATCCATCTCCCTCTTTCAAAAAACTATCAATTCATCATCCATCTAGCTGTCCAGCCAACTCCTCTTCCCTGTTCGTCCCAACTTGGTCCAGACCCTGAAGCACTGGGATCAAAATGTAAGGGAGATAGAACATGAGCCAAGATAAGCTCTCCCTGCAGGTCACTGTCTATGTACCAGCTGATAAGAATCAATCTGCACCCCAGGATACTACTCCTTTTGGTGTGCTTTCCCTCTGTGTTTCAGGCACTGTTGTTTTATTCTCCTTTTACTTAAATCCCAACCAGTTTTCTGAAGCAGCGCCCAAATTCATCACAGTGCATCCTGATCTCCCTCAGTGTCATTACAGCCTTTGGATTCCGCATTTCCCCAGTGTTTTCATCTGTTGTGTACCTCAGCTGGGCTTTAAGGTGCTTCACAAAAATCCATCCTACAGCTTAACAGAGACTCAGAGACGCTGTGTTTTTAACCTCATCTCACCTCTTCTACCCACTGGGTCAACACCTGCTGTAACTATGTGCAATCTCTAATTAGCAGTTTCTTCATCTGCCTCTCTAATAGTGAGGCAATTTCATATCCTTCGTCATGCTTATCGTTTTAGAGGAGTTACTTGAGGTTACAGGCGCCATGACTCCTAAAATGTGCACCATAGTGGGCTAAAACCACTAACAATCATTCTTTAGTGATGCAAAACTAAGAGCATGCCAAGAGAAAATTTGAAGAGATGTCGATTTCAGAAACGAAATAAATTCAGACATATTACATTAATTCCTCTACAAAGAAAATGTGATGTCAAGAGAAAAGTGTACAAAAGGCGAGGAGAGAGCTGATGTTAAACCAAGTATTCAGTTTTTTTCTTTGCATCACCAGTTAGTTAGCTAAAGGTAAGCTGAACGTTTTGATAACTGTTGATGGCAGTTGTTTGTTAGCAGTCAAGTACAACACTTCAAACTAATGGGACCATAGACTGTATATAGAATGGACAGCGTAGCTCCGCCTTTTACCATTGTATGGTTTTGAAGCCAAAAAACCTCCGTCATGGGAGCCACCATTGGCCGCCATTGTGCAGCCAGAGTCTGCGCAGTAGAGACTTACGAGGAACTCTGGGAAATCTGGGTGGAAACGACTGATAATAATATATATATATTTTTTATTCATACCATCTAGTCTCTTCTTAACTGTCCATCTCGATGTATTTTATTATTCCCTAAAAAAACTACACATGAACAGCAGCTGTCAATCATTGTTAAACGAGACCTAAAACCCAGTTTTTAACCTCTAATAACTAATAAAAAAGAAACATTTCAGAAAAAAGGGACCTGAACACAATGCAGCCCAATGATATCTAAATATCACAACAGCATACGGATGTGAGAAACGTTTCTACGAGGTGTAATAATTCCTTAAAGTTTGACCACATCCCATCTGGAATCAATAGAGAGGCAGAGTTTTTGTCTTGTACTGCAGCCAGCCAGCAGAGGGGGCAGTTTTTGTGGCGACCTAAGTTTGAGCCGAGCGAGATAACGTCCATTTTAAATGGCATAAATGGCACCACAAACACAGTATGACACTCTAACTTTTTCTCCCATTCACCCACATTATCTTCAGGGCTGCCAGATCTGACTGACTGCCCAAACAAAATGTAAAAACCCACCCACCTCAACAAAAACCAGCCCAAATCTCAACCTCTCTAAAAACTAACGTTAAAACCACTGAAGCTATAACAGGTATAATAAAGAACATGTCATGCGCACACAACTGCATTAAAAAATTAAAGGAAACAAACAGGCTCCCCTCAAAGTGCAGACAACCAAACATCCAACACAGATTACTGCAAAAGACTTGATGTTTGGCACACAAAGAGATCTGTGTTGTTTTTGTCTTTAAATCTTGAAGATGTACTTGGATTTATGTGTACTTGTAACAAGCTTCAGAGTCAGAGGCAACCCAAAATTTTAGCTCTGGATCAATCCCCCATTGCGCGCTGTAAAATTATTGGTATTCTCCCCACCTCAGCTTGATGGTGTCTTTTAACACTAAAAGTCCAAGCTTGAGAGGAAAGGCCTCCAGGACAACACACCTCAGTGTTTGGTTGGTTAGACTCTTAACCTGCTTACAGCTGACAGTAACTAATACCAATCCACAGTGACACCTGCCTTGACCAATGACTATAAGTGACTGAAGATATCTAGTCAGACAGATTCTCTCCATTTCAAAATAAATGTATTAATAAATAATGGTTTACTGAAATTGGAAAGTTTTCAATTTTTAGCCATATAAGGGAAACTATTTCAATAATATTTCCTCTGGAATATTTTCTAGAAAATTGCCAAATGTTGTGAAAAGCAGCCCAAATTTTATTTACCTGCCCAATGCTATTTTTCCAGCCCAGCATGTTCAAAAGAAACCCAACAATGTTTGCCTTGTGACTGCTATCAAAATAAGTGCTTGGAGGACATTTATAGTGTGATTTTGGTGCCCATCATGGACAAAGCAGCAGCGGCATGTCCAGACTTGTCCTATGGTCCCAGACTGAAGAGGCCAAAAGGGTCACCAACCACTGCAGGAGTGGCATTGTGTATGTCTGCAGACACACACAAAGGAAAAGCATTCATCCCTCTGATCGCCACCATCCATATGTATAAATATGTTGACGTCATATCCCTTTGTTGTCAGTTGTTTGTGAGGATTGTTGAACGTATAAAGAGGCTAATTTTTGGCTAAGTACAGTACCTTCAGCTGTCTTCAGGTTGGGAAGAACTCATCAGCTGTACGTTGCTCTTGTTGTGGTGAAGTCATCCTCTTCTTCTTCCTCCTCGTCCATTCTGTCCTGGCATCTCGCCCAAACTTTATAGAAAGCCCCGAGAATAATTAAAAAAAAAAAAGTTGTATCTAATGTTGTTCATCTCTCCAGGCTGAAGGCTCGTAGGCTAACTGAACGAGATGACGCCGCGTGTGGTGTGTTCAATGTTGCGTTGGAAAAATGACGATTAGACGAAGAGAATTGAGCGCCATGACACGACAGGTTCAAATGTAACGTCTCGGTGAGAAACTTGAATACAGTTATTTAAAAGTTACATTTATAAATGTTATATTCCTCTATGATTTACCCTCATTTGAATTATGGTGATAGGTGACAATGTAAATTTCCATCAGAGCCCCGTTCTTCGTTCGTGGTTTATATAATCCAAGGCAAAGTACGTGATGAAAAATAAAGATGATGAGATGAGAAGAAAGCGTAAAGCATGTGCTGCGCTGCTATTTGTTGAAGAGTTTAAAATTTAAAAAATGTATGATACAGAAATCTAAATATTCCTTGAAGGTACATTTAGAACAATAAAAAGATGTAATGTAAAAGGTGTGATTTATTAGGCTAGCTTGCAAATTAACCAAGGGCAACAATGGGATTGACCACAGTTTAAGAAATTAATTAGTCAACTCTTACCAGTGTCTTGATTTTGCAATCAGATGAATGCACTGAAATGTACTTCACGATCCTAGCTTTTAGATTTATTTTTCACTAATGATGTTGCACTGCTACTCCAGTGCAACCTGAAACACAAAGTTCATTATTATCTTTTATCAAATATCTAATGTGACAGCATTAGCATTTCTCATAATTCTGGTTTTGTTGTTTGTTTGTTTTTTGTCTCTGTTTCACACAGGTATGTTCACCTATTGTTTCCATGATGGTAACCTTGAGGCTTCAACAATGTTGCCTGGCCTTCATTTCAAACCATTTGGAAGTAAGGGCTGGTAATTTAGTCTTGTGTAGTTTTGTCCACAGGTTTGTGACCAATTGCACACTCCAAAGTAGTGCTCCGCTGGCTTTCCTGATGTGCTGACATTGGTTTGATTAGCTGCAACTTTATGCCTAGCTTGTGGTTAAATCCCAAAGTCAAAGTGCTTCAGTGATGTTTTATTCCATTTGACACAGAGTGCATATTGTTTGATTTTTCAACTATAAACCATCTGTTAAATGTGTCATTCAAAATCACGCTACACTGCAATTCCCAGGTTGTTCAGAGTAGGGTACTTTTAAATGTGTTGAAACCTTTTGTACATATCAGATTATTTAGTGGGGTTCATGTCAAACAGGTTCTATTGTACGGTTTTTATTGATAACTATAGCCCACTGCTGTATTTCAGGTTCTCTGTTCATCATTTTCTTATGGTTCTTCTTTAAATTTATTTAATTTGTCTTAAAACTAACTGAGGCTGTAAAGAAAATTACAAAGGAAATGTGTAGCTTATGCTCTATTTTTAAAATGTGTGAAACAATCATGACTGCACAGTGGCGCAGCTGTTAGTGCAGGTATAAACAGTGTAGAAGACGAATGAATGCATGAATTAACCATGTCCTCTTGCTCCTGATTGCACAGGCTTTGGTTCAACTTGTTGCTTAGTTTAATTCTGCTGATGCAAGAGACAGCTGGTTTCTCCAACAAATATACCAGTTGTAACTCTCCATCAGACCAGTAAAACCTTGGCTCCTGACCACCAATTGATCTGAGTCTGCTTCCACAGATGGGTTTATGTTGGAGTTTCTTCAATGCCTGGTGTGTCTCACTTAGACACTGAAGGGTCACTTGTGTGTCCTTATGAGAGGGCCATGGCAAATCATGCATATTTGACAGCTGGTGAGTAATTCAGGAGCCAACTTGCTGAAGAACTTGTATCAAAACACATTAAAAATTCAATCCAAATGTACTGTGACATCTTATTACGATCAGTTTGGGGTAATATAAGACACTATCTGTTCTTTATCATTTTTTAAAATTCTTAGAATTACTTCATTTGATCAGCTGACCATCAGATAACAAATCTTCTCCATGTATATACTGTGTGAGAGGCTCTAAACAGAGGATCCCCCACCCGAGAAAGGTCACTTTAGAGGTGGATGGGAGTGGACCACACACACCTCCTGCCTCAGAGAGATTTATCAAGCCAGCTTTGCTCCCTGAAACACATGGTTAATTTAGCAGCCATTACAGATGACATCTTGATGAATAGAGAGGGCTGTTCATGCATACATAGGCAATAGGCATAAACACACACAAACCCACACATACACACACGCAGAGAGACGCTCGGAGAAAGAATAATGGTCATTTTACGGGAGTCTGCAGGAGGACAGGAGATAAAAGTTAGTGTTGGGAGAATGATGTGTCAGGATGGTTTCATTAGCTCAGAGATAGAAGACTCCTGTCTGTGCCGTCAGGGATCATTCCAGGGGAAGGAATGATTTTTCACTGCTGGAGATGGACATGTGCACTAACACAGTGACAAACTGCAGTCTAACTAACTATTAAGCCTAACTACGTGTGCAACCAAATAATCCTGCCACTTTAATTGGGACCCCATGCTAATCAGGATTTAGGAAATTTGAAATGCTAAAAGGTAAAATGGGCTGCTGCACCGGTGTGTTCATCCCGGGAGAAAACAGTGAGCACAGCTATGAGACAAGAGCCCATTGCTCAACAGTCCCCTCACCCATTTATCATCATTTTCATCCCTTAAAACTGATATGTATTGATCTGAAAGAACTGCCTTTCACTGCTTTGAGTAGGAGGTTCCACACGCACCACAAATATTTGATCACTGTCAAACATGTGTTGGCTGGGTCTGTGACAAACACACACTAAGCCCTGCTACAAAGGGCTGTCTATTGAAACCAACAGATGATATAGAGTTGTTCTACCCACACACGCAGGAAGCAGTCTGCCTACAGTTGAACAGCAGCCCAGAACCTGGAGCAGAGAGAGAATGTCCTTTATGAGACAGCGGCTCTGCTCGTGCTTCCATCTCTGCGGCGGTGGCGGCTTGGCAGAGAGTGCAGCAGACATACAAACAGACAATAGAGAAGTCTCTGCAGAGATCAGCCTGCGCTGCTACACGGCCAAACCATTTTTTCCTCCACTCTCCATGCCTGTAGGGACACTGTAACTGTAACTGTAACCCTATTAATACACATTTGAAAACATAGACAAATTCATTTTGCTGTTTTTTGTTGAATAACAAAGCACTCTCAAGGACTAGCTACGATGCGGTGGAAATCGAATGAAATGAGAGGTCTGAGGGTACACGGCATTGTAACAAAACTCCTTGTAAAGAAATACCACAAAGCCCAGCCTTCGCCCGTCTGTATCACCACAAAAATATCAGATCAAGCAGTCACATCGGATGAAAACCTGATTTGATTATCACCACAATGGGTATTTTTCTTATTCCGGTGTCGTAGACTGCAGCGGTGTCATTACTTTCGGCACTCATCAAGATGCACCCTGAAGGTCAGACCTGATGAATTGGAGAGACAGCTCTGTTATAGAGAGCAGCCATTATCCATGATAGTGAAAGAGATTATTCACTCTCCTGAGAGGGAGGAGAGGAGGAGTGGAAACACTGAGAGAAAGTGAATAAAGGGAGAGGAGGAGAGAGAAATTAAAAGGAGCCAAATAAAAACAGAAGGAGGAGGAAGGGAGGGGAGCCACATCCCTCAGTGAGGAGTCACTGTAAAATCCTGATGGCTGATGGGTGACAAAACTCCCCCCTTCCCACTTAAAGCTGACACCTCAGTGCAACTGTTTCTCTCCGCAGCAGGCAGTCAGGGATGATTTCAGTGTACCTGAGAGAAGCTTGAATACTCCCAGCCCAGTTAGAGCTGACACCAGGAAACAGTCTCCCTCCTCCGCTCCCCTCTGTCTCAACTCAACATTTTTTTCTCAGCGGAGATGTTCTCTGACAGAATTCTGCGCTCAACCCGCTCCATGGGGCTGTTAGCCGCAGATATCCCCTCAGGCTGGAATTTAACGGGGGAAACGCCTGCTGGTTTGAGTGAATTAAAAAGAGGATGATCCATAACCTTATCGCTGTGCCATTTGCAAATAATCTTACAGCATGAGGACATCTATTTTACCCAATCATCCTTTAACTTATATTCAAAAAACAGGGCAAAAAGCAGTGAGATAAGCCAGCCAGCCTATGGGATATCCCATCCTAATAGAGGTCTTCTTGAACCCTGAGCCTATCCTCCAGTCTGTCTCTGCTTCTCTCTGCAGGCAGTGGTGATGAAGTGTTCTGCTCCTGCAGTAGTTCAGCAGTGTGTCATGCATGATAAAGAGCAGGAGAGTGTCAGGGAAGCCTGGGGAACGCTGTGAAACCCAGCTGCTGGTGCAAAGCTGCAGGCCAGAAGCCATGCTGTAGGCCGGGAGGCGGATAAAGGATTTGAATGGCAGTAAACCTGCGTGCAAATAGGGCTGGTGTGTTATACCAACACAGTCTGATGCATGAAATCACATGCATAAACTAAGGAGAGGGCCTGGATTTATCTGCAGATACAAAAGTAATGCTAATGCATGCACACAAAAAAAAAACACTCTTCTAGCTCTGCATATTATATAAGCATGCATACAGTCACCCTGGAGACACACACACACACACACACACACACACGAGAAAAGGATATTGTGGACAAACTGCCTATTTTCTTTTATGGCACATCACATACATTCACACCTTAATCTCAGAAGTAACACAATCCTTTCAGAGACATATAGGTGAAAACAAATATAAAGGTAAATTGAGATAAGCATAAAAAAGGGGGGAAATACATTTGACTTAGATCAGAATTTTCAGTCTGTGTCACCTTTTAGGTTCTGCAGTTCTTCTAATGCTTAAAAAAAAGAAGAGAAAAAAAAAGAGTGGAAATAACCTACGTGCCTATGTGCACATGTGTGAGCATCTACCCACTCTCAAAGCTCAGAGGATTAAATTAGAGGAGGAGTGGGTCCTCTGCTGTGAACAGGGGAAGGGTGGACCACTTCACGGGTCACACTTACAGACTCCAGCAGCACTCGAGGCCTCATTGAGGAGACATCCTCGAGGGCCCGGGGAGGACAGGATGACCTGAGGTTGGCCTGGGGAGTCCACACTGAGACTGGCAAACATCACTGAACAGGTCAACTGTGCTTCTCGAGGGTGTAATTAAAAAGTTAGAGGTGTGATTTCTGCTGTTGCTGCAAAATACAACACAGTGTGTTGCTGGAGGCGAGGACTATTCAGCTTTTCTCAGCGATCATATTTTAGCAATTTGAATGACTTAACATTGAGTCCATCTTCATTTCAAACAGTTACTCAAAGTGAAGAGGTAAGAGGCTCGGATCAGTCCTGATTAGTTACTTACAGACGACCTGTGCTGTAATAAACTTGATCTGAAAGTAAGCTATACTGTACTCTAAACATTCAAAAACTTATAAACATTCATTATACATCAAGACTTCACCTCATCAACAGACTGCTGAATATTTTCACACATCTTTCACAGCAGCCCAGCTTACATATTCCTACGCAAGTTGTGCACTGAATTAAGCTTCACCGAGCATCTGTTAGGGCCACAAGTGGAAAAAAAACATTTAGAAATATGTTTAAGTCATTATAACTACACATCAACACTCCATTCGATGCAGAAACAAGAGGATATTTCTATAAAAAGAGTTAACAGAAGAATAACTGAGCATATGGAGACAATCAACAGAGCGAGAGAGAAAATGTTGTTTGGTACAGAAATAATAAGTCAAACAATGTCCTACTTTTCTGAGAGACTTTGGCATCCAGTTCCATTTCTGCATTCAGGAACAGTTTTAAAATAGTTGAGCATATTGCAGTTAATTGAGAGCTTTAGCCTCTAGCTATTCTTTAGGTGCAGGATTTTCTTAGTAAAAAAAAAAAGAAATGGTGGGTCTTTAATTGTTTCATATGTAACAACCGAACACAGCATAAATTATCTGAACTGAGCTGAATTTTTACCAGCGTCTTCATTAAGAGAGCCCTCCACCAGCTGACCTATAAAGGTCAGTATCTGGTGATGAAGAGAACCACTCGCCCTTTGAAGCTATCGAAGACCTGCAGCTTCTGAGAAAGGAATGTTGATGATGTTCAAACTGCAAACAACAGTTTCATTAAAAAGATGCTCGAATTACCTCAGCTGGTGCCTGGTTACGAAGAATAAGAATATCAAGCTCTCTGTACAAAAATTCTTTGGGTTTGGATTTTTTTTTCATGTCACAATGGAGCACTTTTAAGATTAGTCTACTGAGTACAAGACTGTACGCACATCCAGTCATTATTAAGACCTTTAGTCTTTGCCTACTGTCATGGAATGACCCATTTAGCTGTAGCATTAACTGCATGCTTAACCACAAATAACTAACGAACTGCATTGATAGTGGCAGATTACATCATATGTTCGGGAGAACCTCCAGAACGAACCTCAACCCAACAAATTCGAAATGCTATGCATAAACGTCAATAAACACTTCGAGCATTAACGGTGTGACTACGTGTAGATCAAGAAAACATTTTCTTCAGTGAAAGAAATGGATGTTTTATTACAAGTATAAAATGAAAAACAGCTGTTTTCAATGAGCCAATTGTCAAAAATAAACAAATAGATAGGAAACGTTTGGCTAAAGATCTTGAACAGGGTAAATGCGTGTGGTGTTTCTGAGCGCAGTAAAGACCTCAGAAATAAAATATGCAACATGAAATCTGCTTTGCAGAACAAGCACAGCAGCAATGCTCCAGTAACTCCATGAACAACTCTACAAGCAGTTTTTGATGAACTCAATTCAGTGCGCACATCTTGGAAGGACCTAATGCATAAAAGCGAAGAGCTAAGTAAACTTGCAAAACTGACAGCAGCGAGCCTTGCCTCTTTTAGACTTCGATTGCCTCCCTTATCTCATCTGTCAGCTGAAAAATGTTGTGTCTCCTAAATCTAAGTTTGCTGTATGGCTCTGCATCATCATACTTTTCCAAAGTATTTGTTCAATAAAACATAAACATCCACTGTCTTTGCATATTTTGTCTCAGACGGTGACACATGTGCATGACGTCCGCCATCCTGTCAGACAGCTGAACAGGTTTGGTAATCCTGCAGTCAACACCTGTAATGATGGGGTCTGCTGTCACCAAATTTAAGGATCTGTTGGGGCGTTAACCTGGCTCATGCATACCGTTAATTGAATTTTTTTCCCCATTAGTACAAATGGTCTGTCTGTTTTCATCGCTAATGGCTAGATGTGCATACAGGCCCAGTTCTTTTTTAATGCCAGAAGTGAGAATTAATCAGATTTTGAATACTCCATAAAGCTAAGTGAACTTTGATTAAAATCTGCTGAAAGAGAGCTGCAGCTTCTGCACACGAGGCACGTATCCAGAGCCCCCCCCCCCCCCCCCCCCCCCCCCCCATCAAAGGATCTATAGGAAGTACAGCTGTCTAACTGTAACTCTCTTAACTCTGTTAAAAATAAATGAGAACCTTCACTGACTGTGTGGGACCTTTAGGATATGTAGAAAACACATTCCATACATGGACATTGGAGTCTGACTGATTCTGTCTGCATGTCTGGAGATTTAAACCATCAGTTACGTTATAGCACTGTGTGTGTGCCCCAGTGTGCACTGTAACTGTCATGATGTGGAGACTCAACAATCATTTCTGCTGCAGTGGAATCACTCCAAGTCCTCTTATAGACTCACTAGCCCACCTGCTGCCAGTCAGGATTTTTTACCCAACCAAACATGGACATTGGTTGAGTCACTTGAGCATCTCGCTTACGTTTCTGCATCCCAAACACGTGTCTGTGTACGCTGTGTGGTTGTTCCTGCGTTCTCCTCAATGGTTCCCACACGTTGCACTGCACGTGCTTGCATCTGCTGTCAAGCCTCGGGTAACAAAATGTAGGATTTGTGACACTTTTTAAGCAGTGAAGATTACAAAATATGTGCAAAGTAAGTCTGTGAAATGCCCCTTTAAATTGTGTTCGATTTTATTCTTTTGATGGGCTTTTTTTGAATGTATATATCACTCAAAATGGAAGGATAATGAAGACTTACTCTTGCTTGACTAAATGTGTTACCTTTAATCAAAGGTCTTAATGCTCAGCCAGCAGGATTTAAGAGCACATGGCATTTAACTTTGTTGAGTTTCCCTCTCATTTAACCACAGATAACTCAAATTGAAGAAACACCAGGTGGACATCATCAAAAATGTTCCAGAAAGCAGCTTCATGTGTTTGCAAGCCCCAGTATCCTGGTTTCTACGTATAATTACTTGCATAGTGCAATTTTTGAAATCCAGGAGGAGGGCTTATGTGGGTTTCTGAAAGTGGCGTGTTAAGCTTTGCAAACCACAGGATGATACTCTGAAAATTTGATTATAATGGTAATACAAGAGGGAATTTAAAGACATGCTGTTACTCATCTAGACACTGAAGATTAGTAAAGAGCTCCTACAGATACATAAACATCATCTCTGGTGATTAAGAAGCTGTTGCATTCTTTGGTTGAAGTCTTTGTAGTGCTTATTCAAAACAAATCTCTGTCTTTTATCCAAACTGAGGTGGCTCTACAGCCTCAGAGCAAAGGGGGGATTCAAAGTGCGGCCCCGATGTAAAATATCTTACCTACTGCAGAGATTCTGCAGCAGCTAGCTGACCCTTTGCTCCTCTCAGAGGGAGACATGACCTGCTGTTTTTCAAACCCAAATCATTTTCTGCTCCGTGTTAAAAAGTCCTAAAACCTCAGCAGTTTGTCCTCTCCTCCCAACCACTCAAACAAGCTAAATGGACTTGGAAATGACACAAAAATAAAGTTTTAATTAGTTAATCAAGTTCGAACCGGAAGATTTGCACGCAGAGAGGCATTTATTTAGCTATCATGTTATTTGGGAAGATCTAATCCCTGAGAGAACATCTGCTAAAGTAAAGCGGAGCTTTCGGCAGCTGTTGATAAACTACAAGCTGTCAGTCATGTCTTATGTGCCCCCTCCCTCTCCTTCCTCCTCATTTCCCAGAGGGACACAGAGAGAAGGAGGAAGGCACAGAGTTAATCAAAGGAGTAGTCTTGCAATTAAGTGACAGTGAAAGTTACAGGATTGTATCTCAAATCCATTCGGCTTACTTCATGCCTGAGACGGTGGCCTTAAATAGACTGTTGATTCTCAGGTTCAGTGATTAAACTGGTCACGGCGCATAAGAACACAACAGAGCCGTGTTTTTACACCACATTTTCATGTTCTCCTGAATTTCTACGCTGTCTCTGGGTAAAGCTTTGAGCAGCACAAACATTGTTTTGTTTTGAAAATCCATCCTCTGTCATGCATACTGAGATTAAATCCGAATGTTTTGTGATGTTCATCAGCTTTCCTTATGAATAATTCCATGAAGAAACATTCGGGCAAAGGCAATCCGCTCTGATGGGACTGAAGGTTATCCAGATGGATCCAGAGCATGGCCTCAGTGTATGATTACATGTTTAGCTCCAATATTGATGTAATCCTCAGAGGGTATTACCTTGTAGCGGCCTACCTGTGGATATGCAACACAGGGCTTTAAATCTGCACCCAATCTCCCACTATCTCGCCCCTGCAGCTTTTTCCATCAAACGGCAGCGATTCGACGCACTTCTCCTGATGGGGTGCTCCGCTGTTCTCCAGATGCTGTTGGACAGCTGACCCTCTGGCCAAGGTGCCTCTTCTAACGGGTTTCAATGTTTTATTCATGGCCCCCGTAGACCAAAGTAAACCGCTAGACCACAACCAAAACAAAGCAGCTCAGCCACCTCAGGAGAGAACTTTCTCTGCTGTAATCAGACGTCTCACATCTCTGTTACTGCGGCGCTGTGATCCTTGTACCGTGCAACAACCACGCTGCGACAACCAAATATATTTCACAAGACGGATGTAAATAGAAACCCTCTCTTCTTCTTAACCACACCATTTGACTTTGAATATATTCTTATTTTGTGGTTGTAGTTGTGGGTAGATTGTTTCCATATTTCCCCAAAAAAGTCTCTGCTAGACTCGCCTCTTTCGTCAGGCTGTTTTGTTGCTCATAAAGGTCCGGGACTCATGGGAAATGATGTTTGTTAAACGCTGCTGGGACATAAATATAGCAAAACCATGGTATTCGATTGTTTTTTTCAAAAAGCATACAGATACGTGATGTGGGTTTTAAATTTTTCTATTCAGAAAAAAAATATTCTTTCCTGGTTGAGTTTTTTAGTTCTTGAATAGAACTCACTGACCCCAAGTAGTAAATGAATATATTTTGAATGTTATTTATTTGCAATTGTATTAACAGCGTATAACTTAAGCACCAACTTAAGACACAGACAAGTAAACAATATTCCCTTTGATTCCTCTGTAGATAATCCGGCTTTCTGATGAACCTCTGTGCGAAATTCAACAAACTCTTCAATTCATGGTCAAGTTAAAACATCAGCCTGCTTATTTGTTATGTTTCACCTGCATGTGAACACTTATATTGAGTGAACAGTCAGACAACAGGCCCCTGCAGGAGCAATTATCTTGACATCTCTGCTCTCATTTATCTCCTCTTCTCACTGGTCTGCAGTTGTCACACCTTTAAGGATAAATGAGTCAAGTGTCACAACTTTCCCACAGTTAATATTATCACTTCTGATCATGGTTTAAGTTCCTTTGCACTATTATGTCGACATTGTGAAAATGACTGATAACAGTGTTGTATGCGTACCAGGCCAGTGGTGGGTGGTAAAACATTCTAATAAAACACTGCTGAGTATATCTCACTTATCCTCTTGTCTGAGAACATAGAACACATGTGTGAATTGGGATTAGACGTCATCATTTTCAGAGGATCCCTGTTGGTTGGACATATGCAAGACATCTACGTTGCCAGAGCAACAATGCATCAATTTAAACAGAGCAGAAGGAGCAGGACAGGAAGTCAGGCACAAGAGAAAAAAAGCAAACATTGAAACATCTGGATGATGTTTCAAATAAAATAACCAGTGTCAACACCAGATCATGTTGAGCTTTACAATAATAATAACAATCGTCATCACCATCATCATCATCATCATCATCATCATCATCATCATCATCATCATCATCATGAGCAAGCGAAGCCATCCCAGGAGTCAACAGGTCTGAGGTTTGAGGAACTCCTCGGTCTCCATTTTTCTTTAATGTTATTTTATACATAAAAACCAAACTTACAATAAAGTTGATGTTTGGCAGGCCGGGGCGTGACAACCCATGAGTGTCAGGTTTCTTGACAGGGAATTCCCGATGTGTACACACCTTGTTTCTCAAATATGATCCCTTATCGATCAAAGATCCAAGTAGAAGATGGCTAGAATGTTGGGGCTTCAAAAAGGGGAATGCTCACAAACCAGGGAGGCATATTATGGTTTGTTTTTCTCCTTTTCATATTTGACATAGCCACCATGTAGAATCATCATTTACCAAAGCAGCCCATAACAGCAAAAAATACACACAGACAAAGAAAGAAAGAGAAAAAATCCAAAAGATATGAAAAAGGCAAATGAGAAAGGAAAGCTTCGGGGCCTCCTCTCTCTTTCAGTTTTGAAGCAGCGTGGAGGACAAAAGCAAAGCCGCCTTGCCAACATAAACACTGTTAATACTGGGTGAACCACTGCCAAGAAACTGTCTGGCGCATAACACCCCATAAAACCAAAAATCTCGTTTTTATGCATTTTACAGATTAAACAAAATAAATTTAACATGTTGATTAGTGAACTGATGCCATGTATTTCCCCTCCTGACTGAGCCAGGACGTCTCTTTGACTTTACTTTCGGATCTTACCATGTAAGATACAATGACATGTATCTGTCAGGCATTTGAGCAGCTGAAGGACGCGTTTCTCTGAACAAAAAGTGGGTCAACCATTTGGGATAAATACATCATCATCATCATCATGACATTTTGAGGTAAAGTTGGATGGGAAGCTGGATACCTGAATGAAATCTGTGAATCCAAGGCTCTATTCATTAGCTGGGTAGCTTGACTCTGGAGAAAGGCTGATACAAGTTGATGTTCAAGGGAAGAAAACAGACACGAAGAACCACAGCCTCACTTTTTTTCACTCTTTGGTTTTAGCAAATCACAGCAAACAACCGGGGCCTGACTGCCAAATGCTGAACTGCTGCTTTCAAACTAACGTAGCAGTGGTTTGTTAAAGGAAAAGCACGTCTCTTTCACTCCTTCAACCCTGATCTTTCACAGCAATCAGTAAATTTGAACCAATGGTACTTTTGATCCCCTCATCAAAAAATGCAGGGATATCCCTCATGATCAATTACACCCTTGAGACCGGATCCCAGGTGATCAGACAGAGTACATAATACACCTTGTGTGTGTGACATCAGTGTATTCTGAAATAATTGAAATTGATACAACGTCAATGCTGGGTAATCAGAGAGCTCCCTGTCTCCTCTCCTTGATCATTCAGAGTGAATCAGAGTCTGTCTTTGATCAGTCTCTGGCGCTGCACCCAGGGACCGACAAAAAGAGACAGGCAGTACAGAGAAGACAGAGAGGAGGACAGACCCAGCCATGTATTTACCCCTGCATTTCAATCCTGCTAATGATTATTCACATCCAGTCACTGTAGAACAGCTTGGAGAAAGCCAAGTACTGAGCCTTTATTATAGAAGATCTGAGTGAACATTATTGCTTTTGCTACATGAAACAAATGCTTCAAGCAATTATAATGATTATCATTATCTGCTGAGAGACATGCTCGACGCAAATTGGCTCTATGTCAGTAATTAAGAGATGCACCCCTTTTTTAGGAGGGTGCTGAGTGAAGTTTTCATGCTGTTTTTAAAATAAAAAGCCTGAGGAGCCCTGAACGGAATTTTAATATGCAACCTATGGGGGATAATTTGACCCCTTCTCCAAAAAGGTTCTGCAATTGAATGTTAGCACCTTTCAGAGTGACTAATAACACGTACGGGAGAGCAAAAGGGAAAATTTGCAGCCTAATTTCAATCTTTATACTCTTAAAGGCCAACCAAGACAAAAACCGCACCATTTATTTAATAGTATTTAACAAGTTCTTTTTCCTGTAATTTTCTAACTCTTTCACTGGAAGTGACCCAAGATTGTGTGTGGCAGCATGCAATGCTCTAATTTTCTCAGCATGTCAAGCTGAGGATAAGTAGCTGCATTAATGCAAAGTACTGAGACCATCATAGTAGCAGCTTCTGGTTACAGTACCAACAGCAGCAGCTCCAGGTGTGAGTTTATGTATACATTAAAGTGCACATTAATCCAGATTTTTATCACCTTCCACTCCTCACGCTGGGGTGTTGTTGTGACAGAATGAGGTTAGGCACAGTATGACAGAAAGAAAGGCTACATTTTAAAGCATTGCTAGAAGAGCCAAACACCAGATGCTGTTGTAGAAAAGAGTTGTTTTTTTTTTCTTCAAATGTCTGACATCCTCTTCTTTCAAACAAAAACCGCTCCTCTCCAATCCTTCCCTCACTTCAAATGTAATGAAAACTTTTAAGGAGATTGTTGCTGAGCATTTATCTGGCAGAAAAACATGTTGACCCACAGCAATTTGCTTACCAGGTCTAAATAAGTGTTGAGGATGACATTTACTTTCTGCTTCAGTCGCGTTTGTGCTCTGAGAAAATGCAAAACGCCTGTCAGAGTTTTGTTTTGATAATTCTAGTGCTTTAAACACAGTCCAGCTCATGCTGTTTCTGTCATAAATTAGGTTTATGAATATATATGAGGGAGATAAATACAGTTTAGACCTGTACGTATTTACTATAAGTTGATGTAATCGTCTCGTTTCGGCTTCTGAACTGCTGACCATCAAACACAAAACAATCTGCTCGTCACAGACTTGTACTCTCCATTTCTAACTCGAGTGCTTGTTTCCTGAGTTCTTCTACGCATATCTTTGGAAAAATCACATTTCTTATCAGAATGCTACACCAGTGGGTATATTTAATTCAAGCTGTCAAACTAATTATTTATTGATTGTGATTTATTGCTTGATATTAGTAGTTAATCATGATGAATCCCATCTTTAATCCCATGTTTTATTCATTATGCATATTAAATAATTTTGATTTTTCCAGTCTGGTTTAAACTATTGTTTTCTTTGAAGGCACAGAATACCATCCTGGGGATTTCTTGTAGATCTGAATCAGTTCCCAGCAGGGTGGACTGGGACAAAAATTTGGTCCTGGACTTTTTGGTCCAGACCACCCACTACAGTCTGCTTGCAGATACTGTCCCAACTCTCCCCATTGATGTACAGTGGTCCCTCATTTATCGCAGGGGTTACCTTCTAAAAATAACCTGCAATAGGCGAAATCTGCGAAGTAGTCAGCTTTAAGAAAAATAAGTACAGTATTATAGAACAGACGTGTAGCTTCTACCTTCCTTCAGCATGTCTAGAAGTCCAACTTTTTCTGTGATAGTTAGCATCTTTCTCTGCCTTTTGGGCGTGACTGCAGGTGCCTTTATCGGTGCAGAATGTTTTGTCAACATTGTGCGTTTCATCGGGGAAAAAACTTGCAAACAGGCAGCGCTGAAGAGTCACACTGCTAGCGATCCAACATTTATGTAAATTTGGCAAGCCGCATTCTGACTGTGAGCACTAAAAAAGGTGCGTGTTGATGGTTAAAACTATTTAACTCTCATGACATGACAGGAGATGTCATTATAAATTAGGTTGAATAGAAATGATCAAAAACTGTGAAAATATCAGATCTGCATGCTCAAACATGCCACACTGCAACATGTAAGTTGTAAATTTGTATATCTGCAATGTGGCATCTGTGATGAAAGTATAAAGTAGTGCTTACATGAATAAAAACAAGTAATCAATTCACTAGATTTAGTTCTAACACAAAACACCGTGTTTGCTATATACAGTTAAGCAACCTATTTGAATGTTGATCCACACCATGCTGGAGGCACAGCTGCCTACCACAGTTTCACTTCCTTCTTCACATGATTTAAAATATTTCTCAGCACTCAGTTCATCTGCTTCTTCGATACACCGTCAGCAGAGCGCAACCCAACACCACCTGCTGCTGTGATGGACCCGCTGAAGCCGCAGCATCGGTGCCGCTCCCTGCAGCAAACATCTCTGTCACCTTTCTGCTCTTAGCAGCCTGTGTCGCTAGTGCTCTTCTTTTCTCTAAGTTTCTCTACACCGCTTTTTTAATTTTTTACTTGCACTCTACATCTTTTTTGTTGTGCTGCCGTAATGCTGTTGGTTCTCTCTATCCCTTGTCATTGACTTACTGCTCGTCATCATTGAAGATGATTGGACGAGGGAGGCTAGAACATGCGTGGGTGGGACTCCTGGTCCTCTGTAGCCTCTCATAGGACCATTGGGCTAGGTAGTCTTGACAGACAGGCCACTGACTGGGCCAATCAATTGTCACCTCTCTGTCTCTGTGAGTGAGTGGTGTCTGCAGCTGAAGTACCCGGGCCAGCCCAGGAGACTAGCCACAGTTACTAAGACAAGGCGCAGCAAGAAATTAATTAATTAATTAATCAATCAATCAATTTTTTTTTTAAAAAAGGCCATTCATTGGCCCATATATGATTGGCCCACCAGGAAAACTCCCAGTACTCCCAATGGCCAGTCCTTCCCTGGTCCCCAATGTCTGCTGTTCCACAGCGAGTTGCCACTCATCCAGGAAGTGCCTAGGTTTGAGTATATGTGACACAAAAGCCCAGAACAATGCACAACAAAACCAGCTAAATTAACACCAATAAAACACATCAAAGTCATGCACTTTTGTTATGCGGTTTCCATCTGGGATCAGTCCAATTAGCTGCATCTGTATGCTTCATTCCCTTTTAGCTCCACTTTGGTGATATTTTAAAAGAAACAAAGTGCATATTGACCATATTGACTCCTCAACTGAGCCATGTGGGTGTTTTATCGAGTGAAACGTGCCTTTCGGAAGCACAGTGGTGTTTTTATTTTCCACCATGGCAGCACCATGAAGCAGGAAAAAGTAGTAAATCACCTTTCATTTTAAGACCTTCTGTGTGAGATGTCACACTACATCATAAGTGTGACAGTTTGCTGGTCACCTTTGTATATAATGTGTACAATATTTACTAAAGATACATTTTATTCCCTAATATATCTGTTTTGTTGGTCATTAAGAGATGCATTTCACACATACTTTTCAAGGTAGATATCACAACACTACCAGGAATGGATGCGAATGGAGCTGAAAATTTCTTTAGTTTGAGTAAATCGCTTGAACACAGCAGGTCTTTTTTTCAGGGTGCCCACAGTGTGTAAGTGGCAGTGTCAGTGTCACTTGATGCTTCGTCTTCTGCTCTGCTTTTTGCCAGTATGTTTTCTACCATTGACTCTATATTACAACCCCAATTTCAATCAAGATGGGACGCTGTGTAAAAATCACAAATAATAACAGAATACAACGATTTGCAAATCCTGTTAAACCTATATTCACCTCAGAAAACCACTGTTAACACAGTTCTCCAAGTGCAAGTTAAAATTCTGTTACAGCAACATGGCTTTGTAGTAAAAGAGTGCAGGTACCAGACTGGCCTGCCTGCAGTCCAGACCTGTCTCCCAATGAAAATGTGTGGAGCATTATGAAGCGCAAAACATGACAATGGAGACCCCGGACTGTTGAGCAACTGAAGTTGTACATCAAGCAAGAATGGTAACGAAATCCACCTCCAAAGCTTCAACAATTAGTGTCCTCAGTTCACAAACGCTTACTGAGTGTTTGGAATATGTTACAGGAATCAAATTCAAATGAGTGAATATTTAAAAAAAAAAAAAAATCAATAAAGCTTATCAGTCTTAACAACAAATATCTTGCCTTTGTAGCATATTCAACTGAATATAGGTTAAACAGGATTTGTAAATCATTGTAGTATGTTTTTATTTACGTTTTACACAATGTCCCAACTTCACTGGAATTGGAGTTGTAGATATTTCACTGCTGTTGTGTCGTGATACTGCCCCAAAAAGGTCAACACCAAGAAAGAGTTCTTTTACTCCTCCTACAGGTGTCATCTGTTGGCATTTTGCAGTAGAAACCTTGTTTCAGTATGAAATCTCCTGTAGCATGATACATGTGAGGTCGGTTTAAGACAGGGTCAGGACCTTGTTATAATAAAACTGTCCAGAGTCCATGGATCAAAAAAATAAAATAAATAAATAAAGATTGTTCAGGGGAAAACCTCATTTAAACAAATAAACAAATGAAGAAGAGGAAAGAAGAGTCAAAAGTAAAATAATATCAGAGGAGGTATATCTTACTATGTGTGATGATAAAGAAGCATAAAGAAAACAGTGTAATAAATCTGGAAATTTAAATGCTGTATTCAAGTAATGACATTGTGAAGTGGAAACTGAAAAAACACCCTTTTAATATTCTGTACACAGAGAGGTTATGTCACACCACTGAAGGCACTAATGCAACGAATTATTGAATACATTGAACACCAATTATGCAGTAAATTAGACCATTTGGATTTTTGAAAATCTTACAGTCAGCACAACATAGAGTATAAAATCTGTCATGCCTAGTATTTATGGGAAAATAAAGATCCTGAGGAGTGATAGACCATCCACCAATATACCAATTACATCCACTGTATAAAATAAATAGATAATATAAAAGCATGCACAATATTAGAGCTTTCCAAAAGTTTTGAGTTCACTCTCGTCAATGTGTGTGCTTAATAATGCTTTGGTCTATTGACTTATGGCTAAGTCCTGCTCTCAAATGCGACGAGCCAATCACAGTGTGTATAGCAATCTCATACATTCGGACATTCTCTGCCCAGACATCCAATGAAATGCATTGCAGAGTCCGTTTTTATGTTTGTTTGTTTTTTCTGAGTTTTGAAGCTTGAAAATGGTCCCATGATGTTCATGGATTACGTGCAAGTCCGACACAAGGTATCCTGAGAGGATGGGCGTCTGTACGTCTGTTCTAAGGTAAGTCAACATCATGTTTTAGGCAACGTATTTTCACTTTGCTGGAAAGAAATAAAAAGTTATTTTTAACACTAGAACCGCCACAGCAGTCTGACAGACAGTGTGGGGTTTTCTCTTACGTTATATAAAGTTAGCCTGACGTTAGCCTAACAGTAGCTCCTAGCTGCATTGTTTGTCATGTCACTTTGTTGGAGTTCATTTGCCTGTTTTGTTCTAGTTTATGTTCTTTGGTAATTGTATATCATTGTTAGCTGTTGTCCAAAGGGCTCTGGTTAAACAAATGTTAGCTTCTGGAACTTAGCTTAATTAGCTTATCTGTTATTGCCCAGATCACAAAGACTGCAGAAGATTGAAAGAAGATTACAGAAATACTCTCAAGACAGCTAAACATTAACAAGCCAGCCAAGAAGACGTAACCTGAAATGACAACAACTTCTAAGTGACTGAAAGCCATGTTGCCCTTGGAATGACTGAGGCAGGCTAATCGGCCAGCAAATTTTAGAGGACTGCTGAGGACAAGCAACCTCATCTATCTATCTATCTATCTATCTATCTATCTATCTATCTATCTATCTATCTATCTATCTATCTATCTATCTATCTATCTATCTATCTGAGGAGTTGCACAGACTGAGACTGGTGTGATGAGGATTTTATGTTAATTAAAGTCAGTCTGCTTACTCAGACTGAATGGAGGTCACAAGTGGCGGTGGGTGGGAGAACTATTATATGTTCCTTTAATAGCGGGTGAGTGTTCTTCATGTGCCGAGAGGAGAAGTAGGACTAAAGCCGAAGATAAAAAATGTAAAAGAGCACAAAAGAGCTGAGAGAGGTTGTTGAAGGTGAAAAGAGAAAAGCGGAGAATTGATGTGAGGTTGCAAGAGAAGAAGGAAGGAGCAGAGGAGTGGGTGGGTTGGGGGATGTGAGGCGGGCTGTTTCTCAGGTGCACGTGGCTAGGGAGGAAGTGTGAATCTATGGGATATTAGATGTCCTGACCCGGCCGGTGGAGGGCGTGAGGATGGATTGGCCACCACGGACCAACTGAGAGCGCAAGAACAAGGGAGAGGGAGAGATGGGGTGATGGAGGTGTGGGGAAAAAGAAGGGAGTAAGGAGAATATCAATGGCCAGACGGAGACACGTATGGATTTCTCTTCCGTCTCTTCAGAGCCTAACTTTACAGCAGCACAAGGAGTGGATCGAATTGGGAGGGAGAGAAAAAGTGCCTGCTGATCCTCCCCAGAGAAATCAACACTTATGCATGAAAAGCTTCTTTGACTGTTAACTTTGTTTCCCTGCTCATTGTTCAATAGGATGCACTTGTTTTTTTTTCTTGTCCTTCTGTTTACAAGTCGGCACAATAAAAGCAGCATAAGGTGGTGACAGAAAATAATGAATACCACATAAATGATAAAAAGCCCGTCCATGGCTCAGAGTGAACTAATAATAAAAAAGGAAATTTATGAATAAGAGTGCTTATTACCGAGTGCTGCCTTGTGACTATTTGCATAATTCCAATTATTGCACAATGACACAGTTCCTTCCTGATGTGATTTGTGCTGACTGTTAATACCATCAGCATAAACAAAAGAATATCACGTTGATTCTAAAGCTGAGTCTGTCAGTGTTTGCATCAGCAGGCGGATAAAATGAAAAAAAAAAAAAAAAAGAAAAGGTGGGGTTCAAAGACAGCTGCAGGTTTTGATTTTTTAAAATAAGAGATTTGATATTTTAAAAGCAAAATAAAGACAAATAAACAGATCGATGTGGTTGATGCTACAAATAATTTAACACTTATATCATGAGATTGTTCTTTTGTCTGCTGCTTAGAAGTTCAAGCTCCTTTTTTTTACACCTAATGTGGAAAAGAAGTCTTTTGAAAGCTCATGGAAATGGCTGAATGAATACAAACAACACAAAAACAGTTCAATATTTGAGATTGATTTTAGAAATTCTGAAAATCCTCTGTTTAAATATTTAAATATAGTTTTTCCTCAGTCGCTTTGGTGCATTTCTCACATCACTATTTGCACAACAGTCGGCGCATTTCTCAAAACAATTACTACAAACTGCAAAACCTAGTTGATAACTTGCAAGTATCTGTGTCAATGAAAGCATCAGTGTCCCAATGATGAAAAGTCTTGACACCATTGTTTATGGACAAGATAGTCAAATGGCTTTTTCTTGTTTTCATTATGACAGTTTACGCTGTTGGTGTTTGCAAAATGCAGAAAAGAATCTTGGTGACACTACCTGGAAGTGCTCAGGGCAGCACTATACACTATTTGCAGCCATTTGAATGTAATTTAGTGTTGTAACTGAGCACAAGACACCCTAACCCTGAATATATTTCATATTTTTACTCTATTTGCTCTTTGCATGAAAGACACATTTATTTACAAGAGCTGAGCTGTGCTCATTTGTGAACATTGTTGCAGTATATATTCTAAGTGAACATACAACGTACACAGTACAGTAAATCATTTATGCACACACAGATGTTCCTGTCTGTCTGGCCACATATTTTCATCTACATCACATTGAATATCATCCCGAGCAAAGCAACAGGGAAAGTACAGTATACACTATGTCCTGCTCGGTTCATACTGTATATGCTAGCCAAGTGAGGGTTTATGGGATTCAGCTCTGAATGACTGTGGAGAAGTGGCTTATTATCAGTTGCTACTAATGACTTCACACACCCCTCCTCATCAGTGAAAGATGAGGTTCGATGAGACGTTTAAAGGAAAAATGATAAAGAAATGTATAAAATATGCTCGACAAACAACTAGTTCAACATTCTTGTGTGTAATGACTCAAGCAATGAAATAAGGGCTATTTGTTTTATAGGGAATGACTTTCCAACATTTAAAATTATGGTTCATTTTGACTGACATCACATAAACAAATAATAATGTTATAAAACAGCAGAGAACTGTATGAAAATAATTGATGCATGTCCAAAAGCATTCGCAGTTTGTTGGAGGGAGTGAGAAACTGCTACTGCGATGTGCACAAATGACTTCATGTTGTGAAGATTGAACTGACAGTTATGAGAATTTTAATTCTGATCAGAGAAATGCACCAAAGTGACTGAGGAAAAACTGTAAATCCCCTCTATATCCCATGCTGTTTGTGTTGGTTTTGGTGCCCCAAGCAGGCAAAAAAAAAGTCCTATCTGTAATGAAATTGTCCTCCACATGTCTAAGTACATACACGTTTATCCTTGCTACTGAACAGTGAAATGTGTTCATCATTGTGAAACCTAAAGGTGGACATATGTAAGAAAACTGCTTTTTCTTGAGTTTGCTTTGAATTGTCATGTCTGACACCCAGTCTCCTCACAGAGTACACAGTGTTGCTCATTCCAAGGTCAACTCAGCATGTGAAAAATAATGAAAAGGAAGAAAATACAAGAGGAAAAAAAAAAAAACCACAACCCCCAAAGACACAAGTGAGGAAATTGGTTAAACAGACTAAACTCCCTTTAATGCGTCGTGCTGTAAACATTTTATTTGTGCTGTAAAGTTTGACATTTTATTTTGGAGGTCTGTGGGGATAGACTTACTTTTGGAACCAGCCTCAAGTGGCCTTTCAATGAACTGTTTTTGTACTTTGTATTGGCTATCAGCCCTGGAAGTTGCTGCTCCGTTTTTTCAACACATGTGAAGGTCATGTCTGGTCTTTCAAACTTTAAACTCAACAGGACAGTTTACAGGAATATACAAAAGATTAAACTACAACTAATAAAAGAAAAAAAGCAATTCAATGGGTGATTTTGAGCTTTTTCTTGACATCTCACATTTTCTGCCCCTGAACACTGTTGATAGATTTCAATACAATAAGATGTAATAAAACGTTTTGTCTCTCAGTTGGATTATTTCTTTGTTAGTCAAAAGCCAGTACACCAAAACCATCTATTTTCTAATTTATTTATTTTTTTGTATTCTGAGCTTGGATTTATGTACCATGCATTTATCACATCAACTGCCTGTACTCTATTTGCTCCTCAAGCACTGAAACATTAATTTGAAAACATGACCCATTACATCTCAGTCTGGTTTGTGGATTATCTGGATAATCCTCAAATTTCACCCTATCCAGTTTTCATTAGCGATAACTCGCCTGTAACAGTAGTTCTCAAAGCATCTGAAATAAAAGCCAATAATGTTTGCTACTGCAGGTAAATATACACATGTTCTGACCCTGTTTGGTGTATATTTAAGATAGAATATGAACAGAACAGAAAAGGATAGAGTGATGGCCTTTGATCCCCTACAGGGGGATTGCCTGTGAAGAAGATAATGAGTAAATCAATAAGGCTGGTTGTAAAACTCAGGCTAAGTCATGCCTGCTCAGTTGGGGGTAAGCTGTGTCTTACCAGCAGCCCTCCAGCATCAACTGAAACACAACTGCAATGTGTTAGATGAGCATGTGTTAGTGTGAGCTTCTGTCACTGCGTGAAGCCAAATACACGTGTGCTTTTTTTCAAGAGAAGGATCTGTGAGGCACTGAGATGTGAGGAGCGGGTGTGAATGCTTCACCTGCCACATCGCCTCTTAAATACATGTCCTCTGTGACAGAGACAAAAGTAGAGAGTGTCTTCAAATGAGGCCACAAGCTGTACTGTGGTAACATCTCTTTTTCTAACTGTGGATCCGGAGTGTAAAAACAACAGTGCTGAACTATTTTCCCATGCTGTGAGCGAGTCATTTTGAAATCATTGATGCTTTGATATGTGTATGATATATGATATATCACAGAAGAAGAGTGGGAAACAGCTAGCTTAGTGATGTTTTAAAAATCCAAAGCTCACAAATTAACAAGTTCTACTCTGTTTGCAAAATCCCTACAAGGAACTGAGAAAAAGAAAAAAACAAAAACAAAAACATACTCATTCTGCAATGTTTTTTGTTTTTGTTTTTTGTTTCCACAATTTTTGTTGCCCAGGGCTCACCCCTTGTTGCAGACAAAATGCTAACTAACTGACTTATAGATAGATAGATAGATAGATAGATAGATAGATAGATAGATAGATAGATAGATAGATAGATAGATAGATAGATAGATAGATAGATAGATAGATAGATAGATAGATAGATAGATAGATAGATATCTCTTTAATGCTCCACCGTACGCCACAAACCCCCTTTCCTCTGATTGGTCAGCCCTCTGGAGGCCTGTCAGGAGCAGAGCTAAAGGCAGACCTTGGTGTTTAAGGCCTGCCTTTTCAGTGTGTTATGAACCAGTTAGTTTAGGAGATCTTTATGCCATGACCTCAACATTCCAATAAGTTTCATGAAGAACCCAAGCTTTTTTAAGAGCAGTCATCAGTTTACAGACAGTTTAAGGAATTTCTAGAACATGTGAATAAAAAGCTGTTTGAAAATCTGCACTTTTAGTACAGACATCCAGAATCGTTTCTTTGTATTTATACTTAAACTATAGGAAATCAAGATACCCCCCCTTTAAGCTATTTAATAAAGACAGGATGGTAAATATCCTGCCCTGGTTTTACATATAAAAAATACAGTTTTATTATAGACACAAGTATCTGCTTTAACATGCACATCAGTACACAGAATGTTAAAAAAGCATTTATGCATTTGTATAAATAGTCTGGATGAGCCGTGTACAAAAAAATAAAATGCTTGTTTTTACTTTTCATTAAAGGTAGGTATTTTTGGTTTATTTAGTGTGTACATTTATTCCATCCTAGGGATCTAAAGAGAAAGTGTTAAAGGAGTTCAAAATTGGTTTGGCACAGTGGTTGGCGCTGTTGTCTCACTGGAAGGTCTAATCCTGGTGTTTGCTTATTTTAAGGGCTTTTATCTAGTTTTTATTGTGAAATGATGTTTGTCTCAATCTTTGAGACCCAATTCACCTTTATGCCATTCAAGACAGAACCTGGTGATACCACTTCTTGTTCTTTACCACTCATTACAAAGGAAGCTGATAAGTATTTTTAGAGTAAACTTTGTTAAAAGGAAACAGCAATAATGGTATAAATTAAAGTTGGTAATAAATTAATACTTAAAGTATCTTTTTTAACCTTAAAGCAACTCTGGTGGATGTTTTCTATATCAGCAGCAACATTTTTCATAATGTTGTTTGAATTCATTGGAACTATTTTTTCAAGGTCTGAGATAAACATAATAGCTTAGCATTGAGTGCTCTGGTTTATAGCGTCTATTCAAAGGCTTCAGATTACTCTCAGCTGAGCCTGACAGCTGACTGAAGCTTTCAGTTAACTCTGCAGTTCGAATTAGTGACGATTCAGGGTTCAGGGTGGCGGTAATGAAATGTCATTAGCACATAAAATGTTTAGAAGAATCTTTGATAGGAACATCTCTTTATTGACAAAAATCTGCACGATAGCTCTAAAGGCAGGATAAATAGCAGAGGTGCTAAGAGACAACCTTGTGGAGTTCCTCTGTGCAGTGGGAATTCTTCAGATATCAAACCAACGACACTCAGTCTGTTAGGTTACTGAACAGCAGAGATATGAAACTGATACTATTTTGGCTGAATATGAATTATTCCAAAGTTCAAACCAGGTACTCCCAATTTATTATCAATTTAGTCATCATTACTGAAACAGTGCAAATTTGCACCATGTGTTATCTCAAGATGCATTATATAAGGAGCAGATCTTAACAGCACCCTATGATGTATTATTAACGAAGGCCAAACATCCAGACATAATTAGATCCAGTCAGTAAAACATTCTTATTTTATGTCTGTGTTGTTTTATCTTAACTCACTGTGAGTGGAGCTCTTTGCAATATTTAAGTTGATGTGAGAATGAAAAAGTTGCTTTTAACAGGCAAAAACCTTGACTCATGTTAGACAGACATATGCAGAGTCTGTGTGGAGTTGGAGAGAAAGAGAGACAGAGAGAGATGAAGAAAGAGAGAGAGATGGACGGAGAGAAATAACAATGACATCAAAAACAATGAATAAATAAACGCAACACTCAGACTCGCAGAAACAATGCAGGAAGGAAGTATGTAGGTTTTTTTAAGTAACTTTAACTTAATGCTAATAGACTGACCTTATTATCAAAGGCTGTCAAAACCAACAGGTCTCATTTTAGCATTTAGAACAAACTATATGTCAAATGTCTTCTTTGTAAGGATAAAGAAGAGACGTGCATTTGATAGTCATCAATATTTCCTTGGTCAACTGGAGTTGTATTATTCTGCTTGAATGTGGTTATAAATTACATAAAGTCAGATTTTGTTTTCAGTTTAATACAAAAATCCATTTGATGCGGATTGGTCAGAATCACACATTGTCGTGATGAAATGACTCTTCACAAGGCGTGTTTGTTTTGGAAAACAAACACATGGTCTTTAGCCTGTGTTTTGTCCTTTACCTTGTGTTTTAGCCTTTAGCTTGTATTTTAGCCTTTAGCCTGTATTTTATTCCTTTACCTTGTGTTTTTGGATTTTACCTTGTGTTTCAGCCTTTAGCTTGTATTTTAGCCTTTAGCCTGTATTTTATTCCTTTACCTTGTGTTTTTGGATTTTACCTTGTGTTTCAGCCTTAACCTTGTGTTTCAGCCTTTAGCCTTGTGTTTTAGCCTTTAGCCCGTGTTTTGTCCTTTACCTTGTGTTTTGGCCTTTACCTTGTGTTTTAGCCTTTAGCTTGTGTTTTAGCCTTTAGCCAGTGTTTTTGTCCTTTATCTTGTGTTTTAGACTTAACCTTGTGTTTTGGCCTTTAGGCCGAGTATTTGTCCTTTACCTTCTGTTTTAGCCTTTATCCCATGTTTCAGCCATTAGCCTATGTTTAAGCCTTTACCTGTTTCAGCCTTATCCCATGTTTCAGCCTTTAGCCCGTGTTTTGGTTCTCACTTTGTGTTTTAGCCATTAGCCCGTGTTTTAGCCTTTACTTTGTGTTTTATCCTGTGCTCTATCATGCTACCACTTAGCTTTCTGTCCTTTTTCTGTCAGTTCAGCTCCAGTGTCAACCATCACTACAAATTTTATCCTTAAAATTGTTTCAAGCAAAGAAAAACAGATCTCTCCTCTCACTGCTTAAGTTAGTCAGCCAGCATGGTGTTGTCATAGAGACTTCCTGCTGTAAATCAAGTCAGTCCTGTCCAACCCAATCAGGAAGCTTAGAAACAGCATAAAGAAATAACCTATATTGGCACTGACAATCTCATTTAAAGTTGTGGATTAAAATCAGGCATATATGTAGAAGAGAGGCTTTTTCAAGAACACTTAGAAAATCCTCACAGTCCCTTTAATAACATGTTACACAAATCAGTCTCCTCCAATGTCTACAGGTTGTTTCTATTTAAATGGACAATCGACAATTGGACCCTGTATGAATCGTCATAGCGTGTTTATTAATCACAGACACCAGTCATGTAAAGTAAGAGAAAACAAGGTGTTTAAGTGACTGCAGCAATTACTTTAAAGATTAACATAAATCAAACTGGTGTTTTAAAAACTCACTTTATGTAATAGGAACCATGTTTACCTCTGCCTCTTATGAACACTGGATGAACTGCAGATTTTTATTTTTATTCATTTAATTTTTTCTACATCCTGCACTGGCTTCTTTTCAACTTTATTTTTGGTTTTAGCAGCCTTTTGTGAACATCATTTCTCAGACGCCCTAACCTTTGGCAGTAAAATGTCAAAGCTCACTGGAGAACGGAGTGTATGAGTGAGCAAAGAGGTCATGGCTACTTTGGACAAGAGGACACAGAGGGGAAAAAAAAGCATCATTGTTCAAACACATGAAATGGAATTTATTTATAAAAAAAAAAGGCTTCATTGGGGGCTTGTGGGTGGAATGTGTTCTCTCTCCAGGGCCAAGCAGCTTTTTCCCCATTTCCAAGAAAGAAAGCACGTAGGCAACAACATATATTGTAAAACACATAATTTGTTTTGTTATTTCTGATACCTGGAAAAAAAAATAGAAGTGAAATCTGTTTACATCTGAACTGGTGACCCTCTCTTAAACCTTTGCTCGTGTGTTTGCCGAGAGCATAACCCTGTACATCGTTTCAGAAAATACATTTTAGTATGTGTGGTACATTTGTCATCATCGTTAAATCGCTCCTGAGCAGAATACTTACGGCACAATAAACAAATCAAGCACAATAACCTGCTCAGTCTGTTATCAGCAAGAGGTCACTGAGGGGGTGGGTTCAGCAGAGATGCGTTATTTGCCCTTTGTTAGATGGCAAAACTTGTGCATTAATTTCTGCTGTTGGACATTGGACATTTGAAAACAGAATAGCAACAATTTAGAATAATTGGTCATGTTGCTTATTACTCATGCCATCTGTGTGCTCCATGCAGCTGAAGGAATGATTTACTGTGTTAAGCTCTTAATTGCCAACAAACAAGAGCACAGAGCAAATTGAAATGCATGGCACAGAGTTACATGAGCTTTTAAACGACAGTCTATGTTGCTGCAAAAACACTTACATTTAAAAAAGAAAAAAAGAACAAGGATAAGATATGTTACAGAACATGACAGTAACAAATCTATCAGCTGAAAGAGCAGTGCACTGTATAGCTTCATGAATGATTACTGGGGCATTAAATATGTTCTGCTGTTTGATCGTCTATTCTCTTTGATATGTCATTCATATGGAATCTAGTTCAGTGAAACATTGATCCGTTTCCCTCTAGGGGGATACTTTTCATTGTACTTTTTTTTAACATCAAAAATGTTGCATTTTGTTTTGACTCAGACTATGGTTGAACTATGCTGTAGCTGATTTTATACCTCAGTGTTTGGATCATTTTACATCTTGCATCCAAATATGTTATGACATGCACTACTTTTCCCATCCTTGCTCATAACCAGCCCATAAAAAATGCATCCCAAAGTAAGATTTCTACTTTTGACCCATTTTACATCAGGCAAAAAAAAAAAAAAAAAAAAAACGTGAGCAAACTGCAGAAGCTCCGAACTTGCTATCTGTTATTCTTTATATCTGCTCACATCAAAGAGGTGTCCAGTAAGAATACTTTAAGACTGTTAATATTTTACAGTCTCACTTCTCTTCTAATGGCTTTTGTTCTAGAGGTGAGGAGAAGAGAGAGGAGAAAGGAGTCCTTGGGTTGCTTAGATATTCAGGACAGAGCCTCACTCTAATCCACATACACTCCAGCTCTGTCCCCCATGTGTGCCCTGCCCTTAAGAAGGCAAACAATGGATATCCTTCACTCTCCTCCAGATCACCTCTTTCAACACATTATCCTTCATCTATTGCCCGTACTCCCTCTCTTTCTGCATCTATTTCTCACACGCATTTATTTGTATGTTTTCGTGTAAAGCAAAGAGACCCATCAATAAGGTAAACAGAAGGAATTTTGCAGAAACGCCCACATGAAACAGCTTTAATGCAGAAAAGGGAGAGGAGAAAAAGCCCTGGATCACTTTTCTGTTTGTGTAAGAGGGATTTTTAGTTAAGCCCAATTTAACAGTCAGTGAGTTTAAGCAAAGGTGCTCCACACTTTCTATTCCACAGCATAAACACTCAATATATGCTAAGCCTCATTCTCTTGGTGTGCATAATGCTGCCTGAATCTCAGCGAGCTCCTGCGGACCTGCGCACACGGCCCCGTCCTCCTTACTCCGTCTGCCAATAGCTGCCAAGGAAAATCGATATGTCAATACTCATCGCAAATGTTGGGTCTTGACTTTGCAAGGTAATGTCTGCTTGTCTCTGCAATTTTGCTCCGTGCACAAAACAAGGGGGAGAAAACAGCTCGTTTACTCTCCCACGGACATCGTGTGATGGAAAACATAAACGTAAGAGGTATTTGGTGCTGTTTCCTGGCCTCGGATATGACAGGGACATTCCCTGGGCTTCCCTGATTCATCCTTCAAATACAAGTCTTCTGGGCTCAAAAGTTTTTCTTTGGTTTTTCAAAGTCTGACACTTACCAGCCTCGAGGGTAGATACCTGGTATCTTTTTTTCTATATCCACTAGCAGATTTCTCACTCTTTCACTACTTGTAGAAAAAGAGGATTCCTGCTGATTTTAAATGGGAACCACAACCCTGAGACCTCAGTGTTGTATCCAGGTTTCATCCCAAGGCCCCCTCAGTATTTAAGCATGGTGCCTAGAGGAGTGGGAGGGAAATGCTGAGGAGGAGAAGCGGGGCTCAGCGCTAAGATCCCAGAGACCCTCGTCTCTCAGAGAGATCGGTTCTACTCTGAAAACTCTATCTTCACTTAATCCTGTCTCACTGGGACACACACCCACACATGCACATACAAATGTAAGCACGCAAACACACGTGCAGCTGAATTATGCATACATGCAGAGCGAGTGTATATTGTGCATAATCACAGCAGCTGGGGAAGCATCCTATCCTCAATGGTGAGATTTGTGCTGATGAGTTAAGAAGACTGGCAAAATGAGGAATAATGATATTTTTCGAGCTTTATACCAGTTTCTTATTATGCAGGAGCACCAACACACATATCACAGCTGAGATGGCGAAGGGGCTGATCGCTTGCCAAAAGCTCATGTTGAAAGAAGTCTTTTGCAAAACATATGAACCCTCTCCCAGAGGAGTTCTTCCAGAGTACAAAGTGTGTGACAGATGAGTAAAGCTGGAACACTCTGAAACATCTTCAAGAGTGAGGCTGTCCTACCTTTACATCTGAATATTCATGAGATTTCAAATTAGCAAACTTTTTTTTTTCCCCTGCATTTCAAATGCATGCATGCTTCCTCCTCAGTTGTCACAAACCCTGCACATATCTGGCAATAAACAGCTGACAAAAACTCTCAAGCAGGCCTGGTTTACATGTTTTATTTAGATGTAATTTTCTATCATCAAGCACCAGAAGCACTGGAGCTAGTTTGATCTGCGTTTTTTTTCCTCAGGTTTCATGAATAGTGGCACAAGGGAGAGACCAAACAACCCTGTCAGACAGCAGCAGTGTCTCAAACCCATCAAGGTTGCTCTCTCTCCAGGGATTGTTAGTCACAGTCACTCTCACTGTCTTGTTCTGTTTTGATCCAGGCTTATAGCCTGCAACAGCTTTTTGGATGATCAGTGATTTTGCAGCAAAAGGTGACTCATGAATAATGATGTTTTTCAAGTGAGGTAAATTAATTCTTTGGCGCAATGTCAATACCTGCTATTTGGATAAACACAACGTTGACAAGTCTCCATTTTTTAGGCGAAATTAGCATAAAGAAATCTGCTGTTGCTCTTGAAAGTGAAAGCTATTTACTCCCACTGACACTGGCATAACCACCACTGACCGCAGAAATGCCATTCACAAAAAAGGAATTGGCAGGGTGTATTCAAATCCTATTTGGATAACATGGAGGTTTAAAAACACTTTAATGAAGTGACACATGCAGAAATAAACTGATCAGCTTGTACTCTCTGGATTAAATGTGATCAGATAACAGGTGCACACTTAGAGCACCAACCAGGGCCTGAATAAAATGTTAAATGTAAACATTTGGCTATGCAGTGGAGAAGTAGAGGAATGAAACATCAGCTGATGATGGAAAGAGAGAGAGAGGGTAGTAGATAATGCAAACATTTTTTAAGCAGCATATGTTGCAGATTATCTCTTATCAAGAAATGTAGTCAGGTACATAACAGAGGTATTAAAAGTCTTAAATTGGATGTTATTTTACAAAATCCTTCCAAACAGGAACCCACCCTGCCAGGTTTTGGGTATGACCCCAAAAAGCCTGTTGATGTCCTTAATCTTCCAACCCAGTAGTGGGACTGATCTGCAGGAAGTTGGAGAAATTTTAGTTGGAAATCTGAAATAATAGTCTTGAACCTCTATTCAGTCTTTTGAGTGCTTTATTCTTTTCAAAGAAGGTCAGAGCGTCTTACAGAGTGCTGTGCAGTTCTGCAGAGCGTGACAAAAACCAGATGGAACAAGCTTCCCTTCATAATACAGAATGAACTAGTCTATAGTCGTCGGTTCCTCTTTTAGTGAAGGTAAAGGGAAGGAAAAGCTTGCTAAAAGCAGTTTTATGGTCAGGTCTAGACACAATTATCAGATGAGACACATCCTGAACAGAAAGTTCAGTTAATCAAAGCAAATATAGAAAAGTGTCAGGAAGGCAGAAGGAACATGCTGCACCAACTTCTTCCAGTGAGGTCTGTGTGTGTTATGTTGTACGATTTTATGACATTTTAAATTTATGTCCCCAAAACCACCACAGCCAGCCCTGAACCGCCAGATATTTGATACGTCTTTCAGGCCAGGAGTAGAAAGTGTTCCGCTGACGCTAGAACTGCCACAACAGTCATTTTGACCTTTTTATTTATTTATTTATTTATTTATTTTTGTCGTAACTTTTCAAAATAAAAAATTAAACTTTGATGGTCACTGACGTTTTCTAAACGTGTCTTTATTTTCATTTGCATTTTATTTCATATTGGCTGCACAATGGCATAACGGTTAGCACTGCTACCTCAGCAAGAAGGTCACCAGTACAAGTCCCGATTCACCCAACATGCTCAACAGGTTAACAGGTGATTCTATATTGCCCGTAGGTGTGAGCGTGAAAGGTTGTCTGTCTCTGTGTGTCAGCCCTGTGACTGACTGGCATCCAGTCCCGGGTGTACCCCACCTCTCACCCTAAGACAGCTGGGATAGGCTCCATCCACCCGCGACCCTGAACAAGATAAACAGTACAGAAGATGAATAAATGAATGAATAATTTCAACTTAAACTGAACTGAACTCTTTTTGAACTTAAACATAAAACATCACTCAATCTACCTACTTTTGTCGTAAGTCGTCATATTGACTGCACGGCTTTCCCGCAGTTATAATTTGTGTTAATGTATCTTTTGGTTGCCCCGCATCTAACCGCTGAAACAGGCAGTACTGAAACCATTCAAGGTGAAGTCTATTATGCACAGCAGGACAACTTTGAACAGCAAAAATTTGGGGAGAAAGTTTTGATAAAACGTTTGTAAAGGATCAGGTGAGAAGATGACGGTTGCTCAGGCCTTGGAGATTATGCAAGCTTTAGACCACATGTGTCAAACTCAAGGCCCGCGGGCCAAATATGGCCCGCCACTTAATTTTATGTGGCCCGTGAGAGCTTAAAAGGTCTGAGTGTTTAAAAATCAATAGGTCAAAAGTGTGCTTTGACCAAAAACTACATTTCCCACAATGCCTGTCGACTATGATACCCGCGATTTGACAGCTCACCGCCACTACACAGCAGTGTTTCTACATCAATGCCAACGAGTGGAATTGAGAAATAAATAATGATCCCAAAATGTCCAAGAAGAGAAAAGTTGATAAAGATGGAAGATTGTTTCAAGAAAGATGGGAAGGCGAATACAAGGAGAAAGACCGGTATGTCTTTTGTGTTACGAGGCGTTGTCTGTTGTCAAAGAGTACAATCTGTGGCGGCATTTTGACACCAAACACGGAGCTAAGTACGCAAAGCTAGCCTTCAAGAAAAGCAACAAATTGTCCAAGAATTAAAAGGCAAACTGCGGTTGCAGCAGAGCGTGTTTTCGAAAGCCACAGCTCAAAATAAGGAGTATTACGTTTATTTCACATTACATTCGATTACATTTACTTACATTAATAAGTTACATCTGGCCCTTTGAGGACAGCCATTAGGCTGATGTGGCCCTTGGTGAAAATGAGTTTGACACCCCTGCTTTAGACGGAGGTAAGTCGGATGCAGATGCAGTGTCATTTATGAGATAAAATGGGTTATCAAATGTGTTATTGACCACAGTGCTTGTGTCTTTTTTGTTTTGTCTTGGTTTTTTTAGAGATAAGCTCACATAGGAGATATGTGAATTATTTAATTATTTAATTAGGTGCTCAGACAGATTAAAATGTTCTGAATCTAGTGGTCAAAATGACCGCTCATAGCATTTCTAGTGGTGATGGAATTCCGGCGCTCCTTGTGTAATTACAAGCCAAGCTGCAGTGTTGAAGAACGAAGTCAATGCTGAAGAGAAAAAAAAACTACTATTTCTCAGGTGTCAGCAGTAAGACTGACTTCAAAAGCAAGGACATCACATTAACACTCATGTCAAAATGTTAATTTTTCACTGCAGATATAAATTGTTTACAGCCTGATGTTTGAATAGCTGTATGGCAAGTTTCTATATTTTCTTCATACTAAACAAATTGATTTTTGATTTTTTTTTTTTTTGTAATGTACCGGTTTTGATAATGTTTGGACGAGGACATAATGTGATTGTTGTGTAAACATAAAGCGACAATTAAACAAATATTACATTTCATATATCTGAATATCAAGTTTTATAACCTTCTCTGCTTTTCAGTTAAAGAATGAATTAACTTTACTCAGTGAATAAAAACATGTCAGCGGGTTTACTTCAACGGATGAAATCATGGAGTTCAGCAATTCATCACTTCACAATACAAATGCATGAATGTGTTTAGTGGCTGCCATGGACAAACTTTTTTCTTTGCTAAGGTAATATTGAAATCCATTGAAAAACAAGCAGCAACATAAGGATATATATAGCTTTCCATAAAGATATTGATTTGTGAGCATCGTTCTTTATGGTGTTGTGGTTCAGATAAAACTCATTCAACAAAGACTCTCAGTACAGAAAACCTTGGGAGCCATCCATCACTATTATCATTATAGAAAAGCTTTGACCACATAAAGCCGGGACAGTTCATACTCGATTCTTAACAAAGGCACAATCTTCCATCAGGCACACAAAGATTTATTTTTTTTCTAAGGCAGGCAGAGTAGTGTTTCTTGAATTTCAGGTTTTCAGATGTGCAGAATTGGCTTTTCTTAAACCTCCATACACAGCACAGAACACCTGAAGCCCTGCCATTTTAGTCTTCCTCTGAAAAAAACAAAAGTCAAACCCCACACGCTCCCCCTGGCTCATATTTCTAAAAGTAATTTGACAGTGTTTAATCAGAGATGTGTAAAATTGGTCTTTTCACTACTGGATTTCACTTATTACTCCCAGCCAGGTAAGGACAGACTAATTAATCTGTGAGCCATGACAGGCTGTAATTTATTGAGGTGGAGTCACCACAACCATTCCCCTCCTCTCTGCCAATATCCAAAACTTTAAGTGTTAGCAAGAGAGCAGATGCAGGAAAATGAACAAGCAATGAACTCCTTTGATTCCTGATTTTCTGAGAATTAATCCTGTGTAATTAATCATATTTGGGATGAAAAATCACCTGTTTAAATATTACCCTGCTGTTTAACATATTAAAATTTGTGTCTAAGCTCTGGGAGCTTAGTTACCAATTGACCCTTTAGCAAGGACACCTTCATTTCATTAAAGCAGAAGGTTTTAGCTGTTTTGCAAAGGTGTGAAAATGTGATTTATGCCATAAGAAACAAAGTTTTGCCATTTTTGGTGCTAATTTTTAAGCACACTTTCTACAGTTTGGTATCAGACCAAAATGTTTTGAACTGTCAAAGAATGTTATGCAGCTTCCCTGATACCTGAGGACTAGTTTATACTGCCTCTGGTAATCCTCAGACTTGTTATGCAGTTGAGCTATGAGATTGACATTCATGGTTCAGTGGAAAGTCTCAGCCGCTTCAAGATGGCAAAGGTTAGCATGCTGTAACTCAGAAATAACCCGATGAACCGACTGAAATATTTATTTTAACATCAGAAATATGGTAAGTCAAAGTTAGCATGTTGACATTAGCGTCTCATTCATAATTCACAGTATGTCCATACAGCCTCACGAGCCACTTACAGGGCTGTAACTTCCTAATCTTAGGGTTTCCACTCAGTTGGGCCTAATTGTTATTATTATTATTATTATTATTATTATTATTATTATTATTATTATTATTATTATAAAAATAATCACATAGACTCCAGATTCAAGGGTTATTTTTCCTTTTTAATATAATTAAAAATTCTACCACTGACAAAAAATATATATATAGAAAGCTTTACAGTTTAAAATAAACTTATCTGGGAACAAAAACTTTTATAACCTACAACTGTTTCAAGTCAAAGTACTGGAAACAATTTGAATGTCTAGGAATATCTAGTCTCCTAATTCTAGATTAAAATACATCCTTTCTCATCCTCTGATTAAGGAAGTCCCACAAGCAACAGTGCCCCATGAGAACAACAAGCTCATGTGATTCTCCATGTCAAGCTTTTACTCTTAAAAACTTCTACCAATGAAACTTCTTTTGCACACAGCAGCCACTCTCTTCTTCCTCGTCTTCCAATAGGCCCTGCTAGTTTGTTCATTCTGTGCATCTGTAGCAATAAGACGACAACATGGTTAGGCCTGGGGCTCCAAGACATGTCCATAATGTGTCATGTGTGTGAAACCTGGTCATGTCCTACCAGAGCTCAACTACCAACTCCAACCTCACCAAACAGAGCTAACGTAACCTCACTCTTCATTTGATTGACAGACTCTCAAGTTTGATCAGATCACTGCAGAATAACTGCTGCGTGTGGGTTGGAATGAACATTGTCACAAACAGCTTAACCCGTGTTTTAGCCTGTACTTTATCACTCTGCTGTTTAGCTTTTTTCCACTCTTCTGTCCTTTATCTTAAAGAAAGTTCAGCTCCAGTGTCCATCATCACTACAAAATTAATCCAAGAAATCATTTTCAGCAGAAAAAAACATGAATCTCTCTTCTCACTGCTGAACTGCGTCAGCCAGCGTGGTGTTGTCATAGAGACTTCAAAACGCTATAAATCAATACGTTCCTGTCCAAACCAATTGGGAAGCTATGAAATAGCATTTAGAAATAACTTCTATTGGTGCTGATAACCTGATCCTCTCTCAGCACTTAAAGTCCCTGTCGGGACCTCAAAAAAGTCTCACGTCTAGATATATGCCTGATCTTAATCCACATTTAAAATGAGATTATCAGCACCAATATAGGTTATTTCTAAATGTTATTACTTAGCTTCCTGATTGGGTTGGATAAGTTGGACAAATTGGATTGATTTATGACAACTTGAAGTCTCTGTGACAACATCTACAATCTACAATCTACTATTTCATTTAGCAGACGCTTTTTTCCAAAGCGACGTACAACACAAGCAAGAGAAAGGAGAGATCTGTGTGTTTCTCTGCTGAAAATGATTTCTTAGATTAATTTTGGAGTGATGATGGACACTGGGGCTGAACTGACCAAAAAGAGGACAGGAGAACACAAGAAAGCTAAACAAGAGAGTGATAGATCCTGGGCTAAAGGCTGAAACACGTTTGCTGTTTGTGATAATGTTCATTCTAACCCACATGCAGCACTTATTCTGCAGTGATCTGTTCAAACTTGAGAGTCTGTCAATTAAATGACGAGTGAGGTTACGTTAGCTCTGATTGTTGAGGTTGTAAAAGCTGGCAGGACTTAACCAGGATTTGCTAAAGTTACATGTTTCAGATAGTCTCAGAGCACTGGGCTGTAAGTAGCGCTTAATATAACCGGTTACTAAACTACAGTAAAAATCTAAAAAAAAGTTTGCTTGTCATGTTTCAAAAAATACTGTATGTAACTGTCAATAAATACATTACCTTGACCGTGTGTAGCCAGTAAAAAGTTGTCTTGACCAAAGAAGGGTAGTGTTGAAAAGAAACTCCAATCTCCATTCATTTGCTTCAAAACAAAGGCACTCCTTGGTCCTCACAACAATGGAGAGCAAGTGCTCATGAGAAACAGAGTCTGTCACGAATGCTAACGCTAGCTTTTCCAGAAATTCCTCCCAGTTCCTTTAATCTGTATTGGATGCGCATTTCTCCTGTTTAATTTTTATTTTTTTAAGTATTGCTTTGTTCTTTGTTTATTCTGATTCCAGGTATTGAGTTGTATATTGTTATGTATAAAACTGACCAATAGAACACATTTATTAATTACTTTCTGCGCCCCTCATACCTTCATGCTAAAATAATGGGGATTAATTTTGGTTGTGATTTCATCCCTGATGAAATTTCACTGGATATTTGAATCCAAGGGGAGAAAATGGAGTTCCAGTGTTATTTATGTTAAGTTGGGTGATTCATACACAAATAATGAGCTCAAGACATTTGGATGGCTTGAGTTAATGGTGCAGTTTGGAAATACGATAACTGTGTTTATCCAGCAGCAACATAAAGGAAACAACTGAGCAGCCCTTTTAGCAAAAGACAGTTTACAATAGCCCCAAGGGGATATGACGCACCAAGAGAGGACACACAAGTGTTCTGATTAGTAATACAAATTATCCCCAGACCGTTAGCAAAGAAGAGAGAGCATTAAGTTAAATGGCCTGATCCAAATTCTCTCCCCCCGCCCCAACACAAATAGCCAGACAACAATCAGATCTTCATCTCTTTAATATTCCCTCTCTTCCTCTGACTCCCCGCGTGTTTCTCTCCTTTGAGGAGAGCAAAATGAGTCGAGATCTTGTTCATTACAATAAAACCAGACAACATTAAATTGTTCGCCTATTAAATCAGTTCTTTGTCAAAAGAGACAATTTCAATTCACAGCGACAACTTGACAACTCAGTTCACACACAAACATACAGACATACAAACACACACACACACACACACACACACACACACACACACACACACACGCACACACACACACACACACACACACACACACACACACACACACACACACACAGGTCTCTGCGGACCGATGAATGGATTCCAGTTCTGCTGTCACACTTAGATGATAATTATAGTATATATTGTCACAGTGGATGCTTCCTGACAAAACACAAACACGCCATATGCAGATCGGCCAGTTTAACAGGCTGAGGATAAATCAACATTTAGTGTGCACCGATGCTGGGGAAATATTTATCCTGGAGGACAAACGATGTGTGCGACAAAGCAGCCATATTGGGAGAAGTAAATAAGGCAGATTAACCGTTCTGGTGTTCGGGTGATGCTGTGTTCCCAGACATGTTCTGGGAGGACAGATGGAGGCAGTGAGACATGCACCCCTCATTGTTACTGCACAGGCTGAGCAAAACGCATCAGAATTAATCAAATGAGAATAAACTCAGTGAGAGGAGAGAACTTGAGTACTTATCATGCATAGACCTGAAATGAAAATGAATGTGGTTTCAGCTTGAGGCTGGACGATGGAGGGCTATCAGCCTCTTTTGACTCATGCTCTTTAAAATCAGTAGTAGATATATATATATACAATGTAACTGGATTGATTTTACTCTGTTCCTTTGTTTTGTTTAAACATTCAGGGTTGCATTGTCTTTTCCCTCGACTCCCAGCCTCTCTCTCTTGTAAAGGCGTGTATTTTTTAAACCCCTCTGCTGCTGCTTGCTTTTACTCCCCGATCATACTCTGTCAACAAAATAGTGTGCTTCTCTTTTTTTTCCCCGTCAGACAAGACTGTCTGATATTGATGTCAATCTGCTGGTAAGGTCTAGCGGGTCGAAGGAAAGGTCAGAAAACAGACTCTATATTCCTTTTCAGTAGCAACCAAAGTCACCCACATGTAATGCTCTGCGCTGCATTATCAATCTTGATGAAAAGACATGAGGCAATCTTTCATCTGACCTAACAGAGAAATGTCATCTCTTTCACAAACAGTTTGCTGCGTTGTGTAATCTGTTAGGTGCAGTAGTTGTCGCCTGTACAGCAGCGTGTTCCTTCAGGGGTCATTGAAATAAAGAGGTTAGAAAATAATCTTCTGATGTTTACTTTTAAAACATTCATCGTTGGTGCCTTTGATTGACACACATTGATTAACTTCTTGGACTGTGATTAAGCGTTATGAAAATATCATGCTGCTTCTAAGTGAATATCATATGTTTCCCATAAGAAATGGTGCACAAGCTATCTTTCAAGCTCCAGAAGCATTTACCTCCTGGCAAAGATCAGACTGAGATGCTGAGGCAGAGATCAGTGGAGGAGTCTCTGGAGAAAACTTTGTCTTCATCTCGCTCTCAATAATAATAACACATGCAGGCTTACAGGCTTGAATATGCAGAAATACCACACAATCATTTTCCTCTCTTTTTATCCCTCCCTGTCTTAAATCTTTCTTTCTTCCTTTTCCCATATATATATATATTTATGTTCATGTATATACAATGTCAGTGTAAGTTTCTCTGCTTATTTACACTGCATAATCAATGTGAAAGGAGACAGGGACATTGCAATTACTCTCATTATTACCATAAAAACAATTTCTGTATGTACTCACACACTAGAAGGACCCGTCTAATTGAATCTATTTCCTTTGCAGATGATGGATTCACCTCCTGTCATGGTGGATGCTGTCTGATTTCCATGCTGTAGAAATATAGTGTTATTTTGTGGCTTATCTCAGCTGCCTATACCTCATCTGCTCCTGGTTACCTCTGCATTACCCCCTCTCTCTCCCTCTCCCTCTCTTTCTCCCTTTCTCTCCATCTGACTATCTCCCTAACATTACCACAACCAGCAGAGAAATGATGGTAATTGGCCATTTTGGGCTTGGACAGCTGCTAACATGAAAGCGAAAGTGGCTTCAGCTTGGAGTGCTGGGCTCCAACCTCTCCACTGGTTTTTCCCCCTAATAAATAGAAACCTTTTTTTTTTTCCCTCTCACATACTCTGAGCTCTAAATAAGCATGTGAGGATAAATGAACGTGGATAAACACATATGGAACAGTTATGCGCATTGTCTCTAAGGATTTCACCTTGTCTTTGTTGACTGATTGGAAGTGAGAGCAGAGACAGACGTATGTCTCCCATACACAGATTAAAAAGCCTCTTATCTTTCCTCTTAAAGCCTTTAAGCAAGGACGATGTGCTTCACTGAATAATAAATGAGAAAGTTCCACCTGACTTGTAGCTTTTAATTTAAACTAAGCCATTACTTTACTTCTGTCAATTAGGCATCCTCTGGTTTCATGAAATTGGCTTGTAGAAGTGTGAGATCATACCTCTTTTTTCCACTGTTTTGACCAAGCCTCTTTGTAAATTTCTAAAGCAAATGAAATCATCTCACAGTGTTGCAGTGGAAAATCAGGGGATTGGACAGAGTGGTTCTACTATTTTGGAGAACATCCCAGAGCTTGGTACCTTGTAACAGAGATCCAATCGATGCCTGTCGCTTTAATCACATTTAACTTTAATGCTAGCCACATCTCGAAGGTGTAATTCTTTACTTTCACACCAAATTACTTTTTAGCCAGAGGCACATCTTCTCAAAAAAGTGTATCAGTGGTCACAGCTTCAGCAGCATGACCATGATCTATTGATTGACACATGGCTGAGAGCTGTATCTCAACAGAGACGATCTTTGGTCACAAACATGACCGGCATTTTTGAGGAAATACAACACATGTACATACACATTCATTACCAAGGAGAAACCCGAGGCCTTAGTGTGCCTCACTCTTTAATACAGGGCCTAAATCCAAGTGCAGACCAGCACAGAGCACAATCACTGCCCTTAATCAGGTTTAGTAGCAGTTTCTTATTGAACCCATCTAACAGCAACCAATAATTCAATGAGGGAGTGAACTAAAGCCCGGAACTCCAGCAGTTAATTAAAAATCTCATAGCAAAATTGTTCAATTTCATTTCATCACTTTGGATCAATTCCTCTGGTTTCACTCTATCGTCTTGATTCCCCTGAAACATGGATTTGCCTGTGTGGTATTACCCCCGAAATAGACAATATTCTCAAATGTACGCTATATTTGATTTTTAATAATAAAAGATTGTCTTGTAATCCACCGTTCCACTGGCAAGATGCTTGCATGGTATGTTCTTTAAAAGAGGCACAGTGCCATCATGTGGCAGAAGCCTTAAAATGCTCACGGTGCAGAGAAAATCTCATTCACAATTTATAGTGGTAGTCACATAAAGAGAAACAGCTTTTTTTCAGTGAAAAGCAGCCTCCTCTGTAGCAAACTGTCTTAACTGTTTGTATTTCAAGATATGCATCAGATTTTATCATGCAGATAAAAAGCTAACTGCTGCCTGCATGCGAGGTTATGATTTATTATTTATTATTATTATTTATTATTATTATTTATTATTATTATTATTATTTATTATTATTATTATTATTTATTATTATTATTTATTTATTACTTATTATTATTATTATTATTATTATTAATTATTATTTATTATTCATATTTTTTATTATTTAATATCTATTATTTATTATTATTTTATATTATATTTTTTGTACAGCAGCCTTGGTTAGTCTTGAAAGGCACTTTTAAATAAAATGTACTATTATTATTATTATTATTATTATTATTATTATTATTATTATTATTATTATTATTATTATTATTATTATTATTATTATTATTATGAACAGTTTGAGTTGACTCCACTAGATGTCTCTCTTTGCTCAAGTGGATTTCTACATTTAGCTTTAAGGCAAGTCTAACAACTTGCACATGAGTGTTACATCACCGACAAGGAGAGGATCTAAGAGTATGTGTGTTTGAAGGGCGGCAGCATGTTTAGATGACTTGGAGGGGTTTGCATTTGGTGTAACATAAGGACATGCATAGACCAAAACCTACTGGTATGAGACTATAAATGATTCATGACAAATTATGTGCAGTGCATCAAACTGACAACCTGACATAGATGACAAAGACAGAAAAAGTATGTTAAAGAGTAAAAGTTCACTTCCTGGATGATGTCAGTGTGCCCTGAATCCTCCGCTGCTCAGGGTGCTTGTTTTGGGTGCAGCTCTCAGTTACTGCACACACATTAGCTCCTGTTTGTACAGATCTCTGGCCTATGTTTTTATCACATGTTCAATATCAACGTGAACAAAAAAATTGTTAAAAGTATGTTTTTTTTTTCTCTTCTTATCACCATATAGAGACCTGAAAACAGCTACTTTAACTGCATCAGAGATTTCTGTTAGATGTAATAGGATACAGATGTGATACAATTAGAATATAATTCATCATACAACAGGTACACTTTTACTAAATTTGCAAGTGTGCTCATCCATCTGTCATCTCTGTATTTAATTATTTATGTTTTCATCAGCACAGTCTGTTAAAGATTTCATTTTGTTGTTTGTTTACGTCTTAAATCATCTGGAATACTATTAGAGTTTTACTCCCCTACATTTTAACTTTGTCTGCTAACACGTTCATTCAGTTGCTGGTTTCTTGTATGCCAGTAGGTAGTCTGAACCTTTTTTCGCAATGTTAGACCATTTGAATGATTACAATGTCCTTTTATCATAATGGATGGCAATTATCATCTGAATAAGTTTCAAGGCCTCTGCTGGCTCAGGAAACCATGGAGACTTAATAAACATGTGTAAAACTGTCTCTAACACAAACGTGTTGATTCTGTTTTTCTATTCAAAGCAAACATTTAGTGTATAGGACCCTTTTTCTTCAAGAATATATATATGACATTTTTGAGGATCATCTATACACTAAGCATTTTAATAATTAACTTTTTTGTAATGCTGATGATCTAGAATGTTAAAGATGATGTTAACCGCCAAAAAATATCCTTTCTTCCCCTTCTCTTTCAGAGAAAACAGAAGATATGAGGGGAAGGATTTGGGAGAGAGATGCACTCGCCATGCATATCCCTCCTCCTCTAACTAGGACATGTTTAAGATGCTGCAGCAAGGACATGGAGATAGAGCAGGACGGAGGAAGGGATTATATCCAGTGATAATTGATAGGCCTTATAATGCGGCTATTGCGCCATCTCTATTAAAAGCCAGACTGCCCAATCCAGTATTTTCACAGCCTGAGCAGCACAGAGGACACTGACCAGAGACAATGATGTGGTCAGAGGTCAGCATTCATCAAAGAGATAAAGAAGACAGTCCTAAAAGAACTTTATCAGTGACGAATCAGGGAGAGGAGTTCCAGTTTATGATCAATCACAATACTAATTGAGTACAATCTTGAGCTAGATTTGAACCTTTCACTCTGTTCAGAAACAACATGTGCTGAGAAGACACTGCAGGATCTGCACGGTTTCATCTCCTCACTTAACTGTCCTTCCTCCTCTCACCACCAGCCCTCCCTTTATCAGCTCGCCCCCTGGGTATTCCCGATCTGAAACTTTGTTCTCTGAAGTACCCAGATGAGCAGAAATGATTTTTTGGATGAGCCAGACAGCTTTCCTCTCACTGCTGCTGACCCAAAAACACAGCCAAGTCCAGTTCAGCCCAAGGCCTGTGCAACAAGACACAGAGCCGGATAAACAATCACACAGATACAGAGCTGGGATAAACATCTGCCTCATCATACTCTGTCTTTTGAAGGCAGCTTTTGGGAAAAGGGAGACTGCTTTACTCAGCCCACATGGAACATGCTCAGACAGAAACTTTTACGACCATGATAGAATAAAAATTCTTACAATTGTTCTGGAAATGAAACTTTCTTATGTGTCACAAAGATTTTCTTTCCGGTATGTTGCTTCTGATTCGAATTCCTAAAAAATCTGCCGTTTCCTCCCTTGCTCTAAAACAGGAAGTAGAACTGTGGTAGTCTTCCGCTCGTCTTGTTTAATGGAACCCCCCTTCCTGTTTTCAGATTCATCCTGATAATGGCTGAAAGTCCCCTGCTGAAGTCTCCTCACATACACAAACACTCACTCCCCCTGTCCGGTCTATCTCATTCCTTCTTTCCCCCTTTGTCTCTCCACTTTTAAGTCGAAGATGGCTGGACAAGCTGTTTGTCAAATCTCCACATCACCAACAAAAGTCCGACCTTTCCACACGTTAACATTCCAGTTTGAGGTCCATGTGTGTGCCATGTGAGCTGGTGTATGTTGTGAGTGTGAGTGATTGATTATCACAGAGAGAGTGCAGTTAAGATGAAAGTGTCTGTGAACTGCAAGGATGGACTGGTGTGTGTCTGTGTGTGTGTTCGGTGCCATGTGCAACCAGGCCAGGGAAGTATGCAGGTCAGGGCAGGGGGAATGTCAGGAATGCCAGTGTAATTCAAACTCTCGTCGTCTACCACTGGAGGCAACTACTACCTGGGCATATTTCATCCCAAAAGTGGGCAGAAGTGTTAATCTGTGTTGGAGCCAGAAAAGTTAGTTGTACAAGGAGCTGTAGTTTAATATGCTGGCACAACGTAAACATCTTTTATCACTCATCACATAAATATTCATGTGGTTATGCCATGCAGCCACATAAAGTTCCCAAACACTTCCAGAAAAAAAAACAAAAAAAAAACAAATCTTACTCAACTTCCAGCTGTTCTCACATGAGTAACACCTCCTGGATCCTGTTCCCAGGCTTTAGTAAAGCCTTTCATTTGATATCACAACATATCTATGGCCCCCCCACTCCTCCTCCTCCTCGCCCTCCCTGTCTGGCCGGCTTTTTCACGGCGGCCTGTTTTCACTCAGCAGCTTTGACAAAGACTGGTGAAATAATTACAGCTGGGCCTAAACTCAGCAAGTGTTTGTCTCCCGTAATCTCAACCAAACCAACCAGCAGGGACCGTGTCATAGGAAGAGGAGGAAGAGGTCGATTGTTCTGGAAATGAGAGGCCAATGACATCATTTCAAAGAGTGCTCAACACTCACGATAAATGAGCAACAAAGTAAACTGGCTGTAATGAACACAGGCAGCCAAACCTCAACAAAAAATGATCATCTGCCTCCCTCTATTCATTGTCCTCTTTCTATTTGGCCTTCATGCTTTCTGACTTTGCAAAAAAAATAAAAAATAAAATACTGCTTTGATAATTTTATTTACTGAACATTCATGGTATGTTTGTTTTTTTATTTTTATTATTATTTGTCTGTATACAGCAGATCTGAGCTGAAACATTTTGCCTATTTGAGCCAGGATGTCTTTTGTGACCGGAGGGGACAACAGGAAGACAGCTTGGGGTTGTGAGGAAGTGAGTAAGACGGGGGGGAAGAGAGAAGAAGTCAGGGAATGGGAGTGAAGGAGAACAACAAATGGTTAGTCAATGCAAAAGTATGAGGAAAAGAGGCCAGTGTAACACATAAACAACAAAAGAAAATATCTAAAAAAAAAAAAAAAGACATAAATAAAGATTATTGTTACAAAACGGCCTGTTAGGTGGACATGTGAAGTAATGCAGCAAAGATGCTCCATCAGAGGAAAGGTCATTTGAAGATGAGGTTGCTGTTAATCGCAGTGACAGCTGTGTGTGACTTATAGGGGAAGTGTAGCATGTAAATCACGATGTAGCTACTACTACTACTACGCCCTCAAGTACTTAAAGCCACTTCAGGGAGAGGGCCGCACAGAGGAGAGCGGCTCCTTGGGCAAAGCAAAGGGAAGCATGGACACATAGAGATATTTACATACGCTCAGACAGACTTCCTGGCATTGTCAGCCTGAGAGCGTTGATGTCAGATCCACTCTTTCCTGTGCAGAAGGGAGAACGCCATGCAATGACAATGGGCCAAAAACAGGACAAAGAGGAAATGTTTAAATTTAGGCCCCTTCTTCCACCATCTCCTCTTTCACAGCTATGGCGCTCTGGAGCTGTTTAGTTTTTGTGAATTCCTCCAGTTTCCCCCCTGAGCTCCCTCTCCCCATTGTGTCATTTCAATGGAAGGATTTTCACATTCAACACAAATCCCAAAGGAGGATCAGCTAGTGAGACCAGAGTTCAGTCAATCACTTATTTTCTCTCAGAAATGATAAGAGCCTCTTAAAAATACACTCAGTGGGTAATGGAATAAAACAAAAACTGTTAAATCGGCAAAATGTCAAATAGGCAGTTTTGAATTTGAAGAATCATGAAGAGTGATAACAGGATTAAAACTACAGCTAAAGGCTTTACACTAAGTAAAGTAAATCCTAAGTTGATATTTATCATAGCAGGAGTTAAATAATAAAAGCAAACTGAGTGTGTTGGTATGCTTGTTGAGAGTGTGTTCCCTCCCTGAGTGTGTGTGAGTTTGTGTGTGCGTGTGTGTGTGTGTGGTGGGTGTGTTGGTGTATGAGCTGCTCCGTCTGCGTGAGAGCTTTATCACAAATCAGAGTGTCGGCGTCTGCAGGAGCTAACAGGGCAAGAGTTCACCGGTCTGTCGCTAACTCGGGGTGTTTCTCTCACTTTGACGAGAGCTGGCGAAGTTTCGGGACAAAAAAACCAAACACATGAGGTCTTCAGAGGAGTCCCTGTCCGCTGAGCCGCCTCGGTGGATAAAAGTTAAACCCGAGGAGTACACTGGATAAGTTGAAGTTGTGTCTGCTGCGGAGTTTTGTTGACTTTAAGGACTGCGACAACGATGCTGTTTTGACGGGAGACGTAGTTTGGGGTAAGTTAAGTTAAGTTTAAAGGTGAAATTAAAAGATTGATAACTTTTTGGGGGGTAACTTCAAAGTATCTTACTCGAATGGTTCATTCAGACGGAGGAAGTAACGTCAACTCGAGCATTACACTCATTCTGACGCATTTTTATTAATTAAACAGCTGCAACTTTACTTTCACATAATGTCGCCATATTTTAGATTGTTCCACAGCTTTTTGACGCCCAGCCCAATATTGAGTAACGTACGTTATCACTGTTTACACTTTGACCGAGTGTCTAAATATAAGCCATATGAATTTAGTGGATTTAGTGTTTATTTGAGAAACATTTTTTGTCACTGATAGCCACCTCTCTTCATAACAGAGAAAAATATCACATTATTGAAGTAATAAGAATCACATCACATGATATTTGCAGGGTTAAAGTCCTCTGATGTTCTCTGCTGTTTCTAAATTTCCCAATGTCAGACTGGCCTGACTCCCTTCCTTCAAAGCTGTCTATAAAAAGATATTCACAAGCCAGCCCAAGTGCAACACATATTCAGTAATGATCACAGTAACAACAACGACATGTGCCAGAGGCCCCAATTACACCCAGGGTTTCCATACATTAAAGAGATGATCAAATGGAGGTCATTAACATGGAGGAGTGTAGCACTTGCTGAGCATCCTCTTCCTCAGAAGGAGCTTATCTGAGCTCTGATGATGATGTCACAGGCCTGAAATAACCAGACATCTCCTTAGTGAGTGTTTCCATGACAACACAGCCTCCTGGTTTAAATGGTGAATGGGGGACTGTGTCTCAAATAATTACTTTGGGTAATGTGGACCATGTATGGGGAGAGGAGGGGTGTTAGGTGACTGTTGACTCATGCTACCAAAGCTCCTCATTGAGAATATCAAAGTAGGGCCTCTAACTCATTTACTACTCTCTAGAGTTTATAGCAGAGAATATCTATCACTGTAATTAATATGAAATACACCAACTCTCTCTTGAGATTTTTGTCTTTGCTTTAATATAATTTGACATATTTGGCATTTATGTCCAACATTTACCCAACATTTTTTTTTTGGAGGTTAAGGCAGAGCAAACACGACATGATAATATAAGGCAGTCAGTTTAATGTCAAACTTCTGAAATGTGGTTTTGTTCCTCCAGGTATTTGAGAGAGGAGAGAAAGAGGAGAGAAACATGATGTCCACTGGAGTTGATAGCTGACACCGTGGAATGAGAGAGGATGGAGCAGACGGACAACCCTGCCCCCGAGAGCAACAACCCTAATGGGTTTGTCAACCGAGTGTTTAATGTTTCTCTGGATGTGGAGAATGAGACCAGCAGTGTTTATATTCAGGAGACTGGGCCAGGGCCTGCAGAAGGGCAGGGAGAGACCCAAGCTGCCTCTTCTCAGACCCCTGTCAAGGACAGACAGGAGGTCAACAGGAGGCCCCGTGCCACAGGGGGCATCTGGAAGATCTTGAGTAGAAAAAGAGCTGTCTCAGAGCTGGAGCGCAGACCCCACTCCATGATCCTGCCCGGGGAGGCTTCCATCCCTAAACTCTCATTCGCTGACAAAGTTCGCTCTTTCAAAAAGCTTAAATCCCCGTCAGTGTTCAGAGGAAGGACGGGGAAGCTGTCCGCTTCCAAGTTTAGCAGCTCTTTGGTGGATGAAGAGTCTTTCTGCCGGGATATAGGCACCCCCCAGCAGTCCAGCAGGGGCACACTCAAACACCGTGGCAAGAGACACTCGTATGCTGGCTACACGGCAGAATTCGACTGCTCATTTGAGGACCTTGACCTCACAGCTTCCATAGATGGACACCAGCCTGCTGTGCTGAGTGAGGCTGTGACGCAGAACGGCTGTAAACCATCAGAACGGGTTAGCTATACAAAAAGAAGCCACAACAATTCAACAAACTGCAACAAAACAGCTGCTGTCTGCGAAGAACCCAGCAACCAATGTAGCCCAAGCACCAGACATGGCAGATCGAAGAGGCACAGGGATGTGTGGAGTTACTTGAGGAGGATTTCACTGCTAGGGAAGACCAATCCTGTCTACTCAGAGAGGAGTTTTGACTCTGAGCTCCCCTCCCTGGATAAAACCTTGGACTCTGACTATGGTTCTGTAGACTTTGAGAGTGTCAGAGACTTTCAGCCTCCACCCCCAAAAAACTCTGACACCAAGGGACACTTCGGGGGTCTGTTTAAGTTTTTCAACAGTGTAGCAGAGACAGCCAGAAAATGGCGGACAACATCACACTCGTTCTCTCCTCCAGAGGGAGAGAGGACTCAGATGAGCTCCCCTCGGGTCGTGCAGCGCACAGTGGACAACATTCACAGTGTTTCCCTTACACTCCATAATGAAGGACTCCCAAAATCTCAGCCTACTCCGTCATCACCAGAGACCGCTAAATCCTCACACTCCAGTGGCTTTGACAGCGAGGCTCCAGCACCTGTGACAGGTGGAGGATCCCCTAAGGTGGTCCTCAAAGCCTTCAGAGCTTGCCAAGGATCCCAAGCTGTCAATGGCTTCAAACATCTCAATGAAGAGGCAAACCACACATCCAGAATCATTGTGGAGAACCATATCTCCCAAACGGGTTCAAGCACAGAGGCTGTAAAAGACGCTGAGGTTGAAAGGACGCCATCTGACTGTGTCTGTGAGGAGGAAAAGGTGGCGAGACAGCCAGGAAATGAGCAGGATTCCAGTGATGCTCCACCTGACTCCCAACAGGGACAGGAAGTGACTGTCCAATCACAACAAGGTGATAAAGAGAGCACAACCAATAGCGTACGAGCATCAGATTCCACAGAGGAAATATTTAAGGTATGCGACTTGAAATACAAAGCATGCAGTGATTATTACATTTTTTTACAAATGCATTCAGGAAGCATGTTGTTAACTGGCGTGTGCCTTTAAGGAAGAAGTGTTTCATATATGAAGTGTCTCTTTTTAATGCCATGACTACATTTCATTGCAGGCTTTTTCCACATCATTAACATTGCTTAAGGCATGCATCATATAATTACTGCAATAATTCTCTAAACATCATTTATGTAACAGATTTAACCACGGCCATGCTTTTTCTGTTGAAAAACATCAACAACCAATAGCTATTCCTCATTTCCTCATGATTTGAGTCCTAGGTGTGGTTCGTTCACTGTCAGAGAGAGGCAGACACATTCAGCACACCAGCCAGCCTGAACATGAATTGGGCACCCACTCTACGGTTGTACTTTTGCCCCATCTGTTGGACAGAGTGGGAAGCAGTCGGTAATCACAGCGCTGAATAACAGCACAATCAGAGGAGTGTGTCCACTCCTGCTCACCAGCCTTCTGCAGCATGTAAGCAAAGCCCACGTCTCATAAAGCTGCTGGTGTGTGGCTGCCGCAGCCCCAGAGCTGTGTGACGTCTGCACTTCATGACAGCACCCTTCCCTTCTCACTCCAGTGGAAACATTAGTCATCTCCCTTCTAGTCACACCATCGAGTCAGGACATGTTAGTCCAAACTCCTGTGACAAAATGAGATGTGACATCTCAATACTCAGCACACTTTTCATGGGGGTTTATTATGCAAGGGCATGAGCTGTGGGAATCTGTGTTGTGGGGAGGGTGTTGAAAGTGCAGTCCTGGGATAATTTAAGAGATGGGATTATTCTAGGAAAGCACATCTCCCTCATCACCAAATGTTTACATTTTAAATCCACCTGTTTGTTATTTTTCTTCTCTTTAATTTAACTACCATTAAGGGCCAGTCTTGGCACTTGTGGATAACCTCTCAGGCATTGCAATTAGAAACATGAGCTCTTGGCTGGTAGCATCGAGTTAAAAGCATTATGGGGTGTATTTGTTGATTCCATAGAGACATTCCTCTCAAGTCCCAACACAAGAAATGCATTGTTGCACCTTTATCTGGGCCAAACTGCTGAGTGTCTGTGCCAATCACAGCTGTGTGAGCAGATTGCCAGCCAGACTGGGTGCAGTGTAAGGCAGCAGTGCTCAGCTGGACCCCACTCTAGCACAGAGAAGACCTCTGTACCTACCAGGCCCTGTCGCCCTCGTCCCCGCCCGGTCTCAGCTGTACTGGACCACTGGAGGCCCAACCTGGATCGAGAACTCTACAGCCACTACAGTGAGGTTGGCTCGCTGTGCCGGCGGAGACGCAAAGCTGCTCCCACAATGCAACTATCTCCCGGGTATAGACGGATGGCTGCTCACACCAGGCCGTGCTCTGTCATAGAGACCAGTGTTACTAGGGAGACACAGTCTACGGAGCTGGACCACAGAGTAAGATGTTTAACAAACACAGGCATTAAAGTCACATAACTATCACACACATGTGCAAAAAACATGCTCTGAGAATGTAAAACTATCTGTAAGAAGGAGGCATGATGTTTTAAATTATGATGCTCAGGCTTTGAGAATCGTACAAGTGGAGTTCACTACCTCAGTGATAAATATATCCTGAGCCCATAATGAATCAAACACAAGCCACAGGCTTTGAAGGGCAGCGCTGTGCTAACCCAGTATTTATACAACATTCACTGTTAGCTGCAACAATGCATGCATGCGCTGCCCCATTTATAGAGGTCTGTATTTCTGGATGCTGCTTTTCCCTCAGCTCACCTCCCCCTTCCTTTCCTCCCTCCCTTTCTCACTCTCTGTCTTTCTTTCTCTTTCTTTCTTTGTGGCTTCTCTTTCTCTCCCTCGCTCCCTGCCTTTCCTCTGACCAATTTTCTGCCTCATCGCTCCCATAAGCTCTACTTCTCATTGCCCTAACTCAGAGTCAGTTCGTTTTAACCTGAGAGACCGCCCGGTTGGCATGATGTATAGTCTCTCATGGTTTGCTGCGGGGCATGCACACCGACCACTGCACCAGAATAGACTCTCTGTATGTGAAATAGTTTCATTCACTGCAAAAGAAAAAGGGGGGGGGCAGGGCAGTAAAGGATGATTTTTTATTCAAATGAAGGACAGGAGAGTGTGTGAATTCAACCTTGTGTGTGTGTGACTGTGTGCATCAAAGTGGCTCCTAGTGAAATATAGGAGATGCCCTAACTACTCAGTACCCTATAGGCCTTGTCTCGTCCTCCTGGTGTGTCACCGTTAGAGCCCCCACTCAGGGCCACTCTCCAGCGGTGCCGCTCTCTGCCGCTGCCCCCAAGCACCCTCACTGCCTTGGCGCTGCTCCTGCCTCATTCAGGTACCTTTGTCTGTTTTTATATTTAAACTGATATGCAGCCTGTTGATAGATTTCTGTTTTTTAATTCGATCTTCTGTTTGCACGCGTGTCCCCTCAGACATTGTTCAGTCATCATCATCAGTGCGCCTGCGATCAGGAGGCTCTGGGAGCTGCAGGAGGAGGAGGCTGTTGAGACCTGGTTCAGAACCGCTGCAGGTCAACATTGTGAGTCCAACACACACCCTCATAAACAGACACACACAACACTAACACCAAGTGTTCCACTTACCTCTTTTACCTTTGTGTTTTGTCAGGTTGTATTTTTAGACCTTTTATAGAAAGCACAGTATGTTCAGATTTGTGGCTGCACAGTACTTCAGTGGATTTCTTTTTAGGGCGGAACGATTTTGGAAAATAATCTAATTGCAATTTATTTGGACGAGTATTGCGATTGCGATTTTTCATGCAATTTTTGGGGAGACATTTATCCTCTACATTATTCACTAAAACACAAGCAATGAATCATTCTATAGTATGATCAACACTACAAAGGATCCTGTCAACATATAAAGAGTTCTTTCCCTGGTGGTCGGGGTTTGAGCCATGCAGTTGTCATATGCGTCCTTGTGGTCCTTTCTTGAATGCTGGAACAGGTTTGTAGTGTTGGCCCTTGTTGTAGCTACGGTAGCCAGGCATGTTTTCCCAATACTGTACACTGTGCTGCGTCTTCTTTCCTAAATCCAGAATAAGTTCAAACAACCAACGTGCTATTCCTCTTTTACACCAAAGTTGCCTCTTCTGTGTCGTCTCTCGGTTCTCCTGCTGAGGCCATTTTAAAGATGTTAACAACAACACAGCAAATCAAAACTTAGCGTGGCTGAAGTTGTTTTCTTCATTCCCCGCTCGCACGTGTCTCAAGACTTTTGGCTGTTGGCAAACCAGCTGAAAGGTGCATCACTGCCACCTACTGCATGCATGTCACGTAAGGTTGCTTCTGTTTACATGGATTTTTTTATAATTAGTTAATTTCCTCACAGTAAGAAGGTCCCTGGTTCAAATCCCTTTTTTGGTGTGGAGTTAGCATGTTCTTCCCTTGGATGCATGGGCTCTCAGTGTGTACTCCAGCTTCCTCCCATAATCCAGAAGCACACTCATCAGGTTGATTGGTCACTGTGTAGATGTAATTCTGTGTAAATGGTGTTCTGTCTATGATAGGCTGGTGACTCTAACCTCCCTGTGACCCCAAATGGGATAAGAGATTAAAATAATGGATGGATAGATTAAAAAAAACACTCACCTCTACAAAACTCATAAACACTTTTAGATACACAAATAAATCATCCATAACTTCAAGTTTTTCACCTGATGTCTGGATGTAGTTGAGAAAAAGATGATAAATAACCTCTGTCTGATACTAGTGGTGTGGAGAAGACACTGCAGTGTTCACTGTTACATCAGATAATGAAGGAAGTGATCCGTGAAGGTGGTGGCCACGTGGATTAATCACATCCACTACCTTTAAGCTGTTACTCATCTTAAATTGGGCGCCCAGCGTGTCTGTTAATCTGAAGAAAGCACATGCAGACAGACTGACTGACTTATACATCAGGAAGAGGAATGACATGAAATCCCTTTCATATACTCGGTGTGCTGTAATTTGTGAGACGTGTGCCGTGTCTTTGTCAGTTGTAGGAAATTTGCTTCAGAATACGTTGGAGTTATACTTCTCAGGAAGAGGGAGCAAGCATTTCAGAATTGGTGCTTTGATGTGAAAGTGGCCTCAGGGGGTTTCTCATGGAAGGAGATGCAGAGTTTCTCTGAAACATCCTGACGGAGAAGTGAACATTTCTGGGGCTGTGTCCAACATCCATACTTATAGAGCTGCAGTGCACAAAGATGGACAGTATCTACTTGATCACCACAAATTAAATCTTTGCTCAGTATCATGTGCAAAGTTTAACAAACACTCTTTCATTCAAAGTGAAGATGATGTATTAGATTTGTCAGATTCTTAAATCCTATTTCCCTGTTCATTTCTATTAACCTCAGAAAGAATGTGCTCAGAGCCGTCCAGCCATGATGGGTGGAGCTGTCACTCTGTACATCGAAATCAAATTCAGGCGGTTAACATAGAGTCAGTGAGAATTAACCACAACATTTGTAGTACAATATGCAGCCCATTTTCACGAGATGCTGTCTATTCAACTGTGGAATTTCAAGCCCCCAGCTTTCAGTCCTGGCACATCTTTACTCTGAAATTTTGTAAACTGTGTGAGGGGGTGATACTACTGCCTTAAGGCTTTGATTATTACTTCTTCTTGCTGGTCTAAATAGTGTTTGTGAGCCACTGCACGCTGTTGCCATGACGCTCGCTGGCTCCTGTTCATCTTCTTGCTTCTATCTTTAGGCGGCTTTTTTAAGTGTGAGCTAAATAGAGAAAGTGTGTGGGTGAGAGAGAGAAAAAGGGGTGGGTGAGTAACAGAGAGGGGAAGAGAGATGCTCCCTTTGTATGTGCACTTTTGTGTCGTGGCCCTCCTCCAGGGATGGAAACGTGGACTCACACAGCACGGGAAATGTCTTGTGTCTGTTTGAATGGCTTTCATTTGTAGTTCATTAGCAGGAGTATTAAACGCCTGGATGTGTGCCTGCATTTTTTAAACATGGAGGTAGCATATTCATATTTATTCATACACTGTCAGTGCACATTATGACACAACACGGTAAAGCAGCTGTTTTGCAGTCACGTGGATGGAGGAAACCTCCCCATTTAGTCTGTTTTTTTTTTTTTTTATTTCTGGTAAGTCATGCATTGTTTATTTGCTATGGATCTCATGTCAGGATCAGATCTGCTGTTTGAAATACAGTGCAGTGTGTGTTACAGGCTTCCTATTAGGATGACTGCTGGAGCCTTGAGGCCGCAGGCAGGGAGAAAGCATTCTCACTGCAGTGGATTAGCTGCTAATGCTGACGCCTCTCTTCTCCCTTTCATTTAAATGGATTTCTCCCCCAGTCACTGCCCTCTCCTCTCCTCTCCTCTCCTCCTTCTCTCTTTTTTATCCATCTCTCCTCTATAAAAAGTTAGCAATACCAGTTTTTTGATAAGTCCTATGCAGATGAGAGGACAGTTCCCTGTGTGTTACTAATGCTGTGCCCGGAGCTCTGCTGTCAACTTGTCAGAAAAGAGGGACTGTCTTATTAAGGGCTTCGTGCAGATTAAGAGTTTCCAGAGAAATCTTATATGATTAAGTTTGGGCTAACCTAGGTCTGTGTGGTCATAATCATATTATGCAATGATAGCTATTTATTATTAACGCATGAGTCAGCAGGGAGCGGCCAGTTAGCCTATTAGATGGGCAACGATGAAAAGGGACAAATTTGAGTTCAACAACTACTTATGTTTGGAGCACCAGTTCTCATATGTTAAATGAACCGAATGCACATAAATTCTGTTTATACGCGCCCCCTGGGACTCATCTTCTTAGGTAGATAATATTCACAACACATACATAAACTCTGAATGCTCCCCTGGTTTCAGAATTCATCTGTCAGGGTGTATGAGTCATTGCATTGACAGCAGCAACGTTTGGTAAGAAATGAATAGCGCAGGCTAGTGATATCTCTGTCAAACACGCTGTGAAAGTGTGACATTTTTTCACATTTGGTTTATTTTAAAGCCTTGTGAGACAAACCAGGAGAATGGGTCTTAAAATAACCGCATGTGTGTACAGTCTGCACGAGGCATCCTAGAATCTTTTATCAGGATTCATTCAACATTGTTTCCCAGCTCTGGGCTCAGGCACGTATCCACTGTGTCTTTCTGCAGCCACTAGCTAAAGCTGTTTTTTTTTTTTTTAAAGAATTCAGTGTCTCAGATAAATAGCAGCACCGCTTACTGAATCTGAGCAGGTGGTTGTGTCAGAGCATCCCTAGGCTGTGTCTTCCAAAGAATGGTTTCTGCCTGTCAGGTGTGTGAATGTCTGTTGTTCTTTGTTGTTGTTCTTACATGTGTAAGCGTGCCACTCCATGCTTATTTGGTGTGTGTATATTTTTGTGTGCACGTGTGTGTGTGTGTGCGCGTGTGTGTGTATGTGCTTGCAGGAGGGACAGATAGGCTCAGGGCCCTGTCTGTTATATAACTGTCGAGAGGGTTTCCTGCGCTCCCTGCAAAAAAAAAAAAAAAATCCACTTTTCCTTCAGAGGGCTGCATGTTCCCGGGGACAGTAGGAGCAGTGCTGTGCTTCAACTCTCTTACCCACTGGTGTTTCCTGTTTTACAGCATATCCACTTCATATTTAGTGTCTTGTCAGAGCATGCATGCATGTTCCTGCATGTAGGGATTTGTGTTAGAGTTTTTTTGCAGCACTTTCAGGTCAGATCGTATCAGGGTGAGTTTCTTAATCCTGATATTATCTCTCTTGGTGTGTTACCCTGCTGACACAGTAGGACAGAGGTGTTGTATTCGTGGAGTCGTAAGTTACAGTGTAGTGGTTTCCTGTCATCGGACTTTTTAAGGCCTAAGACTCTGCTTATTATCCAGCATCAGTTGTGCCATTTTTTATTGTTTTCCCACGCTGCCAAGGTAACTCTATCTACGTCATCAGCTTCTGTTTGCATTACAGTCTTTGATTTCATAGCTGTGGTACAGCTTTATGTAAGGATAAAGATATTACTTATTTGAACTTGATACAGAAAAACATCACCTTGGATTAGGTTAGATGAACTTTTCTTATCATTACCATCATCGAGCACACAAATTATACAAAGATTTTATAATTGCTTGTTGGTCAAGCATTAAAGGTAGTGTTGGTAATCAGATTTAAATCCCATTTTTGGTATTCTAATTAAAAATATCCTTATGTTTTGATGTCAATCAATGCATGATGTGTTCTTAAAATAGAGTGAAAAATATCTGCTGTCTACAGCAGGAGTAGACCTGGGAAAACACCAACCAATCCTAGCGTTTGACATACGATTTGTTAAACCAATCAAATCCTGTTCTGCTGTTCTGCCCACCTCCTGCTCGTACATTTCACCAGCGTGCACTCGCCCTGATTCAATGTGGATAACCAAGAGGGATCCAAGTACACTGGAGAATAGCAGAAAAACTACCTATACCCTGATTTCTGGTAACGCAGTGCAAACAAAAACGATGTGCTGAGGACCAGTTTGAGTCTGTGGTTTTGAATCAGACACGATCATATATGTTTGGGAATCAGTGGCACTCGAGTATGTGAGCAGGGGTGTTGTTTTGGAGGAGCTCTGAGCGTGGGGGGGTGGGGGCTAAACCGAGTCCTGAGGAAATGCTACATTCAAATTCATGCTAGTTTTGAATTTGTGATTACCAACCCTTCCTTTAATCCCACCTTAGCTTTCACCTTCATTTCATGTTATACCATTTGAACTAATGACACGGCTACAATTGAACTGCAGTTTCCTATAACTGCATATTTTTCATCTTATTATAAATGGTGTTACAAATTCAGTTCTCGAAACATCTTCAAAATAAATCCTTATTTTAGAGAAGGGAGCCTGTAACAGTGATATCTGCCCACACAGTGTAACTGTGTTTGAAGGTACCTCAACTTCTTCCCAGGTTGATTTTCTTTATATCAGTTTATCTTTTTGAAGGCTTAAAACAATTTATACATTCTCATACTGCAAAGAAAATTGTCTTTCTGTCTGCAGTTAATAAAGGCTGAATTCTTCCTGATGGAAAACTGGTACATTTTCATGTCCATAAGAGTAGACTATACAAATTTAACACAAATGAACAGTAGAATTATTAAAGAATATAAGGATGAATTTAGGATGTGTGTACAATGAGACACTAGTTACAGTTACAAATCTTCTGTGCCACATTTTGTTTTTCCAATTTCCTAGTTTTCTGATTTGAGTGTGTCCATTAAAGCAAACTCTGTGTAGCAACAGTTATCACAGAGTGATGATAGTTTAATATTGGGAAAATAAAGTTGAATATCCCCTGAGGCATAACTTGGCCTTTGTCACACACAGTGCAATTATATGCATGGCCACCTCTAATGCTTGCTGAGCAAGTATCAACAAATGTAACTACCAGTGACACTGTGGGGTAAAACAGAGGAAACGAACAGGGAAGTATTTCCTCTGATCAGTGTTTACAGGGCATTAGTCACATCTTTTCAGACGTTGTCATCTTGCTGCTTCGCCAGTGTCCATGCAGATATCTGCTGGCTGTTGTTTTGGAGATCATGAGTGTTTGAGTGTTTGGAATCCGCTGCCTGTGTTTTCAAAACTAAACTCACCCTAATTTAGCCTTTCTCCCTGCGTTATGTATTCATTTGTCATTTAATGACACCCAGAGGACCTGCTGGCTCTTTAGAAAGGTTGAGAACACTCATCTCTACAGGACAGCTAAATTTTGACCGCAGATGGAGCCAGAACAAGCTCTGATTGCATAATTTGACTGATCTGCTATATGCAACTTTAGCACCTCAGACTTTTGGTATTTACTGCCTTTTCTAGGCTTGTTTATAACCTTTGGTAAATCTCTTGAGAAGGATATTGATCAATTATGTGAGTAATGTTTAGTGATTAATTTTGAAGTTGAATATTTGAGCTTTTTCAACCTCAGTTTCTTTTAGGAACTCTATATTTTTGCACCAAATTATTTTTGTATCTAAACTACAAACAATCTAAACTGAAATCAATTGAGTATTTGTATCCTGAAAAGAATACTGACTCTTAGCCAGGTCACTTTGTCCCTGCCCTAAAACAATGAGACAGAAGCTAAGTGCCTGTACGGTGTCCTGCTAGTTAGAACACATCCTGCAGGCCTCCGTGAGAGATTGGTTGTATTTTTCTGGCAGCTGCCACGTCCTGTATATATTATTTGACTTTACTGTTTGCCTCTGACCTCTCTGCCCCCCCCCCCAGCTGCACTACATGTGGCAACAGAGTAAACCCCCCATCACTTACAGGTGTTATGCAACCGCCCCCCTCCTGTTATTCCTACCTCGTTCCTCCTCTACCACCCACCCACCCTTTGTAGCTGACCTCAGAGCTGGTCTTACCTCCCTCCATCACCTCTATCTCTATTTTCTCCTCTCCTTAGATCAAGTTTTCTATCCCCCACTGTTTTCACTACCACACCTTGTCTCCCTGCTCTTCCTCCCTCCAGGCGTGTAAAAACACCTGCTTCCTGTGGCCTGTCACATGGCATCCATGTCTTCATGTGTGCCCATGCCTGTGCACAATCATATATATGACATTATTTACTTCTTAGTTGATGTTTTCCAGCACATCATTAAATCAGTGCATTATACTGAGCGACTGAAGAGTGTGATGGAAGAAAGTGACCCATCAATGAGATTTATGCTGCAGAGAAACACATATTGCAAAACAACTCTGCACCCAAATATCATTTCACTGCAGAGTTTTGCATTTCAATTCGATGCTCTGCTTTTGAACTCTCGTGGTGTGGAAGCACTGAGAATGTGAAATGATTTTCGCTCAGAGGACAGGTGGAGCTGTGGATTTCATCCCCCTATTACAGTGAGTTTCGTTGGTATATTGCAGGCATGCTGGCCGATTAGTTTTAAGCTGTACGTAACCAACCCCAGCTTTACACTCCTCTCCTAGATGATCAGCCTCACTGTAAATGTTACAGTGAAAATCTAAATAAATGTTTGTCTTTTTCCCAAGAACACTCAGTAGAAACATAAAAAACTGTATGCAATCGCAGCAGTCAGATCACTCGTGAAGGATGGGATGGAGCTGCGGCTCTTACCTCCCAGTGTTTTAGGCCGCAGGTGGCTGACAGTGCTCTGATGAATGCTGACACTAGCAAGCACGCTAAGTACACTCACAACCAGTGCAGTAGCAAGTAGCAGTACAGTGAAGTGGTGGGGGCTTAGGCAGCCAACCCAATCTCAGCTTTAGTCATTTGATTTTATCCCAAACCCCACAGCTGGCTCTCAAATGACCAGTCTTTGGGCTTTATTTAAGTACACGCTGGCACTGGTGGTGAACAGACACACAAATAAATAAATAAATAAAAACAGTCTGTGTTGAAGGCACTGTTCCTTAATGCTTTCGTTTTGTTGCAGTTGTGTAAAGCTACAATATAGTCTTTGGGGAGCTTGTTACAGTGGCAGACGCACTGTTTCCCCGTGTTGTAAATTTACAGATATTTCAACCTTATCCCACATCCACAAGAGAGAAAGAGAGAAGGAGAAGGAGAGAGCTTCTGGGATTTCAGTTTGCTTGCAATTAAGTTAATTTTGTACCTTCTCAATAAAGGGTCCCATGTTACATGTTATACAAACTATATATACATACAAAATAAAACATGTTTATGAATCACCTTGGAAGTAGAAAATACATATTTAAGTAAAAGCCAAGATTTTATTTGATTAATTTATGACTTATAACTTTGCATTTTGGGAATGAGGCTTTTTGACTCTCATGTCTAAAGTGAGATGAATACATTAACCCGCTCTCATCTCTGTTGGTCTCTCTGAAGTGACAGCCAGCAGCAGCAGAGCTCAGCTTGGCATTTTCTGTGGAAACAGAGGGACACAGCCAGCCTGGCTCTGTTCTTAAGAATAAAAAAAATGGTTCGCTGTGGTTTTATTGTTATCTGAATTTTTAATAGGAAAAGAGAGGGAGGGGATGTGAAATTTAGATCTCTGATATTTTCAATTTTTAATGTCACGGTGAGCAAGCGTTCTCGAGGCAAATAAAATGCATTCGTCAGAGGAATATAGAAATGATAAACATTTCCTTTTGTGCCGAGTGAAAAACAGGTGAGACATGTATTCGATAAGCTTCATATTTTGTGCTTCTCCTTCTGCAGGCTTGTGTTCAAAGACCTGTTTTTATTCCGCATGAGACTTTGTATTCCCCAAATTCTGTCATTGTTTATAGAGAGAGTCTGTGTCTCTTCTTTCTGTGCTGGAACTTCACAGTGTTACACAGACTCACTGGGGGCTGACTGGAGAACACAGTTACAGGGTAAATTCAGCTTGCTCTACAGTCTTCACTTCATGCAGACATAGCATTGGGTTGTCATTTAATAATAATCCTTTCTTTCTGGGCTTGCTGCTGTGGCATGAATAAGTAGGAAAATTTCTCCTGAAGCCATTCGATCAAGACGTGTTATGATATCACTTGTACCAAGATTAACCCTGTTTTCTCCACCCTACTTGGCACGACTAACCTCTTTTATCTCATCTATCTGAAACTATTTCTTACAGTTCTCGAAGCTCTGACCCACTGACTCGCCTCAAAGCCAAATTGAGCTGAACGAATAAACAGCTGATGTCCGAACAATGGTGACAAAACTGTGTTCAGGAAAAGTCCAGCGATTTATTTTTAGGCTGCTTTGTGGCTGAAAGGCTTGGGAGGAAGCAGGAAGCCAGTGTGGTTGTCGTGGGGTTGGGAGGGGAACAAAAGAATTGGAGCAGACTGGAGGGGAAATGGGCGTGGTGGACTTTGCCGTCCATTAGCCAAATACCTACTGACCACAAAGTGAGTCATTTTGCTTGGACGAAAATTACCAATCTTTTTGTGGAAATTCAAAGAAAATCTGCAGAAAGAAATGAACTGTAGGGATATTTCCCCTGAAGCAAACTGAGCTTAGAGCAATTGATTTTTCCATGCTTGATGCTTTATCTAGTACTTAAAATATTTCTGGTCTGGATTGTTTTTTAGACTTTTTTCATCCAAAGGTGAGAGGTACAAACATTGTCCCCCCCCCTCAGCTGTCAATACAGCATTGATGGATGATGCCAGTGTTGTTGCTAATAACTACCAACAAAATTAGTAGCCTCCTGTTTGCATCACACTTTGAATCGTCATTAGTAGATGTCCCCCTGAGGCTTACGTAGAGTTATTACACTGAAGAAACAGTATAATTACACCATGCTTTCCTCTGCAACCTTACATCAACCTAGTGAAGGGAAGGTGTTAGGGATGTGCTTTGTGCTCACATCTCTTTGTGATTTTCTTTGACAGGATCTGAAGGCACACTCAGGCTTTGGAGAGACTCCAGTTTGATGACATTAGATCAGCCTCTTTTATTTGCTGATGTCATTATCTTCTCCCTTTGGCTTAATTGGACCGTGACATCCAATGTGCACTGGAGTAGCTCTGTTTCTCTCTCCCTCCCTCCTCTTCTCTCTCTCTGTCTCTCTCGAAATGTCCCAATCAAGTGTGGAGTGAGCAGCTGCTTCTGTTGGAGAGGTTCAGGGTCATTCTGACATGAGAGGGTGAAGGGTGAGATCATGAGATTGAGAATGTCAGTTTGATGCATTGGTTACTGTCAGAGACATTAGATCACAGCCTAATGAAGAGGAAGTACACAATCACAACGGATTATTTAAAAGATACGGACATTTTTCCTCCTTAAAGCTTGTGAGTTCAGAGATGACACAAGTCTACAAGTCAACAACATCATTAAGGAGTAGGTTCTATGAGCTTTTTTATAGATCCTGCTGTAAATATTAAAATATTATAGGCCCTGGTTTGACATATTTTAGATTTTGAAATGCTAATTTATAGAAAAAACTTTTCGATTGCCACAGTAGATTTCTAAAAAAAAAAAAAAAAGGGCTGTATGGGCTGCCAGAACAAAAATGTCAGATCAGACTGTTAATCAAAGTGTGGTACATAATTATGAAAATGTTCCCAAAGAGCTGGATGTAGAGATAAATAAGTCGTATTTATCCAGATAAAGCCTTTATAGTTTGAAACAAAGATCCAGAGATCTGGTGAACACCTTCTGGTTAACTGGTCTTCTATTGTTTGGCTTCTGTGTTTTATTTTGTGACTTATGTCAGGTTAGGTTGTCATCTTTTACTCCTTTTTAAATGCTTCTTGTACTTTTTCGACAGCTAAGCTCTACAAATCTGTTGTAGGAGCAAATATGTGCAGATTCAAAGATATACAGTCAATCAAAAGCAGCCTAAAAACATTGGTATTATTCTAACATCTGTCCCTCACGATAACTGCAGAGCTAAAAATGAATCACTTCCTCAGGATTAAATTTGTTAGTGCTTGTTGTGCATGTAATTCACATACAGTAACTTAAAATTAATTCCCCCACAGCACGAGACTCTGCTGGGAGAGATATTCTGTCATGTCTTGCAATCTCTCCCTCTCTTTTGTATATGTATGAGTATATTAGCATTGGTTTCTGTGCAGATTTAGACTTTCAGATGTGACCTTTGTTGTCTAAATGTCAGGGAGATTGGAGAGGGAGCCCACAGAGGTAGGGCAGGCTTACGTAATCTGCTCACACTGCATTTCACACACACACATGAAATCACACGAGCACAGAGCAGGAAAAAGAGGCCTGTTTTAGGATGGTTGTCATGTCTCAGCTGTGATGCACTCCATATCTCACACGGAAAGCCTGGCTTTCGGGAGCAATGGCTTTTATCAGCATGCATGTGCAGAGAGTGCCCTGGAAATTATTTATGTCTTTAAAAATACTGATACAGTGCACTCTTGTTATGTTATTCTGTTCAACTTATTCTGGCGTCTTTTGATCCCTCCCAAGGCTCTGAGCTGAGTATAACAGCAGAGTGCAGTTGGGAGAGGGCTTTTGTGTGTGTACACGTGTGTGTATGTGTGTGCGTGTGTGTGTGTGCATGTGGTTGGTTTGGGACAAAACCAATTCTCCTGTATAAATTCATTCATTATCATATTTTCCTCTTTCCAAATCTGAAATGCTAGCACCAGGACGAGTGCCAAACAATGATGTGCATGCTAAAAAGCAAAACTGTGCTTTAGGTAAGAACTGGAGCTATTCCATACTGTCACTCACTTCACCTTAAACTGAGCCTAACAGAAAAAAACATCATCTGAAATCTGTGTCATGAATACCAAGTACTCATCTCCTGCAGCTTTAAGTGGTAGCTCGCTCCTTTTGAGATCATCAGCTGTATTTCAGTTACACAGTATTACATTTGACTCTAACCATAAATTAATAGTAGAAAAGTCTTTCTGAACACCTATGCTGCAGAAATGTGTTTCCAACAGTCACATTTAGTTTTAATACTGACACATGCTTCTTGGTTTGTCTGTGTAGTTGGTTTCATTAGCTAACTTTATATAACTGTATTGTGTTGATCCTGATATGTAAATGTGGTATGTACTTTTTAGGGGATAATTCAGTTTTGTTTTTTTTTCTGAATTAAGGTAGCATGAGGTACTTACCTGTAGTAAACATATACAGAAGATGCAGCTCTCTGTTGAAAAGGTCACCAGATGAATCTTCAGTCCAGCTCCGCTCCGTCACGTCTCCGGATCAGATAGGATTCCATTCAAGTCAATGTGTCACCTCCATACACTGTATAATTAGTGGACATAGTCTCTGCGACGTCACCCATCTGTTTCTGTAAGCAAATCGTCCGGTGCGAACATATAGGAAAGGGGGTGGACTTTGAGTCTCCACACTAACAGCTATAGGGCACCTGTCAGTCATGTGAGCTGAGCTGCGTCTCTGATTGGGTGAACTCGCAATCCTTAATAGCTTCTAAAGTGCAGCGTTAGAAAAAAAAATCCCAGCCCGACCTGAAGAAGAGCGGCTCATCAATGGAGTGGAAAGCACTGGAACTCCTCAGTCTCTTGACTCCAGCTGTCTGGTGTCTTACAAGGTGCTGTACTGGAGATGCATCTGGTTTAATCCCATCTTAACGCTTCCAACAACTAGGGCCATCTTTACCATATAGCTCCAACCAATTACTGATACACTAAATGTGTGTGTGTGCGTGTGTACGTGTGTGTGTGTGTGTGTGTGTGTGTGTGTGTGTGTGTGTGTGTGTGTGTGTGTGTGTGTGTGTGTGTGTGTGTGTGTGTGTGTGTGTGTGTATGCGTATGCTCAATGTAGAACATTTGCAGTACTTTACTGTGCAGTCAGAAAACCCTATCACACTACTTATCAAACTACAAGGTGAGTGATTCTGGGAGCAATGATGACATGCCGAAGACACAAGTGGACACCTTTATGATCTGGAGTTTATAGAGGAACATGACTCAGCCATAGACTGTATAATTAATGTAGTCTCCATGATGTCACCCGTCTGTTTCTGAAACGGACTTTTTAAGCAAAACAGCCGGCGAAGCTGTATTGGAAATGAGGCGGGCTTTGAGTCTCTACAGTAACAGCCATAGGACGCCGGCAGTCACATGAGCTGCGCTTTGCCTTTGATTGGACGAACTGGCGATATAATTATTGTCGAAACTGCCAAGTTAGAAAAAAAAAAAGAAACACCCCCAGGGCATGCCGTTAGAAAAAATCAGTGATTTAGATGGGAGACATTCTTTGTACCAGGACTGTAAATAGGCTTATTTTGGCAGGGAAAACTGCTTTTTTTTTGGCTTGGTGTGTTTGTGACTTCCGCTACTTCCGGAGCCAGCCTCAAGCAGACACTCGAAGAACTGCAGATCTTAGCACTTCCGCATTGTCTCATGTTTTCAGACAGTAGGTTGCCGCTTGGACTCAGCAGATCAAAGGAAAGAGGGAAGACACTTGTGAGCTAGAGATCCTGAGCTGTGATGCTGCAGGTGTGTAAACTTTTTGAGTTCATGCCAACAAACTGAGAGGTTAACTGCTGTTATAAGCGAGACTTGCCATCGTTATACCCACTTTCCTCAATTTTCAGAGGTTAAATAAGTAAACCAGAAAAACTGATGGCGATGTATATTCAAAGTATTTTTTTAGTCCACTGTCTTTCACCTGCAAAGTGCAAAACTCAGGATCCATGTACAACACGCTTACTTACATGATCAAACCAAGAGAATAAAATACTCATGCGTCACCGTTTGTATTGTTTGAAATTAGATGCAGAAACAAATTTATTGGCTGTAACAGTTTGAGTTGATTTTTGAATGTGGGTTAGGCTCAGGAAATTGTTGCAGTGTCACAGTAGTTTCTTTAGTGAAGTTTGTGTTTATCATAATGGCTCTCTGAGCCCCGGGCGTCACATGACCTGGAAATGAGATTCACTAAGCACTGGGCAGACCTCTCTGCCACTGAAAATAATTTCCTGTTCCAGAAATTACTGTATAGTTTGTTTAGTTTAAAGGACTGCAGACGGACTCCGCCTCCACTTGAGGTTTGGAGCTGTGCATGTTTCTTCTTTTCAGTTGCACCTTTATTTATTCAGAGCTTCCTGAGCCTGTGCTGTATTTCAGATCATTTCCTGCTCCACATTTACACAGTCACATCTTTTCATTAGCAGGTGTGGTCTGTAGCTACATCTGATCAGAGTGACACTGAGCACAAGCAGCTGTAGTACATTCTAAGGTTAACCAGGAAGCTCAAGGGCACCTCACCAGTAATGGTAAAAGGGATGACACACACACACACACTCTCTCTCTTTTTCTCTCTCCCTTTTCCCACCAAACCAGGCTGCTTGCCCACCCACCTGAAGGGCTAAATATAACATTTTCTACGAAGGGTTTTCCAGGGTTTCATGTGTGCTCGTGACTTTGCTCCAGCATTTATATTTGAAATTTTAAAAAATGCAATCACAAAATGTTTGATTGCACATCATCTTATAGTTACATGCATTATACACAGTGTCTGTTTATAGCTTTAGAGGGGAAGTTAATATACAGAGCTACCACTCAGCCTGTAATAACAGATCTAAGTCATCTGCAGGTCTTATAAAGCTTTATTAGGCCTGGGCGTTACCCTCGATGACATTTGTGTAGCAGTGATTCGTAGCTTCTTTTTAATATTTGCATTAAACAGAGATTGGATATTAAATGATGAAGGTGTAAACCAGAACGAATGGTCTGAAGAGTATCCTCTGTTAAGCTCTTGTAAGTGTTGATGAATCTCAAAGCAGTTCAACATTTTTTGCTGTAAGATATGTTTTATACATCCTTATAAACCAAGCTCTGGGGAGATAAAAAACTGAACCAAATATTTAAAAACATTAAAAAGAAGAACTGTTAGTTCATAGATCACGTTTTTCTTTATTCTGATTATTTGAAATGTACAATGAATAATAATGATTCGGATGTAAAATATTTGGACCATTCAAAGTTTTGAAGTAACTTCTCGTTCATCGCTGCTGATCTCATGAGATTATTTTGAAGCACCTTGAAGTTGCTGCTGCTTGCATCAGCTCCGTTTGTTTGCTGCACCAGTGTTTCTACAGAGTGTAAATGTAGTTGATTATCAGATCAAGTGGGCACACTGTATTTGATGGATCCCCGGCCACGGACACAGTGGCAGGAGAGGCTGACATTATGCCAATAAAATTATAAGATGGTGATAACTTTGAGGAACGTGCATCCATTCTCGTGACATTTATTCTCCCTCATCACGGACTGTTAATGATAAATGATAAATCACCAGGACACAGTGATATTTTTAGCCGGGGAGGGAGATGAATGAGGTTATGATTCTGGCCACAGTGGTCGATGTAGTCAGCGAGGGGCTGGCTGTGCCCCTCCCCCGACTGTAGGTGATGGCTGAAGCCGGCAGTCTGGCAGCGGAGCGCTGATCAGTATTAATGCAGGACCGCCTCTCAGCCTCACAGCCGATCTCTCTGCGGTCCCCACTCACCGGAAGGCAGCTGAGCAGCTGCGGACAGCCTGCGCACAGCCTCCCTCTTGTTTGCTTTGAGAATCTATTGGCCTGAGAGTCGCTCGGTTTAGGGGAAGAGGCGAAACACCGGCAGGTGTTGACTAGCGGGGAGAAATCGCGGTGCAGACTGATGACGATGATGATGGTGAGGATGATGCATCTCTTCCCGTGCCTTTATGAATTACATCGCGTAGTGTGAAGAGGCGTAGGGGCATCTTTTTTTTTTCATTTCTTGCCTAACTGTAATGGTGGATTGCTCGGTGGCTTTGAGGCTACGTGTCTTGACGGGGGAGCTGGATACCAGCCGTCACTGAGAGCGCAGCTCAGCATCGGCCCGCAGCGCTGCGCCATGGCCTTGGATGTCCAGACTTGCGCGGTGTTTACGGTGATCGCGGTTCTGGTGCTTGTGAACGTGCTGTTGATGTTCATCCTCGGTACTCGTTAATGGATCTGCGCTTGGGGCCCGGTTCGCAGCGCACCACGCTTTCTCACAGGAGAGGAGAGAAAGGCAGTGCGCGTTGGTCGAGAGCGGGGACACCCGGCGCTCCATCACGGCTACGCGTTGAAATGAATGACGTTGGTACAACATAATGTATTTCTGTTACCCCCTCCCCAATCCTTCGTTATGTCTTGTGTCCTCTCACCGTTTGTGGTAGCTAGTGTTGTCTGGTGGTGGTGGTAGTTGTGCGGATACAGATCTGTGATGCTCTTACCTTTCTGTGGTGACTGGAAAATCATATCCCCCGCATATAAACATGTCCCCCCCCTCTCCTTACGTCGATCCCCCTCTCTCCTCCATGTTATATATTGTGGATTATGCGCATGGAATTGAGTCTTAAAACATTGAGATATGAGATTAAAAAGATCTGGTGATCTTTTTCAAACAGCATCTACTGCTGCGTCAGGAGTTGTTTTTCTAATGTGATTCACTGTAGCCACATCCACAATATGGCAGCTAATAGCTGAGCAGAGGTCTCTCCTCTGAAGTAAGGGAGATATTTGTAGCAAATAGCTGTGCTAGTGAGAGGTTTGTGCTGCTAATCACAGACTCTGGAGGACCGTTTGTAATCTCAGCTGAACAGTAACCAATGGCAGGCTGGGCTAGGCCTAATAAAGGAGGGCCTCCGTCACTCCAGGTTTCCCCCATTTTAGATGCAGCTAAACTCAGCTCCCATTTCACAGCCCACAATATTCACAGTTCTTCCTTTTGCAACATTTCAATAAGCTACCTGTAGCCAAAGCCAAAATGTTGTCACACCTGGGCACTGAATAGCTCCCAATAAAACCGTATGAGTCTATGTGCATAAATCTGACAAATGTAATGTCTAAAGGAAGACGTTAAAATGTCTTTTTCCCCCCCTCCACATGCAGAGGAATAATCTAATAAAGGGTTTGAGGCAGGTGTCATGAATGTTGAATGAGTGTCAGAAATAGATATGCTAAAAGCCCATCCCAGAGCTGTCCATGGCAGTCCTATTAATAGGGATGGGAGGCTGGCTTGGATTTTAAGATACCATGTGCTCTCACACACTCAAGGCTAAGTGCTGTGTGTTTTTTAGATAAGTGGTAAATGTTGTATCATAGGTAATGTTTTATGAACACAGATGCATCTATCACATGCAGTGCCATGTGGCAAAAGAGCATAAACATCCTACCGAGCAGGGACCCCAGAGGACTGTAAACAGAGCATCATAACGTTGTACACTGCAGTGGCGAGGGCTCAGTTTGCCGTCAGAGATAACACGGCGCCACTTACAGATGTGTGTGCACATGTGAGCATGTGAGGCTGTCAAGTTGCTTGTGTGTGAGAGATAGTCTGGGTGGCTGTTATCTGTAGATCCTCTTAGAATGTGAGGCGTGCACACATCCCGAGTGTTCACACATTTGTAATCCCCCCCAGGCCAGGTGCCTGCTAATAGAGTTCTGTTAAATGCTGTGCAGTCAGAAGTGTCAATGTGCGGATGGTGTGTGCGAGCGAGACAGCGGCGTGTGAGAGAATGTGTGTGTATTTCTCACTGGCTTTAAGCAGAGCATCTTTGATTGGCTCCCAGACTCAGGGTATAAGTGTATTACATAATAGGGTTGGCAGACACAGGGAGGACGGACCGCGAGACTCACTCGGTGCGTCGGAAAGAGAAGCCTCTTTCTGGAATACGGCACCTTGTTACTCGACATCACAGCTCATGCGGAGGACCATCACCTTGAACACATCCGAAAGAGATTTATCTATCATGATTGTATGAACCGGACTTCTCCATGCATACACTCTCTGAACAGTTTCATGCCACAAACATGGTAAGGCTGGCTGAAAGGCGCGTGTGTGAGAGTGTGAGTGTTTGCTCAGGGATGCTGTAGGTGCTTTGGTGCAGATGTGCTTTAGCTGGAGATAGAGGAGGATGTTGGAATGCAGTAGAGCTGCCAGTGCAGTGAATGCTGATGTGTTGTGCTGCAAAGATGATATAAGGGAGTGAATCTCCTTTCTGTTATTTCAGATTGCTTTGTTGGTCCATATGTCTGAGATTGAATGGGAAACAGAAAGCATCGCCTATACGGCCACATACAGGGAGAGATTTCCCTGCATTCATTTGCATTGACCCAAATACAGGTTTTGCGGTGTATAGATGCCTGTTTCGCCCTGTGATCTTTGATGTTGTAACTGCAGTGTAACTAAAATGATGACATAGGTCGTTACAGCTAGTTGACACACACAGGTGATGGTGAGCATTGTGGTAAGACCTCTCTGTGTTTACTCTGAGCCTTTTGATTAAGCTAGGTGAGGGTGAGCCAAGGCAGGAATTGGAGAGATTGATTATGTAATGCTTTTAATTTATTCAGGCATGTAGAAGGGGGGAAAAGGATGCAATGTATTGGAGAGGGCAGTGCTGATCTCATCGGGGAGATGGACGGATGAGGGGGAAGGAGGAAAGTGAGCAGGGTGGAACACTGGCTGTGAATGGATCTCTATCTGTCTCTCTCTCTTTCTGTCTGTTGCCTATATTACAGCAGATTGATGGGGACTGGAGAGATTGTGCTTGGAGTGAATGGTGCTGAAAATGGAGTGGCACTGGAGGGCGGGGGGCTGTGTGTGAGTGGGGTGTGTGTGGGGAATGGAGGGGGTCAGGATTAGGAAGTGCAGACATTACAGTGAAGAAGCAAGGAAGACTGACCTCAGTGCTGGTTTCCATCTGTTGTCAGGTCCAGGTGTCAGATGGTGAGGGTCAAGCAGAGCTGATTGGCCTCCAGTTAGTTCAAATTTCTGTTTGGAATATTGTTAATCCCTGAATGAATGAACAATCTGCAGATCTTTCTCAGTAGTGTTCATTGTTGTTGTTCCCATGACAGCGTGACACATGTTTTTGCATTAATTCTCCCCTCTGCCCGGGTTGGAGAGCTGTAAGAGACATGCTCGAGCCATTGTTGCCCCGGCTCCCAGCCCCGTGTGGTACCTGATTGAATCAGACCACTCAGTGATATCTTTGATCAAAACCCTGCATGCAGGGGTCTAAATCATGTGTCTGTGCTTATGACACTGACATGGAAATGATGTTAGTGTATTCTCTAATGCGATTGGTTCCTCTGTCTGAGATCAAATAACAGTTCACTTTGCAGTCATTCAGCGGTCACTCTGTGTGTGTGTGTGTGTGTGTGTTTGCTCACACATGCACCTAAATTTGGAAATATTTCGGTGCCTCCTGAAGTGTCCTTGCCTCATCCCATCATCTTGTCAATACCGGTGAAGCATCCTCATATGTCGTCATGACGACGGTTGTTCTTTCCCTTCCAGGCACGGGCGTCCCTCCCTGTGCTCACTCCTCTGCCCAGATTGGCTTATATCCCCTGTAGCTGTCTCACTGAGCCATCAGGGAGGTAGGCTTGTCTACAGGTTGAAGGGGCAACATAGCTGCTGAGTCTGAGAGCTGAGATCCTCCTGGGGGGTTTGGTTGAATATAAACAACACACACAGCTGCTGTTTCTACAAACACCCTGCATCAGCATTAGGTGGACTTGCATTTTTGCGCTAAAGTGATGAGGTGCATTTTAAATGGTTGAAGGCGTTTCGCTTTATGAAAGTCAAAACAATCTTAAGGGATTAATGGAACAACTTAATTGGCTAAATTTGGAATATCACAGTAGATCAATATTATTATTCAGAAGCCTGAGTGCAAGTAAAGACTTAATTTAATGTCCATCCATGTGACATCCCTGTCTCCAGGCCTCTGATAACTCCTTACCTAGAGTCTAAGCAGCTCCTGTCAGGCTTGGTTAGCGCTGGCTGCTCTGCCCACAGCCCGGGGGACTGGATGCATGGTTAGCTCTGGACTGGAGACTGCTGATGAGCACTACCTTGGAGGGTGCAATTGGAACAAACATTTGGAGCTGTGCCATGGAGGCATTCAAGGTTTTTTTTTTTTATGTATAAGAAGTTAAAAAGTGTGGCTGCACGTGTGAGTGCCTCTGTGTGTGCGTTTGTGCATGTCTCAGCACAACAAAGCCAGATCCTGTGTGTGATGGATGATGTCAGACTCTGGTCTCTCTCAGGAACATCGTCCGCTGTCTTCTGTCCTTTAATGAGAACAACCTTTAGCCTCTCCAAATCTCTTAAAGAATACTGATCACCTGACAGGCCTCCGTGCCCGGACGGATGACGCTTAACGCAGCATTTTAAAGTAACACCTCCTTCATGTAAATGCACCCTCTTATAAGTCTTGAACATTTATTTCCAGTGTCGCATAATGTCCACATTATTTATTCATGATGCTAAAATCAATAGAAAATGTTTGATGAGTCATGCTTCCATGCTCTGTCAAAGGCTGTGCTGCAGATTAAATAACAAGCTCTGGTGACAGCACGAAGGAAAAGAGATTATCCCTTCACATTTGTTTGCTCCTCAGCATTTATATTACATTAACACATGTAATTATTCTAATGTCATAATGGGCCAATTACAGTCCCTGTGTGGAGACTGGTGCTGTGTTTATGAATGCTGTGTTGTTTTCCTCCTAATGGCTTTGCTTTTTTTGTGTTGTTGTATCTTGTTGTGCTGTGCTGTGTTCTCTGTCAGCTATTGTGAAGCTCTATTTACAATCCCTAAGCTGCTAGTGGGCCCTGGCTTTTGAGGGTGTGTATTTGCATCTATTAGTAATCTGAGTGGGTTTAGCAACAAGGATTCACGCAAATTGAGGTCTAAATAAGGATGAGTACTGAATTTAATCCCTTTCAAATTTAATTTATGTGCTGTTTTAGATCAGGTGGACCCGTACGTATGTGTCGACGTCTGCAGTGCTGTTCATGCCGTGTCTCTGGCGTCTTCCCCGGCAGAATTTATGTTTATGAGATTAAAGCATAAGATATGGCCTGTTTCTTCCCCCCATTTCCCCAGTTGATAAGTGGAGGCTCAATCGTCAACGCTGAGGCGGTATGGGACCATGTGACCATGGCGGACCGGGAGTTGGCGTTTAAGGCCGGTGACGTCATCAAGGTGCTGGACGCCTCCAACAAAGACTGGTGGTGGGGCCAGATTGATGAGGAGGAAGGATGGTTCCCTGCCAGCTTTGTACGGGTGAGTTAGCTGCTGCCATGGCTGGCCACTGACCATAGACACAACACACACCCACTCACACACAAAAATGGAGGCACATGAACATATGCACACAAGCTGCTGAATACCAAGAGGACGGTGCACAGAAACTCTGTCACATAACGAAAATAACGAGGCACAGACACACGTGAATGTGCCTTTTTCACACACACACTCACACTCATACAAAATGACGCTGTGTTTTAATAATACATAACACGAAGAGATGAGAGAACAGCTAGCTAAGAGACTTTATGGAGTGTTCAGGGACAACGACACAGAGATGCTGATGAGCCCCTTTCTCTGTTCGGCATTACCTCCAAGTGGTACCCTTGAAATTCACAGAAATTTTCAATGTCCTCACTTCACATTGTGATTATATAATCTCACCCACATCTGAGCTCAACTAAAGCTAACACACAAGTCTGAATCTTTTCGTTAGCTTATTGGTTGAGGAGACGAAACAAGCGAGTGAGAGTCGTTGTCATAGGCAGAGGCTTCCCACAGCAGAGCACCCCCCCCCACAGACACTCCTCATGGCCATTTCCACCTGTCCACCCTTCCATATTCACTCCTGAGAGGGCAGGGCAGACAGGCTGACTGACTGTCCACCAAAAAGTATCTTTCTGTTCTGTCATTCTCTCTCTCCAAGGTGGAAGCCCACCCTCCTCAGCCCCAAACAAAACAGGTTTTCTATATCAACCCCATAGCAACTCCACGGTTCCAAAACACAACGTCAAAGGTGCGTTTTCCCAGCTTCATCCAACCCATCCAGCCTGCCCGCCCGCTCCAGTCTGTCCACACAACGTACCCTCGACATTACCAGACATTAACGTTCCCATATAACGTTATCACATCATCTTTAACGGGGTCGATGGAGAGGAAGAACTGATGAGTCAAAAGTAAAACTAAGACTAAAGTCTGAAGGCCTGCACTCAAATTCTGCAGACATTTCGCATAGAGGCAGATTAAATTCTGGAAACATAATACAATATTCGTTGTCATTTCTTTTATCAAAGGTGACATTTTTCTGCAGTAAACTATTTACTATTGACTCTGACTATTTCTCAGTCTTAACGCTGCGCTAGTAGTTCTCGTCTGCAGTCAGTGCTCTACCACCCGTCACTCTGCTTGTCTGTGGCGCTGCATTTCTCATCTTGTGTTTGGCATTCTACCCGTCGGTTCTTTGATGTTCTCTTGGCAAACTGTGTGTCATCAGGTGTTGGCTGCTGGACATCTGAAACCTCGCTCACTTGGCCCTTTTCTCTGAACGCCAGTGAAATACACAATGATCTGTGTGAGGAGTGTGTGAGTGTGGATGTTGGTGAGTGCATGCAGGTGTGAGGAATCCGTGAGGTTGTGTGTGAGAGTTAGTGCATGCATAGTGCAGAGGAGGACTTTTGATGCAGAGGTTAGGCTGTGACTGTCCTCTGAGTACTAATCACAGAAAGATGTGTTTATCCTTAATAACGTCTTAATAACCGTCCCTCTAAAGAAGCTCAGTGTGTGAGGTGTGGTTGTGTATGCGAGGTGTGCGTGTGTGTGGTATGCTGCACCACTTCGCACCACTCTGTGACAAGGGGGCCTAAAAGTATATTTACCAAGACTTTTTTTTAATAAGAGTTCTGCACAGAAACTTCTCAGAGCACATCTGTTATTAAAATGCATGCGTGTGGCTGTGTGTGTGTGTGCGAATGTGTTTGAACTCAGCTGTGGGTGAACCAAGAGGATGGGGGAGCAGAGCCAGCAGAAGGGACCAGCGAGGTGCAGAACGGGCACCTGGACCCGACCAACGACTGCCTGTGCCTGGGCTCACCCCTCCAGAACCGAGACCAGATGAGAGCCAACGTCATCAATGAGATCATGAGCACAGAGAGACACTACATCAAACACCTCAAGGACATCTGTGAGGTATTAAACACGTGTGCACATTCTTCAAAACACACCCACACACTGCTTTTCCAACACTAATAGCTCAAATATGACAAGAAAGATGCGCAGAAATGAATGAACTGATGTGTGTTTGTGAGAGACGCAGCAGCCCTTTGATGCTACACAATTCTTAACACTCCTACATTCACACTTTTTATCAGGGCATTTTTTTCTTTCTCTGTCGATCTAAAAAAACAACCCAAAAATAATCCTTTTTTTCTTTGATGGTAAAAATACAATTTGTCAGTTGCACACAGTAGTGGCAGCTGCCATACTTGGACTGATTTAGCCCAGATTAAATTTTTTTGAATGCTATGAATCATGCTGAGGTGGCAAGCTGAAATTCACACCTAATAAAAATAAACAAAAAGCAGTCGGCTGTATTTTGATGACTGCAAGCCTTGATGAAATACACAGACATGGGCTGGGATTTTCTGCTTTTACATGACGTTACAGCAAATTGCACCAATCAGTGAACATTAATGGCTGCAGATTTGACCATGGGGTAGTTTTATCTTTGTTTGAGTCTTATAACTGTCCCTCTGACTTCCTCTGATCTTAGCGAGGAGCATCTATTTTGCTTTAAAAAATGATACAAAAAACTGTTAGATGCTTCTATTAATAAACGTCAAGTTGGATAATAAGGAAAATGCTAGCTGTCTTGTTCAGCGCAGAGCAGAATATCTTTACATAATGTCTTTGGATGTGCAGGGTGGTCCCGTGCAGTCTTGCTTATCTCATCACCTCCCTTTCATCCTGCATTCACCCTTTGGTCAGTGAAGCGTAGTGTTTAAAAATAGTTGCTGTAAAGCATAAATTTCTTCATCACACCTCTCCACCACCTGCCGGCTGGAGTCCATGTTTTGCCAAACATGTTTCCAGGCAAAAAAAAAAAGAGCTTGGACATTTTGCAGCAACTGTTTTCAAACTGTGTAACATGAAGTGAAAAAGAAGGAGATCAATGATTGAGGACAGCTAATTAGAGGAAAACACTGCTGTGAAATCCCTGTGTGTATGAGGTTAAAATGCCTCTAAGCGGATGTTTTCCTGGTCTGTAGCTGAATACTTGATGACTTTGGAGGCTTTGATAGTCACTAAGGGTGCTACCAATGAAGAAGCTTCATCTGTAGTACAACATACAACAAAACCACGAGTTTTAGTTTCTCCTTTTACTCTGGGAAGATATACGAGACTTTATGTAACTCAAGTTCATACATTTATGGATTGCAATGAACTTGACCCCAAGACACACACGGAAAGGGACTGAACTGGTGTAGCTCTCCAAACAATAGTGAATTCTGGGTAGTGAAGTGTGAAATAGACAAAATTTACCTCTTACAGAAAATCTTTTCCCTCTGTGCTAAAGCTTCAGGGCTTTTAATTAACCACAGGAATTGGACTGACAAATTGGGGCCACAGTTCAACATAAAGAAAATTGTTTTTGACTCTACAGAAAAGTCAAAGATCGCTTTAATTACAGTATATTACAGCAAAAGAATGACCGTATATGTTTACCAGGAAGAAATATCACAGGCTGAGGCTTTTTCTGTAGCATGGCATGCTGTGACCAAACGCCTCAGAGACGTGTTTCAATTTGCGCTCCTCCTGTGTCCTCTTTGACAACCTCACAACCCTGATATTGTTGCAGGGTTACCTGCGTCAGTGCAGGAAGCGTGTGGACATGTTCAATGACGACCAGCTAAAGGTCATCTTTGGGAACATTGAGGACATCTATCGCTTCCAGATGGGATTTGTTAGAGACTTGGAAAAGCAGTACAACACAGAGGAACCTCACCTCTCTGAGATCGGACCGTGCTTTTTAGAACACGTGAGTTCATTTTTCTTTTTTTATTTATTATCAGTATGTTTCAGTAAATATTCCATAAATGCTGCTGGTGATATTTTTATTATGAAAGAGTTGGAGTTTTTTCCAAGATCAGAGCTGAATAATTTGGTTATTATGAGATAAAAAGATTAGTTGTTAAAATAATTAGAGACCATCAACAGTTGATCCTGAGATGAACTGATCACCAAATCTTGACCCTGAGATCACAGCACAGTAAATACAGTGAGGTGTCATTTTTCCTCCTGTGTGGTGATACTTCTCTTACCTGCCTGTTTTATTGAAAAGAACATGTATAATAAAAATGTATTTCACACTCTCATCATCTTTTCACTCCTTTATTCAACAGCAAGATGGTTTCTGGATCTACTCTGAATACTGTAATAACCACTTGGATGCCTGTATGGAACTGAGCAAACTGATGAGGGATGGCAGGTACCAGCACTTCTTTGAGGCCTGTCGTCTCCTCCAGCAAATGATTGACATTGCCATCGATGGCTTCTTGCTCACCCCTGTCCAAAAAATCTGCAAATACCCTCTCCAGCTGGCCGAGCTCCTCAAATACACTGCACAGGAACACAGGTACGCCGCACTTTTGGTTTGGGCCACTTTTAATCTGCTGAACGAGTTGCCGTTTGATGATTGTTCTTTTGTTCCTAAAGAGAAGTCGTTATTCATGCGCCATTGTTTTCCGGATGCATTGTGTTTTGATGCAGCCTTTGCAGGTGTTGGGTTTATTATGCTGAAGTGGTGATTATACGTGCGTGAACTGAAGCAAATGTTGTTTACACTGTTTTAAACAGCTTTCTGTGAATGCTTTAGTGGAGAGCATTTCATCTAGAAATCTGCGATACATTTTTATCGCAGCGCTGCAATTCATAACCCGTGATCTTAGGAACAATACGAGCATATAAATAGATCACAGATTAAATATGAATTTTGTCTTTTGCTGGCACGTTTGCAGGCATTCCTGACGGCAGAGAAACATAGTGCACAACATAAACATTTGCAGATGATCTCCAGCATCCAGATGTGCAAACTCATGCGTGCAAAGCCACAGAAAACATGGTGTAAATGATTTAGTGTGCCTCAGCCAGCTCCAGGTCATTCACAAACCATGGGTTCTCAGCCAGAGAGGGACAGGTGCCAGCTCTGCCAGAGAGGCCTGCCAGATCACAGTGTTTGACTGTTGGGAGCTGCAGAGAATCTGCCAGATATAGGCTCACTTTCTGTCACACACACACACTAACACACAGCTCATTGTCACACACACACACACATTATCTTCCAAAGTGAGGATTGGATCCGTGGCACATCTAAGCCAGAGGGATAAATCCAGCTCAGTTAGCATAGACGCAGTCAGAGTTAACTGCAGATAGAGAAGTGGTTGATTTGAATTAAATAGCGCTGTGTTTTTTGACTGGGTTCCAGCAGACTTATTGCTGTTACTTAAGTTTATAACCCAAGACTTTTAATAGGCTACTCCGCATCATTCACCACTTCAACATTACATGTCTTCTTTTAAGAGTGGCTCCTCTCCAAGAGCTATTACCTCCCCTTTAACACCCTCAAGTAATTATGTGTACATTGTGTCTGTAGTGACTATCGATACGTGGCAGCAGCGCTGGCAGTAATGCGGAACGTCACTCAGCAGATCAACGAGAGGAAGAGGAGGCTGGAAAACATTGACAAGATCGCCCAGTGGCAGGCCTCTGTTTTGGACTGGGAGGTATGTGTATGCATTGACTGTTGACTAATTACAAAGCATCTGATGTCCACCGATGTTGTTTTATTGGCAAAATCTGGAGCGGTCTGTTTAGTCCATCTGTTTCAGAGCGGTTTGTGCCAAGAGACAGAAAACTTAAATTTTGCTCCATTTATCTGTCACCAAATGTTGACAGCTTTACACGACCTACTTTACACAAACATCAGACACTGTTTGTCCATGCATTTTTCATTTTCCTTTGCTTTTCTTTAGTATTGTGCAAAAGCTTAAATGTGTTTTGCACTGGATATTTGGCTTTAAATAAAAACACAGAATGTAGAAACAACATTTAACCCAATAAAACAATCCTTAAAACTGATGTGCACTAAAAGAAAACATATTGACTGTTTTGGTTGCTTCTAAAACTTATAAGTCACTTGATTAACTCAGCAGATTGTTTTTCATTTTTAATTTTGTACTTTCTGTTCCAGAGATTGCCTCACATTAGATAACAGCTGCATAATATTCATAACAGTTTGTTGTTTGGTTTAAAGAAGTCCAGTAAATTATCTCATATTTGGGGGGATTTTAGAGAGAGCTTTTAAAGTCACAATTCAAATAGAAGTAGTGAGCGGGTGAGAGATCTTTAAATTTAGTAGATGAAAAACTTGACAGTATTTTTTGACGGAGCTGCCAGTTAAACAGTCGTTTGATTCGGTTTGTAAAGAGGGCTTTTTGTTTTAATCAAATAACGTCACACCAAAGCATCAGGGTTAATGTCTTAGACTTGACAAAGCTCCACAGAAATCACAGAAATCACAGCCGACTGACTGTTTTTTAAACTCTGAGCTACAAAGAGAAAACTGACTCCACTGCATGTGCAGAACGTGCTATTTAAAGCTTCAAAACACTGAAACAGTTTCATCCATGAATGTGTTCGTTATTTATATATAGCATTCTGTATTGTTTGTGTGTGTGTGTGTGTGTGTGTGTGTGTGTATGTTTGTGTGTTCAGGGAGATGATATCTTGGACAGGAGCTCGGAACTCATCTACACAGGGGAATTGTCATGGATCTATCAGCCGTATGGACGCAGCCAGCAGCGAGTCTTCTTCCTCTTTGATCACCAGCTGGTCCTCTGTAAGAAGGTAGGCACTTTCTCTCACTCCCTCTCTCTCTCTCTCTCTCTCTCTCTCTCTCTCTCTCTCTCTCTCTCTCTCTTTGTTCCCTTGCTTCCTTTTTGAAGAGTATCGTTGGCTGAAAAACAACCTAAAAAGCTAAAACACACCCTCAGTCTGTGCTCTTAAAAGTTGTGTATCACATGGCTGGGGACTGAGGTGCTTTGAGACAATGTGACTTCATCAACCTCACTCGTGAGCTGCAAAGATTATATAATACTGTACGAGACGCACCAGCTCTCAGTGAAGATGCGCTCAAATCTTCTGCACCTTTTACAAAATGGAGCTTTGGTACTTTGGGCTCTAATGCACCGCGGCTGTGCTCTCCTGTCAGATGGATGTTCATGCTTGACTGGACCCTGTAACACATGCACACAGAGACACCAACACAAACGCAGACAGACACTCACAAACCCTCGCACACAGGGGCTGAAGAAGTGCGTCATCCCACACGTACATGTGTGCATACAGAGGAACGATGATTTAAACCATTAAACAGACCAACAAAGCTTTATAGATCAGTGATTTTCTGTTTTTCCATCATCCCTCCACTCCCCCTCTTTTATCTCTGACACCAAAAATGAACTCAAGTATTTCTGACAGTCACCGTGTTTGTAAGCTGATCTCATGGGCTAAATTAATTCTGCTCCAAGACACACTGAATTATAAAATCAAGCCTTTGTTGTACACATCCTCATCCTCATCTCCGACATGTGTAATGGCAGCCCTCAGGGTGCCTTAGTAACACGTGGCATGTTGTCCTCCATCTTTTCCTCTCATCTTTTCCTTATCAGTGCAGAGATGCAGATTTGTCCATGCACGCTTATTAGGCGATGCCCTTCTCTATTTTTAGATCCTACCTTTCTTGACCTCAAAGTGTGCCTGGATGTGAGTGGGTCCTGAGGCGATGGTTACAATGATTTCTTTGTCTTCGATGTGGCTGGTATTTCCCTGTGACTGCTAAGAGCTACGTAGGTTAAGGTTATTTCTAGGTGAAGCCGAGCTGGAGGAGCCGGTCAGTTATTTGACTAAAAGATAACCAATTGGCAAAATATGATGAGTGGTTCATGAATTGGCTTATTTTCATTAATAAAATGTCAAACCTCCTCAGAATGCAGCTTCTGCACACTGAAGATTGACTTCCCTTGTTGTCTTGTGTGACATTAGACTTAAGTACTATGGATCCTGAAGAGCTGGTTGGATGAAGCTGTCAGTCAAAGCTGTTTTCTTGGCTTGTGAGAAACTTTGGTGGTGAAACATTTCAGTGTCTACTTGGGCCTTGAATCCTGTCACGTTTCATTTGTACCAACCAAAATTATCATATTTTAGAAACGATTAAAGGTTTACCAAATGAGTAATAAAGAGGGGTTTTTGTGTGAGTGTGAATTTAAAGAGGTCAGAAGAGATGAATAATGATGATGAAGATTAACTTTACTCTCCCTTGAGGGAGATTTGTTTTGGATCACATAAGGCTGCAGTCACAGTTTACAAATCCATCAAATTATCTCACAAAACACAAAGTGAAGCACAATTTAGCATTAAGCAGAGAACGAATGAAGACTCTCTGAAAATATCATGCAGCAGTCAACACATGGTGATGATACTTAGAAATGTCCATGGCATTCACTTGATGCAAATACAGCTCTGACAGGAGGCTTCAAAAAGATAAATATAACCTCCTAAACTAAAAAAGTGGTTAGAAACAGTAGAGAGATTTTATAGTACGGAAATGCTAACCCACGAAACAAATAGGAAAGAAAAGTTGCACTAGTTTGTGTATTTTTATTTATTTTTTTTACTTTATTTATTGAATTAAGTTAACAAATGATATAGAAGATAAAATGATTTATTATTTATTAAATTATATATGTATGTATATGTGGGTATGTGGGCTGCACGGTGATGCAGCTGTTAGCACTGCAGCCTCACAGCAAGAAGGTCGCTGGTTCAAATCCTGGTTCGGGCAAAGTGTGTCTTTCTGTGTGGAGTTTGCGTGTTCTCCCCGTGCATGTGTGGGTTCTCTCCAAGTACTCCGCCTTCCTCCCACAGTCCAAAAACATGCTCATCAGGTTAACTGGTGATTCTAAATTGCCTGTAGGTGTGAGTGTGAGCGTGAAAGGTTGTCTGTCTCTGTGTGTCAGCCCTGTGCTTAACTGGTGACCAGTCCAGGGTGTACCCCTAAGACAGCTGGGATAGGCTCCAGACACCCACGACCTTGAACAGGATAAGGGGTATACAAGATGAATGAATGAATGAATGTGAGTATGTATGTGTATGTGTACCCATTATTATTGCCGTTATCATTATTAAAATGTGTCAGTTTTCTTTAAAAACAACAACATATGTGTCTGTGTACTGATAGCATTAACTGACGCCAAAAAATACATATATAAAAAGAAAAATATAAGTAGAAACTGTCCAATATGTTTATTTACAGCCAGCTTTAAGTATTAACAGCTGTTAAATTTCTCTGTTAGAGGAAACAACAGTGAAACCATGGAGACACTTCAGACTCATTCATGTCTTAGAAGTCATAGATAAAGCTCCATTGATCTGTGAATTTATTGATTAGTCATTGAAAGAGTCTACATGTGAAGTAATATTAAAATCCCTGACTCTCCACGGTCTCTAAAGAAACCACCTGGATTAAAAAATAGTCGCCTTGGATTTGTTAGCTATCATGTCTTCTGATTTTGGACTAGTTGGTTGAATGAACAGTTTTTTATGGCATCACTCAAAGCTCAGTCCCTCTGATGGACACTTTCACTTGTTGTTATTTGACCATCTGGTTAATCGATAATCAGTTATTAACCAGTATAAAAGAGAGACTTGAATTACTTGTCTGATACAACCACTAATGACAGAACTCCTCACTGTGTGTCTGTGGGGCTGTGCAGTTGAATGCGCACAGAAAACCTCACAAGTATACACTTATTTGTTGAAATAGCACTTTCTATATTTTGTGGTAGGAAGTGCCAAGCAGATCTACTGTGAAATATTGCGTTCTGCTATGTGTGTGGAAGGTGTTTGTATGTTTGGGCAGCAGATGGAAAGGGTTGCATAAGACAGACTCTCAGGATAACAGGGGAGGGATGCTTGTTGACACCTCTATGGTTCAGCACTCACACACACACACACACACACACACACTAACAGACATCATTCCTTCTCTTCCGCAGGACCTGATACGCCGGGACATCCTGTACTATAAGGGACGCATCGACATGGACCGCTATGAGGTGCGGGACGCCATAGATGGGCGTGACGATGACTTCAACGTCAGCGTGAAGAATGCATTCAAATTGTGCAACAAAGACAGCGAGGAGATCCACATTTTCTTGGCCAAGAAGCCAGAGGAGAAGATTCGCTGGCTCAGGGCCTTCCATGAGGAGAGGAAGATGGTGCAGGAGGATGAGAAAATTGGTTAGTCACGCACCTCCCCGTTTGGAAAGCACTCCATTCATTGACAACGGCCAACAGAGCTCCTGCAACATGTTGTGCTTGCTGTTTGCTGCGTGGAGACTTTCTTAGCACAAAACATGGAGTCCCTGCTAAGTGTAAATAACACTAAAGTCAAATGTGAGGCTGACTGTCAATATTTAGCTTTGACTGCTAGGCTCCTGCTCCAAATGTCAGATAATCATTCTAGGGGACATTTTTCATCATTTGTTTCAGAAGATTTTGTGTTTAATTCAAATTTGTTACAAGTCTTCATCACTGTTTTCAAGCTAGCTGCACATTTTTGACATGATACACGATGTAGAGATGCACAAATACCAGGTTATACAGCAATATATTCATTTATATTTTTTAAATGTTGCTTTCTAGTTGTATACACAACACCCCAACAGCTTAGCAAGAAAAATGCTGTCCTGTCTTAAATCTTGCATCTAGTACACAGTATTTGGGTAGCCCTAGTTTTTAACCTAAAACTGTTTATTTTTGCATTTCCACTGCACATGATTATCTTCACTTTACATTAGACATATTAAGCATTTTGATGTGTGAATTTGTAGTGTTAAATGCCTGTGTTGTTTAATTTTTCAGTCATTCTCTTGAGTTTTTCATTATTGTGATATCAAAACCAGGCTAAAATGAGGTGTCTTAGTCATTCTAGAAGCAGCAGCTTTCTTTCTGTGAAGGCAATATGGATGAGAAAATCATGTTTGGAGGGTTAATGAATCAACAGTGTTGAATCAGTTGACTGGCAGATAACAGATTTTAAGCGGTGGGATGAACGCTTTCAGTTTGGGACATCAGTGTAGAAACATTTCAGACAGAGCTGACAATAATCTGAACTCACATTGTTGTTTGTCGTTTAGGTTTTGAGATCTCGGAGTACCAGAAGCGACAGGCGGCTATGACAGTGAGAAAGGTTACCAAACAGAAAGGTGAGGCAACAAGAAGATATCAGGTGATTTTCCTTTTCTTTTTCTTGCTGGTGTGCTCTGTCTTCTCATCGCTGTTTACTCTTCCTTTAACCTGCTCTCTTTTTGTTACTTTCTACGCCTTTTTTTAAACATGCTTCTTTGTTTACAAATGGACTAAGACTATCTGTGTACTTCGTAAGCCAGAAAAGTCAAGTGGATTCATGTTGTCACGCTATTTACGTCACTATATTCACTTTGAGTTAACTGTCTGTTAATGAGTTTGACATGAGGATGAGTTTTAAGGCAGCTGTTAAGCATCAATGAAAAGACAGAGGGTTGTTTGCATGAAGTATTGAGTTTAAAGGGAGATACCAGCATTAGTGACATGTGGGTCCTTTGTCACACTTGTTTTAGGTGAATGTAGAACCTCAGACAACTATATGCAGTTTTTTTTCCTTGCTGAGTGAGCGTGCTTGTTGGTCCTCATTACAGAGTTCTGTATCAAAATTATGAAACAAAACCACAGTTCTTTGTTTTTATGTACTTCTGTTTAAAGTTCCGTCAGCTCACTGCAAAAAAACTGAAATCTAAGCAAGTGTTTTTCTCTTTTTATTTTATTTTATTATTATTATTTTTTGTTATATTTTTATTTCATTTTTATTGCGATGTTTTCGGTCATAGACGTTGGCCAAAACATCGGTCTATGACAGAAATATCGCAATAAAAATATTCTTTTCCGGAAGTTGGCCAGTGTGTGGGATTTTTTTCCTCAATTACTTTGGACTTAACTGTCTCTGTCCAACGCACCTGCCCAAGAAGTGAACTAACACGGGAAACAGAATACCAAGAAAACACAAAACCAAAACCAAATCATCACGTTAGAAGCAATTCAGACCTTGTTTTTGTTTTTTAATATCTTGAAATAAGACATGTCTCTGGACTTGAATGTGGCTCATATTAAGACAACTTTTACTTAAAATAAGACAAAAAACAAACCTGCTTAGAGTTCAGTTTTTGCAGTGCTTTAATTTTGTGATCCAGCACGACACATGAAGTCGTGAGAAACATCAGGGTCTTCTTTAAACGATTTAATTTTGTCTATTTTTTCAGTTAAGATGTTTCACAATCACTCCAACAACAATGAGCTCAGTACCAGGAAAACATGTTCAGCGAGTTAGACGAGACTTTTCTTCCTGACTAAGCATCCGTCAGAGGACCCACACGTCCAGACTGCTGGCATCACCCTTTAAGATTAGCTGTTTTAGTGCCAGGCTAGATGTTTGTACATTTACCATTACTGATGTTCTCGCTATTTCCAGTTTCACTATAAGCATGACCATCCATTAAAGTAATAATTAACCAATGTCCACTGCTGGAATGTTCTCTCTGACGTTAGGTTCCCTGTAGCTGTCTGTCAGAAGTATATGTTGTGTGTTTCTAAGTGCTGTATGTGTACATGGCTGGCACAAGGTGAAGTACTCTCTTGAATTTCAGATTCATTTATAGATTTCATCTTGAGAAAGAGGGCCATGTTGTATGGACATGGTTTGAGAATGATAAAGGTATATGCATTAGAGTTCTCCTTAGAGCTAGCACAATAAGATGCCATGGCAACTGCTAAGCAGCATTTGGAGGTGTTGTGATTAACATTGGAGCATGCAGTCACTCTCCAATCTGTTTACAAGCATTATCTTGTCTATCCAAGATAAACAGGCCCCACTAACACAAACAGATCAAACCCCTCTAACTGCAAAAACAGTGTTTGGCTAAATACTCCTAACAAAAGACACTGTTTCTCATCTTTTACGTTCTTTTCGAAGATGCCATGGCAACTTTTGAATATTTCATCTCCAAATATTGATTGTATCCAATTTTTTAACTGCACTAGCTTAGTTGTGATGCTTGTAGACCGTAGCTTAATGACATTGTAGACTGTAGTTTAAATGCATATTAACAGCTTTTTGTTGGCTATATTTTCGCCACTCTTGTGTTCTCAAGTGTTCGAGGGTGCAATTCAAACAAACGCGCTGTCTACAAACACGAAAGAACAACATCACTCGTCCAAATGCCTGGTTTCATCCTCCTATCAGATGTAATCTGTGGGTTCTCTTGTTTGCCTGCCACAGAGTTTGATTGAATTGCACCTGAAGTCTCCCTTGTGTCATTGCTAGAGCTGAATTTCACTCCTCTCTTAATTCAGCTGTCATCATATGATCATACTGTATCATATCGCAGGTTCAATATGCAGGAATGTTTACAGTGAAAGCTCATTTTGTACGTCTGTGTGCCTGTTTTCTTTGGAAGCATGACTTGATGTTGTGTTGTTGTGTCTTATCAGATCCATTACTGACGATGTTTCCTGTTTGCTATCCACTTCCTTTTTTTCTTCTCTTTCGCTTTGCGCCCTGAAACGCCTCCTTATTCCCCCCACCCCACCCCAACCCACACCCTGCTTCTTGCTCTATTTGCACCTGCCTTCTTAGGTGTAAACAGGTGCACGCCCCCCTCATACCCGCCCCCCCAGGACCCCCTCAGTGCGGGGCAGTATGAGGTAACGGAGGACATGGCACAAGGAGAGGTTTTTGAATTCAGTCAATCCAAAAGAGGCCAGGCTCCTTTCTGGCAGAATTTTAGTAGATTAGCTCCATTTAAGAAATAGAGATTCACAGACTCTTCTGAAGGACCAGCTATTTTTCTTAGAAGCACTAAACACTGGATGATCATGTCCCATGATGAAGAAAAAAACGAAACACACATACACAAGAGACTTCAAAGGACCAATGTTAATACAGAGTGGAAGCAGCAAGAGGAGTGAACACTTGAAAAATTGCGAAAAAATAAAACTTTCCACTTCATATATGTTAGTAACGTTCTTAGTCATCATGCTTCTCCAGCTGAGTCGACTCTCATGAACTCTTTCCCTCGGATTCTGCATATTCACACCATCTGAATGTCCTGGAGTTATTGAGATTGTTATATTATTTCATTTTTAATCCATTATCCGTAAACAAACACAAGGCCAAGCCAGGGCACTCGTAGTATGATTGTTTTCCAGAAGCTGGGATCTTGCTGTGCTGCTATGTGAGATTGCTCGCTGCATTCTTCTGAATGTGTGATCAAATAATGACGGGCCTCGGCTACCAGCTGCGGCGTCTGAAGGACCTGCGAAGCTCGACTGTCAGCATCTTCTCTGAGTTAGATCCATTCTGCCACCGATCACAGACTGCTCAGGCAATCTCCGCTCCACTGATGTCTGTGTCTGGATCTCACTCTCTCAACACTTCACACTCCTCTCTCTAGCTGTTTGCCTATAGTAGCCCTCTCTCCAGCGAGTGTGACGTTCACAGAGTTTCCATCTCTCTCTCTCTCTCTCTCTCTCTCTCTCTCTACATCCCTCTCTTTTCCTCTCTCTCTCTCTCTGCCCACCTGCTCAGCCTCCATGAGTCAGTGACTCTTGCAGGATGAGCTTCATTCTTTTGGAAACCTGCCATTGGCCATGATATGACGGGTCAGGGAACAAATCAATATTTGGAACATCAATAGAATATTTACATCCTTTCACCAACCACTTTTTGACAGGGTATTCATCACCAATCACACCTGGGGCCTGTTGGGTTGAGTTTGACGGAGAGCTAGCCTTTCAGATGAAACAGCTGGGAGCAGGAGATAGGCAGGCTGCGGTCCTCCTGCCTTGTGTCAGAGCCCCTCCCCACTCTCCCCAGAGACCACCCCTGTAGCACTGTGCTGGCAGCTCACTGGGTGTTTGGAAAGAGCACAGCCTACCTCCGGAAAGAGCTAAAAGTGAAGCTGATGAATTGGCCAAGGTGTAAAATACTCTCTTTCCTCACGTCAGCTGTTTAAAAAAAAAAAGAAAAGAAAGAAAAGAAAAATTTCTTCTGATGACTTAATTTTTTTGTATCGCTCACATTGTATAAAGCACATATTCCGTCAGAGGTGTACTTTTCTTGCACTTGATTTCGGAGGGATCCAAACATTCAATGCCACCGGTGAGAAATTAGAAAGAACCAGCACAAGGGGAAGCGGTCGGACAAAAAAAGCGGCAGGTATTATAAATGAAGAGGACAAGCCTATTAGCTGGTGGTGAGCCAGAACTGGAAGAAAGAAAGAACACTGCAGAAGTGTGAGCCAATACCACAGGGAGGCAGAAAGGTGAATTTAATCTGTAGCATGCAGGTGTCCTCTGACAGATTCATGCGTCTCTGAAGACTGCAGCTTCAAATCTTGGCACTCCTCCCCGTCACGTTGTTGTCCAGATCTGATCCGATGTTCTGGCGTTTAGCTCGGCACTGTTCAGTAATTTGTGAAAGGACTTAGGCCTGGTCAGATTGATTTGTTTCATCACTACTGTCCCCAAAGCTGCTGTGAGCGAGATCCAGTGCTACTTCAAGAGAGGGGTTAGAAACGAGGAGAAAGAACCAATTTCAAATCACATCATTAAGGTGTTTTTGTTTCTACAGTTGGAATGTAAGTGACACATCTCTCTATGGTTTGTGATCATATTTTGACCTCAGACAGATAAGTACATTTTGTGTTAAACGATATCACCTGATGGACAGTGCATATACAGTATGACAACTTGTGCAATGTGATATATCATTATATATCTTCACTATTCACTACAACGTGATATGAAAGACTTATATATCGTTCTATGTCATTTGTTTGCCTTCTTATAGGCCTTATAAACTATTGGAAAAAAGACCTTAGACTTGCTTTGTATGTTGTGTAATTTATGTTTTGTTTCAGTAAAGAAAAGTTGAGAAATGGGTGAGTTGGCTGCTGGTGTCTGAAGAGATGGCTCCCAGTGAGATTGTTTTGGAAGAGAACTTCCTGGTCTGGCACAGCAAAAAGAAATGGTTCCCAGGCCAAGATAACCTCAGGTCCCGTGCTACACCCACCCCCAATCCTTCACCCCCATAAGTCCCTTTCTCTACCACCAGTACCAACCAACAGACACAAGCATGCAGGCAAAACACACACAGACACAAACACATGCACAGACACATAATCATACGCACTTGCTGGCCCGTTCTGCTGCGGAGAAGAGAGATGCTATCTAACAGTGCCTTCCAGCATTCCACTAGTGATTATCTATTCAGTTTCACAGGCAGATTTGAATTAGTCATGTATTTTCCCTTCAGTGTGGGACTTGCATCTCTCTTTTACTTTCTTTCTTTCTCTCTTCGTCTCTCTCTCACACACACACAAACACACACTGGGAATTCCTCGTTCCCCAGTGCGTGAGATCCACTCGGACACAAGCTCAGAGGTCAGGGCTCTATTCCATATGAGACTCTGCTGTCTGACTCACGTAAACACACCTTATGATCATATCCATAACACTCAAATAGCCGTAATTTTATTGCACAAAAGAAGTTGGTTCTAATTTTTAATGTTTAGACACTTAGATTTCCTTTATAATCTATTTAACGTGCTGAAAGTTTAATTATAGGAAGCAGATTTTCATTAGTCGAGTTAGGTTTCACATTTCAAAGTATATTATTATCAGTGAATTAAAAGAAGAATCATCTATTTTATCTTTATCAGCTACACACTGTAAATAATGTAAAAAGGACAGATCATATATTTGGATATTGGTATTTTGCGTTGGAGACGAATGTTGTTCCAGTTCTAGCGTGCGGTAGACCTCAGTACCAGGTAAATGCATGCTTGTGGCATCCAATATTTTGCATGAGACTTTAGACAACTCTTAACAGATTGTTTAGTTTCATTTAACTTCCAATGGGGATTTTTTTTTTTTTTTTAATTATTATTTTGTCACCATGCGGAACCATTCGTTTGTGAACCCATGCCATCTCACTAAGGGGAGTTCTTTTCTCTGTCCACCTGGCTCCTGCTCACTGCACATCACAAGTTGTAGCTTCTGTTTTTATTTGTGGTCAAGTAGAGGGGAACATCTTCCTCTCATGCTGTATTAAAGACTGAACTGTTGATAGGTGAAATAAAAGGCACTGATGCTCTCTTTTGCCCACATATAACGAGAATTTAATGTGTAACATTATTTCAAATGTTTTTGTTGTCTTATTTTGACTCCCAATTATGCTGTTGTGGTCAAAACTGCTGGTTATTGTTTGAAAAAAGAAAAAAAAAAAACCATTGAGGCTAAACGGGTATCATTTTTCTACGACAACGGTGAACCAAATAGGAGTTAGCACTGATCATGGGTGTTCGTGTATAGATTTGTAGCCAAGCAGAAGAGCTGAATAAATGCAGAACCTCTCGGGAGGAGCTAAAAATAAGCATAATCCTGAAGACGCGCACACACACACACTCATACACACTCACTCTCACACACACACAGTACTTCATTTTAATTCATATCACGCTCTTCTTTCTACTTAGGAAATGATTCTTTGAAGTACTATGACTTGACAGTAGATATTAATTCCTCACTTGTATTTATTGAATGCAGTATTAAGTAGTTCCATTTTGGCCACATTGTTCAGAAGATGTAAATATTGCTTTTATTTTCTTATATAATTCTCTTTCTGACCTTGTCCTGAGAGCTGAGAGGACAACTTTTTTTTCTCTCTCTCTTTCCAGTCATAAAAACGAGACAGCCAAGCTAGCAGAGCGTCACTCAGATGCATCAGAGGTTGCTCAGCTTTACGTAATTCCTCTGAGTACAGGGTGTACATGAGCCGCTGAGCGCGTTCACTCACATTTAGCATAGCAGCATCTTCAGTAGGAGCTCCTTACAGTTGGTCATGCAGTCCTGTGTTGTTTCAGATATGTCAGGGTACAACAGAGTCTTCAATGAGCCATACACTGATGTGGTGTTCAACAACAACAAGGTTAACAGAAGATCAACAATCCCAATTTTTGGAATCGATTCATTGTAAATTACCATCTAGTTTGAGGTCTGGATTTTTGCCTATCACAGAAAATTTGTTCACAGTACTCATAACCTTTGTCACCATATGCAAACATTTGTCATTTTCTTTCTTGCTGGCCTTTGAGTTTGATTATTTGTTGTAGAAATGAAAAACCTGAAAAATAATGCCTATTCAATCCAGAAACTGTGAATGGGAGAGTGGAGATGTCAACTGTATGTACATTATATGTTTTGATGTAATCAGAAGCACTGGGAATATGTTGTACTTTGCTGTAAAAACAAATCCATATCTGATATAGCTGTACTTTTGTTGAAAATAAAACCTCTACAGAACTGCAGGCCGAGGCGTCAATGCATGAGTGGGAGCATTGTGCTGGGTTTCCTGTCGTGTGACATCATTTCCTGTTTGTAGGTTCCATTCTCTGCAGTGGAGGCATTGGATGTGCAGCAGAGGGAGGATTTAAGGGCATAACATCATAACATAATAATGGAGAGTGCGTTAGCAAGACATAAAAAAAACAAACAAAAAAAACCTTCACATTGAAGTCTCTAAAAAATTCCACTCAGAATCAAAAATACTTAATGTAATAAAATAATAATAAAATATTTGATTTGTCCCCATGAACAGTTATTAATCAATAAGTTATGAGACGTGTATTTTCTCAGTCGCTCATGCCGACGTGTGGACTGAAGTCCACAGCCGTGTGCCTGTTTTCCAGCTAAGATCTAAGACAGTCCAGTATCCGAACCTGTGATAAACTAAAGTGTGTGTTTGTGTTGTCTTACCTGTAAAACAGCCAGAAGTGAAGCAAGAGATATTAACAGATGATCAAACTTCCACATAACAAGTCTCAAACCTGTCAGGAGTGATCAGCAGTATTACTGTGGTCTCTAGTGGCCAAATGTGGTGTTACAACTACAACCCAAGAACATTGCAGAGTTTTTTTTTACAACATGGAGCCCTTCAGAGCAACAATTTAAACCTCTAAGCTCCTGAATAAATACACAGAGAAAGTCAAAAACTTCAAGCTTCATGTATGAATTCTGAAAATTATGATTCACAGTGCTGCCATGATAGAGTGACCTCTAAAGGAGCCAGAAAATAAATGTCTGTAAGCTCGTAGTGAAGAGCATTGAGGTATAATCGAAGGACTGGCCATGTTTCCTGATGATAACATCATCATCACACAAGTTCAGAGGTGATATGCTTCAAATAGTTCCTCAGGATGAGAGGAATGTCCAAACTGTCAATAGCGAGCTCCTTATTGGTGAAGGGGATGTTTTTACGTATTGCCAGACGAGTCTGTGACATCAGTGTTTTTGGACAAACTGTAACAGAAACAAGAAAAGGGTGATTAGAGGAGATATTTTTGATGATCCATGTCATAAACACTGTGGTCATTGTCTCACCTCTTTCTTTGAGCAGCAGAACCAGAGCTTCATTCTGCTTTGTAGTCTTGTCAATGATCAGTGTGGGCAGATAAACATCCGCCCCAAAGTCTATGAGCAGCTGAATGTACTCCACCCCACAGCCGTACCGCAGACACACCTCCAGAACTGTCTTCGGCTGTTTTATCCGAGCCAGCATCTTCTCATCTGTGCAGTTGTAGTTCGGGTTGGCCCCATGGAGCAGAAGTAGTTTAAAACAGCCCAGGTGTCCATAAACAGCTGAGATATAAAGAGGCCCTCTGCAGGCTGTGGCATTAGAGGCCCACTCAGGGACCTTAGGTCTGACATCAACCTCTGCTCCAAACTGCAGCAGCTCTCTGAGAATGTCCAGGTCTCCCTCCCGGGCTGCAGTCAGCACGGGGGAGCAGTTGTTGTACTGGCTGCCGTTAGGATCGGCCCCAGCCTTCAGCAGGGCGACCACACAGTCAAAATGTTTCCCACTCACAGCTGTGAACAGAGGAGTCTGGGCCTTCACGTCCAGGCTGTCGATCTGGAAGCAGAATACCAACACGATGTCACAAGAGGGAACACATTCCTGTCTTATGGGTGACCTAAAAGTATAAGCATTCATTTAAGGCACTGTGTAACAACAGAGCTGAACTTCTGTAGTCTTTTATGTAGTCTTTAACACCTTATTCAGAAAAAAAGATCACTTTTGAACTCAGCTTAAGTCTTCATTGAATCATCCCGGAAAGGGTCAGGGTTAGGGTTTGTCAAGCTATTGGCCAGCCTGAGCAGAAACAAGCCAGGACGGGTTGTGTTGTTTTATTTGAGCACATGTTGAAAGATGGGCAAAGAAAGAAAGAAAGAAAGAAAGAAAGAAAGAAAGAAAGAAAGAAAGACAAAAAAGAATAAATAAGAAAGAATGAAAGAGAAAGAAAGAAAGAAAGAAAGAAAGAAAGAAAGAAAGACAAAAAATAATAAATAAAAAAGAAAGAAAGAAAGAAAGAAAGAAAGAAAGAAAGAAAGAAAGAAAGAAAGAAAGAAAGAAAAAGATGCTTAAAGTATCAATTGGACTGAGGAGTAATTCAAAGTCAAGGGATCACTTAATCCACTAATCATGTAAAGACGCTCATTCCAGTAGCTTCTATACCCTGAAGTACATGTAGTGAATACTGACAAATTCTGATTTTTCATTTCAAATTAGAAAAAAAAAAAAAAAAAAAAAAAAAAAAAATATATATATATATATATATATATATATATATATATATATATATATATATATATATATATATATATATATATAGATATATATATATATATATATATATATATATATATATATATATATATATATATAAATATATATATATATACATATATATATATATATATATATATATATATATATATGAAGATTTGCAGGGTAAACATTTTGGGTTTATACTCCACCCATTTTGGTGCAATTATCAAGAGCACACAGAGCTTCACTGAACTGCATACTGAGTACAAGTACTGAGGAAGGCAAAGATTTAACAATTTATGTGTGTTAGAAGGACCTGGGAACATTATTTTTAATTGCTCAGTATTTCTTCTTCATCTGTAGGTTATTTGGCTAGCAAAGAGCTGACTGGACTGTGAAATTAAAATGCACAATATGCTCTTTAGATAAGATAGTTTATGGTCCTTTTCTATCCTTTTTTAATCTTTTAAATCTGTTTAACTTCAGACATACTGTTTTTTCTGTATGTATGTCACACTCTATGCCAAAAGATCATTGTGTGTTATGTCATGTTGCACTTTCATTTCTTTTACCTCCCTTACCTTAAAGATTCACAGACCCTCTTTCTCTGATAAACAGAAAACACTTTTTAAGCTAATACCTTAATAGTTAAAGTATATCATGATCTCTCAGGCTGAGTACAGCATGGAACAATTGTCATTGAATAGAACATTTGAACTGAATCTGCCACCAGCTTTAATGCCCCCCCTGTCCCCTTTGCACCAGATCGTAAAGATCAATCTCACCATCCTTATCTGAAAACTATAACTCAAAAAGCTCCCTCTTAATCTCACCTCTGCACCGTGCTCTAACAACAGCTCCAAGCACCTCAGGTGTCCCAGAGCTGCAGCAGTGCGCAGGGGGGTTACTGGGACCCCCCAGCCACTTCGAGCATTGATAGACCTCCTGTAAGTCTCCTGAGACAGCAGCTCTGCCAGCAGAGTCACGTCGTCTCTGCTCACGGCGTTGTTTAAAGCCTGGCACTGTTCATTGTCCTCATCCTCCTCCTTAGGCTGCAGCAGGGAGAAGATCTTTGAAATGTCCATCAAACTCATGTTGACAGCTTGGCCCAGAACCATAATGTAACCCCAGGCTGGTGCAAGTCAAAGTAATTCCATCTGCAGAGGCCAAAAAAGCAGAGAACACTGATAATTCAGCCAACCCATCACTGACATACTCTTGGCATTTCAGTTTGTTTTTGTCGGGCATGATTCTTATATCAACAGAGAATAAAACCATGAATGAAACACTTTACTATGACCGCACAGTGTTACCATATGACTATACAGCTTGTTTACATTTTACAGCTGATATATGGGACACAAATCCTGAAAACACATTCAGAGTAAATAGAACACATATGGCTTCAAAGACCAACACATGGAGTTTTTGCTCAGAGGGATTAATAAAGCTCAAACATTAGTGGTTCACTGAATTTAGTAAAACACAAACAGAATCAATGTGGTTTAGTATGCACCAAAACAGCCAACTGGAGCTAACTGCACCAAGACACTCACCTCCTCTAATCCTTCAGTGAAGTTAATCCACAAACATGAGAAGAGATCAACTTCAAAAGCCCATAATGAAGGAAAGAAGAAAAGAAAAGTCCTCCGAGAAGTGTGTGTGTGTGATGCCTCCACAGCTGAGAAAAGTGTAGTATGGTTTGGGTGTGTACGTGGAGCTGACTGTGTGTGTGTGTGTGTGTGTGTGTGTGTGTGTGTTGATAGGCAGAGGGGGTAAGGGCTTCTTTCTGGGGGGTAGGGGGCTAATTTTAGGCCACAGATGGGCCAGGCAAACTTCCATTCTTGGAGAGTCCAGGCACAGATTTATAATTAGAAAGGTGGTACAAGTGTGACACTCAGGCGCTGATTGGTGTGTGTGTGTGTGTGTGTGTGTGTGTGTGTGTGTGTGTGTGTGTGTGTGTGTGTGTGTGTGTGTGTGTGTGTGTGTGTGTGTGTGTGTGTGTGTGTGTGTGCATGTGTGTGTGTGTAACTATCTTTCCCCATGTCGAAGACGTCTGTCTCTCCCTGCAACATGGCATACTACGGTTCCTCCAAGTAAGAGACACAAACAGTCCATATTACAGAGCTAAATAATACAAGAGACTGGCTGTGGGTCTGTCGTTTGTTCCCTGTTCTGACCCTATTTCCCTGATTTACTCAGAGGCCGCCATTTTGGAGTCAGCTGTGTGACTGTCAGAAGCTTTAGAGGAGCAGCCAGTCAGCTGTTCCTCTGCCATAGCCTCTAATGTCTTTATCCTGTCCCGGGTTTGGATGGCAGGCTGTGACACACCACATTCTCTCAGCAGATGGCACAAGAGACCAGATTCCTGGCATTGTAGAAATACATGAGGAAATTTCTTTTTTTTTTTTTTTTTTTTTTTTTTATCTCAGAACACAGACATGGAGGAATTAGTACAGGTACCAAGTACTGCTGGCTCTTTATCCAGGAAAAGCAACAAAATAACATCCTAACTGTTGTCATTAAATTAAATAAAGGCTGTGCTGGGTTGTTTATGCAAGTATGATAATCCTTCATTTGTCCTACAGCAGTAAAATTATCTCAACATCATAATGAGACTATAAAATAAAAAAATGTAACCTTAGGAAAGTATGTATGTTGGAATTAAAGGAGCAGTGTGTAGTATTTAGCACCTGAATATGCTTCTATATTTCTACCATAGAACACAACAGACTAATTAATTCATACATGTTTTTGCATTTCATGACTGACAGCTGGAAATCAGTTGGAAGAAGAAGAGAAGTGTTTTTCATTGTGCGCAAAATAATTTATATCAATCTGGATGGTACAAAGACTTGACAAATGGAAAATCATATCATGCCACACCAGAGATTCCTTTTCCTGTCCTCGAGGGCCAACAACACATATGGAACTTAACCAACTGAGTGAGCAGGAGAGTATTTAAATCCAGCATCAGACACCTAGACATCACACTGTACCTTTATTTTACAAAAAAACATGTCAAAAAATACAGTCCGAAATGTGCACAGACTAATAACTCAACAAAGGTAGAATAAAAAAATATTACATATATATAAATAATTACAATGAGATGGTAAAGAAAATTTGCACGTAAGGAGGGGTGAGATAGAATGATTTAAGTAATAATTTATTATCTTATTTATCTTCTAGAGAAAAAAAAGAAAAATATAAAATGCAATAACACAAAAAACACAAAAATAATTGTCAAATAAAAATTGATTTTTTTTTATGTGCATTTCAGCTGTGTTGTTTTTTTCTACATCGTTTTTGTTGTTTATAATTAGCGTTTTATTTTATTTTTATTTTTTAAATCAAATTCACGTTTTCTTGGTAGGTTTGCTATATTGCTTCGTAATGAACTAGTGAAAAGTAAAATAAAACTGAATTCGTGATGGATGTCACTCCACCACTAGATGGCGGTACCGATCAGCAGATGTAAGGAAGTGCAACAATGGATGACACAAAAGAAGAGGGCGTGCAACCAGCCTGGTGGTAACTAGTCATGTTCAGAGTAAAGCCATTTTTGACAAAGCACTGTATTTATAGCCAGAAATTGTTTTAATTTGATTGAACATTTAGTTACACGTAAATGCAGGGTTGTTTTCCTCCTCAGAAAAAAAAAAAAAACGGAAATGGACCGCTGCGCAGTTAACCTTGTTGAGTCACTTATGAAACGTTGGCTACCAGTTGGAAAAAATATCTTTCTCTGTGGTGTTTTAGACAATTTCAAACAAAATGAAGGAGGAGGAGGAGGAAGCAGCTAGAAAGCTCTGTAGAAAACTGATACGTGTCGTCCGGAGCAAACAGCAGCACCTTCTCTCCTCTTCAGGGGAGCAAGGAGCCGGAGTGAGACAGAAGAGTGACTATAAGAGACGCGTCCAAGCCGGGGACGAGCTCAGACTCAGAGATCATCGAGAGCGTAACCTTTCACTCCCACTCTGTTCCGCACGAGAGACCGGCCAGCCCTCCATCAGCCTCACGTGTCAAGGCTCCACAGACCGGCCCGTCCCACTTCAAATGATTTCAAACCTGAGGCTAAAAACGTTGAAGGAGGAGATGAAGCAGGTCAGCAGCCACTCTTAGTGACTCATTTGTACCATGTGGTTGTCATTATGATATACATCGCAGTATTTCTTCACTCACACGTGTTTTATCTTTTGTGGAAGGCGGCAGAGGTGGAGCTCCAAGATCCCGCTGTCTGCAGCGTGTGTGAGCAGGAACAGGCGTCTCTGGCCTTGAGAAGTTTTATCTCCAGAAAGAAGACACAACTGCAGTTCCAGAGACTGATGGGAAGACTAAACACGGCACGGAGCTTTGGAGAAAGTGGCTCTAAGGGCAGGGAGCACAGTATCGACCTTAGACACGCCACAGGTCTGTAATTGTGGACATATGTTTGACTGACAGTGAGCCGCGCTGATTACATCAAATGTTAACCAGCTCAGCTGAAGGAGTGTCCAGGAGAGGGGAGTCTGTGCAAAGTCTCCTAAAGCCCTTCGATGCCCCTCACTGGATTTGGGAGGAACTACTTGGTGTAGATATGCAGGTCACAGCAACCTGGGGTTGCCTTAGCAACGACTAAAGAACGTGGAGTTGCCCTGGCAACAGATGAAATGAGGGGTTACCCTGACAAAAACGCTACAGGAACTCATTTAGCAAGCCCTCGCTGTCCTTTTTCAGACAGATAGCTGCAGACATGACAGGCACAGTATTAACACAATGAAAGGGAAAATGTGGAGAAGTCAAACATATTCTTACCTTTTTATTTTTAAAAAAAGTGTCATCCCAGCCATTTACCCAATAAACAATAATCCATATGCTGATTGCGCTGACCTCACTTCCTCTGAGTCAGCTGTGTTATGTTCACACTGCATAGTACCAGAAATGGACGTCTAGCCTTTGTTTTGAGTGTAAAAAAAAAAGCCATGCTAACAAGGTTATTACAAAACAGCCATTTATTTTCTTCACACTGTATTAAAGTTTAACACACCAACACTATTCAGAGCAGATGAGTCTTTTTTTCCCTTCCTGCTTGAGGTTACCTAACACTGTTAACATTTATACAACATTGTGTTTATCTGAATCTGCAGTTTAGTCTCATTTTTTATACTGGCACATCAAATACACAACAAACAGCCATAAAAGCACACATGCATTAAAATAAAGATACACAGTACAGGACAAGTTCTAAGCCAATAAAGAGATCATTATGAGCAAAATTAAACAGTCCATTATGCAGTACTGCAGTTACATGGTTAAAGGCTAGTAAAGCCACTACAGACGTCTTACAATGACAAACAAATCCAAAGCACTGAAAAAAAAAACAACCAAACGACAACAGACCTTTGAGTAACCTGACAGTCAAAGTAAAAAGGTACTGAGAGGATATGTTGAAGTGGGGACTGTTGGTGATGATCTGTCTCCAGCCATTAACTGTGGTGTACATGGCTGATCTTCGATGAGTGTGTCTGACCAGGTCCCTTTAAGCTGTGCTGCGGCAGAGGAATAAGGGGGATCTACTCATCTGGCTTCCTCTTGGGCTTCTTTGGGTTGCGGGAGCGGCTCTTGGCCTTACACAGTGGGCAGATAGGAGCATTACGATGAATCTGCTGGTGGCAAGAAAGGCAAGCCTGGAGAGAAGAGAGGAGAAGATAATAATCATCATTTTTTACTTGCTGTGTGCCAGAGATAAAAAAAACAGCATTATCAGGGGGCTTTTTACATGAAAACAGTTTTAGGATGAAATGCAAAAGTATTATTGCGTTTTGGCCTCTCAATCAACACCCTCCAGAGTGGAATTTTTCTGATACCCTGCAGCCTGTTGCCGTGTAAATGTCAAGCCGGAGTTTTTAGTGGAAACGCTGACGTCATGCTCTGTTCTGCGCGTGTGCGTTCCACTTTCGTTGTGGGAGTTTTATATTGCCATGCGTGAACGGGACAACAACAACGGTTCAATGGTGGACTACCGTGTTGTGTTTGTGCTGCTGAATCTACTCACTGCCTTTCAACAAAATGTTCATCTGTTGCTCCACTTCTGTACTCAGATAAGACGCATTTAATATATACGTCGGATGACCACACACTTGGAGTGAAACGTTGTGTAAACAGGGCATCAGACAATATCTGAGTACAGGAAGTCTGATCTATTTGAAGCTAGGCTGACGTCTGAGTTTGTTTTCTAACAGTTCGATGAAAGTATATGATACAGTTAAAATCAATGAATTAATAAATTAACATTTATAAAGAAGATGCTGAGCACGGTCTGACTGAATGTAGCCTCAGCCTTGATTTAAGCTGGCTGCTGTTACACTGGGTCAGACAGACCATCTATCACGTCCTCAAACTTGAAAATGAACTTTTTTGCCCTCCTGGCAGATATTTCAGATCATGAGAGGTGTACCTTCATAGGTGGAGGCTGTTGTCTGAACGTGGCTGTCTGGCGCGCATCTTGCTTCCTGGACACCTGAAGCTGCTGTGCTGCTGCTGCCGCGGCGGCAAGAGATTCTGGGATGGCGGGCTCATGCGGCTCTTTCTGCCACTCTGCTTTCTGCTTCTCAAAGTAACTGTTCAAAGCAAAGAAAGAGAGAGAAACCAGGCTGGCTGTGATTCGTATTCGGAGCTTATGAATCATATCACAGCTGAGATTATCCCATCTACGCTGTGTGTCTGGAGATGTGGAGTGGAAAAACCAAATACAAAAGAGACTTCAATTGGAGAACATTGTAGTCGATCTCGCACATCCACCTCTTATGTGCAACTCTGAGAAAAAGTGCAGTCATTGTGAGAGTGTTTGTCTGCATGTGTGCGAGTGTATGTCTGTGTGTGTGAGTGTGTGTGTGTGGGCAGGGGAGGGCTGGGAAAGAAATTTGGCCTTGGATTTTATGCCTGACTGGCCCATTTTCAAAAGTAAAAAAAAAAAAGTGATATCCCATTTCTTTAGGCTCTCAGGTTTCTCTGAAAATAGTCTTGTGATAGAGCATTGAAAGAACCAATTTAATTGGGTCTGTTTCTTGTTACCATGAAAAAATCACATTTTAAAGCTATGAGTAAAATTAACAAGCATTTATTTCTTCAGCTTCGACAATATCTGATATGCACTCTAATTCATTTTTATTTTAAATTCAAGTTCATTTTTTAGTTTTCTGTTACTACCTTTATGCAGAGTGCTCATTTCTATGCTGATGGCTCACTCTCTCTCTTTGTGTCTTTAAATGTTCCCCACAGGACTCTGATAGGTGACCTCTTTCTCGGAGGTTATCCATTACACCTTGTACAACAAGTTCACTGGCCGCTACTGCTGTTGAGGAAAATTACCCTAGAATTACACTGCTGGCAGTAGAGGTGTCCAAAGCATTGCTGTATCATCTTCACTTACTTGATCACTCAGTCATCGTCATAAATCTCTCTAAGTGATGAGTTCTGTACTCCAAATAAAACCAGAATTGGACAGAAGTGATAAGCTTCAACCGTCAGAGTATCTCAGGGAACATCAAAGAGCACGCTACTGAGAAGGAAACGAGAGGCAGCAACCATCTGGCCAGAAATGAACTCATCATCTGAGCTTCCACACAGTGCAGAGCCAAACTGATGAGCTAGCCTGCCAACAAGGCTGTCAGCGTGTAGAGGAGCAGTGGCCCAGCACAGCAACTGAAGCTCTTTAAGCAAAGAAAAATTCAATACTCAGTACATCAATCACCAAAACCAACCAAAGTTTTGCAATTCAATCTCGTCTGTAATTCCCAGTGTGCCCTCAAGTAAGAAAAAAAAAAAAAAAAACAGAGAAAAAGCAGGGATGTCAAAGTTGTCCCAATGAGTAACGGATCTACAAAGTCAGTTCAGCGGCTGGGACGTGACTACGTTTTTCTTTTTCTTTACATTGAATGAAAAAACAAGAAGTACAAAGCTGTTCCTCAACTCAATATCTGTGGTTTCCAATAATCCTTTAGAGTTTCCAAGGCCAGCCTAAATAACCAACTGTCATCATTTACGCTTCTATCTCTTAATTTTCTTTCACCTCTTATCCCCCATTGGGGGGTCACAGGATCATGTCCCCTTGAGAACATGAATACTCTACATGGCTTCATCCGACACCCTGACCAAAATAAACAATTCACTTATCTTAAGAGCTGCAGGCCTGTGGCACATTGTTGTGGAGTCAGGGCTTCAAGAGATATTGACTGAGCTCTTTGTCTGCGTCCTCTTCAGCAATACGAACGTAGAAAATCAAAATCAAATATCTAGTCTTACAATGAGATCACTCCATTATTCTTCAAGTAAACTTTCCAATCTGAAAATCATTTGCTGATGGATGCAAGATGGGAAGTTTGTGTTGCTGAGAGTCTGACTGCTGTTTCCCCATGATGTGCCTCCAATGCCATGGATAAAATGGTCATTTGCAAATTTGAACATGAATTGATTCAACTGCTCATTGATGGCATTTTTTGAAGCAAAAAAAAAAAAAAAAAATTGGAGAAAATGGAAGGTAAATTTGGTTAGATCTGATTTTACTGAACAGGAAAAACAGAAAATCTGTTCAAGAGAACCAAGAGAACACCTATCAGATAATCCCGTCAAATTATCAGGTAACCTTGAATTACTTCTACCTTACCTCGGGATGAAGAGGAAACACTGCTGTCAGAACAGACATTCTACTCTGCGTAGACATCCACAGGTTATCAAAATACTACTGAGACATGTTAAAAATTTTAGATTGTAACACCTTTTTTCCCCGTTTTCTCTTTCGCTTTTTAGTTATCTTCCTATTTAGAGCCTGCCATTACTTTCTATGGCTCATTTGTTGGTGATTGACACCAAACGTGTTTGCATTAGCAGTGGTGTTTTTACCTTTTTTGTTCCTGTCTGTCTGTGGATCCGTATAACTATGGTTACATTGTTTACACACAACACTTCAGCTGTTAGCAGCCCATAGCATGTTGATGCTAACCGGTCCAAAGTTGCCTGCAAGCTGAGAAGAATGAGGTGAGGTACTGCGGTGCCGGTACTGCGATGTAAGCTAAGAGGAGACGACATCGACCAGTCCTCCCATCCATCATTATGGGGAATATGAGCTCTATCTACAATAAAATGGACAAGCTAGCTGTGCTAACTCAGCACCAGAGGGAATACCAGAGGGCAGAGTAGCATCGTGCTATTCACAGAGACATGGCTAACGGAGCTAACACTGAACACGAACACCACATTGAAGAGTTTAATCTGCTGTAGGTGGACGGGTTACAGGAGAACTAGACTGAACAGACTTCTGAAGAGACCAGCTACATCCTGGACCCTGTTTACCCTCTGGACCCTGTCGAGGTGGAGGCTGACATCAGACTTATGGCCAAGCTGATAGACTGATAGACATTTTTTTCTAGTTGACATTTGTTATAATATACTTTTTATATAGTCTTGTAGTTTTTGCATTATAAACTTTGTTAGATATTGTGACTCTGAATTTTCCTTCAAGGATCCAAAAAGTATGTTCTATTCTATTCTATTCTTAAATACAAATTAAGACAAAGGGTTTTTTTTCTATTCTATTTCCTGCGTTAAAAAAAAAATCATCTCACCTCTTCTTTGCTCTGACTCACATCTTGAGAAAAAGCAGCACCATGTTTTCTGAGGTTCTCATTAAAAATAAGACCTCAGACACCAAGGTGATGAAGGAAAGTAAACTGGAATTTTTCTTCAGAGAAATTTCATTGATTTCCTGTTCCAAAACTGTCAACTGATCAGTTGCTGACCCAACAACTCATGACCTCCAATCATCTTTTGTGTCAGTCGAGACCTTTAAAGACCTTTGCTAATGCTCCTAAATCTGGCATAAAATATGTCACTTGGATAATAAAAACTTTCCACTACCCCCCCCCCCCCCCCCCACCAAAAAAAAAAGAAAAACAGAACTTAATGCTGGGATTTATAACCCTGTTTACTAATGCACAAAATTGAATTATTTCAAACTGCTTTTACAATGGAGGCTTAAGTCTTCTTTTCCTCCTGCCGTTTCGTTAATTCACACAAGACACAGGACAAATTCTAACTGTGACCAAATGATGGTGCTTTGATTGTTAATCAAAATGAAAATGCAGTTAAGATTACTTCTTGATTTATGTTTTGTAAACATCTGAAGTATCAAACTGAATCCCTTGACTTTCATCTTTAATTTTCTGCAGTTCCAGGGCAAAAAAAAGGAATAATGCTCCAACTGTTCTCTTAATCAACATATCTAAATACTTTTTTTTGAAACATTATTGCTTTAAAGGTTTCATAACACATGTTTTCACAAACTGCTCTTTGAACCTGCTGACCCTGAATAAACTTTTTTTTCTTGCTTACTGACTACCAAACATTCCTGACCATCTCAGTGGTCGCTGTGAGCCTCTGATCTAGGGTTTCTCCTTAATTGACAGAAAGTTAATGCCCTAATTAAGATTCAGTAACTTAATAAGAATGATCACTGGACATGGTCCATGAGCTTCATATTTTCCCTTTCACACTGTTAATTAGTTTGGAACCACATGGTCCCCCGATTGCTGGTTCTGTCTGGTTATTTAAAGACTGCTGATGTGGAACCCTTGTTAAAAAAATAAGAAGTGTGAGTTCATAAAGGCTAAATTGATAACTTTCTTCAGTTGCTTTCAGTCTTTGCTGTCAATAAAAACTTCAGGTTGGGATTAAGTTGTGGCTTTACAAACCTAATACTGTGAAAACAGATTTCTCTGCTTATAAATGATAAAACTGTAAAACTATAAAAGTGATTACATGAGATTTTCTCTGTTGCATGAAGCTTTTAGTAATGAATGACATTGCAAGCTTTTTTAAATTTGAACTTAACACGGTGCTCAATTTCTCCCCGGAGGAATAATGTTTATAATTCTTGTACTATTATATTTCTCCATGCTTTAGATTCTACTATACTCAGAGATCCTCGGTCACTGAAATCAGTCTTTAGGGCAGCCTAATTCACTAATCTACCTTATCAACAACAACTACATTTTTGAATTTCATTATATAGTGGGGTTTTTTGTAAATTAAAATAAGCATCCTGTTCTATTATACATTTAAAATGACAGTTATGATGAAGTCCAAAATTACCTAGAAAGCACTTTACCTTTAATATAGTGTACATCAGGTTTGTGCAACCTTTTTTCTTTAAAGGAGGGCCTCATTTGATTTGTGGAAACCTCAAAGGGCTATCAGCTCCTACTAACACTTCAATTAACTGTTAAAGTTACAACAATGTTATGAATGCTCTATTTGTTGGTTCTCTAAATAAATAAATGAAATAAAAATCAGTAACTAAGCACAATCTGATACATTTGTGCATTCATTACAAGCTTGCGAAATGAAAACTCACCTGTCCCCCAATTCTCTCAGTACCTGATGATGAATTAGCATTTTTATCCCTGTGTTATGAACCATATGAAATCAGCAAAGTCTTGTTTCTTCTCAAGCGAAATGATCTCCCTTAGGAGAGGGTGATGTGGGGAAAACATGTATTATGATGCTTTTAACATATTTTGACAATCAAACAACATTTTGAAGCATCTGATATCTTTATCCCACATTCAGAACGACTGTATGCAGACTGATGTCACCCTTTCTGCAACACTTCAGAGTTATCATCTAGTCGTGCCTCCTCTATTGTGTCTGTTTAATTCCGTGTTCATGAGCACATTTTCACATCATAATAAACAAAATCATTTAAAAATTTTAAGTGTTCTTGTGTTTTTGCAGAATTTGTTGTGCTTTGGTTTAATACAAGTAGCCAATGCATAGCCTGTATGTAGTTTCAAAATAAAGTAAGTGGCACTGGACTTACTTTATTTTTGTTTGTGCATTCAAGAAAAAACTCAAATGTTTACATAATTTAGAATGTGATTAATATCTGCGCCATAAATCAAACACTCTAAGACAGGAGCTGAGGGCCATTGACAAATGGACCTCAGACCTCGATGCCCGATGCCCCCCCCTCCCCAGGCTGACTATGGACATACCTGCCGTCAAAAATCATAAAGTTTTCTATATCTATAGCCTGTTGTAAATGCCTCCTTAACTGTGCCCATGTGTGAATCTTTAAAACAATGTTGGTGTGTCTTGCATGCATTCTTGTGTGAGTGTGTGTCTGTTTTTGTGTGTATACTGACTCCAGGGAAAGCTTCTCCTCTTCCTCGTTCAGGTTTGGGAGTCTATGTAAACCCAGTGTCATCCTGAGAGCATCAACATGCTCCTTCAGAGGTTTGTACTCATCATGTAGGCGGCGAGTTGTTTCTAGCAGTTTATTAAGGTCATTCTCCGACTGCTTGATGGTGCTCTCCATCTGAGGGGAAAAGAATGGTTATCTTAATAAATACACACTCGCCATAATGTATTTTGTCCTGAAATTACAATAAAGGCATTGAAATTATATTTAGCACATCATTATTTGTGTTGTTGATCTAACATAGCTTATTACACTCATCTGAAATGACAGGAACATTTCCTCTGTGGAGGGTTCCTGTTTCTGAAAGCCGTGCTCACTCACCACGTTGATGTCTGCATGGATGAGCCGCAGCTCTTCAACATGTGCCATTTTCTCTTGTAGAAGTAGATCCATTTCTTGTTTGTACTCTTTAAGATGCTTCTCTTCAGACTCCAGAGCCTCAAACTCAACTTTAAGACGAGATTTGATTTTCTGCATCTGGATAGTCTTGTTCCTGCAGCCAGGGGTCCAGACAAAAGACATCAGCTGTCAGATTATTTCTCGTCGTGATGCAGAGAAAAATAAAGCATATTCTCTCACCAAAACAACATCAAAGAACAGCACAGTATCTTTCCCACCTGTGCTCATTCGCGGCGCTTTGAACTGGGGTGAAATCATGAACAACTTTATGGACATTTTGCTTGAATCTTAGAATAAACGAGCAATCACAACAGGAGTCAACCGAAGTCTTAAATGAATGAAATAATAACGTCTATTAATCTGCCACACTGTTATTGGGCCTGCAGTGAGGAAGTCAAGAGAGCAAACAAAGATCATAATTTAATGACAGACCCATAAGCTTACAAAGAAAGTGGCCAGATCACCCATGGAATTAATTAGCATCGCACATCTGGCGTTTAGTGAATACACATCTGGGAAATTGCTGCACTTCTACTTCAACATGTAGCTTTGAGCTCATTCGTCTCGTTTCTAATGACTGCTCCGCCACTACTCCAGAAACAACCGGAATGAAAACAGAAACAAACACTCGAGACATTATTTGCAGCAGTACCGGCTAATTTTTAGCTAGCTAGGTAACAAAAGCCGAGCCAAGGGGCTCATCCTCGACCAGCTAACGATAGCTAAGATAACGTTTCTCTACGTGTCAAACAGCTGGCCACCATTCAGTTCAGACCACCTCCAGGTCTTACCGTATTTCCAAGATGTTTTCTAATTTGCACATTATTTCTTGTTCCTCCGCCATGGTTTCGCAGTCCGTTGTCGTTCAGTTGTCCAGCTCGGTTACCCCCAGGGCCACGGTGGTCTCCCTGTTGATAAAAACACAATAGCAGATGTGAGCGAGCACACAAGCACGCGCGCGCAATGAGAAACAGCGGTTACGTCCACGAGTCATATGCCCGTATATGCCACACACAGCCTGAGACTAAGCTGTAAGAGTAAGTATGCAGGTCTCATTAACTGTCAAACCAGGCTTATTTCAGCGATAGAAATGGCTTCACTCGAATGAAACATTAATGTAACACAGGAGGAAGCTGTAGCCTTCGCTTGTAGAGCGAAAAGAAACTTTATAAACTAAGACTATCTTGAAAACCAATGCACTCTTTGCACCAGGCATTAAGCTTGTGGTAAAAGAAGTGGTTAAATGTACAGTGCAGAATGTTGAAATACCTCAGGGAAGAATTAACCTTTATTTAATAAAAGGTGATCAGAATCAAGACATAAAATTACCCCTGCCCTCACAAGAGTGGCTTATATAACACTATATGTTTAAATTATTTTGTATTGCTGTCATTGATGGTCTATCAAGGAGTATTTTGATGTAGTTTGAAGTTAAACGGATCTCTTCTGTGTTAATTATCGCTCTAATACTTACTGGTGAGCCAGTACCACAGGTCATATGTAGAATGACATTATTTTAAACTTACTGCCAGGTCTGCCTTGAAGTTAAATTTAGGTGTACTTGTTGCTATGTTTTGTTCCTGGAAAAACCAAATAATCTTAGAAAAATTAAATGAAATCATGGAAATTAATTAAACAAGTGTGAAATAAAGAGCCTGTCTACTCTTACGTATTTCTAAAAACCTGGCTATACAGCCCCACAAGCCTACCAAAACACGCCACTTCACCAAATTCTGACTGTATAACAACATATGCTTAAAACATTAACTGGAAGGATTATTAGATTAGCAGAATGTAGTGGCCCTTTCATAGCTACTGCTTGTGGGTTGATGATGTTATGTTGCCCTTCATAAACAAGCTTGGGAGTAAAAAGTGTCCTGGTTCTCGGTAAGTGTTTCACAGTCCAAACCTTATCGTTTTTAAGTTAAGTTTAAAAAAAAAAACTGTTCACAGAAGATGAAGGTTGCCTCTTTAAATACCCTGGGCCTTGGTCTGCTCCTGGATTAACCAGTGAGAAATACTTGAGAATAATACAATGGTCCATTCTCATTCGGCATAATCCTTGTAGGTATTGCAAGCAGTTTCATATGACTCCGCAGCAAAAAGGCTACTACAAGCACCTCTCTGAAGAATTGTTACGACAAGAGATTAAAAAAATACAAATGTCTACTGTAAGTAGGTCCTTCCATTTTTTTATATCTTCATCTTTTGGCTGTGATCGATGTAGTGTGATTGTTTCTCTTTCAAGTGGTTTGTTTGGAATCCGTGAACCTGCTCTGTAATTTAAAGAGACAGGAAGAGAAAGCGTTTATCTGCAGTCAACTTGTAATTTCAGGGCAAAACATGAGTTTACCATACCCAGTTGCCAGATGTTTCTAATGTGTTGAGTTTGTCTTCCTGGATTGAATGTGTGTTGTTATAATGCTTTCATAAACAAAACTGCATCAGGGAAAAGCTTTATATTCCTGTTTTCATAAAACCTAATTGAAAAGATCTGTTCAGTTAAGGCTTTCAAGTACAGTCCTGTTATTACTATAAATATTATCATTATTACTGCTATTATTGTGTCCACTAATGGAGGCCAACCTAATTTTTTCTGCTCTCAGAAGAGTTTATTAAAAAGAGAGCAAATAGTTTCTCTTCTGTTATTTTTCTTTTTTTATTTTTTGTACTGTACAAGTCAGAATATACCAACAGCAGTAATTGTGTGTATATAGTTTGATAGTGATATGTAAAATTACAACACTATGAGTGTCATGTTGTCGACACAGTCATTAATACTATTGCATCATGGAATGAACCCCATGTTTTAAATTAAGTCTAAAATATACTGTGGGCTTCACTTTTTGATTGTAGTCCCCACCAACCTCTTGTGATTGGATGCTCCTGGTTGAACAGAAGAATGTAAGGAACACTCTTTTTGGTCATTTTGCTGTCAAAGAACCAACAAATTTAGCATTGTTTCAAAGAACAAACTATAGAATTACAGCTTTTTTTCCACCCAGTTGTTGCTCTGTATGTTCCTTGATGCTTCACCAGTGACACAGATGAATGATTAGCAGACTGTTTCCTTCTATTTCTCAATGTGACCGTTTTCTCTGACAGATAAATGTCCGCGTTACAACCATGGACGCTGAGCTGGAGTTTGCCATCCTGCCCAGCACAACTGGCAAACAGCTCTTTGACCAGGTACATTTTGGATTACTGTCAAAAAGAGGCTTTGAAAGACCAGTGTGTGATGCTGCTGTTTATTTTATGTATAGATAGTGAAGACCATCGGGCTGAGGGAAACATGGTTCTTTGGTCTCCAGTATCAGGATAGCAAAGGCTTCTCTACTTGGCTCAAGTTAAATAAAAGGGTGAGGAGAATGTTTCGAGTCACCTTGCCATGCCGTCTCTCGTTTGTGTTGGTGGTGCTCTCCTGACATTCCTCTTTTATGGGGCACCAAACCCAGGTGACGGCTCAAGATGTGAAGAGGGACAACCCGTTACTGATAAAGTTCAGAGCCAAGTTTTACCCTGAGGATGTTGCAGATGAACTGATCCAGGAGACAACACAGCGCCTCTTCTTTCTGCAGGTGGGTGATCAGGTTTAAAATGAACATTTAAAGTCATTTCAATACAAGCAACCTAGACAAAGTGGATTTCACAGTTTAAATGTCTCAAAGTGTGTTCTAAAATTGGATAATAAATAAGGAATCTCAATAAAAACAACATGCTAATCCTTCCTCAGTGAGATGCAGGGGCTCGATGACTCAGAGATCCTGTGAACCCCATTTGGGTTTATACGAGGAAGTATTTACACCCAAAAAATGGATCCAGATGCATAAAATGAACACCAGAACAGGAAGGCGTTCACTTTGAGATTTACGTTTCAACAAACAGCATAAACATCTGCATAAAACAGCAGGAATTAATACATTACAGCCGATCCTTATGAGGTCTTCTTCTTCTTCTTCTTCCATGTGCAAGGTGAAGGAGAGTATCCTAAACGATGACATCTACTGTCCCCCTGAGACTGCAGTGCTCTTGGCTTCGTATGCAGTTCAGGTCAAACATGGGGACTACAGGAAAGATTATCACATCCCAGGATACCTGGCAAGAGAGAAGCTGCTGCCACAAAGGTACTAAGTCCTGTGGATACCAGTGTTAACCAAAGTTCACCTTAATGTCAGTTTGAGTCAGATGAATTCCAACTGACGTGTCCTCTTCCTGGATAAAACCAGGGTTTTGGAGCAGCACAAGCTGAATAAGAATCAGTGGGAGGAAAGAATCCAGGTGTGGCACCAAGAGCACAAGGGACTGCTGAGGTACTACAATCATAGCACAAAAGGGAAATCATGCTTTATTTGTAGATAGCTGTTCTGCAGTTTATTTAAATTGTTCTGCACCACAGAGAAGATGCCATGGTGGAGTACTTGAAGATCGCCCAGGATCTTGAGATGTACGGGGTCAACTACTTTAACATTAAGAACAAGAAAGGATCAGAGCTGTGGCTGGGAGTGGATGCTCTTGGACTCAACATCTATGACAAAAAGGACAAGTAGGTCACCGTTTTAAGAACTATGTCTTTTACCATGACGTTAAACAATGAATGATTAATGTATCAGTGCTGTGTTAGCAACAATGCGGCACAGTACTGAGGTGAAGTTGGTTAGCCTTGTGTTCATCAGCTGCTGATATATTCCCACTATTTTAAGAAGTACTGCTGCTGAATATCATGCAGACATAAAAACCTCATAGATAAATCATTTCAGAGAACTCAACTTTTTAAAGCATGATGTAGGGCCGACTTTGTTAAAGGTTTCACATGATTAGAGTTGGCATACAGAACAGATATTCATTGGCCCCAGAGGAAGATTACTAATAACTCTTACTGTTTTGCTGACTTTGTCTGTTGTGCCAACATCAAAGGGATACCTTTAGTTCAAAGAACTAGATTCCTTATCATCATGAAACTTAGTTAAGACGCTCATTGTCAGGGTTAACTTAAGTGTATAAGCTTTGGGATCCTTTCACACATTTTGTTGTTTACAAACATATGTGTCCAAAAGTATTTACCTCCAAAGGTAATGTACTGAATTATATTCTAAGAATCTGTTTGGTGTTCGTTGCGTCTTGTTTTACTGGAGAATCTATTTTCAGCGTAGTAAATATACTGGAGGGTTCCATTTCCAACGACACGACTGATTTATATGCCCCATGTTTTGATTTGGAGGGAGTGGAGATATCACACAACAACAACCGTATTAGCTGTGCTGGTTCGATTCAGAGCATGAGCAAACAGAACCTGTCTAACAAGCTTCATTTCAGAAAATGAACATGGTTAGTATCTGCATGTTACAATTAACAGTCAGCTCAAAACAGCACAGTACTTTGCTCTTGTTTGACGTTGTTTTGTGTCTTGTTTTTCTATTTTTTTTTTTCATATAACAGACATACTTCCTCTGCAACTGTAACTGTAACTGTATTCTGAAATGATGAACCATGTCAATACTTTGCAGGATGACCCCAAAGATTGGATTTCCCTGGAGCGAGATCAGAAACATTTCCTTCAACGATAAGAAGTTCCTCATCAAACCTATTGACAGAAAAGCTCCTGTAAGTAAAAAACACAACCGTTTGTGGTCCTCACTGAAATGTAAAAGTGACATAATCAACTTTACAGCAGCCCAGCAATAATACAAGAGCGAATATTTTATTAAAAATATGTCTATTTATACTTTTTACTTATAAGCCAGACAAACTGGAAGCCTTGTGTGTGGATTGATGGTATGTTGTAACCGTGAGCTTATCTCAGTTTAAATCAGTTCATGCTTGTTTGTGGATGGGATTAATTACTGCTCTCTCCCAGTGCTTAGGGGCCAGCGTGTGAGTATTCATTTCAGAGTTACAAACTTTAATGAAAGAATTCTCACAGCCACGCTGAAGATGTTTTTTGAGGTCTTTTTCATATTTATTCACTGTGAGTTTGCAACAGGAGGTGTTAGAGAATCCTGTCGAGTTTTTACTGGTGAAGTTACCAATTTTGAAAATGCATAAATTACAGCAAGTAGTAGTGAGAGCAGCTGCTACTTGATCTCATAACACAAACATGAATTTAGCCCCACACTTCACTTTGGCTTCTGACTGCATGCACAGAATCGAGGAGAGCGTCCAAGAGCTTAGAACAAATTTGTGAGCTTCTCCCAAACAAAAGCATCTCTTCAGATCACATAAACCCAGGCTTTTCTGTAAGACAGTTAGGAAACGCAAATGATTTGTTCTGAATCAAACCATGGACAATCACTGATTGCTCTCCGTATCTTGAAGGACTTTGTTTTTTACGTGCCTCGTCTTCGCATCAACAAACGTATCCTGTCCTTGTGTATGGGGAATCATGACCTGTACATGCGCAGACGTAAACCTGACACCATCGAGGTGCAGCAGATGAAGGCCCAGGCCAGGGAGGAGAAGAACAAGAGGCAAAAGGAGAGGTAAGAAAGGAGAAACTAATGAAGGTTTATTTTTTTCACAGTTTACAATGTGTTCTCTCTGCTTTAAGAAAGAACTGTCAGGAGATAAAGTTTTCTTTTAGATGTGTATTTATGCACAATTCTCCTGTCAGGGCTCTGCTCGAGAGTGAGAAAAAAAAGCGAGAAAATGCTGAGAGGGAAACAGAGAAGATTGCTCGTGAGACCATGGAGCTGATGGAGAGATTGAGACAGATTGAAGAGCAGACGAAGAGAGCTCAAGATGGTCTGGCAACTTTCTGAATACAAATGTTTTTAAATTTGATTTTCTGTTCTTTTCTTTTTCAGCTAAAGAACATTTAAAGAATTAACGTATTGAAATATTTGTGCTTTTCGGATCTCCACAAAGATTGTTTTATGTGGGCATTCTGGATGTGTGTGCTGGATGTGCTGCACGCGTGTGTATGTGTGTTTCAGAGCTGGAGGAGCAGACTCGCAGGGCTCTTGAGTTAGAGAAAGAGAGGAAAATTGCTCAGGAGGAGGCAGAGCGTTTGGATAAAGAACGCAGAGGTGCGATGGAAGCTAAAGCAGCCCTGCTTCACCAATCTGAATCCCAGATCAAGAGCCAGGAAAGTCTGGTAATAATGTTAAACGCATGTTCAATTTCAACTGAAAATATTACTTAAAGCCGATTTTCTTCATACCTTAAAATAAAAGGAAGAGAAAAGGTGATGAGTCATCTTTAGGTCTATGTTTATATAAAGATAAAAGACTTATTGTGGTCTGTCAGTATATACTGATTAAGTCTTCCTCTCAGCTGAAAAACATGACTGGGAAGGTATTGATGTTATCAGGTGATTCACTAGTTCAGCCTGACAGAATATTTAGATGACTGAGATTTTTATCTGAATGAACAGAAAAGGCAACTGATCTGATCCACAATGCAGGATGTGAACATACCCGTGGATGCACAAACTCAGACACACAGACACACAAACTTCCTCTGACACACGTTCACCCACAGACAGAGCACAATGACCTCAGATCAGGAGCACTCTTAACTCTCTCCCCATTGTGTGCGTGTGTGTATAGGCCACTGAGCTGGCAGAGCTTACCTCTAAGATCTCCCTGCTGGAAGATGCCAAGAAGAAAAAGGACGACGAGGCAAAGAAATGGCAGAAAAGGGTGAGAATTAATGAAAGAACCATGAGAGAGATAAAGGATGAATCTGAATTGAGCAAAGAGCACTGTCTGACACTACTAAGTGTTAGATCCTAGATAAATAGAAGCAAGGCGTCAAACACGGATAAACATATCAGTAGACTGTTACACTACCATTGTATAAGTTGAAATGCCTTTTGATGCAGCCTGCAAGTCAGTGAAGCTATTTTAGAGTCTTAAAGTCTTTGCATTAAATAAAATTAAGGAAGACTTATCTCAGCTTACTTTGTTCTATGTATTATTGTGGTGCAAGAGACTGTTGAGACGCCAACTGATGACACATGGCTGATGTTCTCTCAACAAGAAATATCCATGACGTTTTGATTTCTGTGACTGGAATTTGTGAAATGGATCTCGAACTCTTTTTGCTGGAAAAGGAGCTTGCAGAGTGACATTACGCACCATTTTTGGGGGAGACGCAGAAAACAACAAGGCAGCATTCACTTTAATGTCCAAATAGTGCCTTACAGTGAGTCATGTGTATTGACAGGCGATCGTGGTAGAAGCTGATTTGAGGCGGACCAAAGAGGTGCTGAAGACTAAACTCATGGGTGTCCACATCCAGGATTCAGTCCATCCTCATATGCACGAGCACGACGAGACGGATGAGAGCAGCGCAGAGGCAAGTGCTGAGCTGACTTCCCCTGGCATGGTCCGAGATCGTAGCGAGGAGAAGAGGATAACTGAGGCCCAAAAGAACCAGAGACTGCAGAATAACCTGAAGGTAAGGTGTAGCAAGAATGATGGAGAATCTCACATTATACTTTTCTCTATCTGGTCTATGGATCAGAGGTCAAGTCCAGGGAGAGATTAACAGTCCAAGGTTTTTCTTGAGATTTAAAAAGTGCCTATGAGTAAGATAATACCTTTAGTTTCCTTACTTAGTGGTTCCAAGTTCAGTAAATAATGTAAGGTTGGCACCACCCTCTCTGAAACAGTGCGTCACTGCCTTAATCTGGCGATACTGTAATGGCTGCTAGAAAATAGCTCCAACAAAACAAGACTGTATCAAATGATTTGCTTTAACTACAGTTTAAGCCGTGACTTGTCATCAGGGGAGTGTTGACCTGTTGGTAATTTATTTGTTCATGTTAATGGACTGCTATGAAATTTGAACAGACATTTATTGTTTACTGAGGATTAGTCCTGCTTACTTTTCCTTCCTTGCTTTCATGTAGCATTTATTTTTATGAAATATTAACCACTGTAAAACTGATTTCTATGGAAAGGATCACAGGGCTGTATGGCCTAGAGCAGAATAATGTTTGCCTTGGTGTCACATAACAGCTGAAGTTCAAGTTAAATCACTTCACAATCGTTGCATTGATAGTGATTTGAATCCAGTGACTGTCCAATCTTTGCTGTTCATCTTTTTTTTATTGGCGGCCCTTCCCAGGTTATAAATGTGCACCATGCTTTGGTACAAGAATAGTGAAGTGAATGGCAGCTGAATCTAGAGAATGCCTGTTTTCTTAATCTGAACCCAGCATTTGACACTTACATTTAGACTTTTAGAAAGCAGATATGCTTTTAGCAGAGGGTGGTATGTAAATTGTGAAATGCTAAACATCAGAATGTTGACATTGTCCCTGCGAGCATGTTTGTGAGCTGACATTAGGGCTCTGCTCAGAGCAGCACTGTGCCAAAGCACAGCCTCACACAGCCTCTTTCTGTTGACTCATTGTCTTGTTTCCAGAGAAGCTGTGACTCCAGTTGTATTTTAATGCTAATTTCTAAAGTGACAGTTGAATTTAGAAATCATTAAGTTTAATAAGTGGAATGAGGCGTATGGGCGTGCATGATGTGTGTCTTTGTTATGCTTATTTATCCAACTGGCTGCCACTCCTTTGTAGCACCTGTTACTTTTTGTGTTCTGAAAAAGACATTTTTGCTGATGCAGTGTTGTTAGAAACTTTGAAAGCTTTTAGGTACATTTGTTGCCATGGGTTTCTCCAGTCATATAGAGGTTTGAACTCTGCAGTAAACATGGCAACTTAATTGCCACAGAAAAACAGTGTTTTACCAAGAACTAAGTGCACTCTAGTTAATTAAACACTTCTGCAGGTACATCATTATTCTGTTGATTTTATGCTGGTCACAAATTTAATACAGACCATCTAGGTGAAATAAATGTTGTCTCTATCTGGCTACCAAAACAAGATATGGTGTTGCATAGAAGTCTAGGCAGTAATAATGATGTACAATGGAGTGTCTGCAGATTGGAACCGAGGGGAGTAAAGGGGTGAGGGGAGAGGGGCAAAGCTTCTGAATAGTCTCCCAAAGAATCTGGGGAAAGAGGTTTTTATTCACTGTGTGTTTGTGTTCCTTTTCAGTTCCTGAGCAGTGAGCTGGCTGGAGCTATAGACGAGACCAAAAGGACCCTCAATGACCTGATCCACGCCGAGAATGTGAAGGCGGGCCGTGACAAGTACAAGACCCTGCGTCTGATTCGTCAGGGCAACACCAAACAACGCATTGACGAATTTGAGTCCATGTGAGAAAGGCATCTCCAGATCCACTTGCTCCGACAGCAAGTTATGGATAGATGATTGAAAGAGTTAAGAAGGTTTAGGTGCATTTATTACATAGATAGAATATTAACCCATTGTAACAAGTCAAATGACAAAATTGATTTTGTTACCGTGCAGTGATGCTTTTAATGTCTTTTAATCTGGAAATATGTCAATGCAGCGATGGCAAATGCCCATTATAACCCCCCATATCTATTAAACATGAAAAGTGTTGTGGGCAACTCTGCTTTAATTAATGAAATCTCATTAGACACATTTGCAATCTCAATATGCCAAGTGATGACACATTTTCAACACTGATTCATGAAAGAAATGACATTTAAGACACTTGTTAGTATTCTAGCCTAAAGTGTAAATCTTTTATTCACTTACATACACAGAAACTCTTGCAGGCTGTTATTTGTCCATCATTTCACATATGAGTTAGTATCACCTTTATCAAGCAAAATGATGGGGACCACGAACATGTTACTACCTTTACTCTCTCACAAAGCAGGGTTGCAGCAGTACCAACCGTCGACCGAGACTATTCAGAGAATAATGTTCTTTAGTTTTAGGTATTTGATTTTTTCGTCTGTCCAAAGCGTCCCCTTCTGTTGTTCTGCTGTCCCAGAATAAATAAATAAAAAACGTAGTTTGGTTTACAGACCTTTTTATTTACCATCACTATTAAAAGAATAGATTGTGGTTTGTGCTATCTTTGTTTCACACTCGCTTTTAGAGGTAAAATTGAACGTAAATTGTTTTGGTCGGAAGTTTGACGACAAAAAAAATAAAATAATGAAAAATAAAAGATAATAATTGTAGAAGTACAGAGCTACTGTCATCAAGAGCGATGCCATGAGCCGTGGCAGCGGCCTGTTTTATATTTTATTTCATTGAATTCATGAAATCACTGTTAAATCATGGTTAAATTCTCGCGAGACCTGAGGTTGGTTTTGCTCCTAGTAACGGGAGGAGTGCACCGTTTGGATTTCAATTGACATAAGTTAATATTTGGGGTTGTTGTTCAGACTGTTAACCGTCCAGTGTGCCAGAGTTCAAAGTCCTTTTTCTCGGTGTATGACAGACACTCATCATGCGGAGGCCGAAAGCCTGTTGCTCCGGCGTGTGAAAATCTGATACTTATTAGAAAGTTCGCCGCCTTCACCCGCTAAGCAAATCGACGGGACGTCCCTTCCGTGTACAGCTTACGTAGACAAGGTCTTTGAGTTTCCTCTCCGCTGAGACATCTGACCGGAGTCTCGCATGGGAGGCGTTTTCTTGCCTAGAAAGTGTTGTTTTATTTGCACTCGGTGCAGTCAGCGCGCTGCTTTTACTGTACCGACGCGAGTTGAGGTATTTCCCTCGAGCTTATCTGCGTTTGAAGAAACTATTTAATAATGGATGAGCGGGATCTGTTTAATAATGCGGACCCTAGTGTGTGCCCGAGTAGTGCTGAGCTTAGTAAGGCTGTGTCTGTGTCCTTGGGTTTGGATACAGTCTCTTCTCCGCTCAACATGAACCAGTGCTCCAGCAGCGCCTTCGCAGACTTCGAGTCCGCAGTGGAAAGTAGTTCCCGAGGAGTGTTAGAGTTGGGAGCTGCTCGAAACATGAACCAAGAAGGTAACGGTCTCCTGCTGGATGAAACTAACCGGAGAGAAGAAACAGATGGCATACAGCAGGTGAGCTGCATGGAGCTGCTCAGGTCGGGGGAAATGGACAGCGCGCAAACCGTGACGCGTGCTCCAGTGATATCCAGATATGTCTGCAAGGAATCAAACTTGTTCATGAGCTCGATGAATGAGCTGCCCTCGTCCTCTCACGTGGAGACTCATTTACCTTTGGAGCCATACTCTGCATATCCCGTTAATCCAGACCGCTACAGGCAGACCCCGGGTGTGTGGTGCGCGTACAACGGGCGATCCGAGCCACTGAGAGGCGCATCCGATGTACACAATTCACTGTGTAAATACTGTAACGGTGGTCAAGCCTCTATTGGATCCAGGCATGAATGCCACTGTGTCTGGTACAACAAGGGTGAGCAGGGTGGCAAAGTTGGCATGCGAGCAGAAGAGGCACAAGGGTATGGTCCAGTGGAAAGTTACCAAAGTTCAATCCCTCAAGGGCATGCCAACTTTTCGGCCATCAAGACGGAGCCTCCGGTGTGGCTGAATTGCACGGATCGCACTTTCAGGTAAATATAAAGACAGCTTCTCTCACTCGCTCTTCATCGGCAACAGGTCAGGAGAGATCCCGTCAAGAGAGACGCACATTCTTTCCTGGTACTCATTCAGTCTCATATTGATTTATTCCTAAACAAAAGGGCGACTGCAGCGTGTCAATTGACCATGCTTCGATGCTTCATCATATTAATGACACTTCAATCAAGTCAATCAATTGTATGCTTTATTGAACCCATCATAACGCTTCTTCATTATTCATCTTTGTGGAACAACATGAGTTTACTAGAAGACATAAATCAAATGTTCAATCTCGCTGTTATGTAGATTTCCATGTCTGTCTTTTTCTGTCACGATGTCATTCATAATTTCCTATGGAAAAAAACATTCAATCTGCTGCTTTTTTTTAGGGTAATGCCATGTGCTCTTCATGGCCTTGACTGTGTTGTGTTTCTACATGCAGCTAGGCTGAATCAAAATTCACCTTATCCTTAACTTTCCAGCACTGTCCTTATTTGTGCTGTGACTAGCTCCACAAATATCAGTATCACTATAAAGCAGAGATACAGCACCTGTTGCTTTGTGCTCCGAAAACACTCTGTTCCCTTTTCTGATTCTAAATAAAGTCTTTAAAAACCTTCGTCTGCAGGTCTTAATTCACGGATTTCTGTCAGACGTCACTTGATATTCACACAGTCAACAAATTGAGAAATCCTCTGTTATAAATGGACTTGATTTTAGAAGCTTTTTCCCTGAATAACAAACATTTGAGAGACAGACCTATTGACCCAGTCTGCTATTACTTGGTGTAGCTGTGTGAGATCATTGTCAAAGATGCACAAGCTGTGTTTAAAACCTGCTGGTTGTGTTTTTATGTGTTTGTGTACAGGCATGAGGATTTGTTTCCAGGTGTGTACCTGTCAGACAGGAGAGTGTGTCAGGTGTGTGGGGACGATGCCTCAGGATGTCACTATGGAGCGGTCACCTGTGGCAGCTGCAAAGTGTTCTTCAAGAGGGCTGCTGCAGGTGGGTGTCACACACACATGCACACATGGGCTCTCACACACACTACCTCTCAACCACTTATTTAATTTCTTACACCCACACGCTGGCTCATGCAAACAGGGCACACTGACCTGACTTCATGAGGGTGAATTATTTGGTATCAGCAAACGCCCACATCGCGTTGATGTGAGTGGAAGCCTAGGCATTGTTGAACTCACTTCCTCATCCCCCAGGACTTTTGTGTACCACCAGGTAAGCAGAACCACCTGTGTGCCAGCCGGAACGACTGCACTATCGACAAACTGCGTCGGAAAAACTGCGCCTCGTGCCGCTTGAAGAGATGCTTCATGTCGGGGATGAGCCTCAAAGGTGAGGTGAATTAAAGATGAGAGAAAGAAAAGGGAAAGAATGTGTGCGATGTTTTTGGAAAATGGGGTCAGGCTGGTCAGATACCACACATGCATCAGATCAGAACTCACAATTTAGATGTTCCGGCTTAAATACAGTGTGACAAATGCATTTTAGTAAAGGCCAAAAGAGCATTTAAGAAGAGCCCCATTTGCAAAGTTTTATCTTTTTTTTTCTCTCAGATTTTTCCAGCTATCTCCTCTGTAATGGTCAGACATAACATCTTGTAATTCAACCTCCTTATCTCGCTTTTACCCTTTTTTCTGTCTTGTACTCGTCTGTCTTGCCTGTGGTTGATTCTAGGTCGCAGGCTAAAAGGAGCTGGACAGAGCAGGAATGGAGAAGAAGAACAAACTCAAGCATCTTGGGGTCCTGGAAGAGAGCACTCTGGAAGGAAAGATGCCGCCTTCGAGTCTGGAAATGCGGCTGCAAGGCCTCAATGTAAGGATTACTGTCACAAAAGATCAAGTTTCTGGTATTTCTATCTGGTATTTGAGATTTATGATGTTGTTTTCTTTTTATGCTACTCTTTCCTTTCTGTCTGTATTTTCTCAACAGCATCGCAGGCTCTGCCTATCAGCATCCCTCCTCCTCTGCGCTCCTGCCTCTCCCTCCTCAGTGTCCTGCAGGCCATTGAGCCGGCTGTGGTGAATGCAGGACATGACCATTCCCTGCCAGACAGCGCTGCGTCCTTGCTCACCAGCCTCAACGAGCTGGGAGAGAGACAGCTGGTGACCGTGGTGCGCTGGGCCAAGGCAATACCAGGTAAACCAGCCTGGACCAAGGTAACACTGCAAATTAATTCAAATAGGTGAGTCTGCCAGGCTGTGTTTACCTCTTATCTATGATCGGTGTTTGAGGTACCGCACAATGCTTAACCTACTGTTAGCTCTCCATGCCAAGCAAAATAGTGCCAGCTTTCATTTCAACTCAGCAGGAGATTAGTGACAATGTGAGAGGAAGTCACATACAACCAAACTTTTCTACAACTCCAAAGTTCACCTTTCTTTATGAGCCTCAGAGACGTCAAACATGTGTAGTTTCTTTCTGTATCAGGCACAAGCTCAAGATTTCCACCCAAGATCCAAGTCATCACCAGAGATTAATGCCAGTTAAGCTCGGGCAGGCTTTCCTATGACAAGAAAACAATCCTGTTCAAATATTAACCACTAGAGGGGGGTATGTTCATATTTAAGCTAGAGGAGCGGGCTGAAAATGACCAGCGATGACTCCATCCATCCAGTGATATCCATGTTAGTATGCACCTTTAGCAGCCTTTGCTTTTCATGCTTCTCGTGTTAACTGGATACACGTTTTTATGACAGGTTTCCGTGACCTGCGTGTGGATGACCAGATGTCTCTGATTCAGTTGTCTTGGATGGGGGTGATGGTGTTTGCTTTAGGCTGGAGGTCCTACACACTTACTAACAGCTCCATGCTCTACTTTGCCCCAGACCTGGTCTTCAACGAGTAAGTCATAAAGCAGTTCTCGTTTAGAGCTACAACTAAACACTTTTCATATTCGACCTCATTTGCCATGTGTTTTACTGATTAATTGATAATTATTGCTTTGTCTATAATCCCAAAGAATGCTCGACCATCATCCCATCTTCAAAGATCTAAAAGTAACAAATTCATGCTGCTTCGTTTATCAAACAGTCCATGAGCAGAGCTGCCTGTCAAAATGCCACTGAAAAGCAAGAAGAATTATCTTTAGCCTCCAAATGTTTTAAACTTCTGCTTGAAAAATGACTAAAAAGAATGAATTAGTTGGCGAAAGAGTTGGTGATTAATGGCTGCAGCTTCACTTTGTAAGACGGTTCTTCTGTAAAGTTTTACCATTTACGTGATTGGGTCAAACAAAGTTTAAAGACGTTTGTCGTGTCTGGCTCAGTGTGTTCATCAAACACAGAAAGTTTGTCTGGGCCTAAAAATCCGTTATAATCATTTTGACACGGGGTTTGTTGAAGTATCGTGAGACTTCACCTGTCATCGTGGTTTGAAAGAAAGGCATTAGGGAATAGAAGCTTCAGAGGAAAATGTTCAAAACCGCGCAATGCATGTTGTCTCCTTTAAGGCGAGACAAACAAGTCTCTTCTGTTCTTTCCATTTTCTTTGCATCTCATATATGTGGCCGCAGAGGGATCAACTCAGATGATGTATTCTGTTTCATCTCTGTGAAACCGTCATGAAAACTGCTTCAGCATCAACACGTTTGGGTTTGCGCTGAAACCTCCTCCAGCCTTTGTCAAACTGTTTCTGACACTTCCGCTCCGGTCTTTTGTCTCGACTTTGTACTTGGAAAAAGTTAACACAGACTTTGAAAAGTAAATCATTGTACATGAGGAACATAAATAACAATTCCACTGCCTCTTATCAGTAAATTGTTTTCCGTGTTGAAGGCGGGTGTTGCTCAGAATGCTAAAGTCAGCCACAGGCCTCCAGAGCAGCTTTCACTTGGTGTTTCGCACAACATTAGCAAAACCCTCATTCTTTCTGCATTAGACCTCTGTCACTCTGTTGGGCTGACTCTGACCTGCATGGTAATAGAGATGCCTGCCCTTGTTACTGACCCTCATTTTTCTCTGCCTCTCTGTCGTTCTCTTTTTCCATTATCCATCTTATTCATTTTTTTGTCAGCTCAACTGCTTTTCCCCCTTTCCTTCTCTCTCACTTCTGCCACCATGAGTTGTCTTCCATCCCTCTACGTTCGTTTCTCATGTCCTGACCCTCTCTTAGCTCCCTGCCTCTCCCACCTTGTCACGCCTCGTGCTCCTTCTTTCTTCTCACGCTCTTTGTTTTCCCTCACAGCCAGCGGATGCAAGTTTCCAGTATGTATGAACACTGTGTGCGAATGAAGCTGCTCTCCCAGAGGTTTTGCATGCTGAAGGTCACCGAGGAGGAGTTCCTCTGCATGAAGGCCCTGGTCCTCTTCAGCATCAGTAAGTCAGCTGGGACCCCGTCTGAAATATTAGGCTCAATGATGTAAAATATGACTACAATAGAGTGCGGCCATACTTTAGAGAATTGATGGCATGGATAAGGTCTGTGAGAGTTATTGTTGTGTTCTGGCTTTGTGGTCACAGTGCCAGTGGAGGGCCTGAAGAGCCAGCGTTGTTTTGATGAACTGCGGACCTCCTACATCAAGGAGCTGGACCGCTTGGCCAGCCACCGCGGAGAGACCACCCGTACACAGAGGCTGTTTCAGCTCACACAGCTGCTGGATTACCTCCAGTCGGTAATAGACACCATTCAGCCTCACATATAAAAACATACCATTTATTATAGAAATGTGTAAATGTCGCCGAAGCTGTTAGAGCGTAAAATGATACAGATCAAAGTTTGCCTCCCAGGGAGACAAACACTTGATTTTGAATTTTTTCCTTACTTTTGCACCAGACAGCCCACATCAAGATGATCTATTTTAATTTCTGGATTATTTAAATTGAGGGTATGTTACTCTGAAGTCAAAGCAGCAGTCTCTTAAAGTCTGGCAACAGAAACACAGTTTTCTGAGGTGACTATCAGTTTAGCACACATTCCCAGCCTTCAATTTTCCAAAGAGTCATATGATTCTAATTTTAGATGCTTTACACTGGTTGCATTATGGAGAAAATATGAAAGCATCTCTCTATCCAAAGCAACTGTGACAATATGTGTTCTTTTGAAAAGCTCCTCAGTCCAGTCGTAGCAGATACAAGGAGCTGAAAAATTAGGTCCAACCTACTGTATCAGGAAGAAACAGCAGAAACAGAAATTAGTACACGCCACTGAGAAATACATGACTAGAAAATGATGATTTCTCCTGTTTTTGTACCTTTTCTAGCCACAGACGCTTATTATTACATTTAAATCTGTTTATATATTTTCTGCCTACCTGGCTTATTCAAAAAAGGGAAGAATTTGTTTTAACTTTTTTTTCTGTTCCAAGAAATGTGAGAATAAAAGAAAAAGCAAAGATAAACTCAGACCCAGAATGTAAATAATTTTCAGTTTGTTTATTTTATTGGCACACCAGGTAACAATGGATGGTTGACTATGTCTAAACACACTTAACTCTTTACTTTAAAACATCTCCTCAAGTGCCAGAAAAAGCCCCATGGCACTAATGCTGTTACTGTTTCATAGCCATGGTTAAACATTGAATTTATTACACAGCGCGTAGAGTTACTGGCCCAGTTATCCCCACTTTGATTTCTTTTTAATAGCTGTGATTTGGAATAAAATCCTCAAACTTTTCACTTATAAGTAAAAATCATCTTTAAAAAGTCATTAACTAAGACATGTAGCTGTTTATGTACACTATATCTAGAGCATATTTTTAGAATTAAATTAGCAGACATATTGCATTACTGGTAAATAAGTAAAATGCATTCAATCGAATAAAATGTATAAAAATTGCAACCGTGTTAAATAATAAACTCTTCTTGACAACTAAATGCTAATGGTATATTAAAGGAAAACAAATTTCAGCCTTACAGTGGTTTTTTTTATGGTTTTCATGAATCCACATTAACTGTATTTTAATTGTTCATTTCCTGTAGTAAGTGTGATTAATTTGAATGAATCAAGTGATCAAAAGGGTCTAGAGTTTCTGTTATTGTAAAATTTCCTGAGGTGTCCTTTGTGACCTCTGGTTTAATTCCATATTTACAGCCATAAACCAAAGTTGACTCACTGATAGATTGATAAAGACGTGTCAGACTGTAGCGTGAGCCTCTTGTTTTTTAGTGTTCCTCTGTCTTCAGATTTCTTCAACGCTGATTTAATCCACGCAGAAACACAAACTTTCCCTCCTGGTTTTTGTAATTATAGGGGCGATAGTTTAATGTGATTTTCAATGTAATATTGCCTACATGGATCCGATTTTTTTTTTTTCATTTGCTTTTTGTAAAATATTTGTATTATACCTTTTAATTCCACGTGACCACTAGAGGGCGTAAATAAGCTGTTTTTGTACTGAACACAGGTGGACTTCTCATACTTTTTTGTTCCAAAAGCGATAAGAAACTCAAGAAAAAAAACTCGGGGCTGTGATTGGGACGTTATCAAACAAGCTGGAAAGGTTTTCTTCTAAAGAGAGAGAAGCACAACGTTAGATCCCCCCTCAAGTCTTCCACCGTCGATTTACCCTCAAAGGCTCAGCTTTGTCTGCGTCCCACTCACATCTCAAATCTTCTAATGCCACATGAGCTAGAGGGCAGCATGGGATTGTGTGGCAGGGTCCTTAAGGCAGAAAACCAGAGTTGATCAAGACTTTGTGGTTCAGACCCCTTCGGCTTTATGCTGTCTGGGGAGCTTAGAGCGCCACAATGGGTGTCATCATTTTAAAGCACCCCTTAAAGCTTATGTCAAGAGACAGGCTTCAATGTCATTTGTTATTTCCTCTTTTATCTGCAGGCTTTGTTCTTTTTTTCAGTGCAGAACACATTAAGGCGTGTCATCTTTTTACATGGAACCTCTGTCTGACCCCGCTCTTTCTCTTCCCTCCCTTTATTCTCAGATTGTGAGGAAGTTACACCAGTTCACCTATGATCTGTTCATCCAAGCGCAGTCCCTGCAGACGCGTGTCAACTTTCCAGAGATGATCTCGGAGATTGTAAGCGTGCACGTGCCCAAGATCCTCTCGGGCATGGTCAGGCCCATCCTTTTTCACAACACAGCCTAGAGAGGAGGGGTGGGGGGGTGGGGGGTGGCTCTGTGATTGTCCTTTATGTGACTGGAGCTCAGGTGCCTGATCCTGCAGCCATTTCCTGCTAAGCTAAAGAGGCTGAAAAGGCTTTATGCTCTGATGAAGCTAAAGCCCCCTTATTTTACCTACAGGGTAATGTGGGGCATTCTGTGTAGGCGGGGGGGTGTCATACTTCCAGCCTCTTGTAATCTAATTATATGTAACATGTTCTTCTTAATACCTGTAATCTGCATCACATACACCTAACGCTTCTGGAGCTAGTTTAAAACAGTTTTGGGGACACATTTCTCCACATGAGCCATCAAACGCCGACCATGCTTTCATTTTAAAAACCGACAACATCACAGAGGAAAAAAAAAAAAAAAAACCTGATGAGAGAAACACGTTTGCAGACTTCTCCTCATAGCTCGTCTGGTCAGTACGTACGTGGTCAGTACTTCTATCCACACTGAATGTAACTGTTTGCACCTGAGCTGAACAGAGCTGTTGATTGACAGTCAGTATGCAGACATGGCTTGCATGCTAAGAAGCTGTCTCGCCAGGGAGTGAATCAGCTAGTTTGTAAAAGCTGTTATCATCCATTAAAAATAATAGCTGCCTAACAGTTTTACTCATCCACAAAATAAATAAATAAATAAATAATCATAAAAAAAAAAAATCTGCAAGTGGCTGCACATACAAATTTAAAATGTATATTTATGAATATTGTGATGTTCAGAGGGCACAGAAAATATAGTGAAAAAATAGTCGGAGGAAACTTTAAAAAAAGAAAGAAAAAAAAAAACACCCAGGGTGACTTTTTATGTAAAGTTTCCTTGTTTTTTGTGTGTCAAACTTATCCAAGAGTAATTTTCCTGAGCTGACATTTCATACTGTGTAACTTTTCTACTGTTTCTTAAAGTGTTCTTTGCGAGTGCTCCGTTGTGTACCACCATGTGATTCAGTGTGGCTCCCTGACATTTTTGCTAAATGCTAAAAGTTCAACAAAGTTCTGTTCTTTGTGGCAACAATGTTGGCTTAACATGTAATTAAACTGAAGCATGAGTGTGTACGTCCTTGTTGAAAGTGCTGGTGGAGAGACAGATCTTTACAGTGTTGCATCGGTGGTTTCATGTGAGTGCGTGTTCATGTAAAAAAAAAAAGTGTTCCTGTTTTTTTTCTTCTCTGTCAGGTAGAATCATTTCCAATCTGCAATGCAGTCGAGTGGACAGACAGGCTTTAGAAAACACCAGACAGACAGGTCTGTTCTACCGCTGCATCACCCACCCTCAGGATTATCTCAGTCGTCAGCCAGCCAGGTAATAGATCTCAGCAGGAAAGCAGAAAATATCACACAGTCAAAGCAGGAGGCCCGGCTGATTTATTTCCTCTCTTTCAAACAGCCTTGTCTGCTGGTCTGACACGTAAAATCTGTTACCTGTCTTTTAGTACCACCTAGTGGCAGCTTCTGGGTATGCATCAGCAACAGTGGCGTTAGTAGGACAACATCTGCTGGAGCCATTGACATTTGCTTCGTAATGTAATTGGACACGGATTTGGTGGGTGTTTGAAAAAGGTTACCATTAAACTGACGGAGTCACGAATAAGGAAGTCAAAGGGTTTAAGGGGATGAGTGAAGAAAGAGAGCAATTTAATCAGAAGTGTAATTTATGACAAAATGTTGAAAATAAATGGAAAATTAAGGGTTAGAAGCTAAATTCTCAAGAAACTTTTTTTTTTTTTAACAACAGTTGAGTTTGTTTGGTTCGAGGATATTTAAAGAAATTCGTGGATTTCAGGGAAAACTGGTCTTGTTTTCCAATATTTACTTATGACTTCTGGGTGAAAAAGAAACAACATGCCTTTCAGAGCTGGTTTATTTTTACGTTCTGCATTTAAAAGCCTGAACTGTAAAAAGCAGCCTGTCTGGGTAACCTCCACCGCCATTTTAAGCCCCATTTCCTGAGCAACCTCTTTCAACAAGTATTTGTCCCTCTCATAAATGAATTGGAGCTGAACGAGGTTGGGATTGAGAGACACGCCGAAATTTCACTTATTTCTAAATATATTCTCTGCTACACATGCCCCTGTGGCCTCCCTTAAAAGGAATGGCGTCTCGTAGGTTTGCAATGATCAAAAATGTATGTGTTGTTGTCGACATTTGAACTTAGTTTGGATTCCATTTGATTTCTGTGTTTCTGCGAGTCTGCTCCGCATCAATATTACATGCCTACTCTAGCAGAAGAGGGATTTTTCCTGTCGGGTAAAGAGAACCACAGAAAGCACAAACACACTGGCCACAAACAACAAAAGTTTTAAATATTTCCTCATGTGGAGATTGGGGAAGGATTACAAGGAAGAACAGTTCACTTTAAATTGGGAAAATGTGAACGAAAAGAGGAGAGGAGGCAGCTAAAACTTTACGCTCAAGCAACCAAAAACCCACAATAACGATCTCGCATAGAACAATACTCCTCACAGGAGTGTCCATAACACCATCAATAATGTCTTTAACACCAGGTTACTGCAACTCATGGATACAGTGACCGGGAAACAATTAGATGGTGGAGGTGGTAAGATGACTCCCCTGAATGGCTGTTTCGGTGGCCTATCTAATGGAGGGCGATTCCTACCCAAGCACCAGTCCATTAACAACCAATTAACTTCCTATTAATATTTTACCAGACAGGGCCTCTCATCCTGACGTGTTTTAAGGAGCTTTTCCCAGGAGTGTTTGAACATGAGCAGCTTTTAGCACAGCATAAAGAGGCCTGTGTAATGGGCTGAAGGAGGAGGAGTGGCAACCTGATATCACTGAGAGCAGAGGAGGGGAGAGAGGACAGGAGACAGACTTCTGCAGCTGGCCTGCCCCGCGCCGAACCAAGCCTGAGCCTCAGTCCAAACACACACACACACACACACACACACTCAGTGACTGCAGCGCGAGGAAATCCACGGTTTTATAGCTGCGACACAAGGCCAGACATGAGTAACGACCTTGTGCCATGCATGGAGTATAATTGTGTTTTGATAGTAGAGGATGCTCGAAAGTGCAGCTTGGCAGCAGTTTTTACTCTGAGTGTTTGGGTCCTTCTCCCCCTCCCGGAGCTCACAGTGAAATGAGTCTGGAAACAAGAAAAGCCACCTCCTATCTGAGCGAGTTTTGTGCTGCGTAAGGCTGGTTTGGGTGCTTGTATAAAACTAGTTCAGGGAAACTCCCTGCCTTGAGACAAAAAGGAAGAAACTGAGAAAGAGAGAGTGAGGGAGGCAGAAATAAAGAGAGAGAGAGAGGCCATTATGACTATAGCCTGAGGCTACTCCCAACGGATAAGGCATTTGTCTTCACTTGAAAGTATGATTTATTTTTCCTCCACTCAGAAGGCTTATGTTTGTCGCCGTGCTCTGAGAAGACTTTTGGAAATAGCTGCAGAAGCACAAATGAGGAAAAAGGAATGTCCACCAGATTTTCTTACGCAGGTTTCTCAAAGACTTCCCTTCTACAGTTACTTTGTTTGAGATCACTTTCAGTCTTCATTAACTTTAGTTAATCATACTGAACCTTGTGTCGAATTTATCAACGGGGGCATGTGTGTGTGTTGATGATTAAGTAAAAGAGGGGAATGTAGGGAGGGGGGGAGATGTGGTTGTATCAGGTTCCTTCCACTGGGTGTAGATGTGGTCTTAGATTTCTCTCTGGGCTGCTGATTAACAGTGTGTGTGTGTGTGTGTGTGTGTGTGTGTGTGTGAGAGAGAGAGAGAGAGAGAGAGAGAGAGAGAGCGAGCTGGGAGTGCACTGAGGAGGAGAGGAACTTCAGCTTTAATTTCCCCCAGCTCCAGATATTACACCCCCGCGCTCTCTGTTTTTATTGGAACAGAGACCAAAAAACACCAAGTGTTTATGATGCATTAAAACACGATGGGGAACTCAAGTGTGGAATTGTAAATCTATATGTTTGGCTCTGTCTCTCAGACGCAGAATTAATTCTTTTATAGAGGATTTCGTGTGTTTTATGAAGACTGATGATTGTAACGCGCCATGAAATTATGTTTATCATCTGGATATGGAGGACCGGGACTAGAGAGAGGGATTTCTCCGTATGGGGAAAGAGGGGGAAATAGAGGCAGGACTTGCGAAACAGAAATGCAGAGGGGCACATGGGAGGAGGAGGAGGGGGAGGAGGAGTCACTGAGTTTTTTGGTTGGAGCACAGAAGGAAGGAATTATTCTGCATTACCCTAATGACCATTTGAACAAACGGATGGGTGAGGAGACCACATTACATTCTATTAACTCAGCTTTTGTTGTCAGTGAACTGTTAATGATGTACAAAGGGAGCTGTGCAGCGCCCTCCTGGACAATGCATGCTCTATGCTTCTAATTATTCTCAGGAAAGTGCTGACAGCCCTTATACCTGGAGACACATTAGCAGCCTCTAATTAGAGTAAATATTCTTCTGGTATAAAACTGGTATAGCCTCACCAATCCAGCAGCGATTAGCACCTTGTTTTTCTGCAGGGCTGCTTATGCATTCACAGCCTTTCTCTGCCTCTCATTCCCCTTCTGTTTTTCTGTCTTGATCATTGCCTTCGCCTCTTCCTCGCTCTTTTCTTCTCTGCACTCAATTTGCTTTCTCTCCTTCCTCTCTTTTCTTTTTTTTTTTTTTTTTTTTTGCAGCAGCAGTGGAGCTCCACTAGCTGTGACAGAGCCACAGTGGCTGCCTATGCTCCAGCCATCTCCCAAGTTCATTATATCAGTACACAGTGTCCATGCCCTCCGCCCCTCGTAGCTCCTGTGTCCCAGCCAAACGCAATGTGACAGCGCCGCCACAGCCCTCATTTACAGCCATCACAGAACAGATTTCCCCTTCCAAGGCTCCCCGTCTGCAGCCTGATAGATGGCACCCCTGCTTTTTCCTGCGCGTGCATTCAAACATGATGTTACTTTGAGTGTGCGCGCAAATGTGTGTTCAATCCTGCCCTCCATTCGTCTAAGTCTGCATGTGCAGAGCCGGGCTTGAGCTGTTTCCTCTGTCACTACTGATCCCTAAAACAATGTATTATGGTATTACTGCGCTTTGTTTACACTCGCTTACACACTGTTTTCATATTTAATGCACTCTGCATACATTGTTGAGATTTTCTGCTTATCCTCCCAGAGTGCTGCTCAGTTTTAAGTGCATAGTTTGTGAGAGTCCTTCCATTTCTGTGGCCCGCTTATTGAAGTACCCTTGGGGCTGGCACATCTTAAGTTTGGGAAATGCTGCAGCACACACTTTTTGATATCTTGTCTCTCCCCTTCTCTAAACCTTATACTTCTAGCCTGAGGCGTTGCTTCTGTGTCATACTGAGAAGGTCAAAACCGATACACACACACACACACATGCGCACATACTGCACAAACTCATAGATTTCAAATATCTCTATCAACCCTCAGAGGATCAGATTGTTTTACGGGAAATCATGTCACGGGTCAAATGATTGAATTATTAATGGAGGGGCTGTGCAATAACAGCCGGCCCTTGTCTATTGTGATTCCAACGCAATATTCACAGGCCCTCTCAGTCTAACTTGATACTACCATGTAACAATCCAAATCCAATAGTGCAGACTCTGCAAAAGAACACACACACACACACACACACACACACATTGCTCCTCTATTGTTTCGTCAGTCAAAGAACGTCTGTTGCCTTCTCAGTGGAAAGTATAACCCCGTCTGCAGAACCTTATCGACTTTTACGGCGTGTTTCCAAGGACGAGGCAATACATTTTCATCAAAACGGTCATGCTGAAGTAATCCATAATCATACGACTCTTTCACAATACACTCATTTATGAAAACTTGTGTGTTTCTACTACGCTGTGTGATGTGTGTATAATCCCAGTCTCTTACACAACTCTAATCTTAATTCCTTTTTACAGTGCCAAATATGGATTTTCTTTCCGAGCACAGCTGTAAAATCAACCAAGCACATCTGAGGCACATTCATGATTCACATTATGGAAATTAAAGCAGACAATCCAGCATTTTCACATTTGCATATGTAAAGAACCACACTCAGAGAGGTACAAGTATTTTAACCTTATTTAACACGCTGACGATTCAATGGAGCGTAATGTGCAGCTTTATGATGTTTAGAGAGGAGTTCACCAAACCAGAGGCCGCCCTGGTCCCTCAGGCCTGTTCTCACACACTCTGTATGGAAATGCGTGTTATTGTAAAAACCCTGCTGATGGATTCTTGACCTCGGCTCAGGAGGATTTCTGGCTCTGTTTGGAGAGTGACCGTGGAGCAACACAGAAGAAGGAGACGTAAGGTCACCCCTTTAGCATTTATTATCAGCTGGTGCCAGAAAACACAACTCTTTTAGACATCCTAAACATAGCGCAGTGGACGCATGGGCTGACAACTTCACTTAGGAGAAGCAAATCAAACAGGCTTGTTAATGCAGCTGCTGAAAACAGTCCCATTAGGAGCAGTCACTCCTATTCCTTGTTTTTGTATAATTTGTTCTTGCCTTTCTATCGTCTCTCCCTATTGGGCAAGGACTGGGGGGGAATGGAAGAGAAAATGAAAAAGAAATGAAACATGTTCTCTTAAACATTTAATGAAGACATTTCACTTCCACTTATAGTTCAGAATGGATATCATAGGGAATAAAACAAGGAAGGAGGAAAAAAAGAGTCGTGAGAGGTTTCATATTCCTGAATGAAGGCGCTGCCATGTCTACCTCCATCAAGCTTGTTTGCGTCATTATGCATTCTCATTACAGCTCAGCAGAAGTTTCCCATCTGGAGTAGCACAGTCCCTGTTTACAGTCCTCTCCTTCCCTCCTTCTTCCACCATTTCAAACCCCATAGACGTTCTTGGGGGCCTAAATGAGCTTGAAGACAAAAAGAGCACAGTGTAGTATCTTTTTTTCTCTGTCTAATTTGCCTTTTCCCTCATTATGTTCCCCTCTTTATGGGGAATAGAAAACAAAAGACGACATATGTAATTACCGCATGACTAAAGCGTAAACATGCCTTGTAGAATGAGGCTACGCTTTCGGCGGGAGGCTAATTGTAACTTTCCCCTTCTCCTTCAGTGCCTGAGTTATACGATAGCTCACAGTCAGACACGTGAACATGCATATGTGCTTACATGCAAGCACTCACCCACACAGAGGCACCCATGCTGTGTGTATGTCTGTGTGTGTGTGTGTGTGTGTGTGTATGCACCCAGTTTAGTTTCTCTTTCTTTCTTCAAAACAAGAAGATGACTCTTTATGTGGATGATGGTTTGTTTGTTATGGTTTATTGCTTTATGGCGTAAGCTCTGGGATGTGTTATTGCTGCTTTTCGTCCAAGCCCATGACAGCGATATCTTCTGTACTTTGTTCAGGTGAATAAAAGACTATGACGCAAATCTTTGTAATATCACTTGAGATTGCAGAGCTCCATGTGCTAAAACTGCAGTATAGACGTTGCTTGCCTCAGTTTTAAAGCCTCCAGCAGTTAAAACCACAACACTACAAGCATGAATGGCATCCCGGCCTTGGTCTACACTCACATCATTCCACACATTACTCCCCTTAGCTCTGCTTTTGATGTGTCAGAGAGAGAACTAGCCACTGTTCCTCAGTTTTTATTGCTCACACAGCAACGTGTGTAGATATATACGTCTGTGTAAGAGAGACAGAGAGAGAGAGAGAGAGAGGGGAGCAAGAGAGTGTTTGCTCTTCAAAGGCAGCAAAGGGGGTGCGCTACTTAAGACCTATTAAACCTGGAGCTCTGTTCATTGTAGCCGTGAGAGAGGGAGCTGCGTGCTGAGGCAGACAAAACGGCGAAAGCGTACCTTTGAACTGGAATCATGTGGGAGCTCACATTTTCACAAGTGCTGCAGAACTGAAAACAATGTTTTGGTGAGTCCCCTGATATGTGTTTTTTTTTTTTTTCTGCTAAGGGCCAGCAAACAGAGGATCTGTTAGGGCTTTGCCCTGACGGTGTGATATTACAGGCCCACAGTACATAATCCAACATACTGTGAGTTATTAAAATATGACCATAGCAGCTCCCTTGGGCGGTATAACTCACACATACAGTGTCTCTCTCTCACGCACACACACTCTGTTACGAATTCCTGTGGCCCACATGCATGCACACTGTCCATACCTCTCTCTCTCTTTCTTTCTCTCTCTCTCTCTCTCTCTCTCTCTCTCTGCAGATACCCAGACATGAGCGCACAGTTTTATTTAAAGCCACGCACCAGCTCATATCCCACAGCAGAAGGGGAAACTTCACCCACAAATCAATACGTAAATGGTGTTTCACTCCTTCATCGCAGACTTCACACTGCCGTCAGATGCCTTGCGAGGGGGAGGAAAGTGTACATGTTACTCTATATCAGTGAGCTAAAGGAGATAAACATAGCAGACAGAGTTCTCTCAGGAAGCAGGAAGGAAGAGAGACGCTCTAAATCTGATCAATGCCACAGAGTTCAGTTTGTGTGCAGTGGATCTAAAAACAGAGGAATTATCATAACCTTATAATAAACTGCAGGGTGGTTTGTGCAGAGCAGGGAATGCACAGATTGATTTCCAAAACTCATTCCAAATAAAAAGAAGCAAGCCGAGTGCAAGTGCTGTGTTAATGATAGATATGCTCATATTGGACTCATTTATAGTGTGGGAGTGGAAGACTATTGTTAGATCATAATTCAAACAACCTGCTTCTTTCAACTATGCTAGATGAGACTCCCGGGAGGATACCGCTGTAGTCATCTGCATCGTGTGTGTGTGCGCTCGCACATTTCCACTCTCAAACCCCCACACACACACATACACACATTTTGTAGATTCACACACTCACACAATTTTGGTGTTCGCGCAGTCCCCGGGGCACAGAGCAGGACAGGAGATTTATGTTCTCTGTCGTCCAGACACAGTTCTCCCGGCTAGCTCACCGCTCATTAGAGCTCCTACATGGTCATACGTGTTACTCTAACAAGCTGTATAGAGCCCCCTGCTACAGCCTGATGGATATGAGGGGTGGAGTGGGTTCCCTCCCTGCAACAACCCGAAGGAAACGTCACAATGCATGAAGCATTGCAGAAACAACTTATCTCTATCTAGGCAGGAAGAGGACTGTAGAGTCGCTGAGCCATCCATCATGGTTAGCCGCCTTTATTAGGCCTGGGTTTAATGATGCTTTCAAAGACATGAAGATGCACTGAAATTAAAATGTTTGTTTTGCGCCTTGTTTGTGTAGAACAGAGGTAGGGAGGGCTGTAATCAGTGCTGCGTTTGCAACTGAAGCGGGAGAGCTTGTTTGCTAATCTCTATAGTTACCTGATATGAAATGAGTGTCATTCTCATTCTCAGTTGGTTACAGAGACTGAAGCAAATAGGGAGGCCAAATAAACAAACAGATGACTTGTTTGTGTGCTGCTCTGCTCACAGAGTTGATCAGTTTTGCTCCTAATCCGCCTGATAACGCATCCAGAGTCTATTTTGCAACTCGTGTCTGACTGATCACGTTGTGTTCATGCAGATGTGTGTGTGTTTCGTGTGTTCCTCGTGGCACAGCATCAGGCGGCTTCCTGTGTGATCTGTTGCTTGTCATGGAAATAGACTTGATGGAAAAGGGAGCTTTGCTTTGTTCAAGTACCATTTTCTTGTGAAAGCTCAGGCAATAAATGGTAATATCGCTGCCAATGAAGCTCATTTCATCTAAGTCTGCACCCTGGGATTTAATCAAAAATCCTGTAGCTGCTCACTTACAACTGATGTGATCGGCCTTTCTACTACAGAGGAATACATTATAATGATTCCTGTAATGAAGATGTATCGCACATTCTCAGAGCCGCTATTGAGGCTCTGATCAGAAAAATAACTGACCTAACACGGCTAATGATCTCTGGCTGGCCGTGCTCCATTTCTCCTACGCCGAAGGTGACAAAGTAACACACAGGTGAAGGCGGGCAAATGGAGGCTAAAGAGAGGAGGTAGGGGGGTGTTATTTACAACCGAGCAAGCTGCAAGATAAACTCACGTTTACATAGATGCCCCTACATGCTCCACACCGCCTGTAATCCGAGCAAAGCCATCAAGAAGTGGCAAATAAAATGTCTGCAGTCAAATTTTACAGACCAGTAAAGTGTAACTTAATAAAGGTGGTGAAATGCCTGCTGTATCGACTGCTCGTGCAACAACGTAGTGTTTCCGAAATGATGGAGGACGCCATTAACAGCATCATTAATGAGCCAACTCAGTGCCTCTGTAATCAAACGGTTCCATTCAGCAGTCTAACTTATTCTAACAAACAGTGGGAAGTGAAAACAGCAGTGATAGCACAGGCGCAGCCGGCAGCCCCCCCACCCCATCCAAAAGCCTTCGCTGATTAATCATGCTGCAAGTTTTGCACGCAAGGTCTTTCACCTCTGCAGCTTTGGCAACCATGAGGAGTTTGATGGCTCTTGGAAAGGGCTGTTTTATCATCGCGTCGAGAACAGCCTTTTTTAAATATGGGACAGGTCGAGTCATTCAATCTAAAGCTGTTTGAGTTGGCATGCTGCGCAGGTTTTTAAAAAGATATTTGGGTGATCTGGAGAGAGTTTCACTTTTCTAACACAACATCCAAAGTAAACCTTTTCATTTCCAATGATACAGGACCGGCACAGCAGAGACAGAGAGCGCTGCCATTGTAAATTAATCAGACTTGTGGAGGAAAAACAGGAAAAAGCATTCCTCAAATTAGACAAACCCCAGCCACAGCTTGACGCGGGCAAGCCCTGGCTGTGATATGGCTGGCTTCCATGCTTCATACAGCGCCAAGGCAAATTTAGGGCTGATAAAGTTGGCCAGGGCTGCTACAGTTAACCTCCGTGTTATCAGTTCTCTGGCCAATTGTGCCTCAGATGCCTCCACTCTCGCTCCGTCGATCACCGAGAGCATATGAGTGGCATCGCATTATATTGTTCATTTAGGGAAATAACAACAAAGGCAAGCTGTCTTTGGGTTTTTATCCAGACACATTTCCACCGCTGAGTCGCTGTCAGATTCATGCCTCTCTCTCTGATCTGGGAACACAGTGAAGGGAGGCTGTGGTGTAGTCAGTCCTGATCCAAGCTGCTCCGTCTGGGGGGACACCAGGCCGGCCCGGCTGTGGCAGTCTCTTCATGGAGACAGTGCTGGGTTTAATTATCCCCAGCTGTGCTTCATCTCCCTCCCCAGCTGGGCTCTGTGTCCCAGTGTCCTCTGCAAGTACGCCGCATTCACACTACAGTCAAGGTGAGACACACGGGCAAGTGTGCACACACACTGAGCCTGCACAGACTGACATGCAGGCGCACGCAGAGAGAAAGTTCAGACACAGATGAATACTGGCAATGGACACGAAAATGAACACCTGTACAATGTAGCGGGTTAAATTAATTGCAATGCAAAAGAATAACAGAAGCTTTTGGGGCTGTGCACTGTTAATGAGGTGTATGTTTTTATGCTTCAGATTCTGTGCTGCTGTGCAGGAGTTCATTATGTATATTGTGATTGTATATTTATTCCTCCTGCCTGCTGCATATATACTCAAGGGGGGAAAATAATGTGAAACCCCTTCCAGGATATTAACCATTCCATGCTACTCAAGCCAATTATCAAGACTAAATGGTGTCTTGATATTCTGCTTTTCATCAAGGAAGTTATTTTCTTTCATAAACCAGAGTTATTTTTTGTTCTGTCTGAACACACAAGCCAGGACTACGAGGACAGGGTCAATAATCTCCCCTGAAACCTCAAATAAATATGAGATAGACTCCAGAGCGTCTTCTAATTAGAAATCTTAACAGCCTGGCCTCACATGTTTTACAAATACAATAAGTTCAATTATAAATGCTTTAATTTCTACGTTCTAAAAAGCTGTGTAATTAAAAGGTTTAATTATCACAGTCATTGTCTTAAATGTTTTAAAGCAATCTGTTGCTTTTTTTAAAAACATTACCGTGTACTCACACTCTACCTATAAACAATCTAAACCTCCAATAAAGTATTCGTAAGCACTGCTATGACTGAATGAATGAAAATTTAATTTCCATGTCTGATCATTTACATAACCCGCCCCTCGGGGGAATATTTAGACACATTAAACAACAACAAGCCAAACAATGAGTCATGCTAACCACCCATCATCTAACATCACAATACATCAACTCCATTTAAAGAGCAGAACATAAACATCATCTAACACATGCATAAACATAACCCCCCCTCAATCCCGCTCCAGGATATATCCCACGGTACCAGAATATACAAACACACAACAACCCACAAAGCACAAGACACAATACATGAAGAGAAAAACATCTGCTTCCATTTGTGGCACACACTGTAAATTAGAGTTTATAAACAGTCTGCAAAACCATCTATTATTTGTTCCTTTGCTGCTCCTATCACATACTTTAGAGACATTCAGCAAATAAAACTCATTATCTCAGAGAAGTTTTAGCGCTGTTATTAACTTCATTAAATTTAATATAGGATAACACCTTATTGTTCCCAGAGAGGAGATGAAGTTGTTGTTGCAACACACAGATAGGGTTACAGGTCAGTAAATACATTATTGTAGACAAGAGTAGACAACACTGAACTGGAATAAGAGGCTTTCAAGTAAAACACAAACAAGTGAAAAGAGTCCAGTACAGTTTGGGACTTACTATGCAGTATATGACAGATTATAGAGACAGTTATGGGGTGAATTGTCATGAAATGAAACAATATGATACGTCATATATATAAATAATATGATATGATATGATATGATATGATATGATATGATATGTTATTTAAAGCAGGAAGATTCAAACAGGGTAAATTGTAATAGATTAAGATTAGCAGTAAACATGAACATTAGAAGGAAGCATAAAGTAAAACAGAGAGTTGCATTAAATGGAGCTTTAACAGTGTAGAGAATAATTATGTGATCTGTTACAGTATGAATAAATTAAGAGCTCATTACAAATCCAGTACAGTATTACATAATATATGTTAGTATACTATACAATCTCTGATAACAGTTATAACGATAATGAAAAATATATCAGAGAGACAATATGAAGAGACAATGTATTGGATCTAATATGTTACTGTACAGTGCACAAAGAAAATGTATTTAAACATAAGACAAGTAAATTAGAATACTAAATAACAGTAGCATCTACAATTTATATTATATTATATTATATTATATTATATTATATTATATTATATTATATTATATTATATTATATTATATTATATTATTGAACAAAATTTCCTGTTTTTTTTCTTGTATTAGAAATCAATATCTACACTTTTTAATGTGATGAATAGAATAGAATAGATTGTCCTTTTGTTAATCCCCCATTGGGGGAAATGGTTTTGTTACGACAAACTTGAAAAAAAAAATTCTGAGCCCAGAATTATTTCAGCCAGGTGTTAAATGCACAAACTAGCAAAATTGCAAACCAAACTCATTTTTCAACAAGAATCCCAAGTGAAGGTGCAGTTCAGGGGATAAACCGTGGCTCCTTAAAATTTGCAACCAATTAAACACAATGATAGGAGTTAGAACAATAAAGAGGATGGAAAAAGACGTGCAGTAGAGTTATGGATGCATTAATGGTGTGAGTCTAGTACGAAAGCATCAGGCAGCAGTTCGGATATTGTGGAGTCTGATGGCAGATGGGAGGAATGACCTGTGGTAGTACTCCTCCTTGGAGCTGCAAGATGTGTTGATTCAGTATAAACTTTACAGACTGTTCTGTGCTCTTTAGCACAGCTATACCTGAAGTATTTTTTTTTATGTTCTTAGTCTTTATAAAAAGCAGAAAACTGGTTATTACATTAGCTTCCAATCAGGTAAATAAATTATTTGTCTGATTTTGAGCATGGAGGAGAAAGTTTACAGTATTTATTTATTTAGATGTAAAATCAGAATTATGTCTTTTAATCAGTACATTATGAAGCCAGTGTTCCGGTATTTTTCCATCCAATATCCTTCCAAAGCTTCTGTGAGGAGTTCTCAGCTCAGTTATAAAACAGACTGAATTAAAAGCCATAGCTCTTCATGACCCACAGAAGCAAGTAAGACCATTAGCAAAAAGACCGATAATTCCTATATTAGAGTTTTTAATGCCTGTAACCATTATGAGCGAGGAGGCGTCAGAACGGATGATCGACAGCACACAGAAGAAACAGACTTTTTCTACATATTCAAAGAAAAAAAATCACAGTCAGTGATATATGTCACTACTTTAAGAAGGCAGGGTGAGATTTTCATCAGTAAACTTGAGTCAGACATATTCAGGATGTAATCATGTGGGATATAAGATTTATCACTTTGTCCAAACGTAAAAACAAAAAACACAAAGTTCCAAACAAAAGCTTGAAGTGGGGCTACTTTTATATGAACAAGGAGTGTTGATGGACTTCTCTTAGACTGAGGTTTAACCTTTGACCCCTGCCTTCTGACATCCCAGCTCCAGCCCTGTCCGTAAGACCTAATAAAATATGTTTTGCATGCTGTACAGATATCAAGTGGTTGTGTTATTGCCCGCATACACGCAACGAGATGGATACATGAGCCACACACACGCACACTCTCAACCTCTTAAAACAGATGTGTCTGCTGAGATGAGAGAGTACCACCGCCACATGCTGCTTTCTGAACCAGACAAATGCTTATGAAAGCTGTCCTGGCATGAAGCTTTTGCATGACCACTGCTCTGGCAGGTTTGATTGAATCCCAGTCTGACTGGGTTTGACTTGGTCCATCTGTGCGACTGTCCTTGGCCTTGGTTTAGGGTCTGGAGTAGAGGGGGCCATGGAGTTATCACACTGAGAGACTGTTAGGGTCATTACAACCCTCTGCTTCGATATTTCCACTTTTCTGATGGGAGCCAAATGTTGCGCTGGAATCCCTGTGTCTGTCTCTCTTTGTTCCCGTCTCTCACCATCCTGTCCGGGGCCATGCCAGCACAGCTGTGAGCGGCAGCGTGTAATAAAAGTCTAATGCGAGCAGCTGCTGGGGGTTTAAACTGTAATGAGATGGTGTGTGAGATTACCACACTTCGCTAGTCGCTGAGAGAAAGCTTGGCACCCCGACAACATTGTGGTCCCCCCCTCCCTCGATGGTACAATTACACTTTAGATATGGCTAATAGAATATCCACACAACGCCTGTAAGCAAGAGGCATAATGAGCTTTAGCTTAGCCTCTTCCCTTTCTCCTCCTCTGTCTCTCCATCTCTCTCTCACACATGCCCACAGCTGCAGCGAGCATCCACCCAGAGGAGTTGCTGTAAACTGCGAGGGGCTGATGTAGGAAACAGAGACAGCGTTTCTGAAATCAAAGGCACGCCAAGTCAGGAGATTCCCACAGAAGGGGACCGGCTTCTTATGGAAACACAGTTTGCCTGCATACATCAACCCGACAAATAATTCAGGCCTCAAGTCATGAATAGTTGAAAGCCCTGTGTCAACTTCATTAGTCATCATGGGGGGGTTAGTGGTACAGGATGTATGCGTACCCACATGGTGTCCATACCTTGAATAGCAGCGTCACAATGGAAAAGAAGCTTTGTGTGGAGTTGCTTTAGGCCTGCTGTGGAGCTTTTGTTATGGGCTACTTTCTTATGCAAAACCTTCCCTTTTTTCACCCCTCTCTTATTGTCTTCCTCCTTATTTTCAATTACCTTCCCTTTTTTGTGCTTGAGTTCATTTGTTTTACTTCCTCTATTCTCTCCCCTCTCCTCTTTGTCTCATCCTATTATTGTAGCTCTTTCCCAAGCATGATAGGATGGATGTAGCAACATAAAAGTCCTTGTTATGATTCCAGCACCTCCTCGGAGGCTCTCTGTAATGAAAGTTCAGGGTGTCTCAGTGCGGAGCGTCTGTACCTGTCATAGCGGTGCTGCGATAATAGGCCCAAAGGTGCCACTGCCTCATCACGGTGGAGGAGGAACTCTTCTGAATGCGTGCGGCTCTTCATTACCTCATGCAGAAGGCTAAACTCTAGATTCACAGCTCTGTGGAGCTGGATATTGTGAATGTGACCCCAGGGAGTGGAGCAGTGGAATTTCAATACGCCACACGGTCAGTATTATTCCACACCTGAATGCAGAGCCTTCCAGACAATTAGTGGAGAATTATAGAAGGCGAGGCGTCGGGTAATTTAAAGAGTCCGTCTCGCCTCAGCCTCAGCCTCAGCCTCAGCCTCGGCCTTGGCCTTGCCAGCCAGCAGGGATTTTTCTCACTCTCACAGCAGGGGGAGGGAGGGAGGGTGGGGTGGGGGGGGCAGGGAGTAAGAAAATGGATGCTCTCAGACAACTTAAATGGGAGCAAACTTTTACATATTTAGTAGATGTCAAGAGGGGCAGCTTGGGCTGTTCAATTTCTAAAACATTTCTGTTAAGTGTCCACACGTCTGCCTCTGCTGCAGAGTTTCTGCATTTGTAGTACTTTTGTGTTTCAATGCAGGTACAGCAGCGCGCCTTTATACAGGAAAATGGCCTGTCACTGTCGCACTCTGCAGCCATTTTATCAAGCCATTGCAGTCGAGGCTTGTCCCATTATAAATGCAAAGGATGATCAAGTCATTAAAGTAATATTTGAGTCTGCACTGAGGCAGCCTTATCAGCGTACTCCACCATCCTTTTCATTAGCCCACCTCATCTTGCCATCATCAGAAGCAGTAGATGTAGTCTGGGCCAGATAAGAGTTGTCATATAACTAAACTGTAGCTCTTGATTAAAGTGCTCCTTTAAGTGACACTCTGTTGTCATTTCACTGCAGAGTCATGTCTCCATCTACACAGAAATGTGAGTGAGTACAAGCTGACATAGAGGAATGGGAAGTTGATCAGAATTCACTGTCAGCAGGCCTCACCTGATGAAATCAAATTACCAAACACCTAAACAAATGATTGCCTTAATGCATCCATCACTTCCCCCCCCTGCTCCTCTTGTCATCTGCCTGTCATGTGATGCCCCGGCGCTGCAGCTTACCGCCCAATGTGGAATGCACATGGCCACATGAGATCTTCGTAGTATCCCAGCTCACTCTCTCTCGCTCTCTCTTTCTCTCTCTCTCTGAAACGTGTGTTCCAGCTGTTACCACTCTACGGACTTGTGAGGTTATAATGAGCATGGAAGCAGCTGCTTCCTCCTACAGTAGAGGCCCCAGCCCTTCTAATCCTGATCATTAAGAAAGGGAAGGGTGTGGGGAGCCCCAGTGCACAGACCTGTGGGCCTCAGCACCCCAGGACACGCTGTGGAGACTTCAGTTACCCGACCGTTTTACGAGTCGGACTAGCAGGTATAGGACCTTATTGATCTGCCTGAAGTGATAAAAAGGATTAACTTATGCAAGACAGCTGGTGCAAAGACTACAAAGAAATCCTGTTGCTCTATTTTTTTATTCGTCATTGTCCAAGCTCAGACCAGAGTCTGGACATTCAGACTCCTCTGTCCTGCCGTCACAGTGAGAAGCTGCTAAGCCACGATAAAGACACAGTAGCTTGATGTATCTGTATTCTCACAGCCTTAACGTCACTATGCATAAACTCAATCCCACATGGAAAATATCAGATTATGAAATATTTATGTTCTGACCTTTCCCAGTAATGATTTCATGATTTAATTTTCTCCGGCTTTACCTTAAAGTGCTGAGAGAATACAAAACAGTCCCAAGCAGTGGGCACGAGGGGGGAAAGACGATCTATCGAGACGATGACATTTGCATTCAGCTTGTAAATATCAACAACACTCAGGCATATTATTCATAGGTCCAAGCTTGCCTGTTTCGCTGCGCCTGTGTCTCCGTAAGCCTGCACACATTGGCAGAGACAGCCCTCTCTGTCTTTCAATTTCACTCCTTAATACTTTAAGCTGAAACAGTTGAGTGAGTGAAGTTTAAAACGGCCTGATAACTAATACAAAGAGCTGTAAATCACAGAGCATGGACCCAGCGTCACTTAGATGAAATATATGCAGGCATATAGCAGAGAATGTAGCAGTGTAAAGTTAATAGTGTTACATTTAGAATAACAGGCCCACTCAGCCTTGTCACTGCTGAGCCGACGTGAGACTGCACCCAGAGCTGCGACTCTAACAAGACTGTGTCTTTGGAGCAATTTTATGTAGATTAGTAATATGCTAATTTGAAGCATGACCTCGCTGTTTGCCAGAGAAAATCTGTCTCCTTTTTTGATCTGCATATTAATGCCTCAAGAAAAGATGGAAGTTGAGACATGAAAAGGCTTAATAAAATCAGCAGGTAAGAGGCAGCCTCGTAATTAATCCGGTGAATAAGGAAGTCTTCCACAGACAATGGCCGCACCTCAAATTCATAATTGGACCCTTTATTGATATTCAGCAACACAGCTCCTGAAACAGTGATTAATCTTTCATGGTTGTAAAAAAATATAAAATAATAATAATGGTGAGGCTTGTTTAACTTCTCATTTCAGCGCGGGCGCAGCCAGCTTAGCCGATCCGAGCCCAGAATTATCTCAGCCAAGATGCCCCCCAGGTGATAAATACACAAACTAGCGAAATTGCAAACCAAACTCATTTTTCAACAAGAATCACAAATGAAGGCGCAGTTCAGGGGATAGGCCGTGGCTCTTTGTGTGATGGCCTGTCATTGCGTTTGCTCTACCTAACCTCTCCTGACACCTGGAGTCAGGGACCTCCCTCTAAATGTGTAATATTCAATCTTCCTGACAGCTCTGCTAATGACCAGGAGGAACCAAAACAGAGGTAATAGGTGAGCCTCAAAATTGCTTTCAAATTATCCCTGATAATGATTCCCTTCCAAGTAATAAACCCTCTAGTGTGTGTGTGTGTGTGGTTCACTGTGTGTGTGAGTGGCGGTGTGTTTACGTCGGGAGAATGTAGAATGGCAGGGCTAATTATCAGCACTATTAAAGGTAAGTACATCCAGCTGCATCCCGGACAAGTCCTAATGAAGGACAGCAGACAGGCTGGATTCTTTCATCTGTCGCCTGTTGTTGGTCAACATCCACACCTCCACTCTGCTGCTCCGGCTCTGTTTCTGCTCTGTGTCGACGCCGTGGCGAAGGTTAACCATGCCACCGTGGGACTGGTTTTGCTTCTAGCTTTGTCTCAGTGGCATGTGGTGAAGATCAGACCCACCAGAACTTTCTTTGCTCACTTTTATTTGCATGATAAACTCTCACACTGCAAAAGTAGGGCAGTTCAAGAAAGTTTTGGTATTCTCAAAGTTTTAAACTGTTCCTGCCCCAGACGAGTAATCCTGTTGAGCATCATTTGCAGTGAATTATTAACGCAACCGGTCTTAATTTGTCTTGCTGAGATATTCAGTCGTTTTCCTTTTTTTTAATGCTCAAGCTGACAAAAGAGGAGTCTGAAAAGTTTATTGCATGCCTGTCAGCCTCATATCCCAAACATCTGTTACTGTAACACTAAACTCAACGGCTTCGCTTAATTTACGTTGTTTAATCCCTGTATTGTTCTCAGAAACATACCTCCATAAATCACAGTACTTAGCTGCTTCGTGTAGGGGTACGCTTCATTTTTTATTCGAAAAATTAAATTAAGTTTGTGAGTTTTACGTTTGCTTTTAACTGCAACCAGTAAAAAGAAAGTTTCTTGGTATGAAAGAGGAATCTGAAAATGACCAGATAAACATTTTTCTGAACAGTAAACTTGTAACACATGTCAACATCACTACATTGTGTTTTTGTTTTAAATGTGTTTGTACTTTATGACATTCAGTATTACTGGTGGGGATTATGCAGATGCATAAGAAGCATCAAAGAGATCTTTTGATGTTTTCCGATGAAGATTTCTCACTAGCTCACTGTTTCACAGGAACGTTTTAAATCAGTCCTTTTAAATTAAAAAATAACGGTTGTCCTTGTTTTGATGTCTGTGGCTGAGATTTGGTCGTATTTATATACAAAATAATCAAGTCGTGTTTGAGAGATGACTGTCGTCGTTGGAAGACGCCACTTTGATATGAAGATTTGGATCAAGGTCCGATTTTACAGTCATACTTTTCAAGCTTTTGTGGATTTTATTTGCATGCTAGGACGACTGCTTGGCTGTTTTTCAACGAGTGTGAAATCCACCAGTACATCCCTCTGACATCACTGAGGAGTGACCCCTGATGTAATGGTGAAGCACCAAAGAGAGCTCAAGACGAATCACTCACTGTTGGTGTTGGCCAACCTCAGACTCCTGTATTTGTCAAACCTGGTGTTGTGAGTCATTCTTTGTATAATATGGCAAATAGGTTCAGGAACCATTTCCAAGTCCTTTATGCATGGCTCATTTGTTTTGGTTTATACCAGCATTTTTGTGGATTATGCAATATCTTGCCTGTTTTAGTATAGGCTGCAGGAAGACTGCAGAACCTCCCCAAAGATCCCCTGACACAGTGTGTTTAATGCCAAACGCTGCATAAAAAGAGCTCATTTAATAGAGGACGTGCTCTTGGATTACAGTTTGGTGTATTTCAACACTTCACCGCTTTGTGTTGTATGCCAACCTGCAATATATCACTCTCTATTTCTCCTCTAATGCATGTAACACAACGATTTGTACTTTTCTAATCAGTGCAGCGTAAATACATCACTGTCAACATGCAGCACTCCACCGACTCGTTTCTTCTCTCAAATTACAACCGTTCTAAGTGCTCTTAATTTTCCAGAGCTGGTGAATTATGAATGATATAAAATATTCAAAATCCAGCAGAGAGCAACAGTAGAAAGAGTTTCTTAATAATCGAGCTAAGTATATGATGTCTGTACTTAACTAAATGAGCCCAGAGCTGTGCACTGCATAGCTGTTTGACCTCTACGCAGCACATTCATTTTCCTAACATATGTTGTCTATTTCAGCAGCTCTGGACTGTGAAACTGAGACAGGGGTAGAGAGGTCTGTCGTGCATGTGAGTATGATCTAAGTGGCTGTGAATATGGAGGAACGGACCAGCGGTTAGCGGTCGGGAAGAAAAGTGAGCAAACTGAATGACATGTTTGTGTGATCTGATGCAGATTTCGCCGAGGCGCTCGGGGATGACCCGAGGCCTTTAAACTATGAACTTCAAATCTTTTCCAAACACACAGGAGCACGCACGCAGAGACGCACAGGGTCGTGCTTGATTATGCCACCCATCCCCACCAGCATAAACATTCCTGAGGTACAGCTGTTCTGGTGTGTCTGATATTAAACGACAAGGTGACTTGGTGTCCTGTAGGCCACCTGAGAGGTAGAGCTGTGCAAGGAGACACAGCAATCTATTCTCCTCAGTGCTGAGAGGAAACTTACTCGAGCAGAGCAGCAGTTATTTCCTCGCTCTGCTCTGCTCTGCTCTGCTCCCAATCCCTCCCGGTTTGCCTTCAAGTCAGCACCAGTTAGTACTTTCCTCTGTGCGTGCATGTGTGTGCCAGCGTGTGTCGTCAAAACTGTACGCCAGGCTAATTTCCACCACGTTGCACTGCAGTGTGCTACTAGCATTCTCCAGGATATTGATGTGCTGCATATTAGATGGCAGAGTGAATCAGCTCTGTGTGCTGTAAATATTCTATTGTCACTTTAATGCTTCTGTCGATGGCTTTGTCCTGGGTAATTCAGTCCACTGCTGTTTCTGTCCCCCATAGCTTCCACCAGCGAGGCGTCCCACACACGTCTGCACGCTTCATGCACACACATGCAGAAGCATGGGGGACTGAAAGAGAGAAAATGAGACGAGAGTGGTGAGGGAGAAATAGAGAGAGGACATACACATCACACTACAGCACAGACACACACACACACAGACACACACACACACACACACTTTGCCTGGGGTTTTTCTTGCCGTCACAGATGATCAGGCCCAGTTTTGGCTTTAGCTCAGCTCTGACCAACCCCTGGTCCTGGAGCCAAACTGTTAAAAGACATTAAGTCAGCACTGAGACGCGCCACTGCTTCCTCTCCCTACGAACCACAGGACACTAATGGTGTGTATGTGCATGGGTGCATATGTGTGTCCGTGTGCTGGAAACAGAGTGACTGTGGGCCAGGATCTGCACACATGTGTACCCTAATGAGTCTTTGCATGTTCTGGTGCATGTGTAGCCTTCTCCTTGGTGAGGTCAGATAGAGAGGGGGCAGAGTATTTGGAGCAGCCTTCCGGACTCTCCAGGCGCACCACATGCCTGTCGCAGCTCACTGAGCAGACTGTGAAAAGCTTATGTAAATGACGAGCCGCTCAGATGTGAAATCAGGCCTGTATTAAATTGTTTTGTTCCACTTGTCAGAGCTGATTAGTCCGAAAGCTCTCTGAAAGCTGCACAGGTATTGTGTTGATTGTATTCATATAGGAGCCAGGGAGAAAAAAATAATCATAGATCACCCCAGGAAAGAGCATCTGTGTAGGTAGCAGGGTGCAATTGCTTTCTGAAGTGTGATCATTAGTCAGTTATCCCATGACAGATTAGTCTGCTAGTTTTTGAAGATGCTGGATGGCCCTTCACAGATGCACACTGATTGCCATCCTCCCCCGTATACATCCAGAAACACTCCACCTGTCTCCTCAAAGGAAGCTGTTCCTGCTCGGTGACAAAGACCAGATCACAGGACCTGTTAGTGGAACCTGAGTCTACTCCTGACTGAATGTCATAGACCGAGAGCTGCATGAACCCCCTCAACTTTGCTCCCACTCACACACCGCTGGGATGCGGCACAGGTGGCACCGTACAGTATCTTCACTTCAGAGCTGGGGATAGTGGAGAGAGGAAATAGAGTGTATGAGAGAGGGATGTGAGAGACAGGGTGAGGAGGGGGGAGTGAGAAAGAGAAAGTGAAGGAAGCAAGTTCGGGAGATGTGTGGGCAGAGAAAGAAAGAGAGAGGGAGAGAGGAGATTGCAGCGCGACGGCTGGAGGGCTCCCAGCATAAAGCAGGTCTTTGAAAAGGGCAGACAAAGAGAAAAGGTCTCCGCCAAATACCTGAAAGAATGTTGAGAGGAAAGAGGAGCGCGGCCAGAGGGAGATAAGGCAGTTAGCCCACACTGAGGCAGCTCCTGTGTCATTGGATCAGATTACTTCTGCTAGCATATGTGTGCGTAAGTGTGTGTTAGCATGCACTCATCTGTGCGCTTGTCCATTTGAGCGCCGAGGTCGATACCGACATTCCGTAGTGGTCTGTCTGCGTTCATGGTCCAGTGAGGTCGCTGACAAAGCTGTGATGGGCCAGGCTGTGTGTGGCGCCTTCAGGGCGAGCCCAGGTTGGTGCGACAAGACCTGGACCACAGACGTGAACCTTAGCATCGGGTCAGACTGCGAGCTAAGAGAGGGATAAGAGAGTTTAATATTTCTGTAAGACTCAGGAGAATTCTGGTTCCCATGCGTGGCTTTTTCAAGCTCTTCTCCTGGGCTTCAAAGCATCTTAAGAGGAGAGCCTGCTTTGAAAGTGATTTCCAAGTCTGGGCTTTATCTGTGTGTGGGAAATCACCCCCTGGCTATTTTGTAAGCTTAGCTACCTTTGAATGGACTAACAGAGCCTTGGGATAAAAGGATCTAGTGAGCTACCGTAGCAACAAACCTAAAAGAGGTGCGAACCAGCTTCTCTCGGCGTTGGCACGGAAATGACAACAAATCTGTCAGGATATTAGAAGTGGATAATATGAGTATGGAAACAAATCTAAGCAGTTATTAGTCATGATTGAGGTCTGATAGCAATTAGTCCTGCTCCAGCACACAGACTGACTCCTCACTAATGATGTCATTGACCGTGTCACCTCTCAGAGGTCAAAGTGTCCATGTTAAACCATGCGTAATGGTTCCGTGTTTAGACTACAAGGCCCTGTCCCACTAAATGGTGATGGATCGCTTCTTTTTCCTGCCGGGGGTGTGTGTTGCATCAGATGATACGGGTCTCAACATGATACACAGTTGATTAAATCAATACTCCAAGGAAATGTGCGGTGGGCTCCATTTCAATCCAATAACACGGAGGTGGGTTTATGTGTGTGTGTGTGTGTGTGCACATGTGCCTGCACATGTAGGAGAGTATCTGCATGTACCCTTGAGGAGCACAGTAGACAAAAATAAAGGACAAGGACATCGTGTTTGTTTGCAATATGATTTTGAAATGAGGTCATCAACAGTAAACGCACGCCTTTAAAGCGGTATCATGATCGTTTGCAACACCTGAAAGCAGGAATCTCTCCCCCATCAGTGATGACAGACTAGATGATAGTGGTCATTTACTGCCTCAGGTTACTAAATCATAAGGAATGGATTGGAAATGACAGCCCAGCAGGCTCATGCTAAAAAACAGGGGGGCTTTTTTTATTTTACCCTGCTTTATTAGATTTGCTCATCAAGAGGAAGCCAGCCGCTGAGAAAGGCAGAGAGCTAAAGGAGGTCGGTGGAGAGATAGGGGACAGATCTGGATGCTGACTATTAGATATGAAAGAATTTCCACCCATATGGCCGCTGCTCCCTGTGTTTTGTCAGGGATGGTTAGCAAGACAGGTGCTGCCCTTAGGCTGTGCACATAATGCATGCACGCTGTGAATAACACCACTGGCACACAAACAGCAACACAGGCTCAGGACAAGGGAAATAATTTGTGCTAGATTTTTTTTTTTTTTTTTACTGCCTACCTGCGTTCTCTCCTTCTCCCTCATTTTCTCCCTTTCTTGCGTTCTGCCTCACCCCAGCGGTGACCCGTAGCAACCCCCAGTCTAATGACCGCCGCAGTTTGACACTCATTAAAGGTGGTCAATTAACCAGAGGGCCTGGAGTCACTTTCATTAGACGACTTGTAAAGGTCTATCTTCGCCTGGCTTTAAACATAGAGGGGGGCGGTGGGGCAGACAGGACGGGTGCCTGTTACCTGAACCTGAGTTGGTGGTTGTAGTTGTAGCAGCAGGAGAGGGAGCGAAGGAGTTTAAAAAACCTGCAAGAGGAAGACAAAAGGACCTCTGGAGAGTCATTTGTTTTGTTTGTTATTTGTTTTGTTGAACTGGATTCTGTTGGTGTTTTATAGAAACAAACTCAAATAGTGAAAAAACAGCGAAATAGCTGAACAGAGCACAGAAAATGAGCTCTCATGAGAGGGAAGATGAAAAACAGAGCCATCTGCTCTGAGGGTTGGCTCTCTGAAGACGATCTGGTCTCGTTTCAATCCTTTGTATCACTCCTTTACAGTAAATCAAGGGAGAGACTTTTTTTTTTCTGATGGTTTAAGCTTTTCTGTGTGTGCCTACTTATGGCTGCGTGTGCGTGTGTGCAAATAGAGTTGCAAGTGAACAGAAGGGAATGTTTTTCTCATTGTGCACGCTTCATGCTGTTACATATCTTAGAGTGCGTGTTTCTGGTTTAAGGCAGAAAGCGTGTCCCGGTCCCAGGCCTCTGGAGTCATCAGCCTGTGAAGGTCAAGTCTGATTCAGAAAGAGACAAGGCAGATTGGCATGGAAATGGAATCCGCTGTCTCTGTGCCAAACGTCCAGACTGACTGACTGCCCACAGCCTCTCATCACATCCAAGTCTATCCTCTCATCGCATCGTCCACTCCTCCTCCTCCTCCTCCTCCTCCTCAAGCTGCCTCTGCATACCAATATCAGAATAACACAGAGGAGGAGCAGCGCTGAAATGGGCCTGTTTAATAATCACGATGTCAAACAATGTCGGCATGAACAGGGAAACATGAATCCAGCTGTTAGCTGCAGCTAGGAACCATCTGCTTGAAGCTGCGCTGTCTCTCCTCGTTGCTTCCTTGCATATGGCAGATTTTGCCTTAAGCCGTTTTTAAGCAGTTGTTTTATAATGAAACAAGAAATGCTCTTATTGAGCTAATGGATTCATAAGCAGCCCCTGCTAAGAGATATTGTTCAAATGTTTATTATATCTTTATGAGAAGTCAGGCTGGATGAGTTGGATGAGGCGTGCATGTGTGTGTGTGTGTGTGTTCTGCTGTTGTATGTAATGAGCATGCGCTTTTGATATGAATGAGTGCAGTGAGGCGTGAGATGAGTATGTGCCTGCTGGTATGGAACAAGTCCTTGCTCTTCATGTGTGCTTGTGATTTTGTGACTGGGCTGTGTGTGTTTATGTGTGTGTGAGTGAGAGAGAGGGAGGGAGGGAGGGAGTGTTCATTGGGCTGAAATGGGTCCCTGCCCTTCATGAATATTCAGTTACCCCCCGCGTTTCCACTGATGTCTCACTGATGTCAGCTTGCGTGTGGGAAAAACAAGTTGCCCCAGTAACTGTGTTCCCCCAAAGCTGCCTAAACTGCTGCAAAAAGAAAAAAAAATGGTGTTGTGTACTGCAGCTTGTTCCCAAACGGCTAAAGTGAGCTAGTCTGGGGCCAGTAATAAACTACAGCCAGTGAAATCTTGATCTCATGTGGCACCCTCTGAAAGTAGGGCAGCACTTAGGTCACATGTTTAGGTCAGTCACCCTTCACTGAGGGATTCTCTAATGCATCCTGTCAACCGCTGTGCAGCCACTGCAGCGCAGGGAACACAAAGGCATGTCTGCACCCGCTCATGATGCTTCCTGACTGCTCTTCTCAGTTTTAATTTCTCAGCTGGGTATCTGCTGCGACTTTGTCCGTTAAGCTGAAAAGCATTGATATAAAAGGTCTGTTTTGCTCTCTTCAAGGAAAGTGACATTGAGAGATCCTTCACTGCTGCACTGAGTGAGAGATGTTATTATTCTGACGCTGTCATTGTCAAACAGACTGGCAGAGAGAGACACATGGGCATGCGCACTTCCACACACACAGACACACACACACACATGCATAGACATGTCTATCCGTCAGCATCCTCCATCTCTGCCCCCACAGATGTTGCCCAGTATTTAGGTCAGTCAGTTCGCAGATGGGTGGTCACTAACGCTTGTATTAGCTTGGGCTTCGAGGAACTGATACAATAGACTAGTCAGCTCTGAGCAGCCACCCTAACGAGGCCGGAAGTGCCTTTCTTTGTGATCACAACAGACCTAGTTCCCTCACAGATACTTAACAGCATTAATGTCTGCCTAATGACCAGCGCAGCAAGAGTTAGACTGCTGTGACAATCCAGTGTTCTGACAAGTGACTGTACTGAAGCCTTAGAGATCAGCCTGATCACATGACTGTGCACTACCTGCATGTTTAATAATGGGAACATAATTCTGAAGCACTTTTTTCTCTAAACGTTAATGTACACTTTAAGTGTTTTCGATGATTATTTTGGTATTCCTGCATTCTGACTGCACAACACTGAATCAGGCATATCAGGGGTCAGTTATATCATTACACACAGTGGGCTGATGTTGTATAATAGTGCCAGAAGGACAAATAAAGACACCCAAACACGTAAAACATTGATGTATAATAATAATAATAATAATAATAATAATAATAATAATAATAATAATAATAATAATAATAATAATAATCCTACGAAGGGCTAAATCACCATGGTAATGTATGCAGAATGGCTAACCTGCTCAAGAGCAGGTTAAGATCTGGATAAGAGATCAACATCAGTAGAAAAGCACCACATCCTGACCAATCAGCTCTCTTGGAAAATAGCCTACCCATTCATAGAAGATCTTGTCGATGTTGGTGCGTGGCTTATGAGAGGAGTAAAGCATTTTTAGGGGGAGATGCAATCCTTTTGATGTCCACGATGACATCCTGTAGAAGAGATTCAAATTTTCATCAAATTGATCAAACTACATTTGTCAGCTGATGGATCCATAAATAAATTCTGTTGATTTCATCCAAACATCAGAGACAGAGTGAAGAAATAAAGCCTTGTCACTGACCGCTTTGAAGGATGTTTTTGTACTTGTTCCCCAGTCCGTTTAGCTCCACCATTTGCATTAAAATAATGATGTTAATAATAATGGTCACATGAATTTATGAATGCACAACTACTTGGGAGTTGAGGAATTGATTTATTAATATTCCACACTATATACAAAACATGTTCACACAGGGTGCTGAGCCTCAAAAGAACTCATGAAAATATAAATGAAAGGAAGGACGTTGCCCTCAACATCTGTTCTATAATAAAATCAAACTGAGTGATCAGAGTGCTGCACGTTTATATTGTTCATTTCCCATTTCTCTGTGTTTGTGATTAGTCAGACACTGCAAACTCCACCCCTCTAATGTGACCGTGTACTGATCAAGACTGGAAAACCCTGGATTCACCGAGTGAGTTGATATCCAGCTTCAAAGTACCGCTTATCAGGATTGCAAATGTCTTGTTGAGTCAACCCAGGTAATGGAGAGAGATCCTTTGTAGTACAGGCCTCTGGAGAGAACCCACGCATGCATGGGTTAAATACAGCACGGGGAACTGCTGTTAGGCAGCAGCACTAACCGTTGCACCACCGTTCAGCCAATAAAAATAATACTAAAACTATAACAACAATAACAATAACAATAATAAATTAAAAAAATAGATAGATAGATAGATAGATAGATAGATAGATAGATAGATAGATAGATAGATAGATAGATAGATAGATAGATAGATAGATAGATAGATATCTCATTCTTGTTGGGTTTGTACTTTATTCAGTTGTCTTCAACAGTCATTGAATATTCTTTGCGTTGCATTATGGAAATGTATGGGAGCCTGTTTTTCTGAAAAAAAAAAAAAAAAACAACAAAAAACAAAGGAAAGTTGAAATAACGGGATGCATGATGAATATTCAGAGACTTAAAGTGAAAAGCATGAGATGAAAAGTTTTCTTCATGAGATAAGAAAAGACAGTTGTGTAAAAAGGTCAAGTTTATGAGGGAGGAGGTCATGCTGTACTTTCAAAAAGTCATAATACTAAGACAAAAAAAATTATTATTGAATAAAAAAATCAAAGAAACACGATACATTTATTTTCCTCGTGTCGACTTTTGTGTTATAATTTAAACTAACTGCTCAAAGTAATAACTTAACATATTTTCTTTTTTCAAGTCTTTACTCTGTAGTTTTTGAAACAGTAAAAAGATAAAATGAGCTTTTATGGTGCTCAGGCAACATGTCCATCTGAATCTTAGTTTTCTTAATTATTTAGTATTCTTGGTTAATTCTTGAGTGCTTAGTATTCTCTGGTTTCAGCACTTTAACTCCAGGTTGTCAGTCAATAATCCACTTGAATCTGATGATCTCAGGTTTCCACTCAATCAATATTTTAGGGTTTCACTTACTCACTGTGTTTTAGCCAGTGTTCTCAGATTTTCAGCTTGTGTGATACTCTCAAAGTTTTATGCTTTATTCTCAGTATTCTTGTCATTATACTCTAATTAAATACAACATTATATTATTATTTTTCTAGACTTTTGAGCTGCTTTTGAGCTTTCCTTTGAGTCTTTACTCAAAATTACAAGGTTTCATTTTCTCTCATTTTCAAACAAATTTCAATCGTTCATATCTTCAGGTTATTATGAAACTTTGAAGGCTTAAATTCTGTCTTTTTAAAGCTCTTTTCAAGACACCCAGACAACAAAAGTTGTAGCTCTGTAGCACAAAATTGTCAGCTCTCACGGTAAAGAGCTTTTAATGAGGAAAAACAAATAAGCAGCGGCTGAGGGAGACAAACAAGCCCGGGGCTTTTGTCAGTGCTTCAGAGACAGAAGTGGGTGTTACACCTTTGGAAACCGTTGATGCCAGGTGATTTGATGACAGAATGTTAAAAATAGCACAGAAATGAATGCAGCTGGTCATGAAAACATCATCAGGATTTAGTTTCCTTGACGATGTTATTGTTTTTATGTTTTTGTCATTAAAAGATGTACACAACGAGTACAACGAGTGCTGATGCCTTCATGTTGAACAGTTTGCTTTGGGTTTCCATTGTTGAGTCTTTGATTTGAACATGTCAGCTCTGTCTTTGTTTCTGAATGTTTACAGCAAACATATCTGTTCACAAATACATATATGCAGTACTGTCTCTCTATTCTTCTGCAGATTGTTAAATATTCCTGCCTTTGGCTATGAATCCTTTTTTATATATATTTATCATTCAGTCGTCAGTTATCATTTCCTCATCACACTCACATGTTGCTGGGCAAAAAAAGAATTTGCATGTTCACTTTTTACGGTTTAACGGTAAGCTTGCTGAGGTTACTGTGCATAAACACCAAACAGTGAACCCCCCTGATCATTGTGAACAGCCCCGTCTCTGACAGGTGAAGTGAACACCTCTGATTATCATGTTACAGCAGCATCTGTGAGCGTGGTGGGATGTGTTAGGCAGTACAAGAACATTTTGCCCTCTGAGATGTTTGAAGGAGGAAAAATAAGTGAGAGGATGTGAGCAACTTTGACAAAGGTCAGACTGTGATTGGGGGGTCAGAGCATCTTTAAAAAAAAAACTGCAGATTCTGGGGGATGTTCCTGGTCTGTGAGGTCAGTATGAACCAACAGTGGTCCAAGAAAACCTGTAGTGGTGACGGAGCCATGAGCACCAAGGCTCATTGGAGAACCACTGGAGCTCAAATTTCTGAAAAAGTAAACACTGGCCCTGATAAGGAGGAGTCTAAACACGCAGTGCGTCAGTGATTGTTAACAAACATTATATAAAGACACTTTCCAAAACCATAAGCAGGCTGAGTCCTGCTAATGTTGTAATATCAATAGAGACCCAACATGAAGACAAGACAGGGAGTTTTATGTCATCTTAACCCACCATGAGCAGAGCACTATTTATAGGAAAAACTTCCTTTAATAGTCAGAAACCTCAAGCAGAGGCTGAGACTGTGTTGTTAAAGAGTCTTTATGAACTTATTTGGACAGCCTGATAAAAAGGAATTACAGTAATCCGAGCTGGAGGTAAGGAAAATGTACTAGTTTTATGCGTTTCTCCGTGACAGTATGTGCCTCATTTTTTAATCCTGCAAAGGTGAAAAAAAGGCTATTCCTGAAATGTTTTGGATGTGAGACTTAAAGGACGAGTCCTGATAAAACTGAACATCTAGATTCCTAACAGTGGTGATGGATGCCAGGCTGATGCCATCAAAGGCAGTTATCTTATTAGGAAAACCTTCTCTGAGGTGTTTGGGCGAAAGCATGATGATCTTATTTTTTTCTGAGTTTATTAAAAAGAAATTTCTGCTCATCCAGGTTTGATATCTTAGAGGAATGCTTCTAGTTTGTTGACTGATTGGTTTCTTCTGGCTTCACTGAATGATAGAACTAAGTGTCATCGACATAACATTGAAAATTTATGTGATGTTTCCTCATAATAATATCTACAGCAGGGGTCTCAAACTCTCTGAGGGCTGCTGAACATCCAGTCATCTCACAAGGGAGCCACTTCAGGTGCTCCACCAAAAAAAAAAAAAAAAAAAAAGGGTGTTGTGTTGACAGCTCTTTATTTAGCTGTGCAGCTTGTTGTGTCTGTTGATCTTCCTGGTTCTTTGCACACTGCTCCACATGTTTGGATGCATAATGCCACGTGAGATTAAACTCCATAAGAACTGTAACTTTCTCTTTGTATATATGAGACAGATGTAATTCCCCTTAGACTCAACAGAAATAATCATTCTTCCACTTCTCCCTAGACACTCTGTGTTTGATATCGATCTCTCTTTTGGATTTTGAAAGAGACACCTTGCTTTTTGAAGTTGTTGGCAGCAGGCTAATTTTTTTCCCCCCTTTGATTTCACACAGTAATTATGCTGCGTTCAGAGTCAACTTGGCAATCGCATATTCCTTCCCCAGTCCCAACAACAATCAAGTTGTAGGCCGCATCTGGCCTGTGTGCCAAGAGTTTGAAATCCCTGATCTAGAAGAAGCAAATGTAAAATGAAAAGAAGTGGTCCAAGCACTAAGCCTTGTGGAATTCCATAAGTAACTCAACAAACAGTCAATCATTGATTGGAACAGCAAAGCTGGAGACCAGTCAGGCTGCCCTCACTGACCTGTTTTCACTGCCACAAGGCCTGCACACACGAGCATGGGAAGTGGAGGACGCTGGCTTGGTGGAACATGTCAGAGTTGACTTGGTCTCCAAATCTTCCAGATCATAATTCTGTCAAGCATTTTTGGGATGTGCTGGACAACAGGTCCAATCTGTGAAGGCCCCACCTCACATTTTACAGGACTCAAAGAATCTGCTGCTCTTAGCTCCAGAGCCCACAGCACTCACATAAAGGTCAAGCATAGTCCACTGACATCATAAGTTATGACCATGACCTGATGAATGGGAACTCAACATTAAGCAGGCCCAATCATGTTATATCTGACTGAAGTAGCTGCTTTGGTCTACCTCTTGTGTAACACGCCAGGAGGCATCAAATAATAAATACAGTGATGATTGTGTTTCAACCAAGATAACATCATTCAGTTTGTTAAGAACTGTAAGATACAAGGCTAAAGATGATGTAATGTTGTGTCACAGCCTTCACTAATGTCAGTCTAAATGGGGCATGATGCTACATTGGTTGCCGGCGTTACAGGTTTATAGAGCAAAGGTGAAAATGTGCATGGATGTGATGTGGAGCAGAACTTCTGATGCATGTTGGAAAGACCCTTGGGTGATGAATGCACCGAATACTGGAGGTGAAAGAGTTAGTGGAGGGTTACATCTGCTTGACTGAAATGACAACTGACGGCAGCCAAGAGGGACAGTTTAAACTTTGACAGCCATGAGATGATTGGCTCTTTGGGGGTCGTGGCAAAATGTGATTGGTTTAAGTGCAAGAGCCAACAGGCAGCTGAGAAGAAGAAGGGAGAGAGAGAGGGAGAGAGAGAGAGAATATAAATAATTAATAAGCAATATGATGGTCAGTCTGCTGATTTAACTTCTGTCAAGCCTCTCTTTTATAATCAAGCCAATTCTGACCTTGAAAACATGTTAATCAGTTAGTTTACTCTCAAGACTTCACAGGGCCCTGTTCCTGATATTTGTTCAGTATTACTCTTAAAATACCATCCAATAATTTCCTGTTTTCATGTAAATGTGCAGATTTCCATGCAGCATTTCCATGAAGTACCTCAATAGCATCATGCTAATGGTTTGGATAGGGTGCATTAAAGTCCATCAAGTTTTATTTTGAAAATTCAAGACTTCAATTTAAGTTTTCTGCCAAACGAATCCTTCAGGGTTTTTTCTTTTTTTATTATTATTATTATTTGTCCTTCACCCACCTGTCAGTCAGCCAAGGCCAGGACTCGAATCCTTGAACAGCTGAAAAAAGTTTCACAAACAGCAACAATGCATAAAAAAGAGGTAGGCCATTACTTTAAAGTACAAATGTGTGTCTGTATTTGCCGCGGTGACTCTTTTGTAGTGTTAAACATCAAGAGCAGTTTGAGTGAAAGGGGGGGAAATGGGAGAGACAGAAGGAACCAAAGCTTCAAGGCATAATACTGTAATTGGAAAATTGTGCAAATGCGTTTTGGAGTCATGTTATATAAATGGCCGGCAGAGATAATGCCTGAGATTCGAGGCATGGCCTAATTGAGACTCAGAGATGGCGGGGGAGAGGGGTGGCGATGCTGAGGGGGCGAATGAAGTGTGGGTTTTAAATTGGGTGAAGGGAAAGTGGATGGAAATAGGATGTTTTCAAAGACGTGGGAGAGCGGGAGGCAGAGAGAGCGAGCTGTTTCTCTTTAAAGGGGAGCAGGGAGGGAAAGAAAGAGACGGAATAATTCCCACTTTCTTCCACACCTGTGACCCAGCAGCCAGCCGCCCCAGCTATTGCTCCCATAACTGTGTGTGTAAGTGTGTGTGTGCTTTGTTTTACGTGTGTAAGTCTCTCAGGTTCTGGCACTCCCTGTATGATTGATGAGTCTCAGTCGGGCCTGGATCCTTGCCGTGGCCCAGGCCTGATCAGGCATGTTCTGGTTGTAACAGTTCCATCAATATGAGGCTGATGGTTGTGTGTGTGTGAGTGTGTGTGTGTGTGTGTGTGTGTGTGTGTGTGTGTGTGTGTGTGTGTGTGTGTGTGTGTGTGTGTGTGTGTGTGTGTAATGAAACATGAAAACGAAGCCCAGTATAACCCGAGAGAACCAAGATGCTTTGGTGGAATTTCCATTTCCTGCCCTCAGAGGGGATTAAAGAGGAACACTGTTTAGATATAGTTCCTCTCATTGATTGGAGCTTGAATCCCATTAATTAGCTCTTTCATGAACGATCCATATGTAACTGTTTGACTAATGAACTCTCTGTTCGTTGTTTTTCTTCTCCCTGTTTCCGATTTTCTGTGCCGACTCAGGTTTCCTGTGTCGCTCAAAGATTGACCAAAAATCTGCTTGATATTTGATGAGCAGCATTTGATGAAAGGCATTAGCAGGCCTGCATTATTTATGAGTGTCGAGTGATGCATTAACTCATTAAATATGTATGTGTACATTACATGAGAACGAACATGTCCCATAGCATGTCATATTGATTCTGGTGTGAGTTACGAGTCTCCTGCGCGGAGCCATATGAAGAAGGAAAAAAAACATTAGGTGATGGCACACCAAATCGCTTAAGAGCTTTATTGACGGCCTCCCCCTCCGGATGCTCGGTCACAGTTGAGAAGTTGCAGAGTTTTGAACTTGCTTGCTTCGACAGATCAAGGGGAGAGTGTGCACATGCAGCAGATTTTGTGTGGGAGTGGAGTGTGTGAAATAACGTGAGAGGAAACCAAGAAGCTGTGCCAACTAACACTGTTAAAGGATTCGTACCAGCGTTGCTGAATTCTTCCCCTCATCTGGTTAGCTATCACTTTACATCTCCCACTGACAACTTTATTTTTCATTCACGGCTTCTTTACAGGCTCCGCTGCCCTCATGGCCTCCGTCAGAACTGCGATGACTTGCCTTGCAGGCAGTGATGTAGCAAACAAATGATAAGTAAACTATGCTAATGCCAAAACCGGTAGGTGATCATCTCAGGCTAACAGTGCAATTTAAAATGATTTACTCAGCTAAAAAAGGGCATAAATCTACGCTTCCTCACCTTAAAAGACACTGTGCTCATTTAGTTTACATCACACTGAAAGTAATTACTGTGGAGGCCACACGCTATGAATTTATATGATGAAATTTTTTGAGCTTAGATAAAGTTCATCGTCACTGTACTAATAAAAATGCAATTTGTTCTCCTTGTACATTCAACTTCCCTAAAAGTGTCTCTGCTGTAATCTCCAGTGATTTACTTCACTTTACCACGTTACAAACTGTTAGGAAAACTAAGTTGGTAAAAAAAAAAAAAAAGAAAGCCTTCTTTGAAAGTGCTTTCTGTGATTAGTATTCATAGTCATGGATAAAAACAAGTGTAAGTTAAATTGTTCCCAAGCCACCACAAACTGCTGGCAGCTGTTGCTGTCCCAGGTGACTTGTTCCATCTATAAAGACATACGAGCCACCGTGTTACACAATAAAAAAACACAATGTGGGGAATTACTCATGCTCCTATGAAGTGAAAAGTCACAAGGGTGTTTCAGTTACAGTCTAAAACTGTACCGGTGTTTAAAAATGCAAATGCAGTGGATTCCTGAGTAGGGACACACTGAAAAACTGACACAGAAATCAAGCAGATTAGAGAGAGATAATGCATGATAAGTGCTGTAATGTGCTTAGGTCGTCTCATTGTGCAGGAATCTGAACATACATTAAACATGTCCAGTATTAGAAAGTGTCGACAAGTGTTAAATGCAATGGACTGTTGAATATCATGCGCATATTTGGTGTAATGTGCATTTAAAGGTCGCAAAGAACTGCAAAAATACTGCAGTGCTGCTGCAGCTTTATACTTCCTTATTTTTGTGATGTTGACTCTGCTGTTGTTCAACAGAAGAACCCCGTGGCGACTGCACACACACTCATAGACCCATGGATAGAGCAAGAGAGAGAGACAGAGAGACAGAGAGATGGAGAGAAAGAGACGTACACGTACGTAGAAAACATGCAGTCACACACAGTAGCTCAGTGGGGGGAAGGTTTTAATAAACCCACAGTAATGTAGATCTATGGGGGCGTCTCGGGACCGAGCCAGGAAACCAGATGAACGTACCTGCCCCAGGGCACAGAGAGAAACAGCGAAGGTGGGGGTGTGAGTGGAGGGGAGGGGGTTAGTTTTAGAAGCCACAGGCACATTATGTCTCTCATTGCCCTGACTTTTTTCTCTCTCCTGCCATCAGTCTCTTCACTCGCCCACTCCGTCCGTCTCTGCTCACATCATCAGCCTCATGAAAGCAGCTAGCTATGCCCACAAAACACTGATGTGTTTGTCAGAGAAAATGCCCAATCACTTTAATAACATTTCATGCCATCTCTGCTTTCACAGAGGACTCAGGAGTTTGTCCCTCAGTCGGCTGACGGCAGACTGTAATTTCAGACAAACGCAATGGAAATGCCGAGTGCAGGCCAATCAGATGTAATCATCTATGAAGAAATGTAATTCTGGAGGACACCAGGGCAGAGTGGGTTGATATGGGTATTCGTTACTATGCAAAAAGGCGTGTCCATACTCCTCGAATATGAATTTATGAAGCCTGCTTGTGATTTCAATCTGACTAATGTATCAGAACAAACCCATCTGTGCAGCACTGACCCCTGAGGTGAGGGGTTTGGGGGGCTAGAAGGGAAGCAGTGTGAGCGTGGGCGGCTGGTTTATGATCCTACAATGGTCCAAGGTGGTCAGTGAGATAGCAAAAGAACACTTTCACCCATATTTGTAAAGCTTCAGGACAGATCAAAGAGAAAAGAAAGAAATAAAAACGTCTCTCCAGAACAAGCTCCATGGGAAAAATTTTATTTATCAATATGCGGTAGTTTCCAAACTGGTGGAACGTTATTTCCATTGTAGCTGGTGCCAATAGGTTACGCTGAGAAGCGGCGAGAAAGTGAGTGGCAAAAAAAAAAGAAAAAAAAAAAATTAAAATAAAATAACAAAACTTGACAGTTATGATTCAAACAAAGGGAAACAAATTCAACAGGTTTTGCTTACACATGCACATTGAAAAATAATACTGTGGCTTTGAACAACAGAAGAAATCAACCTACAGTGAGGCTCATATCATGAACCCACATCTTTGAGCTAAATTAGGAACGGAGGGTGAGAGCAACTTTAAAACAAAGGACCGCCTGGGAGATAATGAGTGGTGTAAACCGGATGATTTATTGGCGAGCGCAGAACGGTCACACTCTCATTCGAGGCCTTTTCTTTTTCTCCCTCCTTCTCTCCTTCTAACCCGATAGACTTATTAAAACCGTGAAAAGATTAATCTTTCTGGACCAAAATGTTTTTGTTACGTCTTGTAATGAAGTAGAAGGTGTAGGTAACTCAAAGGCAGTGGAATAACACAGTCTTCATATGCAGAGCTAAGTGCTGTCTCCAACAGGGGAAGCGGCCTTATCATTCACGGTTTCAATGACCTATCCGTTTCAAAGCCGAGCGCTGACAAAGCTTCAGTCCTGAACAGTTTCTGAGCAACTCGAATCCTGTTGAATGGCAATGGAAAACTCTGAACCCCATTTATTCAAACACGTGTGGTAACAAAGACTTTTTGACAATACTGGACGCTGCGAAAAACGACAGCTCATGTGTCCGTTGCAATATTCAGTTTAACTCTAAAAGAAAAAAAGAAAATAAAAACATATTGCAAACAGAGACAAAAATGCAAGGATTCATACAAAACACACTTTAAAAAGACAGCTATTTACAAACATCCTCCATTACAAAAATCTAATCTTAAATTTTTCTTATGAGCAGTGTTCAGGTGAAATTACATCTTAAATTGGGCTCTATCCATATATTTACATTTCTCTCTCTCTTTTTTAATTTTTTCTCTCAAAAAAATTGAATAACATTAAGTGGTCACAAGAATGAATAAAAATGACATATGGTTGGTGGTAGTTTGGTAATGACTCCCTTGGCTGGTGTAGGTGAATGGATGCGCACCGATCCGAAACAAAAACATTTGATGTAGATGTGTTTCACAGAGGGCCGCTAAGGGCTGCATGCTGAGTTAAAACACAGGACCACAAAAGCAAGAGCAGCTGTTTAGGCTGTTAACTCTGAGGTTAACGACACGCAAAAGCCACCGGAGTCTTCCCCGAGTCTTCAAGCTGGGCTGCCTTTTAACTCAGCAGTGTGTATCCGAGGATGGCGATAGTATGTGGCAGCGGATGATGGGTGTCTGCCGGTGAGAAAACATCGACTGGCAGTCTGACCGTTTGACTGGAGATAAACCTGGACTTGTCAGTCTTGGTGTGTTTGCGTGTGTGTGTGCGTGTGTGTGTGCACATGTGCGTCAAACATCAGCTCGTGTCTGTGCCGAGGAATAGCTGTCCTTATCTGCTCCCCTCTCCTTTCACACATCATTAACTGGGACTGCGGCGCTCCGTACTTTGGCAGCCACACTGTTTGGAGCACCTAGATCCAATCCCAAAACAAGACTGTTTGTCTGCTCCACCACAGACATATTCACAAACACACACACACACACACACACACACACACACACACACACAGAAAAAGCTGCAACTACAAGCACAAATGAGCACTCACACACAGATGCACCAAACGTGCACGCAGACAGATTTGAACACCATCAGCACCTGAAAGCCAGCTTTGGGCGTGCACACACGCACACAGCCAGCTGCTGTAAATCCCGTCTCGGTGCTGCTGCCCTGGGCTGTGTGATAGCTGAGCTGCAGTGTCCTCTTCGCTGGCTGAACACCTTGACTGTGGAATATCCTGCACTGCATTTTTATTCACAGCACAACTGGTAAGAGGATGGAAAAAATTAATGCTAAATTACCACCACCCAACACCTCACCCGTTGCCCCTTCTTATCCCCATCAACACCTCCATCTTCCTCTTAGGTTAAAGCCAAGTCACAGGAACACTCTGTCTCTCTCTCTCGCTCTCTCTCTCTCCGGCTGGTGAGTGTGGGCACCGAGATGGCACATAGATTAGTCACACGCCAATGAAGGCACGACTGCGCACTCCACCAATTCATCTACAGATGGCAGCCAATTGGCATCTGACAGTACTGTATCCCAGCCGTAGCTCTTACCATCCAACTTATATTTAGGGCATCCTTCCGATGTAGGCCAGCCAATTAACGCCAACTTACGTCCAGCCCGCCCAGGCAGCAGGCACCGAACTAACTGTTTGATGCTAACACTGCAGCATCGGAAGCTAGAACAAACGAATACCAACCTGCCTGCTGTCTCGAAAACCAGCTCCCAGAAAGCTCATCAGAGACACCCAACCATCGACAGGTGCCAAGTGGAGCACAAAAAGGTGTTGTAAGATTTAGGGCTTGTCTGTCTATCTGTCTGTCAGCAAATCAGCAAGTCAGTCTATCTGTCCTGTTTCACAGCTTGTGATATGGTGACTTGGTGTTCTGCCCCTAAGTCATAAAGTCAGCCCAGATACAGAACTAGTCCTGACATGCCCACTCACTTGCTCACACACTTAGAGAGGACACACCCTCAGGTACACACAAGTAAGTCATAAATACCAGAGAAATGGTAAAGCTCATATCAGACCAGTGGAGAAGGGGAAAACACACACGTACACATACACACCTCCAGATCAACAGTCCAGGTCACGTTCTCAGGAGAATAATGAGTACGATGGGTGATATGGTTGGTGGAAGATGGAGTAATATTGGTGATCTATTCAACTCTATACATTGTGCACTTGTAGGAAAAGTCTAACAAAATACAACTGCTTTGTGAACTGAATCAGGGTTCGAGGAAATCCTCCATCAAAAATAGTAAGTAAGGCAAACATCAGAGGTGCGAAGGGAGAGGAACACATCATTTCACACACTGTGTCTGATACCTGAGCTATCTGGAGAGTTCCCTGGCCCAGCACGGAGCCCTGACTAACACACACACACACGCACACATGCACGCAGACACACACACACACACATCATTTTATGCTTGCACACAAACTGCAGGCTGAGTGGCATCCAGGGCCCGGGTCTGCCTGCTTCTGGCTAGTGTGCTAGGATGGTGTGTTTAATTGGGTGTAGCACAGACTGTACTCCAGGGAACTGAGATAAGTTATATCCTGCCCGTTAAAGAGGACAGCCAACCAGGAAGCTGGAGTTCCATCTGTTGGTTCGCTCCAGCTCCGCCCCCCTTTTAGAGCGCATCGAGGAGGCGTAGAAGGTGGGAGATGAGGGAAGGAGGAGGGGGGAAGGGGATTGTCAAACAACCCAAACAAACAGAATAAACCTCTCTCAACAGTCAGCTCACAACCCCGCTGGTTACTGGTCAGTGTGTGTCTCTCCAGATTTGTGCAGCAGGTGGTAGAAACAACATGGGCTCGAGGAAGCTTCAAGTCCCATAAAATGCAAAGGAAAGTGTCCTTCCCAAGAACATAAATCAAGCGCTCCTCTCATTCTCTCTCCTGACGGGGTGGCAGGCTGTGAGGAGCGTGTCAGACTTTGTAGTAGATATTGGCGGGGCTCTGCGGGGGCATCTCCTGGACTATGTAGACAGGGTGGCCATAGTCGCCGCTCACCTTCTCATAGTGAGGGCAGTAGTTGTTCTCTGTCCGCAGCGGAATGATGATGTCACTGGGCTCCGTGCCAGCTGTGCCCCCTGGGAGCTTGGGATTGGACAGCGTGCTGAGCGACAGTGCCGAGGGGCGAGGCTGCGAGTGGGCATTTTTCCTGGCGCGCTTACGCATCTTGATGAGAAGAATGACGAGGAGGAGGATGAGAAGGAGGAAGATGATGCAGCCGGCGCCGATGAAGGAGAACACGGCCACTTTGGAGTCAAGGATGCTGTCTGACTTTGTGGAGGAACCACCCTGGTCCTGATTCACTTGGTCTGGAGAGAAAAAAAGACAGAGAGAGAGAGAGAGAGGGGGGGCTTAAGGACCGTGCAGAAAAGATTAGGCAAGGTTATAAAAGTTAAGGATAGGAGAAAAAGAGTTGAGCTTTTATAGGCTATTTTTTTATTTGTGAGATTTATGACTTCAAAGAGACGTGGAAAAAGGCACATCAAAGATGGTTTTCATGTGCTCTATAAAGGTGCTTTTTGTTGTATGCAGACCAAAACGTACAGCACCGCTCTGTTTCAGGTTCACACATCTGGTGGTTATAATAACAGCTCATTTTGCTGCTTTTTCTTCAAACATTGAGAGTGGCTGCAGTCTTTACTTTTTTAACGTGAAGTGTATTATCTGAGACACTGGATAGCAGATTGTTTCTGAGACATAATGGACACATGCAAAGAAAACACTCATAACATTCGGGAGGTCCTTCTTTGCTTGTTTGTATAGAGGATTGGCATCCTTCTCCTCCCAAATAATTTTCCCGCAGTCCCTTGGAGACTGCAGAACAAACAGAGGGGCAGAAACATTTACAGTAAGCCGCTTTCTGACCTGTCATCTGCAAATCTTACTGTTCTGTGCATAAAGCAGCTGTGATCACATCTCCGTTTGTTGTTTGCTTTACATGACTAACAGCCCCATTGATGTAATCTAATTGAATTAGCTTCATCAAAATAGCCTCCTAATGAAATCCGAAGCCATCACTCAACACAGCAAAGATTCCTGCCCTGATACCATTGAGCCAGAGCTGCTTGTTTGACATATCAAGGCCATGTTTCTATGGCAAAGGCCAAGTGAGATATGAAAAAAGAATAAGGCGGGTATATCCAAACATCTGATTTTATTTTATCCTTTTGTCAAGGGGGGGGGGGGGGGGGGCTGTTACTGGATGAGAGAGGGAGAGAATGACTGGCTCCTCCAGTGACTGAAATACGAGATGAACCAAATCTGTTTTCCATGTATGCATGCAGCTGCTGCCAAAGAGCAGCACTCACCTCCTCCTCCTCCTCCTCCTCCCAGCACCACCACCTCTCTACTGTCCACGACCCCCCCCACAGACTCACACACTTAGACACACACAAAGACCTCGTACCTCCAGAGACTATCCTCCCTAAATGACTGTGTCTCTGCACTTAACCATTTATTGAGGAGGGGGATAACTGCGCCTCACGACTTATCACGCCTAAATTACATCACTGAGAGCTACTTCTTCCAGCCTTATCAGTGAAATCAGAGGCGCGAGGAATTTTGTGCATTCTGGGTAGAAGGGAGAGCTGGAGAGATGCTGTCAGAAGTTTCATTCCTGAAATATCAGCCCCTCAAACCACAATGACACGTCCTTCATTCCACCCTCCACTTCTTCACTTGACATAATCACTGATCTAACAATGGCCGACAGGTAAAGCTGGGGTTTAGGGAAAAAGTGACATTAGGAAATCTTTTTATAGAGCAACTAATGTCAAATAAGCAACTATTAAATGAGTAGAGCTTATCACATCAGGACAGGCAGAGCAGCTTGTACTTGGGAGAAGTTTGTGGCAAAGTTGTGGAGTAAGTCAAAAAGTTGAGGCGCCATCCCTCCTGTGGAAAGCAACCGCTCCGAAAGGTGCTGTGAAAACAGGAAACAGGGAGGGCCCAGAGCATCCACGCAGGCTCGAGTGACTGCTTCAATTATCTCTGCTTTTAATCTTCATTTATTTGCAAGTCTAATGAAGTTTAAAAAGATATGTAATAAAGAGCGGTGTCTTTGAGTCTCCTTGGGTGCAGCGCACCCTTTATGTTCAGAATGAATGAGGAGAGTGACTCGACTTATTGACTCAAGGAGGAGTTTCTTTTTGTTTTAATCCAGGCTGCTTTTTGTTACTATTATTTTATTCTCTGCAACATTGGTTTAACACCTTTTTAGCGTGTTGACCCCCAAGAAATCAAAGGACTGCCTGAGGCGTGAGAAACCCATATGAGAGACTGCTTACATAGGGAAACTCAAGTGTAATTTTTATTTTCTCTTCTCAGGCTAATTGTGATTAATTATTAGACGAACCCTTGAGGCTGTGAATATTCTGTTTTTACATTTCAAAAACCTTTATTCTACTAAAATATTTGCACTCCAGAGAGCAGAGAGCGTTACACAAAGAGTGTGAAGCTGCACTTTGTGTGTTATGTTGCTCTGTCAATCTACTCACCAGGGTTTCCTGGCATTGCTGGTCCGATTCGGTCCTGGTCCGGCGGACTGGGACTTGACTCTGGTATGGCGTTGTCTTCTGGAGTCTCTGGCTCTGCGGGGTTCGCTGCGTTTGGGACTGTGGGAAAGAAAAAAGACAGAGAAACTCAGCCTTGGTGAGACACATGCGCTGCATGACAATGAATCGTCCCTCTGAATCCTCCGCAAGGATTATTTTTTATTATCTTTTGATTCGTCTTTTATACACAGAGAAGGTTATCTTTGCATGTGTTGAAAGTGTCTCAGAAGTGAAGATGAAAGCACAGAAAGAGGAAGGACAAGTTAGTGAACGTCTGTGAAACACGCAGTATCCCTGTCCTGTCGTAAAAAATGAGCTCACATCTTACAGCGGCAGCTCCTTCAGCAAACACTCAGACAGGCATTTCCAGCACTGACACATTCATGAGAGCATGGAGCACACACACTCACACACACATGGATACACACTTAAAAACCCACACCTTGGATATTCTTACAATACACTTAAGCATGGCAGAATGAGGGTAAAGTAGTTATATATTAACTTTTTATTGTTTTACATTATTCATCATGTTAAAAGGCCATAATATGCCTTATTTATTGCCCCGGCTTTAACTCTGCCTGAAAGAAGCACACTTCTGAAGAGCACAGATGAGGAGCTCAGGAAGGAGAACAGGGGGAGTCAAAGAGAAGAGGAGGGGAGGAAGGGGGGAGGCTGCATAGGCTTTGAGGGGGACGCAAAGGAAACAGACAGTTTATCTGTCTGTCTGTTGTGATTTCAGCACACACACTTTGAAGTCTTTGTGCGGTAAACACTGGTGGGTCCGCGGCGTGGCTTTTACGAGGGCAGGACCGGCAGACGGAAGACAGTTACAAACTATTACCGAAGCCGGTCTGATGGATTCCACAGCACGCTATCAGATGCCTCTCCTCTATCTGGCCTTATCTGCATCTGCCCGAAGGCCTGCTCAAGGGGTGTGAGTGAGAAATAGAGAGGAGAGTGTGTGTTGGGAGGCAATTTACATTTCAGTCCCTCTTGGTTTGCGTGTGGTCGTGCATGACTGTGAATGTGTGCGTGATTTAAAAAAGAACCTGACAGTCTAGCAGACTATTCTCTGTTTTCACCACTGTTTGGCTGAGATTCCAGTAAGGAAAGGACTGTGGTGTGGGATATCTGGAACACATGAAGGATAGAGAAGAGGCAACAACGGGAGGAAAACGTGGGAAGAGGAAAGACAAAGAGGGTCATACACTGGTGTGCAGCTTTTTTTTTTTTTTCTGGAAAAAAATAAGCACACTATTAACAAATTGATCTCAACTCCTCCTCCATCTTCTCTGCGTCCAGGCCACCGCATCGCTCCACAATGACTGCATCAGTAGTGAACTTAGCCGTGAGCTGTTTTGCACTGTCAATAATTGATGAGAAAAGACAGGAGTGAGAAGTGGCAACATTCATGTGTGGCAGGGGATACAAGAGGACACAGCGATCTGATTCACTGTCGTGCATATAGCCCCAACTGTGTGTGTCACTGAGCATGTGCAGGGAGCGTTCTAATGTTCTGACCCATTTTTCTGTGTGTACTGCTGACATTTCCCTTAGCTATGCAGACAGCAACTACCTCAGAACTGCCAAACCGCCAGAAGGAGGGAGAAGGCGGAGGGGGAGAGCAGGGAGAGGAAGACGAGGAGGGAGAGAGAGAGACAATGATCGAGCAAAAGGCGAGGGATAAGAATATGTTGGGAGAGGTAGAAGGAAAGGAAAGAAGGGGGGGTAGGGGGCTGCGGGGTTTGTGCTAGGCGGTGAGTCAACATATTTTTAATGAGCATTGTGACATGATGTGTTGGAGAGAAAAGAGAGCGCACAACAGCGATGGATGTATAAGATATGTTCTCCTCACATTTCCTCCTTCAATCAATTTCACTTCCTCTCCTTCTTTATATTTTTTATAAAGACAAACAGCGGAACACACGGCATTTAAAATACAATAAGATATCGACGTGTCAGAGAGCATCGTTTCCCAGAACAGTTGATTCACTGTGATTGCGTCTGGGAGTGTCGCCACAAAAATGTAACAGTACAAAAATGTGCACACATCACGAACTGGGGTGAGTCACCCAAAATATAATCCATAGAGCAAAGTGCAGAGGAGTGAGATGGACAGATGGGAAGATGTTGGGGACTTGGCCACAGGAGGTGTTGGCATTCAGCTGCAGAGACAGAGGAAGTGTGGTCTAAACACAATAGCAGCTGGGGTCAGAGCAAAGAGGAGCCCAGCAGTTTTTTCTTTTCCTGCTTGTTAAAACAACAGCTTGTGTAGCTGCAGGAAGATTTACAGGGCTGTAAATCATAATTGCTTTCAGGTCTGATTCATCTTTTAAAGTTTTTTTTTTTAATTCACTGAATTAGCTTCTGCCCTGCAAAGCTCAGAGTATCTCATTTTATTTCAAGTATTGTACAGCACAAATTCACCTCTAACCAACCGTTTTCTTTTTTTAGAGTAGAAAAATATCCTCTCAGACTCTTATAAATCTGAACTGACAGGTCCAGGTTAAAGTCTTAGTTCAGGATATTACCTCCAAAAGAAAACCTTCATTTCTTGTATTGAATCTGCAAGTAGGGCAAGTAAAATGTTCCTGTTCATTTTCTTGAATGCAACAAGCAAATGTAGCTTTCCCCTTTGGAAATTAACCCCTTCCTTTCCAATACAACAATTCAGCTCTCTTGGTTTGTAGTTTTCTGTGTGTGTTGAGTCCATATGGCTTATACAGAGTTTCTTAAGGTATGTTTTATACTTCATATAAGATAAAAGCACTTAGGCTACATGGTGCTGACTTTTTGCAGTGCACAAGAAAAAAACATACGTTAATCAAAGCAACCAGAGCAGAGAGCAAAACTTTTAAAGTTCCTTGAAACTCAAGGTATGATCTTATTTCAGGACACTTAACCAGGGAATAAAAATCCACAGTACGTGCTCCATCTACCAGTATGACACTGGTCTGGGTTGATAGATAGTGTTGCTCTTATCAGCCTAATGTCTTAACTATTTTTATTTCTGTAATTATAGAATTTATTATGTTTCAATTACTTTCTTAATTATTATTTTTAGTTTATTTTATATATTGTGCTCATTTATGCTTTGATTTATTAATGTATGTCATTTTTTTCTGCTGAAAATGCTCTTACAACTTCCATTTCTGACATTTCATGTGGATTTCTTCTTTGCTAAACGAGTTAATGCTGATTCATTAATGGATTATAACGAATAAAATGTTTAAGCACTATTTTCTGTAATAAATGGTGATTCGTAAAAAATAGCAAGGGTGTTTGCATTAAATGGTTGTGAAACAGCAGAGGAGGATGTATCGGGGTCCTTTCATCCAGCAAAAAGAAACTGTTCTACACTGTAAAAAACACACCGTTAAACACCATTTACACATCATCACAGCTAAAAATCTGTCATCTGCACATAGACGTATGCTCTCTAAGTATTTCTTAGTTCTCTGTCAGATGTGACAGACAGCAGCATTTATTGATTAATCCATAAAATAATCAGCTTCAGCAGAAGAATCAATAATGGAGAAAATCATTACTATCTGCCCTAAGGTCAACTTCTCTCTGTTTCGTGGGAAAACAATCATTAGGAATCTGTACACAGCTGTTAAATCAAAGTTTCTGTCGATGCTCTAATTTCTCATGTCCTCTCCTCTTATAGTTACTGGGTTGGATGGACAAATTATGCATTAAAAAATCCACTCACAGAAATAGATTTAAAAGTAGTGGCAGCTGGGCCGACAGCATCTTTTCTAACAAGGTTTATAGGGCACACTGATTGTGAGTGACAGCTCGCTTCGGACTGCTTTTGGAAATGAGCGCACGGCTCTGGCGAAGTTGAGGAACAGCCGGCAGCCACAGAAACAGTGTCAGGCGGAGAGGAACTTTCCTAGAACTTTCCTCGAATAAGACATTTCCTTTCAACTCTTGTTAATGTGAGTTCAGGGATTTCTTTCTCTCCCGGTTAATAGTTTTGTGTTTAAGCCTGTTTTGCCTGCATGGTTGCAGCTGTGTTGTCGTTTGGCGCGGTGTTGCAATCCCGGGCAGTCGGATGCTCAAATTGACCTACATGGAGAGATAATGCAATGCCTGTCTGTTTGTGAGATGGTTGTGGGTATTTTTCACTGTATCTGTTGAATTTGTTCCGACTCAGACCTTGCTAGCATCAGCAGCTTGTTAGCTTCTATTCTCCCACTGAGTGCCAGGATGCACTGCTGTCATCCAGCAAAGCCAGCATTCAAATCACAGCACACAAATATGAACACACACTCACTCACTGACACATATACACACCCACACACTGAAGATTTCTCAGCTAGTCTCATTTTTATTCTTGACATGTTGATATCCACTCTTAAGCTAGACTCAGATCTTCGTGGTTGGCAGATGTTCCTCTCAGATGGCTGTTAGTTTCTTTTTTTCTTACTTTTTGTCTTTTTTGTTAAAAAAAAAAAAAACAACCACAGCAAGGATGGGGAAATGTTTATAAAGTAACACATCTGTGTACTGTACTCTGTCAAAGGCAGGATATAGATGTCCACATTCGGAGTAAAACTCCAACTAAAAGCAAAATACAGGATGCAAACCAAATGTTGTGTCCAAGAATATCTAAACAAAACTAGCTTGTTTACTTCCAGCATTTTTAGATGACTTCCCCGGACCACTCACTGACATACCAAATTCAAACAACTTTCATTCTGCGATGACTGCAGAAAACGTTCGTGTTTAGAAACAGCTGAGGATCATCAGAGGCTTCGTTACCACGTGGAAGTGAAGTCATTACTTATTTGGATGTTCTGTCTTGATGATCTCACTATTTGTGCAAACTGTTTATGTGTGCGAGAAGGTTTATTCAGCACTACTGTAGAAGACTGATAGAGGTTCGAATGAGATAGTAAGATAGCGAAATATACTGTGATTGTTGCGGGATAATCATTTTGGAAACTGATTACAGCCAGAGAAAACAAATAGGACAGGCCGTGTTTTTGGACGACTTATGCTTAACTAAATACCCAACAAATCACAGAGCTTCACAACACTGAGGCAGAAAAGCTGCAAATCCAAAACCAAAGTTCATAAACAATCCTGTTCACTGATTTGCAACATTGTTTGAGACGACCTTAACAAAAACATTTTGTGATTTTAAGCCACAGTTAACTCAGGATGACCTCACAAATCTCTTAATGATAGACACTAAGAAGTTTGAAGTGCTAGTTTGAAACCGGGGTGTCGGTTTAGCCTTGTCATTAAGGGTGTATTCACACCTGTGGCTAGTTTGCTTTGTTCCGATTCAGGGGCAAAAATGATACAATTGTTGCAGTTGTCACTTGGTTTGATTGTGTTCACACGGCAAAAGTCTCCTGCGGTCCACAGTTGCAAACAAATGCCACGTGTGATCAAATTTTCCTCTCATTGGTCAGAAATTGGGGCAGAATCTGCTGTGCGCGATACAGAGAGCAGAGGAGAGTTCTGAACGCACAAATGTCCTTCATGATAAAACAAGATTTTGTCATCAAAGAACCTTTTTTTAAAAATAAATAAATAAAAATCTGTCTTGGAAAAGGGGTTTTCTTATATCCAGGGTCGTCTTATGTTTGCATCAATACAGTAATCATTGCTTTATCACCTTTTCTTCATCCTCTGCTTTTACTGATTCTTCTACTCCGTATTCTATAGTTTTGACTGAACAGTTGGCAACCGATTGCATTATCACAGTTATGAGTCAGTTGTTTCGGTTGCTGAGGTGATTCTGTTCTCACTACAGGCTCCGAATAGAAGTGTGCCGAGACCGCCCTGTTTTGGCGATCACAGCCCACTTGTTTTGTCAGGCATCTGAATGCGATTGCTATGTTCAAATATGAACTCAAACAAACTGGATTTTCGTTTCAGAACAACTGTCCCAAACAAGCCAGATGTGAGGTCACCCCATGTATCGAGATTTTAGTCCTGAAGGCCTGGGTTTGATAAGGCTTGAAAATACAACTTTAAAAAGACACTGATAAAAAAACACGACTGTTTGCTAGCAGCAAAAAGGTTTTGTTTTGAGAGAATTTTCTTTCTAAACAATTAGCCTCATATCTACAATTCACAAACACAGCATTAACAATATGGTCACTAACAAACCTTCACTTTCAGACTCATAAGAAACAAACAACCAGCACAGTCAAAACAGGCTCGAATAAGTAAAAATGGTGTTTATCGCTGTTTCAGGGGACAATAATATGACTGTATCTGGCTTCATATGTGTGGGCTGCAGTCTGAGGCAAAGAAAAACTCCTCAGGTTTAACACAGCAAATCGTTTAAGTGATGTTTGTTAAAGGAACATGAAGCAGCTGTAGCTAGCATTAGCATTAAGAAGAAGAAGAGTGTCCCAAAGCTGATTCAACAGATGTTTGCAGAATGCAGAGTTGACCACAAATAACCCAAAGCTACAGCAGTAATGACAAAGTCACTGAATCTACAGCAGTAAAGAACTTGGATTTTACCAGCTAATGGTCAATTTAGAAAAGTGTCCTGAGCTGCTGCTGTTTGCAGACAGATTTGTCTGCTCTGTGTGGTGTGCACACATTTACTGTCTGATTAACAACGTCAGAAGTTTTACCGTGGACATATGGAGTTTTTATGATGGTCCAGTGAGTACACTAAATTTGACAGCACAGTGGCTGGATGAGCCTTAAAACGATATTATTGAGAGTTCATGAGTGCTCTGGTTCATAATAAAAATAAAAAAGGGAATGGAAATTGAAGAGACGGGTTTTTTATTTGTATTGTTGTGTGATACCAAAGTGATTTCGGTTGGAATTAGTAAGAACAAACTTTTAAATCATTATGTGTGTCTTAGCTTGCTAAATCTCAGCCTTTCGGGCATACATAAACTACACATTTTAAAAACAACAAACTCTCTACAAGAGTTTAAACATAGATGCATAAAATCCATATTGTGCCTCCCTAATGTCAGCCTCTTTCTCTCAGTAAGAGCTGATGAGACTCTACTCTTAAAGAACGAAGCTGAAAGCTCTAAAAGAGGTTTTTTAGTTAAGTATCTGTCCGCAAAGAAAAAAATCAACACATCTTTGCAAGTTTAACACAGTAGGGCAGAGTAATATTTATGAACTGCATAAACTGTGGGGAATCCTTCATGTGGGTAATTATTTATCTTTAAACATCTGTTACTGTGGTACTCTGTGCTATCAGTCATTCATAAAGAGAATTATTATCAAGTTTTATGTCAAGTTGGATAAAAAAAAATGTTGCCCAATAAAGCAATGATTGCTCGGTGTATGCATAGTTTGAGTTGAGTGTTGCTTTAATTTTCTAATCTAAATAAAGACATAAAGGATCATGGTATTTTTCTCTACATGATCAACATCAACACTGAATTATAAGCTGGCGAATTAAATCAGAATCCTACAGTAGGCTGAGAATTTGTTGTTTTTAATTTTAAATATTTAAAGAATATATGATATGAATTATAAATAAATTTAAACGGTTCAGCTAAATGATATGTGGTAATATTAAGATTTTCACCTCTTTCCTTGTACAGTTTATCATTTCCAAATATAAAAAAATAAAATATATAATGCACTGGGTTTGGTTGTAGCACATTTTATCACTTTAACATGTGAAAAGTAGATGATTTTTATCAACACGTGTCCGGACATGAATAAATCTGATCCCAAATCTTAAAATAAATGGATTAATTTCAATATATCATCAATATTTTATTACTCAAACTTAGATTTATCATCCATGCCACTAAAAATGACATAGCAGGGAAAAAAAATCCAAACATTGTGACTGGTGGCAAATTCATCACACAACTTTCCCGCTGCAGAGAACAGGTCCTGTCAGAGGCCAGTGGCGGACAAAGTCACGCTCAGCACACATGGCGATAAATGAGAATGTCACACCAAAGTGAAACATGGCTCTAAGGCAGCAGCCCCTCTATTGTGTTCTACATGTGAGGTGAGCACACATTTACCTTGTCCGACTTTCATGATGACTTTCATGGCTCGGCTCTTACACACGCCTCCCTCTCGGTTCTCCAGGCCCTCGACCGTACCGTTAGAGGTTGCTGCAGGAGGGGAGGAAGAGGAGAAGGGGTTGGAGGACAAGAAGAGGGAGGAAAAAGAAGGAGGGGGAGGAGAGAAGATGACACACTGGTTAATGAGCACGTCCATAACGCACCGAGCTAATCAATATTTACGACAAGCACTGATTAGCTGTTCCAGTGATTAGCCGTTCTCACCCTCAATCAAGCGCCAGCTCCTCTCTACGGTGTCTCTCATTAACACAGTAAAGTGAAGTCAAATAAATGGAACAACATTAGAACCTACAGAGGAAGGCTGGGCGCCGAGGTGAAGACAAGGAACACGGTCAGACCTGTCTGTCTGTGTGTGTGTGTGTGAGCATTTTCTGTCGGAGCATAGTTTAGCCGTGAGACATGCCAGCGAAAGTTCCAGCTGCTGCCAAGTCCTGGAGCAGCTCTCTCCCTCTGAGCCACATGTGTCATTACTCGCTGGTGGTGCTGATAGCTAAATGCCTCCTTAATGTTTCTGCGTGCGAGTGAGTGTGTGTGCGTCCGTTTTTATACTATGTGTACATCAGCCTCCCTCCATTTGTTCCAAAGTGTGTGTTCTGTTGCGGGTTGAGCGAAGAGCTCAGGGTTGAGGGCTGTTTATTTAATGTCACATTCGCTTCAAACGCTGCGACACAATTGGCTGTCTATTTTAGAGCCCATGATAATGACCTAGGGAGACAGACTGTGACTCTGACCTTAACACTGAGCAGCTACGCACAAGACAAGTTGTGAGTGTGTGCGCGCGCGTGCGTGTGCGTGTATGTGTGTGTGTGTGTGTGTGTGTGTGCTCTTTGCCTGCCATGTGATGGCAGCTCTAATTTTGGAATTCCCCAAATGATCTCCATCTCCGCTTAGTCTGCTGTTTTAACTCACTCTCTTCCTTCAATATGCTTTTGTTTCTCTTCCTGCACTGTCCGTCTTAGTCTCTCGCTCTCTGTTTTCCCCCTCACTTCATTTAGTTTATATTTTATCAGCGGTATCTGAATCTACCCCTCCCCTTCCCTCCCTCTTAACTCAATGACCATCTCCCTGGGTGATTGCTTCAGATGGCACCCTCATTATGATGAGATAGTCTTAGAGAGGGTGCTTATCTAATGATGACACAAAGGGAGGCAGACTAAGCTACAGGCTGTAAGAGTGGGGGGAGACTGGGCGGGTCCACAAACACTGTTTCAATGTTGCAACGCACATTTTTAACTTGATGGTGGATCGAGCCGTGTTGAAATCCGGCTCTGCTGTGACGGAAAAACTCATCTAGTTGATTCATGCCCTGTCATTCCTAAGTATTATTAATGTTGACATTTGTTGCCCTCTGGGAATTCAGCTTTGAGCTCCGGCGAAATTGAAGAAAACTAAATGAGTTGCACTAATATTATGTTTCATTATCAGATCATACCCCGGCTCTAAATTTCAGGCAGAACCACAACATTTTGTTAGTGTGGACGGAGCGACGTGATAATTTGTGAGCAGGATTTGTGATAACATTGTGTTAGGAGCTCTCTGGCGAATTCCCAGAGCTGTAGACTCAACACGACTGAGTGAACCGGACGCTGAAATATATACGAGGAGGCCAGCTGAGCCGAGAGAGCCGAGCAGGAACAAAAAGATTGCACATTTACATGGGGCATTAACGTGAATGAACACTCAGGGCTGAGTGAGTCTTATGATTTATGTAAAGTTTATGCAGGCAGGGAGCATGTCTCTTCAAACCGAAACATTCAAAGACAGAAGAGGTGAGCGGGCCGGTTTCCAGTCTTAAAGGCACACACGCCGTCTCGCCGCGCTGAGAGGCCCAGACGCTGCCACAAGTGCTGACCTCATCCTGCCATTTTCCACCCAATTTCTCAGCTTCTTTCAATTTTTTAAATATCCAGGGCAAGGTTAGACAAAAATGAGCTCTTTGAAGATCGAGCTCAAAGGCACTTTGAATAATCTGACTAAGAGTGAGCGTCATGCTATGAATTTTATATCCACCCAGGGAGGGCGAATCTTCCGAGTGTTAACTTACTTCTGTCATCTAAATTAACTATTCCTTCAGGCGGGCTGAGCGGGCTGAGCGGGCTCCTGCATCACTGATGTGGCATGATGATAAGTTGGCCCTGCTGGGCTTCTGTTTGGGTAGACAACTGAAAATAAGCTGGATTAATAAAGAGATGATTACTTTATGTGCTGTTTGTGTTTGCACCATTTAAATGTCAAATGATTCATGGCCTTCACAGAACTGCTGCGAATCTATAATCCGGTTAACCGTGTCCAATGTTAACTACATTTCCTTATTGGAATAAGTGCTTTTCAAGATTTCTACAGTTGGAAATCATCCATGGAAACAAATACTGAACCTGAGTGAATTAAAAACGCAAACAGAATGCAAAGCCCAACACACTCCTGCTTCTATCGTTGTAACTGTTGTCTGCTGTCAGCGTATTTACGTCTGTCATGTCAGAGTTCACTCAAAAATAAACCACTGCCAGCCAGGTTTCACAGACGCTCTAACCCCACCAGGCAACAAGGACGCAGTGCCAGCTTGTTTTTTTTAATCTGAAAGCCTCTCACTCACTCTCTCTCCCTCTCTGCTTCCTCTCTCTCTCTCTCTCTCTCTCTCTCTCTCATTTCATCCCAGCGTTCTGACGTTAATCCAAATCTGGATTTCCAGATATTAAAAGGCCCACGGTCATGGCGTGTTTTGGAAAGAGGAAACTGGGGAATTGGGTCTTCCTGTGTGTCTCGATGGAGATAAAAACACAAGGGGATAAAGCAGCGACAGGACGGAGAACAAAGAAACTCCCATTCTGCTGGTAATGATTTGGTGGAACAAACTGGTTCAGCGCAGGCGGTCCAGGATACCAAAAGAGCTGGTCATTGCATGAAGGAATGTTGCTTTTTTGTAATAAAGCGGTCGGCTCCAGAGCTGGCTTTTTTTGTGTGATTTAAGGCCCTCCTTGTGGGTGTGGAGCGTTGGCCACAGAGTGACTAGTGGGAGAACAAAAGATGTACAGCTGCTGAAGTCATAAGAGAAACCAGGTGCCAAATGTTGATGTTGGGAAATATCTACAGTATAAATTTATCAGCCAAGAGCGCCGTACAGGGGAAATAACTGACCTGCAAAAAGACTCCCGTTCCAATACCACACGTATATGAGAACCGCTAGCATATTAACATGTGTAAATGCATAGGCTTGCATATACGCAAATGCGCACAGATTTCACAAGGACATTCAGGGTGGAGTGAAAAGACTGCTCCCATGGGTGACCCGTCGAGAAGAGTGGGAGATGTGTGAGAGATGCGGAGCCGACTGGTCGAGACGACACCAGCTCAGGCTAGAGTGCGATGCGGTGGTCTATATTTATTCTCAGGTCTGCTAAATGAGGTCACTCAGGTGGTCCTGCTGAATACATTCCCCATCTCCATCATGAATCATCTGCTGCTTATTATTCCTGTCCAGCCCAGGGGGGGCTCGCTTTCATACAGCACGATGGGCTGTGTGTACGTGTAGCGTGCATGTGCTCCCCTGTCTGTGCGAGCTCTCGTGCACGACATCTGCCCAAAGCGCCGAACAAGAGGATAGATACAGCCCATGTGACAGACAGAGAGCAGGTTGTTTAATGAGAAAGTGGATGAGAGGTGACATTCATTGGCTACCTTTCACACACCGCCCCCCCTGTTCTCAACAGCATTCAGACTTCCACTTAGATGAGCCGAGCAGGGTAGTCACAGTAACCACAGGCAACAATGTCCTCATTTTCACAAAAAAACATGGAAAAAAATGAAAAGCTAAATACATAAACAGACACAAGCACCATCTGATCGCTCACACTTAGCATCAAGGAAGAGTAGCAGCACACAGAGCTGTTTCATCCATTTGAGGCGAGGCAGGGAGCTAAACACAGCCGTGTCAGGCGTGTCTGTCTGCATCAAACAGAGCGGCACAACTGAATTGGCTATTTCTCATACCTGCAATATTCCCATCTCCATTTTTGTTTACATCTGCGAGCCAGACTCAAAGTGGGGGAGAAGGAAAAGAGAGCCTATTTGCACAAAATATTTCACTCCTGAATGAGCACAGAGAGGGTTAGATTAGGTTTATGGGCCTGATTCCAGAGATAACCCTCCCCAACAGATCTGGCATGCATGCAAGCATGCACGTGCACACACATACACACACTTGCACAAACACATTCAGAGTGGAATTGGCAGACTGGAATAATACTGGGGGATCTAGATGTTTGCACTTTGAACCTTTTCTAATCCAGAGTATTAGGACATGGCTAAAGCCTGATTATGGCAGAATGAAATGGATCTAAATAGATGTCCCAGCCCATCAGCCTTCCATTTCTTTGTCCTCGAAATAGAAATGGAAATCAGTAATCAACCTCCAACCCTTCCCTGCCATCTCTCCCACATCGCCTCCTGCACAGGTTTGGCTTCAGCAAAGAAAATTCATTCAGACTTTCATATCATCGCAGACGAATTAGGCACGCTCAGCTCGGCCAGTGTTTTCTTCTCTTGTTTCTTTACAATAATAAAAACTGGCAGACAATATAAAGTAGTCATATTTGTGACACTGGAGCTGCATTTTCAGATCCGATATTGAATTTACATCAGTATAAATGTAGTTTTGAGTAATGTGTATGGACGCAGCTGATTTGCTCATCTTCGTGTTTAACGACGGTGCTCTTTTTCATTTGTTTTTTCGCAGAGCATCCCATCACCTTGTAGCAGCTCTGATATCACTGCGTGCTGCCTGTTCCCAGGAGCCCCCCTGTGCGTGCACGCCGAGCAGGTAGCAGCATTAGTGTCAGGATTTAACGTGGTTAGCGGCCCACTGCACACAACTGTTGCTCAGCTCACTGCTTCAGTGTACAGCCAGAGGGGGAGCTCCTCTCCTGCGTCCTGATTGCACCGTTCCCTCTCTCTCTCACACACACTTACACACACACACACACACACATATAGACATGCAAGCTACAAGAAGCATGCACGCACCACTGCGCACACACACATAAAACCTGACTTAAAAAGGTAGCAAGAAATACGTACACATTAAGTATTCCGGCCAACAGCCGCCAGCACACTCTGGAGTGCATACTGTGATGTGCGTGCAAACACACCAACACATATTCACACACGTACACACACGTACACACGCACACTGGCTGCCTCTGTAGCCAGAAGATCAGGCAGGACTTAAGAGCTCCTCCAGCACCAAAATTACAGGGTACCTCTAAATCCTTCCAGCAGAGAGCACTATGGGATAGAGCAGGGTGGGGGGAGGGGGGGAGGAGGAGTGGTGCTATGGATGGGTGAGGGAGGGAGGTGAAGCGCAGAAGTGTGTGTGTAGGGGTGAGGTGTTTAAAGAGGGGTTGGAAAGGAGTACAGGGTGGGGGGGGGCAGGAGAGGAAGCAGGAGATTCTTTTTTTTGAAGACGGGAGAGTGTGCGAGCATGGGAGGAGTGAGACTTGATCTGTCTGAAGTGTAGTTGCATGCAAGTGTGTATGTGTGTGTGTGCGTATATATGTATGCCTGTGTGTGTGTGTGTGTGTGTGTGTGTGGCAGTGGATGGGGTGACTGCGTGCATGCATATGTCGGCGAGGGAATATGGAAGGAGGTGATGAAGTGAGGAGTTGAGAGAAGGAGGAGGAGAGCTCAGTTTGGAGAGAAGAAGAAGTGGGAGGTGATCTCTCTCTGTGAAGCAGAGGAAGCATATGCATATGTGTGTGTGTGTGTGTGTGTGTGTGTGTGTGTGTGTGTGTGTGTGTGTGTGTGTGTGTGTGTGTGTGTGTGTGTGTGTGTGTGTGTTTGTGTGTGTGTGCCAGCTTGCTTCTGCCTCACTAACACTCAGTATTTCACTTGCATGCTCCCTTGAGTGTCTCGGTGTGTGTGTGTTTGGCCTCTGTGCAAATGAGCATCCCCTCCTTGAGTGTGTGTGTGTGTGTGTGTTAGTGCATTTATGTGTATTTAAGCGTGTGTGTCCATTCTGGGACAGATATCTGCACAGGCATAAATTCGTATTCCTTCATATAACTGTTTAAGTGGAATAAATGAGTTTTCCTCCATAATGTTGGTGTTTCGTGGGGGTGTGTGTGGTCTGAACGTCAGTTCTAGATTACAGAGCCAAAGGTTGGGCATTATGGACTTTCGTGTCCAGCACCACTGAGCCTGTGCTTCAGACTACTTATGACAGCTTTTAACCTCTGCAGAGGACCTGTCAGCGCCTCCCAAAGTGTCTGTGTGTGTGTGTGCGTTTCTGAGTGTGTCTCTGCAAGTCTAACAGGCTCCAGAGACAGAGAGCTTCTGCATCATTTAGCCACGGGTGTCTTTGTGTCACCTCTCCGGTGAATCCAGCAGGGCTAAGCTTTTACACTCCTGCACTTTCTACTCTCCATTTCCCAACTCAGCATGCCTCAGAACCTCCTGCTCCTGTACACAGCACGAAACTGCCCATTGCATCGCCACACGTGTGCACATACACACAAAACTTATATTACCCAAGTGCCGGGCCAGCACAAGGAAGCACACAAAACAGGCCAAATTTCTGTTTCACACACCCACGCCAACACACAAACATCCCCAAGTACACACCGGGTGCAGGCCGTCTGTCGGATCAGGAGGAGATAAAGGACGCAGAATAACAGGCGGACCTTGGGGAGCGGAGCAAGTCATCTGTCTCAAACACGAACAGACTGAGCACACTCCAACATGACAGATGCAGACAGACTCATCTAAGAGCACATTGCATCCTCAACCTTTCTCCTGCACTCCTGCCTCCCCCTGTCCACACACACACACATAGGCACACACACACACGAAATGATGAACGGTGCCTGCTCAAAATGTGTGAGCATGCTCCTAAGCCAAAACCCCACATAATCTGACAGGTGTGCACCGAGGGAGTTCAGATCATAGAATTTTTGTACGCGGTCGATTGGCACAATAAAACACAGTAACCTGAGGGAGGGAGACTTAGAGCTTCTAATACCATAAGCTGTTGCATATATAGTATTAAAGTCATAAGACGCAGCAACAGCAGGCCAGGCATCCAATGATAATTTCATAACTATCCCGCCCGTTCAATTCAAGCCTACATCCGCTCTCACTCTCTCATTTTTAGATATTAGCTTGTTCAACTTTACCGGCTATTTCAGCGATAATGTATTCTGTTGTGTGGTGAAGTTGCCAGTAGCCCACACAACCCTCCCTAATGACAGACTAGCTAATTGGATATAATGGCTCTTTTCACCGATATCATCGAGCTGCAGCCGCAGAAAAGCTCAGCAGTTTTACACAAATCATGTGCAGAGTGAAAACAGGAGAAAAACAGCCTGGAGAAGCGGCCTGCAGTAAGTCTGTTTGCTTCATGCCACCAGCAGCTGTATACAAGTAAAAAGCTCTTACTTAATGTAACCATAAAAGGACAAATTCCAGTTCAGGCACTTATTCTCTTTGTTTGAAGTGAACCTCGCTCCTTATCCATTAGATGATTATTTAAAGAAGAAACTGGCACAACTATGGTGGGCACACACACACACGCACACACACACACATTAACAAATACACAAGACGAGCAGGTGAACAAACACTCTGAGAGCTGCAGGAATAAACAACACAAACAACATAAAAACCCCCAGCATGCACACACACTCACACACACACACTCACTCACACATGCATCTGAAATCCGCTCGCAGACAGCGCATCATTTGACTAATAGCAGCTGAAATGTTGCGTGTTCAGAGAAATAAGCAGAAGGCAGCGGGGAAAATAGGTCAGAGAGAAAAGACCAGTATTTCACCTTCCTATTGGTTAGAGCTAAAGGTTAGAAGACATGCAACACATACTGAGGCACACACACACACACACACACACACACACACACACACACACACACACACACACGCCCACACACAAACTCCAAAAGCTAAAGGTTAATATTGTTCATGTGGGAGTTGCTGAGTTACTGTTTATCTCGTGCTCAACCAGTGTGTGCGTATGCGTGTGTGCGTGCTTAAGGCTTGTTTGTGTGCTTGTGTGTAGCTATCAGTGAGTACACAGAGTGTCATCCCTGCTTAAGACAGAGGGGGGTTCCACTTAGTGTTTCATTAATCCCATCATAGACCCAGTGTTCCCCTTATCACAGGTATAAGCTGGTGAGATGCCCACTCCTCTCAACCAAATGCCCACTAATCCACATCGACAATCAGTCCACATGACTTCCTCCACTCCTGTAGTCAGTTCGCTCAGTCTTAAAGCGAACAGCAGCATTGCCAGTTTGCTTTTTTCTTTTATCCTCATCACCTGCTATTCTTCAGTTAGCTGACTGATCACTTCATGCTGCCACTTCAGATGAAAAGCTGCACACCTCAGCCGTATCCTTTGGCCTCGTCTGAGGTTAAGAGCATTCTGGGAAGTTATGCACAAAGAAGTAGAGCACGGTATTCAGTTTTCATTCTCCATTAAGCATCAGGGAGGGTTGGGGAAGTTGCCAAGAGAAACGGTGGACAAAAGAGACAACTGTCTGTTGACATTATAAAGGTTAAGTGCCCTTAAAGAGGAGGCTGCACAAGAATGTCGATAGATTTTAAAACACAAAGAAATTATGAGCTCATTGAAAGTGCGGGATGGATTACATTCAGAAAAAAAAGAGGTTGTGAAAACACGCTGCATGAATCAGGGCTTCTCACCACAAGACGCTGATCTCCTATCTGTTCGTTTATTCAGAATTTACATACCGCATCCAGTTCCTCAAACAAATAATCTCTTAAATGCGTGAAGTTTTACCACAGAGCAACTGTTCCTGGCACCCTTTTTATGATGTTTAAACTGGATGTTTTCAAGACAGAAAGACATGGCTTTGTTGGTCTTTCAGATGCCTTTGTTTTAATCCCAGCCTAATGCAAATCCCACAAGTTATGTTCTCTAACAATGCTGCGGCATCCACATCAGTGGGTGGTACTGGTATCGTCAGGTTACACATGTGTAATCAGCTGACAAATGCACACAGAAGGTCTCATGGTGAGCTTGTTACTCAGCAGGGGGCTCATTGAAGTTTTTGTTTTGCTTCATTTGCACTGATAATCACATGAGGTGAACCACGGTTCACCCGCTAAATCCCACCAGATGATAAAACTGATCCTCTGTGTCTTTTCTCTGGCCTTTGTGCTCGTCTACAAGGGTGATATGGAACTCTGGACTCTGGAGAGGAGTCGCCTGCCTCAAGCTGAAGGTCCATGAGCCACAAATCAGCCTGCGCTGCCTGATAAAAGAAGCGCTGGGATGGATCGGAATGTGGTGGGAGATAGTAGTGGCATGTCAAAGGCCAGGAGGCACCAAAAATCTACACTGACGGAAAAAACTAATCTTGAAGCAACCCTCCCCAACACACACTAACACGCACACACACATACACTTACACACACAGCCTGGGGGGACCAGAACTGAAACCCTGGAACAAGTTAACCAACATGAACAGCGTAGGACTAGATTTCCTCTGAGAGCTGCACTGCTCGTGCTGGTGCCTTTAAAAATGTGAACTTGCAGAAGCCCAGTGTGATTCTATACACACTTATGTAAATGTGTTTCGATGCCTAAGTGTGTGCCAATGTGTGTGATTGCATTTGTGTACTGTGTGTGGAGCGAATACACAGTGTCCATTCATTCTCTGAGGAGAGAGTCACATCATATTCATTGACCTTTTCAATCGGGCCTCTAGAAGAGGGTTATGACAGCCGAGCCAGCCGCGTGTTCCTCTGCACAACAACACACATCACGGATGAGAAACAAACAAATAAACAAACAATAACTCTTACCGCGGGCTTCGTGCGTAAAATTGCAAACAGGCGATGCAAAATAACCCAATGAGGTATACTAAGACTGGGGAATGGTGCAGTGATGCAACGTGCGAGGAAAGACAAGCTGAGTGTAATAGCTCAGGTGAAAAAAAATGCCATCATGCTTAATGAGGCTGTCAGGGCAATGGACAGGTCAGAGAGACACAAAAAAGAGAAAGATTTAGTGCTGTAACTCACTTCTTTTTTCCTCCACGTAGATGATTTCTTTTAGATTCATGGGTTTTCTAGCCAATAACATGCCAGAAAACAGTGAAAAATGGCACCCACAGTCACAAGGTCGTGATTCAAAGCCAGAATTTGTCCAACCAGCAGTTCAAAACAAAAGATGCTCAATTTACAATAATGAAAACAGAAAAGGGCAGAGTGTCCTCACAGCTGAGAGGATGGAGTGAGTGGTTGTTTTGGAGAGTTTCTGTGCTTGATAAATGACTGAAAGGGATAACGGACAAATCATTTCAGAGCAGAAGAGATTGCAGCGCTGCAGAGAGACATTAAAGACAGCAAGATGGACAGAAAGAGAGGGAGAGATGTCAGACAGACAGTGGGCTTGTTTTTAAAGAGAGAGTCGATGTCAGCCCATCTGTTGTCCGCAAAAGCAAAATCTGCAAGTGGAAGAACAAAGGCAGAGATAGAGAGCAAGAGAGAGAGAGAGAGAGAGAGAGAGAGAGAAAGAGGACAGTGCACATATGAGTGGGCGTGCGTGTGTCCCTGTGACTGTGTATGTGAGAGCCTGTGTGCCTACAAACCCTGGGGGAATCTCCTGTACCTGCTAACATGGAGGCGAGTGAACAAAGCTGACTGCAGCCAACATGGGACCTGAGCCGGAGCAGTTTGAACTCAGACACACACAGACACACACGCAGACACACACGCAGACATGCACAGACACACACAGATGTGGAAACACAAAGTGGCAGAGGGGAATACAGATTTATATTAGAGAGAGGCTCGGATGTAGCTGATGTGTAAAAGTGCCAGAGCTCAGAGCGCCGCTCCAAACCAGAGTGAGGCTTCTCCAGCTCTGAAGCCATGCAGGCCGCAACACAAGAAACACGCTCCTTTTCCCTTCCTCTGTTATTCGCCAAAACCCCAATCAGAGAGCACAGCCGACCACAGGGAAAATGCTGCTGATTACATCCTAATACACACAAAGCCTGTAACTGACGCACATATACAAACACACACACACACTGATTACATCCTCTCTTGTGCTCCTCTCTCCTCATCCCTGGTATCGGTTACACGGTAAAGCCGAGTCGATCGAGGATCAGTGTTTTTTGGCGCAGGGCAGTGAAGGAGTTTGGGAGCTTAACCTCTGAGTCTGAGAGTGGAGGTAGGGGGGCGGCCGAGGCCCCGCACCCCCCAGTGCCCCCCAGCACAAATAAACAGCTACAACACAAAAATGTCTGCAGACTCGAAACAATTTCCTGAAGGATCTGTCACTGTGCAGGAGGGATGGGGAGAGGAGGAAGAGAGGGGATCTAAGGAGGGGAGAAAATAGGTGGAATGGCGAGGCGAATGGGGGAGAAAGATTGAGTTGCAGAGGGGGAAAAAAAGGAAAAGAGGAACCGAGAGGGATAGAGGGAGAAGAAATTGGACCTGTGTGTTTGGGAGGTAAAAATTGTTCCCTCGCTGTCTATGCAATCATCAACTGGCTGTGGCGGCTTGAATCCAAACACATCACGCTTTTATTTGAAGACATGGTGCTTTTTTCCAGCATCCATCAATCCATCCATCATGGCATGCTTGCACAAACACTGACAGTACACACACTGACACCCATGGGACCACTGACTGGAAATATCTAATGCTCAGCTAGGATACAGTGAATTGGGAGTACATGTGCAACAAATGCACAATGGATTCTGCTGCTTCTATTACACACGCAAAGAGATGCAGAAGGAGGATGGACGTGTGTGCGTGTGTGTGTGCATATGTGTGTGTGTACATTGTGTTTTGTGTGAGCATTTATTTGCATGCTAGTGAGCCCTTATGAGAGTATATATATTTGAATTTGCTTATGTGGCTTTGTGCTTATTTGTGCCTGTGTGTTTGTGCACACACAGACACACACACTCCTCTTGTGTGTTTGTCTGCTTCTGTTGCTGTTTGTGTGCTTGTGGTCGTGCTGGAATGGAACACGGACATTTTGCCACTGAGCTGAATTCACAGAAACGGGTTTGGTCCCGGCCTGCAGAGCAGTATTTAGACTGTGTATTTATGCGTTGGACGACCACAGCAGTCTCTATCACCGCCTCGTGATTCATGTTTGTTTGCTTTACTCGGCGCTGATTCGTTTCCATCAAGAAGCTCCTCTTTTCTCTGCCGCTCTCCCAACACGTTTTCCGCAGAAATGTTTCACGCCATCTCCCGGTCAGAGTTTCATCAGCCACCCCTCATCGTAGCTGACCAAGCATTCAGTGGTTTCCATAGCAAGGACGCGACATTAAAACTAACAACCTCTATAATTACACATCCATATTTCTCCGATGAGTTTGTGTAAACAAGCCCAGGCTCCAGCTCGGGGAGGCGGACTTCTTGGCAGGACCGGGCTGATGGTGCCACTGAATGGCTGTCGGAAAACAAAGCCATTTCAGAGTGTGCCTTGGAAAAGAGAAACCACTGTTCTGGAGATGGTGGAGAGGGAGAGCGAGCTCCTTCTGAGAGACAGAGAGCTGTGATTTGAGCTTAGCTTTTGGCTGGAGAAGAAAGACACCGAGAATATGTGTTGTTGGCAAAGCAAAGGGGCAAACAACCTCAGACATCTCAGATGGAAAAGGAAATGTGCTTTTCCAGAGTGTTTTAGATTATGGGTTGTCTTTGTTTTATCTTGCACTTACGCCTTCCTACACAGAAATGCAGCATTGTCTGGTTTAATTTGCCTTATGGACAATGATGGTCCTCTCCTTGTGTCCTACATTTACTTCCCTAATCACCATGGACTCCACTCCAGACTGCATCCCTCCAGGAGTCTAAAGATGTCTCCTCTCCCTTTGCCTGAAGCTATTAAAGGGTTGCAAAACCACAGAGATGGTGTCTGCATTTTGGATCGGATTAAAAAAAAAAAAAGACAGAGCAGCGACTTTCAAAAAGTTGTTCGTAGAGGGAAGAGTCAATTGAGTTTGTGTCAGTTCAGAGAGGGAGAAAATACAACTAACAGCGCTGTTGTTTCGCAGAGTAAGCTCTGTGGTCCCTCCGTGGTCTGTGCGCTGAAAGGAGATCTAAGATATCAGTTAACAAAAAATGAGTTGAGCAAAGACTTCCCACTGCACCTTCACACACACACACTCAGACACACACACTCAGGCACAACTTAGCAGCATAATGGAGGAAGAAAGGAATGGTTGAAGGAGTTGAAGCGAGGGATAACATAGCAAGAGGGCTCATATGCAGGATAAAATATTCTAATAAGATAAGCATGGAGCACAGCTGAGGAGGGATGAGTGTCTGCATTTGAAGACGCACAGAGCGGACTAATTGAGATGAATACATGAATATATCAGCTCCATCTAGCAGCTACGTGTTCAGCCCGTAACCAATGGATACCATTCACTTGTATAGCCACGTGAGCAGCCCTCCCTCTAAAAGAAAGTCCTCATGCTCCCCCCTTTCTACCACGCCTACCCAAACACCCCCCCCCCCCCCCCCCCCCCATTCTAAACAAACTCCTCTGTAATAAACGAAAGGCAATAACCAGCGACAATAACGCTGTGCCTGCTAACCCTCTCTGAATGAAATATCCAAAGGAGAAGTAGCGGAGGCAGCCTGGATAGATTTGCAAAGCAAGCAGAAAGTCATATATTACACTGGCACTCTAATAAACACTGGGGCTGTATTCCCTCACAGGGGGGGTTAAATCTCCTTATCCCAGGCCATGCTGCTCCACCGGTGCTAACCTGACCTGTTAGCAGGGATGACTTTGAAAATGGAATCCTTTAAGGCTTACTGCTTAAAACTCTAATCTGCAACATCAATGACAGCCAGCCCTGCACTGAGATTTTCTATATGAATCAAACCTTTAAAACTCCCTGAGCGATACTTTACTAACTGAAAACCTTATCATGTGGCGGAGCCAAACGGCGGCTTTTAAGTAAAAAGCACATTTAACGTCTGAATGACACTTTTTCAACAAAGCATCCTCAAAAAACAAGATTTTAAACCGATGTTTAGAGAGTGATTTTTTTTCCCCCCTACCATTTCTTCTGTTTCAAGACATCTTCCAACACAACAAATTACTTTTTGTGTTCCTCAATTGATTCGGAGAGTCCGCACTGGGCTAAATGTGCACAAAACAAAACATTTGTCCTTTGTTCTTTTCTGCCAACATGTATTCGAAGGAGTCCACAAATCTTTGCAGCGGCTCTTCCTTGTAATTAAATATTTCAGAGTGAATTTACTGAGGGAGGTTACCAGATGTTAACAGTTATCGTTTCTCAACAAAAATTCATTTAATTGCGAGTTAGAAATGTGTGAGTTATTTGGCTCCCTCTGATCTGACAATCAAAATGCTTTTGTCTTTTTTCAAACACGCGGCGCTGACAAATGCAACCGCCTCTTTCCCAAATAGCTGTGATTTGATTATGGTAATTTTATGTTAACTCAAGAAGATGACATTTAACACATTTTTTTCCCGTCAGATTGCTGTTATTACACTCCGCTGCATGATGTGCACCTGCAACTGTTTATATTCCATATTTAAGCTTCCTCTGTATGTGTTTAATGTTTCTGATCTTGCTTGAATTATTAATATGAGCACCTATGTGGGAGTTCTTGTGCACATATGTTGGAGTGTTTACATCCTCTCAAATGTAGGGCAGGCAGGGATCTTGTGATCTGATGCAGCCGGGCCAGGGATTTCAACCCTGACCCTTAACTCTCCCAAGGGCAAATAAAAGGAGAAGTAAAGCAGAGGAAGACGGTATATGATGCATACTGGCCAATACAGGAGGATTCCTAGAGGAGGGAGGGAGGGGGGGAGTGATATCTGGATGTAGGGGTGCATAATGTGTAGGTTGGTAGGCAAAACACACAGAGGAGAGCCCACGCAAAGAGAGACTGTTTGAGATGTGCAGCATGCCTCCTAACCCTAATCCTGTCAGGTGAGAGCCTGCAGGAAGATCATCCCACAGACGCACATGCAGTTTGTCAGATATATGCTTTGTTTCTTAAAGACTGGCTCACAAGTCAGGAAATAATGAGAAGTTTTCCATTAACAATTTATCCTCTAATAACACGAACAGCTGTTGAGTGTCTTCAGGCTGAGAAATCAGAGCGATAGGATTGGATTCACCAGCAAAGTCAAATAAACGAGGCAACAAGAATGAAAACAGCCTTGCTGTTTGCTGTGAGTGGGCATTATATGTGTCACTGAGGCAATCTTCTGGAGGTGAGATAGCAGCGCAGCTCCACTGCGGCAGTATTCTGGTGGGGAAGTCAGTGTGTGTCAGAGAGCGATGCTACACTGAGATGGAGAGTGACAGCTGTCAGAGGGGATCAGGCTTACCCCGCCCACTACACGGGAAATCAAGGCAGAAGACGAGTGCATGACGACAGGCTGCGTCTGTTTACTGCTTCGTGGCCTTACCCTTATAGAGAGCAGAGACTCAGTGGCCCAACTAACCACTGAAAACATATCACCGAGCAGTCATGGTACATTATTTCAATGAGGAGGGAAAATGGAGGGACTTTTTGGCTCCACTGGGAACATATAAAGACTGTCTGTATTTATGTGTGTGTGTGTGTGGCTATGTATGCCTGTCCCTTCTCTCTTTCTCTGCTCTGTTGCTCATTTTCTCCATTATATTTCCTCAAACTTAAAAGCCTCCTGTCTAAAATCACTTCTCTCCTGACTCTAACCCCTAAACACAGCGTGGCCATTTTTCTTCACAAACAGCTCATTCCATATCCTGTGTTTAGACAACGCAATGAAATACAACCAGCTTGTTCGCTCATACACCAGAGGGGTGGGATGGTGTGTACGTGTGTGTGTGTGTGTGTGTGTGTGTGTGTGTGTGTGTACATAGGGGGTTGGGGGGGTGCTGATGGACAGCACAGGCTGGTGCTGGCCTGCGGTTTAGATCAGTGCAGGGTTATCATTACGGAGCCCCTGCTGTGTTTCCGCGACCCTTCGCCCATGAGTTTTGACCTTTAACCCCCCCACGACTCCTGTCAGAGCTCAGCCGAGATAGACGGGACCGAGTGGACTGGATCCCCTGCGGTGACACTGAGGCACACACAAATATATACACACACATGCACCATTTGTTGCTTACTTTACCCCACACCTTTTGTTGCTTCTTCTACCCCATGCATGGAGCCGAAGTAAAAGCGGGGGAGGGGTGGAGGTGATCAAGGAAAAGGCAAACAGAGACACACACAGGCAAGAGTGGGAGACCTGGGGTGGACAAGAAATAGACGGCAAGAAGATTCAGTGGAATGTCCACTCCCTGTGCATCTTCTTCTCGTCTCAAACCACCGCCGCCACGTTTGACCGTTAATCAGGCCAGATAAGCCAGGTCTTTATAGGCCGAGCAGATTTACACCGCTCTGCTGGCCGGCTGGACCGCATTCCCAGCAGAGACGGTGGGATAACACACTCACATCTTCTAGGCAGGGGATAAGCTGGCCTAAAGAGGCCTCGACGCACACACAAACACACATATGTAGAGTTTAATATACAAGACAAGCAAGGAAAAGTGTGCACGGAGCAGGTGCAAGCTGTCCCTCTCCTGCTCTCCAAAGAAAACACACATATATTAAAGTGCACACAGAAACCAAGCACAGTCATTATCTTAATGATAGATGAAGTGTGTCATGGTGTATGCGCAGGCTGCAGTGGAATAAATAACTCCAGCTCTTCCTGTTTCAAAGGACAACATTAACATAATACCAAGACAAATACTACAGCCGATTACTGCTGACGCGAAAACGTAACGGTATACAAGCTTAATGATGATCCACATTCAGGACAGATCCTTGCACGTCTCGCCTTTTCTGTGGGGGATCTATAACTGACTCCAGTTATGAGTTTTTTAACACTCGCTTAAGAACAAACATCAGCAAGAGGTTGGTATAAAAAGATTCAACCTGAGGTGGGGGAAATGTTTTCCCCTTGATGCTGGTTCTCACTTTAGTCATGCATGCCCACGCACATGTCACTAATAGAGTTAGTTAAAATATTTATGATGTAATCAGGAGACAATATGTGAAGCAGCTCTGCTAACAGTTAGCCAGACAAAAAACTTGGAGCAGCCACTCAAAATGCCCAAGGTGTTTTCTAAAGACATGTGGGTGTAATAAAGCTCAAAGAAATACGTCTTAAAGTCCACATGATGTGTAGCCACACGAGCGCCCCCCCCTCTGTAAAACTGTCGCTTGATAACATCACAGCCTTCATGCTTCCCTGCTCTCTGGCTTTGAGGGAGAGTTCACAAATATCGATTGAACTGCTACAGATCAAAAGAAAAACATATGTGAGATTTAATTAAGCATGGATTTTTTTTCCCCCCTCAGAAGGGGATGATATGAAAAAGCTATTTTTTACTGTAAGACTAAAATATAGCTTGGGTTTTACTTTCCTCACATAAAAGAGATTTCACTTTTTATCCTTTGAGGCATTTTACAACTTTAAGAGGCCTTAAAATAAGTGGTTAAAAATAACACCAAACTGTGGAAATGGAACGATTAGAGAAGGTTAAATATGTTAAGACTACTTTGTATCATGCTTACCCAACAAACCTCAATCAATTCATGAGGAATGACTTGCGGTAAAATTATGTCTTATTCCCACAGAGTATTGATTCCTCCCCATGCCAGAAGTCGGTCTGGTCTGGCAAAGCAACGCTTGTCGCATGTTAGCGCAGACATTGTCTCTGTAATGTCACAGTCCTCTCTGATCATTTCACTGATTCAATAAGGAATCAATTACATGTATGGCAGAGCACCCAACTGTCAGTATCCTCATACCAGATCAACCACAACACATGTTGTGATTTTAGGAAACTACTCAAGTTGATCCAGGAAATCTGGGAAATGACTTGCTGAAAGGAAATTTAGATAAGGCCTGAATTATGTCTAAAACAACACTGCGTTTTGAGTTAAGAGAGTGCGTGCTTCTGCTGTTTCTAAACTAACAAGATGAAGAAACGGAATCTAGTTTGTCTCATCCCACTGGATTAAACATCGCTTTGATATTCTTACTTGATTTATGAAGCTGGTGAAACATAATTTCTTGCAGTCAACAAATAATATTCAAAGACAAAAACCAACAATCATTAATTCTCACCACTTTCTTAGTTTGCTTTCATGTCTGCACCACCTCCGAGTGCATTTCTTCTTTTTTAAAGACCTTAATGTCTAAGATGATATAGTAGGTTATGATGTCGCTGTGTAAAATACTTGATTCTGCTGGGTCAAAACCTTATAATAATGGTGTTTTGTTTATCAAGAGCGAAAAACTTGATCCTGCACTTCAAATCAAATCAGTCAGCATAAAGGAGTCCAGCATATTTTACCTCAGGCTGTTGAGACAGAGTCAAAAATATTAGGTTTTTGTTAGCCTTCTAAATCACAAAATATCACGGAGGATCATTTTAATATTACTTGTAATTTATTTGGAGAGCATGAAACTTTAGATTTGTGGTCAACAGCTGAGCAGTCATCAGCCAAGAAAAGAAAAACAGAGGTGGAAAAAAAGTCAGAAACAGCAAGGGAGGTTTAAGGAGTCGAGGAGCTGAGCGAAAGAGAAGTTAAGCAAACTAAACAAGTCAGAGACGAAGCAAACATGAAAGCTAACACAGTGCTGTTCCCTGTCCAGACAAACCACCGGAGAAAAACGTTCATTTCACTGTGATTTACGGCTGATAAGAGGCCCTTTGTTTTCACTTCACTGTGGAATTGTTGGTTTAATGTTTTCAGTAAATGGATTTTATTTACAGAGGGGATTTTTTTTCTTCTGACCTCTTGAAGCACTTTTAGACCACATGTCAAGTTAACCCACTCATACCACAGTCATACACTGTAGCAGAGGATGCTATTCAAAGTGTCCATCAGTACTGACCACTCCAGACGTATGCGGTAACATATGCTGTAACACTCCACTGGCTAAGGACACTTTGGCATGTGGACTATGGGAGCTGAGATCAAACCACCAGCCTCTAGATTGAGACATGAGCAAGCCCACCATCGAGGGACAGTCACCCTGATCGTAAAATAATCCAGGGCCTCTGTGCTGTCAAAAAATCTCCCTGCCCTAACTCACCAGGGTACAGCCATTCGGCTGGTTTCATGCTATAAATATTTGGGTTTCCAGGTTGTCTAACATTCGAGTGCCACATTTCAAGTTTAGTTTCTAAACTTCATGTAAAGTTGAGCTTTTGTTTTTGGAATAGATCTTGCTTCTCTCATGGAGCCAGGAAACACCTTGTGTGCGCAACCTTTCTTCCTCTGCTTGATTATGGTGATGTACTGTACATACATGCACCAATAACATGTTTATGTTCACCGTGTGTCACTGTGCTTTGAGGTGTGTCACTGGATGCAAAATCAGAGCCATCATTGCACTTGATACAAAAAAAAATGCTGAAAAGGCGTTTTGTTGTGCTGCTCCCTCTGCATGGAACTCCCTGCAAGTTGTATTGAAACTGTCTGACCTGATCCCTCTTGACAGCTTTGTTGAAATCCTTAGAGCCAAAACACCTGAAAGCATTTGGCTCTGTCACTGTTTTTAAATCAGATGGCAGCTTTTTTTATTTATTTTGCTGATATTTTTTATTCCTTGTTTTTATTTATTGCACAAATGTTTTGAGATGTTGTGCTGTTTATGGCAAATTTCTGCTGCCTCTGGGCCAGGTCGCTTTTGCAAAAGAGATGTTATAGCTCAATAAGTTCTGATCTTTGAGTTAATAGTTTGTTCATTTGGTTGCCTGACAAGACCCCTCTGCTTCATGTTCCTGTTGTAAAGTTTCCAATCTGCTGCAGTCACCTCCTCGAGATACTTTTTTAACTTGAAACTGGATTCAACAATAAGTTTCTGATGATGTCATATTTACTTTAAGAAATCAGTGAATTCATTATGTGAGTAAAGCTATGGATTATCAGTGTGATTCATTGGTGTAATTATGAGCTCATGTGGTATAGGAGTGAGTTAAATGTTTGGCGCTGGTATGATCGGCTGCAGGAACATAAACACCAACTGTCCTTTTTTTGACATGAAAACAGCCACCAGAGGGTTTCAGTGGGAAACAAAGTGTTGGCCTGTAATTAATGATGCCTCATGGCAACATTAGTGGAGATGTGGTGACCACATGCTTGTATTATGAATGCAGCATTACACAGCAGTGTCCTGGGGGGGTGTGTGTGTACAGATTCTACACTTTGTCTAACAACAGGTTGTTTGAAAATAAAGCCTTTCCCATGTGACCAACCTGAACATGTCCCTTGAAGAACTCTGTTTTAGAACATAAATGATTTTACAACCTGCTCCAGAGTTTATAAATCTATAACAAAGCTCACTCTGCTGATTTGAGCTACAGTAGTCAACATGTTGGCTGCTGTTGAGGTTAACTCTTCAAAGGCTTTGATCGTGTTTGTTCTGTATCATTTCCCAGAGCAGCACGTTACAATGGCCTATCTCAGAGTAAGCCAGGGGATTTACAGGCCTACCCGGGTATGTGGAAGTCTCACCCTTATTATTAAGACTTTAAAAGATTTCATATCTAAAAAAATAACAATGTTTCATACCCTTAAAAGGTGTTTGAAACACGAAGGAGTTACACTGTATCCCAGGACCTCTCCAGGTCCACATACCTGAAACAGCTCTACTGATAAACCATGTTGTGCCATGCTTTCAGAGAAACTGTCTCCTATATATTTTCCAGGTGGCACTAGTGATTGAGCTCTTGAGACTTCAGCAGAGACACCAAATTCCATCTAAAGGGGACTGCTGAAGACATGAGCTGCAAAAATAAGCTGAGAGAACAGTGAGTGTCTGAGACAGGACACATAAAAACAGTTCTCCCATTTATCATTAACTTTGCTCATGTCATGACTAATACTTCTCCAAAGATTAAGGAAGCAGCAGTAATGAGAAGACTGGTTTGTGTCTGTTTGAAGGCTCAGAGGAAGGATCAGCATTAGGAAGTGGGCAAACAGAAGAATCCTAAGACCACTAAGGCTTGTTTTGTAATAAATTAGAACAGTTAAACTTTTGTACTTATGACTGTGTAGTAACTACATTCAATGTGACACTTAAGTATGGAAGTTTTGGTGAATGTCAGCACCATAAATTGTGCTCCAGCTGTCTGCCTCATCTCCTGGTTGGATTCACAATAAGTAGAAACAGACCCATTAAGTTCTCAAGCTTATTCCAATTTACTCTTGCTGTGCGTCTGATCGTGGACTGGAGCCGTCAGCACCTCCGCTCTCGGCTTTGCTCTCATACTGATTGAGTTTAATTCCATACACATAAAGATGACGGGCTTTGAGAGGAGGGGAGAGCTTTGTTCAGTTTATTATGAAGCCCAGACTGGACAGACGGAGGACCAGGTTTACTGTCTGTAACAACATCTTCATCCCAGAGTGAGCAGCTTCTTAAGAGAAAAAACATCTCTTGTCAGGAGTAATTTCTCAAGATTATGCAAAAATAATATTTGAAAAAGGGGCTCCCTGAGAGTTAGGGTGTAGCTCCTCTAAAGATCAATGTGAAGTCTGAGCCTGACATCTCTATTACAACCTCACTGTTCTACAAATACTCAAAACTGAGATACATTAAAACAACACAATATCTAGAATTTTATTTTGGGTTACATAGTTTTTAAAAGCTCAGATGTTTATGAACACAAAAACAGATTCACAGCCGTATTTTTCACCTAAAGCTGCTACAAACAGAACAGAAGAATAAAGCCAAATGAAGAATTCAGACGTCGTTTTCTGACTGTTTCACAGTGAATAACTTTCCAGAGCCTCTCAACACTTGACCTCCTTCGCACTCACGTGCCTGATTTGCTTCTTCCTGCCCGCTGTGTGTCTGTCTGCTCCACCCTCCGTCACAGCCACAGCACTCCAGTCTTAAATAACAGGACGGTAAATACTGATGCTTTGTTAAGTCTCTTAAGCTTCTCAGAAAGATGCACACAGTAGGATTATGGCACGGGCAGAGACAATGATGTCACCTGGTCACCTGATCCTGATCAGCGGACCTTTGACTATGAGCTCAAACTGCTGTATAATGACTGATGGCCATAAAGAGAATGAAACAAGGAAATGTGGACAGAGAACACGGTCTCTGCAGATACACCCACCGCCACACACTTATTCTGGATTATGGATGAAAAATAGGAGGAACTTTTTAATTTGGTGAAGAAGATTTTTAAGCAAAACTTGTATTTTTTCTGAGCTCACAACAGAAGTGGCTGCAGAGTCAGACATCAAGTGTAGGTTATCTATAACATACATACATGTTTTTTTTTAAGAAGTTATCAAAACAAACCACTTAATCTCAATTTGCATCATACTGAAGTTTCAGAAATCTTGTATTGTTAAAAAGAATAAATAAAAACTGTGCTAACTCTTTGAGAACACAAATAGCTTGACTCTGAGTGCTCGTCTCTTTGCCCTATTGTTTATGACTTTGGTGTTGAGGTCACATTTAATCAGAATGGACAAATCCTGCACCAAAATTAAAACAGTAATCTCACCACAATGTTATTTACTCATTTTTAATAGACTCGACTATTTTCTTGTGTTTTAAATCAAGATGGCTTCCTTTGTCACTTCAGCAGGTTCAGTGTCCTCACACACTTTAAAATCCAGTGAATTTCACAGTTTTTGTCCGGCTGACCTATTTCTGAGTAAAAGATTCTTTTGGTGTTTAAAAATTTTATTTCAGGATAGTAGCACATGGGAGATTTAGGCTGAGATTGTAGATTTTTTGTACCCTGCGCCACACTTTCTTTCTAAACGGCGAGCTATAAGCGAAGCATATCACCTTGTTGCACTTGTTTCTACGGAGCTGCTGCAGCAGCAGCAGCCATTAATATACAGTTTTGCTAGGAAACTCCCAAGTGTGACTGTGTGTAACTGAGTGTGAAGCAGGCATTATTACCCAGATTGTTCAGCCAGGCTCCTCTGGTTAAATGAAGGTTAGAGAGCTAAATATGAAGCATAAATCATCCTTTATGACACACTTACAGGTGATGTAGTAGTTGACATTTCTCTTGAACTCCAGGCCCATGTAGTTCGGGCTGAACTCCTGGAATTTGATGGTGAACTTGATGTCCTTCTCTGGCTTGTTACAGTTGACCAGGACATTAGGATCCAGGACTGTACTGCAGCTCTCTGCCTGCTCCCTCTTCACCAGATACAGCTTGTAGAACTCATAGTCTCTGCCGTGGTCCGCTTTGGGACAAATGATGTCCAGTTTGTCCCCGATGTCAGGGTAGATCACCAGGCCTTTTCCAGGCAGAAACCTGTGAGGGGGGGGAGACTCAGTGTTACTCAAAAATGATAAAGTAAGTCTGGAAAAGTACCCAGATTATTCAAACAGGTTTATACAGCCTTAATACTTTGAGCTATAAGAGTTATGGGTTTAGATTTCTGTCTGGCGTAGGCTTTAAGCAAAGCGTGGTTAATTTGGCCCCACTAAAAACTCTACATGTAGCAGCTTGACAGTGTTCAGCGTTAGTCGACAGACCGTTTCACACAAATCCTCAAAAGTTTCTTTTCATTCTTGGATCCGAATCAAAGCATACCAAACAGAGTGCAAGGAGGGAAACAAAATGGCCAAACACAAAATGGCTGCCGCAGAAAGAGCTGGAGATAGGATTACATCCAAAGTACGCCACAGATTATTCTTTCATATTTTTGGAGTTCCATATAAGTCTTGTTTCTCAGCATAATACCTCCGTGGCTCCTACTTCAGAAGGCTGCGTTTTTGGAGGAAAACATTTCACGGGGACGGGGGTCAGCCGGGGGGTTAAGGCTTCCGGGTTCATCTTCCCTTCGCCATGATCATCTAGTCGGGGGATTAAGATAATCCATCTGGCCTTACTGTACCTCTCCACCTCGCTCTC